>HG995238.1:11353092-12603092 GCA_905332985.1 Mimas tiliae
ACTGACTCAAAATTGTTTATTTTTATGTTTTGCGTTTTATCTCTTCCTAGCAACTTTATAAATGCTATTGACAGAGGAAGACCAAAGAGTGTTAAACTAATTAGTGCTTGAATAACATTTATAAGTAACGCCCATATTTGCTCAGTGCTCACGCTATAGAAAAACCCCTTAATCCATACAGAGTTAGGCTTAACTAAAGTGCAGTAGTGTGGTGTATTAAGGGTGATTATGATATGACATAGTTATAAAGTTTTGTATGAACCCACAGTCCACACTGACGGGTCAGGATGTATTGTAACAAGGAAGGCATCATTATCCGTACTAACCAGACCGGGATAATCTTGCGAATTTGTCGTCCACGAGGGATCCTAACCGGCTTCCGCAAATTAATCCTAAATTGATAATTTATTGCACAGAAACTACAACATCGGACTTACTTGCAATACGATGGCTGTTTGAAATAACCCGTCTTTCTTTCAATGAGCAAAATAGTTAACGGTTAATTTGAATTCTCGATTTAGTTTGTGGCTTTTGCTAGCGACTCCACCCACGTGTATGTCTATTTTCGTGGTAAAAGTAACCTTTATCCTTAATTCTAGTAATGGTCTACATGGGTGCCAAATTTCGTCCAAATCTGTTCATTCATTTGTCCAAATTCAAAATTTCACATTTTTCTTCAAAAATATCTTAGTGTAATTTATATACTACTGAATGACGACACAAGCAGGGCACTGATCTGATTGTTAGTGCCTTCTGCTCATAAATGGCAACACCATTTATAAGTTTTATTTTCATCAGATGTTAATTCTCATAATGCCTAGTTCACTAGCCTCGATGTCCTCGCTTACAAGTTACCGAACTACATAGGCCTAATAAAAACAGACATACTTGTGATAGGTACATAATTTTAATAACTACGATGACAAAATTGGCAATGTATCTAACATATTTATTGAATTATTGATCGGTAAGCGGCCACCAACATCTGTGTGTAGGAGTTGATGTAATTGTGATCACTTGATAACATAAGCAGTAAGGACTTGTCTTGAGGTACCTAGTACTGCGTGTAGTAGTACTACTGAATATCTAATAATAAAACACTGGAATACAAGGTGGAAGGTCCCTCGTACGCGAGAGGCCGGCTGGGTTGGTACCACCGCTTTGTCTATTTCTGCCGCCAAGCAACAGTGTGTAAGCATTGTTGTGTTCCGGTTTGAAGGACATTGAAGCCAGTGCAATTACTGGGCATTATGAGTTTTAACACCTTAGGTCTCGGGGTGACGAGCGCAGTCTAGTGTCATGCAGTGCTTTCTTATTTAAAGTGTAGGGTATTGTTGTTCGTTGTTGCTCGACAGAAGAAACACCTTGGTGATTTGTGCAAACGTATCATATGCTTGCCACAGTAAATTTGTACAGTTAACATTGCACAGGATTTAGCAACATAAACTGCCGTAACAAGTTTTTATGTCCGTCTTACAAGTTCTGACAAGTTGAAGTTATTTTTGGCGGACTTATTTGTAACCGTCCTTTTTGGGTTGCCAGTTTATGAATATGTTCGATAATGGCGATAATTCGCCACATTATTAGCAGTAGGACATACAACAGGCAGTGTTCCATACATGATGATATAAAGTTCTTACTCGACATTTTGACATGTACCGACTAGGTACTTCTATTTTTTGTATCATGAGAGAGTGAGAACGAGCGAGTCACATAATTCACTTCTCAATAGTAGGCGCGTATCGTAAAATATTTTTAGGGGCCAGGAATCAGACAATTCGAATGTGATACAGGAGGCTTATATAAGAAGAAAAACAAATTATCAAGCGACAAATACTTTATGATAGCGTTAACTGTATGTAAGTCTACGAACAATAATAAGGATACCTTTATGTATGATACGTCAACAAAATTAAATTATGCCTTAAATATTTAGGGCCTTACATAAAAACGTTACTTAAGCATTGATTAGTTAAACACTCTCTTGTCTTTATCTGTCAACTTGATTTATAAAGTCGCGAAAAACAGACGAAAACAGTGTTTTAACTAATCATTGCTTAACAAGTTTATAAGTAACGGCCTTAAAATGTAAACAAAGTTTACAAATTCGAAACAAAACACGTAACTTATGCAACATTTGTTGTTCGTTATCGTTGTTGATTAATTAACAAATAAATATTAAATACTGCGCCCCGACTGCCTCGGTGGCGCAGTTGTAAAGCTTACGTGTTACGACTGAGGCTGACGCTGAGGTCTCGGGTTCGATGCCCGGGTCGGGTAAAGTGGTATTGGGTTTTTCTATTACGAAAAGCTCAGCATCAACCCGGAGTCTGGAATTTGTGCCCGGTATGGCGATAGGCTCGCCCCCATCACATCATGGGGCGGATACGCTCGGCAAAATGTGCGTGTACTGGTTACACCTCTGCCTACCCCTTCGGGGATTAAAGGCGTGAGTGCGTATGTAAATATTAAATCCCAGTTACCATCCCCAAATAATATTTTGATATTAACAGCTCACAATCCACTCCACGGCATATTAAATACTCCGGGAATGTCGCTGACTTTAATCACGCTCTAAAGAAAATATACAAATACTTTAACAAATATGCCTGAGTTTAAAGCATTAGTTAAAGCTTGCTGCACTTTGTCTATTCTTATAATTTGTTAATAATGTCATAAAAGAATGAATCATAAAATGAGACGAAACTTAAAGGACTGAATCTTCAGGATACTGAAGAAATTGAAGTGGAGAGCACCAAGTTAAACATTTGTACCGATATGAACTGGTGCTCAGTAAAGGAGTAGAAAAAATAATTATCATTAGTATTCTATTCTACTACAATTATTAATGATATTTGGATTATACAGACCCGCTATGCACGGTTTTCTACTACTAATTAAAAGAGGTCATAGTCTACTAAGCTAGCCTAATGTAGGTTAGTAGAATTCACACAAAATTGGAAAATTGTATAGAAAGTGTTAAAATAAGTATGTTGATAAATAGGTATAATGGATAAAAAGTCGGTGTTATATTTTATGCGTCATACACAACAAAACAATGTGTCACTTGCATCGTTCTCGAACACATTTCACGTTGCCCGTATCTGTAAATTGAATTGTTTTCGGAAAGCAAGATTACAATGTACAACTATTATTTTTGTATAGCAATATATTATTGTCATGTTACTTTGTGTGAACTAACAAATGTCAAACCATAGTCACCTTTTTATTATATCGTAATTTAAATAGAACTTACTTAGCCTAGAATCTAACCGTAACACTTTCTTCTTGACATGCTGGGCTATTATTGGATTACTATTCATTTAGATAATTTATACCTACTGATGGCAATGTTGAATGAGCAATATCACCAGTCATTTTATTTGTACAAATGCTTTTTCTGATTTCGTTATTTAAGATATTTTAATTATGCACTACATAGGCACTTACGCGTGTACTCCTAGAAGGGGTAGGCAGAGGTGTAACTAGTACACCCACATTTCACCGAGTTTATCATCGTCCCATGATGTGATAGGGGGCGAGTCTATCGCCATACCGGGCACAATTTTAGAATATCACTTTGCCCGACTCGGGGATTGAACCCGAGACCTCAGCACAGCAGTCGTACTGCGTACGCATTACAACTGCGCCACAGAGGCAGTACATTTGAATTATGGTATAAGTATTAATATTTATTCTAATAAATTTATATAATCCTTTACATACCAATGTATTGTTAAGATGGGTGACGCTCATTTGGGGAGGCTCATGCCTAACAGTAGACGGCAAGGCAATAGGCTGAGATGATGATTGCGTACCATTTTTATTGAACGTAAATGAAATGTTCGCATATTATAATACAATTCGATTATGATATATTTTTAAAATAAAACATCCTGACTCATGAAAATTAAAATTTGGATATAAAACATGAAAAAGTTGTAGTCGAAACTGTAGTAACATACTTTGGGGTGATTCGAGTATCTTTAAATTTAAGAAGTGCATTAATGACTGCTGGAATTCCTCGTGAGAGTATTTCTTCTGAATTGTATTATTGTGGAAATCCGTGAGTCTATGTATGTATGTATTAAAAATAACGTTATTTTATGAGACCCATTACCCATTGTTAAAAAATAAAAACTTCTTGTTAGAACTTACAAAGTGTTCTTACGTTTAAAAAACTGGAGTCTATAAAATTAATGCACTCAGCTGGGCTTAGAGATATAAACCTATTTGTACTAAAATATAAACGTCTCTATAAAGAACATAATCCAATTATTGCTTTCTCATATTACTTTTTCCAATCGACAAATGTCAGCCGCAGATACCTCCATTGTTACCGGATAGAAAATTAAACCCCGCGAAAAGGTAAACATAAATCAGAGGGTTTGTTATAGACAATTAGTAAGAAAATATTAAAATAATACTATACTTTTCCCTCACCGGATTACAAATCTTTGCAAAAAAAAACAATAGTTGTGTAATTCTTTATTAGCATACAAATATGGAACCAGTATTATATTTAGGAATCATTATAATAATTATCTGAGATCTAACAATTTATGTATTCAATCCTGTAGTTCAACAAAATTTAAAATTCTATGCTTTTGAATATTTATTTATTTATTCGTTACACTATCGGTGTGAATATTTAACATAAGGTGGCAAATTTATTTTAGAATTCATTACCCAAAGGTTTTCTATTAACATCTTTTAGTTTTCCTACCAAAGTTCACACTCGATCTTTAAAATATCGAATATTAAAAAGATAAATGTAGCAAATAGGATAAGTTTCATTTAGTTATTCCATAAAGGGTACTAGAATAAGGTTTTAAACAAAAAAACCTTCGACAGCATCTGATAAAGAATACGATAAGAACCGTAACCATAAAGTAGAGTTTCAAGATGTAAAGCTTTTTGTCTTCACTGTTTATTTATAATTTTATGAGATCGTAAATGTAAAATGCAGTAAAATGTTATAATGTCCACATTTTATTTGTACACTTGTAATTCGGCTGAAGTCGTGTTATCCCGAGTGATAATGTCTCTGGTGGTTTATTTGGAGTCATAAAACGTATAATGAAGTCCACAGAGATGATTTAGACAGTGGGATGTGCTGAAAGAGTTACTTCGATAATTATATATCCGGTCAAATAATTAGACATTATGAAAACACTAATATTTTCGAGAAACTAAATATTTTTACGACTCACACCTGGGAACGACGGAAAACAATAAAATTATATTATTTCAGAAACAAGCAATAATAAACCTGTCTTGATATTTCTTTAAAATATGATTTACATTGGTATTATTGCCACTGGCTCAAAATAAAACACTTGTTATGGGAGCAATTTACCCTTTATAAGTTATGTCTGCTTCGTAGATTAACTTAAAAATATTATTTTTATTTTTATTACTGTTAAATCTAATATATAAAATTCTCGTGTCACAATGTTGGTTCCATACTACTCCGAAACGGCTGGACCGATTTGTATGAAATTTTGTGTGCATATCGGGTAGGTCTGAGAATCGGCCAACATCTATTTTTCATCACCCTAAATGTTAAGGGTGGTCCAACCCTAAATTTTATTTTTTATTTTTTTAGACAATTTTTTTGTTTTTATTTTTTTAATATATAGCATTAAAAAATACATACAACCCAAAATTTTCATCCCTCTACGATCAACCCCTATTTTAATAGCGATATTAGTATTTGCGTCAAGCGCGTTTCTCACCGGGGGCGCCCACTAGGCTACTTTAATCCTGGAAATAGGCATTCACGCGGGCGGAACCGCGGGCAACAGCTAGTTTTATATAAACTTTTATAGTTATATTAGCACTGTTGATCCCTGAGCAATAAATCTAAAAGCTCATAACGTTACTTTCTTACATGCGAAGCTTATCAAGCAGCAGTGACTTTCACGAAGTAAGTAATCCCTTCTTAGTACCTACTAGAGCAAACTTAGGGATATTTTCTCGTGTGTTTGCAGTCGATTTTTTATCAGTCGTAAGTACAGTTAATCCCTTCCGCTACCGAAAGTTCATGAAAGATCCGAAGCTCTCCATCTAATTATAGTATGCTTCATGACAAATTTATTTAGACATATGCTTTCTGTGTCCTCTGAAGTTTTAAAAACATGACACGAAGAAGTATGTTATGATTTGTAAGTAATCTTAAATGAGCTTATTAAAAAGTGTTGTAAATCAATTTAATTTGCAAGTATTTTTATCTTGTTGTTTTTTCTTCCTGCCTGGCGCTATCTCGGCTTAATTCCAGATTCCATTTTCTCATACCGTAGATTTGAAGGTATTTGGTATTATATGGGGCAACCCGCCGTCTGACCCCCACAACCCGCAACGGAAACCAAGTTTTGCCATTGCCTCGGTAATCCGCAAAATGTACAATGTGCAGATGAGGGTTTAAACTGACCTTAAAAAATCTCCGACCTCAATCAGGAAAACATGTGTAAGTTTGGCTGTGTAAGGCTGGGTAGATTTTCTTTACATAAGAGCCATCTCGAGTTTTATAATTGTAGAGCCACGCTGTAGATATTTTTATCTAAAGCAAAATGGATCGACCCGACCAGGTTGTTACCATTGTCTCAGAGAAAACCGATGTGAGGTATTAGCTTGCTGTTGCCGAGATATTCGGAAGCCCAGATTCCCTAGACCTTCTCAAGCCGTTATCATCCCTTTCCTAAGGTCGGCAAGGTATCCATGACTCTTCCGTTATTGTGGAAATGTTCATAGGCGGTGAAAATCAATTACCTCGTTTGCCTGCATCTATATAAAACCTTTAAAAAACTCATTCAACAACCATTCACACGTACTAACGTTTTCACGTAATGCGCAAATTAACACAGGCATAATGTAGAGTTACTGTTTTATGTTTATGTATAGAATTTTTCCAAATAAAACAGGACGTTCCATCGTCAAAACACGACCCTTTGTCCTGTATGAAGGTTAATTACCACTTACGCGTTTAGTACCATCGATTTACATGATATCGAAATCTGAGTATCAAGGACTATTGAAAATTATATGAGCCGATTGTGAAAGATTAGTCTTATAAAGAAATTTGCGTAAAATTAAAAAGCGAACAATTATAAGTGGCATTATTATTTTGGATACTTTAGTTCATCTTTGCACGTCTTGCTACGTATTATGTATATGTAAAGAATAAATAAATATAATACATTTGTTTATAGATCATGTAGGTAATAAAAATAGCGCTTATAACAAGTCAGTACAAAAATAAAATAAGTATATGTAGATTGTAGGTATCAGAAACTATATTATAATCTTAATATATAAAATACATCGCACCATCACATCATATACTATGCAATTATACTAAATCAGTTTATTTTATACATTCTAGTTTTTTATAGAACAAATTATATATCATTATGAACTTTAACATGCGGTCGATACGGATTATAGGCATAATCGTGATGTGTTTGTTTAGAGGCAATTATTGTGTGTGCCTGTCATTAATGACTTATATGTATACGATGACGACTATAGATGGACAAGATCGTGCGTGACTGTCCTGCGGGGTACAAGACGTTGGCGGGGACGAGGTTCTCTAGATGTTAGCGGGGGCGGTTTGAGCAGCGGGGACGGGAAACAAATGCAACTGTGCGCTATAACATCTAGAGAACCTCGTCCCCGCCAACGTCTTGTACCCCGCAGGACGGTCGCGCACGATCTTTTCTATCTATAACGCCTCATTGTAGCGCAAGTGAAAATAAAACCGCCCTATCATTCTATTTAATTAATTTCATGCAGTGTAAAACAGCTTCACATTCCCGCCCGCCGAGCTTCAATGCTCGAAATATGCGTGCCACTGTCAATCCTAAAAAAAAAACAAAATGAAACGGTACAATGGTGGGTGTGTGTGTGGGATAGTCTCACTGTCACGATCAAAACTACTAATCACGCTCAAGCACACATAGCAAGGTGTGTAAAGATGAGCTGTAGTATCTATACTTTGAACTGATAGATAGATTATAGGACTAGGGGCCTTATTCTCTATCACCGCACAAACACTTTACGTGCATTTTATACGTTAACTTCGTCAAAACAGTGGCCTTATTCCCCATTTTAGGCCACATCTATGTAACCCTATATTATCAAATCCATAACAATTCAATGTTTTCTGGTAGAAATGTTACCGATAAGATCGTCTTTTGTATCATAATTTAGTTGTAAGCTTCTTGATGTATAATTTTAATTATTGGTGTACAATAGAGTTATCTATCTATCCATCTTATTCCCCAACGCGGTCGCGTTCTTTTATAATATAGGCCGGTAAACGAGCAAGTGGGTCACCTGATGGTAAGTAATCTCCACCGCCCATGTACGCCCACAATACTAAAATAATCATGGGCGCGTTGCCGACCCTACCACTCAAGCGTTATGGCAACTTCGCGAAATCAGTAATGGATGACATTCTTTAAGTCAATGTCAAATGTTCATAAAAAGCACATTACGCCATCCATTGCGCACCTTAATGCATTTATAAAATTTGTCATCGGCTTAGGAAATATCACTCAAATCCAATTTAATGAAGTCAACGCAACGAGTTCGCGTTACGAACTCGAACACGTCCACACGGTCATAAAGAATAAAGCCCTATATCGTTAATAGAATATTGTGCTCGTCAGACCCTTTTGAACTTTATGAGGCAGTGAGTTCTAAGTCTTCCCTAACAATATGTGTGATTATTTGTCCCTCAGTCCATAATACTGGCTCATTACCAGTAAGGTGAACGACATTCCACTCAAAATACACATGACATTGTGTAAGAACTATAATTAGAGCAACAAAGTCTCATAAATTTGAACAGACGCTGCGTTAGTATTATTTACGCTATCATGAATTCGGTTGACCAACCGCTTTAAAATTAAATTGGAAGATAGGAGTAGTAGTAATGGTCTAGAAAACTCTAGGTATCACATTGGCTACCGTTTTGCAAAATATTTATTGATTCGTAATACTAGAACCCTTAGGCCCGCCATAGTTTACTAGGTCCTCATATGCGTGAGGCCGTTTGGCTTCAGTGTCTAACTACTGTTGTGTTTCGGTTTGAAGGATGTTGAAGCCGGAGAAATTACTAGGTATTATGCGACTAACATCTTATGTCTCGGGGTGACGAACACAGGCCAACGCTATGCAGTGCTTTCTAATTCAAGGTTCTGTGTGGTGTTGCTTCTGTTTATAGGCAGGCGTGGCGCTTACCACCAGCTCACCTTCAGCTTCACCTGCTCTTTTATTACTTATGCTAATACAAAAAATAGTGACTCGTTCCAGCGATTTACCTCCAGGGATCAGCCAGAGTAACTTCAGGCTGGCATAATCCTAGCAACCGTCTTTTTTTTTTTTTTTATAGTATAGGCCGGCAAACGAGCAAGTGGGTAAAAGAATTATGGGCGCGTTGCCGACCTTAAAGGAAAGGGATAATAAGGGATTGGGAAGGGGAGGGAGATTTGGGCCTCCGGATATCTCGCAAAACGAAACGTACGAAACGCAGCAGCAAGCTGCTACTTCACGCCGGTTTTCTGTGAGACAGTGGTAACGACCCGGACGAGCCGGCCCATTCATGCTGTAGACAAAATAGTCTAGAGCGTGGCTCTACCACTCGTAAAGCCGAGAGCCGCAAAACACGATGGTCGTAATATCGAATATTTAGACTGCACTTTACTTATCATCAAGTACAGTGACGTCACTTTATCGTGTCAGGGTGAAAAAAGATGAGAAATAACTTGTGATTATAATAGTATCAGGATCTGTCTCATAAAAAAAAATACGATGACAATATATTTTATGGATCTTAATATAATTGTGGTGAATGATCGAAAAGTTTATCATATTAACTCACGCAGATTCTAAATGCAGATTCCTCTGCTTCTGGATTCATTACAGGATGAAACGTACCTGAAAACAAAAAATAAAGTATATAAGTACTCTAGGCATGTGAGAATAGTGTCGAATTAATAATCACCATAATTTACATATTTAAAGACACATTCCTATTATGTATTTCCACTATTTGGGGGAATTATGCGGGGTTATTCATTAAAAAAAACAATTATACGCGTTGAATTTCGAACCTCCTCCGTTTTTTTCGTCGGTTAAAAAGGGATTATAATGGTAGTGGTTTTAAAATGCTGCGGTGTACTGTGTGCCACCACAGTAAGTAGGTGTTAATTTAAATATGGCAGCCAACGCTGCGAGGCGCGCTTGCATCGACGCTACGAAACTGTTTCATTTTGATAGATCCAGATGAATGCATTTGAATTGTCGGTCTGTGATTTATGATTTCAAAGGTTTTCAATAATGTACCATTGTGTATTTATGTAAAATAATTTATTAAAAAAAAACCTACATCAACATGATCTGCAAAGGATTTATGCAAAGAATTCTGATGGAGTTTTTATAGGACGCATAGAGTTCTATTGCTGGAAAAATACTACGCCTTTTGTTCTTTTCCTTATGATCCATAGCCTTTTCTATACTATTTCAAAATCATCAAGCTCATATTTCGATGTTTTATTCAGAAATCCAGACAAAAATTTAAATATATACAACGTGAGATACGCTCCGCGAAATATGGGTGTACTTGATACACCTCTGCCTACCCCTTCGGGGATTACATGCGTGAGTTCGTATGAATGTATGTATACAACGTGGTACAGAAAGGTGTGAACAAATTTAAGCAAAATGTGCACTATATAAGTATTTCACGTAGTACCTACCCAATACGATTGTATTAATAGGACATAAATAAAACATTTTATTTATTATCAAATAAGTAACATGTCGTTAATCGACTTCTAACTTTGGACAACACAAAATGATAAACAGCTCGTATGAATGAAGCCGTTACTAGGCGCGCTGAGGTAATATTAATAATTAATAGTGCTGTGATCTTTTTTTTAACTAGGCCTGATTAATACATGTCCCACTGCTGGGCACGGGCCTTCTCTACTAAATGAGAGGGGTTAGGCCTTGGTCCACCACGCAGATCTAATGCGGGTTGGCAGACTTTACATACGTTCGAAATTCTTATGAAGAATTCTCAAATATGCAGGTTTCCTCACGATGTTTTTCTTCACCGTTAAAGCAAGCGATAATTAACAATTAATACACACATAACTTAGAAAAGTCAGAGGTGTATGCTCTTGGGACTGGTTTCCTGGAACCTGCGACTTTCGTCTCAACAGTCCATACCACTTCCACTGCTATCGCTGCTTACTTTATCGATCTTAATAAAGGAGAGATTAAAATAAGCGTGAAATTTTAGAATATCTAAATTTTAATAAACACTCACTGTCAGGCGTATGTTCTATAAGCTATATTATCAAACCCAAAAATTCATGCAATGTCGAAGGCAGCGCGGCGCTAGTTCAATAAATATGCATGTAATACTGGTAGAAGCAGGACAGCAAGTATCTGAGAATGTTGCATAAAGAATTTTGCTTGTTACAACAACACTACAGAGAATTGATTCAGTGATATATTAATCTTTCATTTCATGAATAAAATTCTAGTGAAATATTTTTCGAAATAAATATACTTATTATTTATTTTCCTCGTGGGATTTTATCGTGTTGTGACGTCTTTGACACGGATAAAAGAGATTGTCTGTGTTTTTAGCTTTGGTATTTTTCTAGGCATAGCCGTATATTGTGAAAATATTGTTCGACCACAGTAAAGGATTTTATGACTGCCTCGGTGGCGCAGTTGTAATGCGTACGCGTTACGACTGAGGCTCACGCTTAGGTCTCGGATTCGATCCCCGGGTCGGGTAACAGTGATATTGGGTTTTTCTATTACGACTCAGTATCAGCCCGGAGTCTGGAATTGTGCCCGGTATGGCGATAGGCTCGCCCTATCATATCATGGGCGGAGACACGCTTTGCGAAATGTGGGTGTTACTTCTGGTGGGTAATACTTCGAGGATTACAGTTGTGAATGCGTATAAAGGATTTTATCAACTATCATAGATGTATTATATCCCTTATTGTATAAACGTTTATTAAATTACTAGCTGTCCCTCACGGTTTCACCGCAGACATGTTACTGTCCTGTTTCCATAGTTTATAGCGTGATATACATTTAAACCTTCCGGAATAAATACACTAAGTGATAGGCAAAATGGCATCGAAATTCATTGCATAATTTAGTAGAAATAAGAGGACAAACAGATATACAGACGCAAATATGAGTTTTATGACTTTACAAGTTTTATGAGTGGTAGAGCCACGCTGTAGACACTTTTGTCTACAGCATGAATGGGCTGGCTCATCCGGGTCATTACCACTGTCTCACAGAAAACCGACGTAAAGTAGCAGCTTGCTGCTGCATTTCGTACGGTGAGTAAGTAATCCGAAGGCCCAAATCCCTCTCCCCTTCATCCCATTCCTTTAAAATCGGCAACGCACCCATATTTTTTGGTATTGTGGGCGTACATGGACGGTGGACCGTGGAGATCACTTACCATCAGTTGACACATTAGCTCGTTTGCCGGCCAATGCTACAAAAAAAATAGTGACTTTGTTTTATACTGTGTGTTGATACTGAAATTTTGTCGATAAAATCTGAGCATAATAACCACGGCTAAGTATATATATTAGAGACTAGTTTTTACCAGAAAACTGCGTTATAGCGAGAGATAATTTTGGTACAAAGCTAACACGCGAGACGCACTTAAAAATTGCCATATCTTTATTACTCGTCAACGAATTTAAACGAAACAAATACCAAATATTAGTCCAAACTTATTTCAATACATGTTGTAAAAAAAGTAGGATCAAAAACACATACACAGAGAAAAACACATCCGAATTTATTCAGCCATCGTGGAGATTAGCGTACACTAAATCACCCACAAACAAATTTTTTTTTAACGATTTTATTATATCTCCTCCCTTCTTCCATCTGCCTTTATCCCACTTGCAGTGGGGGCGGCGCAACATGCTTACGCGATTAACATAACTTGTCGACGCGATTTTTAGATATTGAATAAGCGATGTTGGTGTGGGCGGTTGCTATTATTGGCCAGTTTAAATATAAAGTGAAAGGTCAATGATGAGTTATTTTGACCGGGTATTAATAACCGCGGCGTGAACTGTGTGCTATTTAAGTTTAAAATTAATACATGAATAAATAATAACAATATGAATATGAATATTAACTAGAACTGTTTGTTAATATTAATTTCAATAGATAATAAAATCGTATTTCTCCCCAGAAGGGCTGACGCCAGCCACGGCGGCCGGTCGTAAAAATTACAAGCCAGATCTTTCTGGAACATGTGGCAAAAATCATGTTGCGCCGACACCACTGCGAGTGGGGTGAGTTTTAATGCGGGCCCTGGCACTAGCCGGGTTAACGCCAGGTAGAAAGAAAAATAGGATTAAGTGATTACTTTATCTTGAACTTAGATGTGCTTTCCGATTTCACTTTAGGCATACTAACTACCCTGTTCCCATAGGTCATAGCTTTTCTTTTCTTTCAACCTGGCGTTATCCCGGCTAGTACCAGAGCCTTCCTACAAAGACGCCTCCACTTCGCCCGAACTTGAGTATCCTCCGTAATGAGACCGTTGGCCCTCATGTCTCCCTCTAATACGTCAAGCCAGCGTTTATAGTGTTGTATACAGAATATAAACCTTCCGTTACATAGCGCAGAAGAAATAAACAAACAGACAGACGCTGATAGCTACTTTGTTTTATACTATGGATTGATTTATATACGTTTCTTAAATATAATGACGCGGAATATTACACACATACGCACTCACGCCTGTAATCCTCGAAGGAGTAGGCAGAGGTGTAACCAGTACACCCACATTTCACCGAGTGTGTCTCCATCCCATGATGTGATACGTGTGAATATAGCGCATTCGTCTATGATTGACACTAGTTTTTTTTTTTTTTTTTTTACCCTGCGCTGCTAATGATGATGACCACTCTTACCAGTAGCTGAGAGGTCAAACTGTAACACTGATTCAGTAAAGCTAAAATAAAAATAATTTCGTATTATTTATGGACCACTGTTATTATTATGCTTTTAAATAACGGGAGCTCAGTCCATTCCACCTTCTACGTGATTTGCGATCAAGCCGAATACATCAAGCAAATATTGGTACAGACAGACAATCTCGTCACAATTTATTATAACTTTACAGACTGCATGAGGTATATGCGAGATGTTTTACGTAATCTCTTTATGCTTTGTTTATGCGCAGTGAGTTCGAGGTCGGATAATCTTGTAAAAACGAAATATTGTTATTTCTTGTACTGTCAAAACATTTTTATATGACTATAAAGGTATGATTCCAAACTTGGCGGCTGAACGCAGACCGCAACGACACTGTCGCCCAAGACTACAGCGACATTATTGGTTTGTATACATTTCAATTAAATTATTTCAAAAAAGGCGATAGAGTCGCCTGCTGCTAAGGTTAAGCCAGTGCACAGCTGCCAACCGATTTACAAGAAAAAAACTTGCAAATCGAATAAGATAAGCGCCTGAAAGCACTGCCGATGCGCTGTCGTCGCGGGATGAATCAACATAACCGCAGACTACAGCAGATGGAACTGGACTGTTGCAGCAGTGGTTCAGTTGCGGTCTGTCACCGAGTTTAGGTATACCAGTTTCCCTCTTTAAACTATGCATTCAATATAAAATCAACCCCTTCACAAAATTTTAAGTTTCTATCCTAAAGTACCTTAATTTAAACCATGACAATAGCGCTGAGTTGAGGGAATTTAAAGTTCTTAATAAAAGGATGAAATTAAAAACCATTTAAATTTCTGCGCACCGCAGCGGGCGAATCCTTCACATCAAAGACTTTCTATGACTGAGCTAAAATCGTTGGCCTAATGTTCTTTTTTTAATTTTTATATATCATATGCCGATAAACGAGCAAGTGGGTCACCTCATGGTAAGTGATCCCCACCGCCCATGTACGCCCACAATACCAAAAGGTTCATGGGCGCATTGCCGACCTTAAAGGAAAGGGATAATTAAGGGATTGGGAAGGGTAGGGGGATTTGGACCTCCGGATATCGCATTCACCGTACGAAATACAGCAGCAAACTGTTGCTTTACGCCGGTTTTCTGTGAGACAGTGGTAACGACGAGCCGGCCCATTCATGGTGTAGACAAAACTGTCTACAGCGTGGCTCACCACTCACAAAATTTAACGCAAATTATCATGACGATTTGCGCCATATAAAAATCCATCGGAGTGGAGATTTCACGCGACCGAGACGCAACGCGACGCGGCGGATGCGTTTAATTAGGCTTTATTTATGATTTCAACTTTTTGTTAAGAATGTTGTAAGTATTCTTTACACGTCGTGTTTTTTTAATCGATCACAAGGACTACTTTGATTAAGAATTCATATAAATAGATACATCGATACACTATATTAATTATAAAATAGCAGTAGTTAAAACACACTTATGCAAATTCCGTAAGTTCCGTAATGAAGCAAATATACTTTTGTACAGATACGGAATCAGCCTATTTATAAGAATTTTCTTACAACCAAACGTAATTTTTACGATTCAGTCTTAGTTACAGCCTTAACGGTTTGGGCTAGGCGATGATGAGTCAGTGTTTTTTAAATTATTCATATAGTAAATAAGTCGATTAAAAAGGAATAACAATTTTCTGTGCAATAAAATTAACTCGAGGCCCAGTACAATAAACGTAAAAAATGCTATAACCATTTCAAACGTATTCTTTACTAAATAGTTTCCGAACTATAATCCAGGGGAGAGCCTTTTGCCCTTGGTCAATAATTTTATAGGCGGCGGCCAATGTGCAACATTTCGTGGCAATGCTTATCCTTATTTTTCCTCACTCAGCGGACCACTGCGGCTTAATATTAATTTCGAGGCCAAGCTCTGGAGCCGTCCGTTTATATAAGGATAGGTCCTTAAATAAACGGATCTCCTGTAATGGAAGGAGTTACAACTGGTGTAAACAATGTTGAACAATTAAAGTGTTGGTTTAATTATAAATGTTTTAAAAATATTGTGCTTGGGCGGAGGGGGAATTAACTAGCCAGTAACAAATGTTAAAATTTCACATCTTACTACAAATATTATTCAAGCTGTTCATGAGTATGTAGGAGTATAACGCGATTTCTTCCCGAGACCCTCAGCATAGTATAAATATTTGTGGATTATTGATCACTTCAATTCGATCCCCGAGTCGGGTAAAAGTGATATTTGGATTTTCTATTATGAAATGCTCAGTATCAGCCCGGAGTCTGGAATTGTGCCCGGTATGGCGATAGGCTCGCCCCCTATCACATCATGGGACGGAAATACGCTCCGCGAAATGTAGGTGTACTGGTTACACCTCTGCCTATCCCTTCGGGGATTACAGGCGTGAGTGAGTATGTAAAAAATTAAATTTTCATTATGTTTGAATATAGATTCTGATATCATAGTCAAAACGCCCAACAGGGTTTTGTTACATATTGTATAATACCAAATACCGTAAAATCAATGGTACGTGAAAACGGACCTTGGCATTAAGCCAGGACAACGCCAGGCAGAAAGAAGAAAAAGATTTTCACATTTAATCCATCTAAAGTCTTTAGTCGGCAAGGGAAATCACGAATAAAATTCATAAATTAAAATTATGAACCATGATGAATGACTGAAATTAACGATGGCAATTTATTTTATGATTTACTTTCTGGGTAGCGTTTCTAATACGTTTAAAGGAATTGTGAGGAAGGCTCGGAAAGTGTCCTGATTTCGCACATTCTAATTTTGCAACGAGATATATGCCCCAATACATACATGAATCTGTTTAATAAAAAGTACGCCTCATTGGTATTTTGGTCTATTTTATTCTTTATTATTTATTGTATATAAGTAACGATAGCTTAGCGGGGAGATGTATAAACTATCTAGTTCTAGACGAAACTCGCTAGTTTGAAAAAAGAGAATTTTCTAAGTTACGTGTGTATTTATTGTGAATTTATCGCTAACCATGAACGTAACATGTGAGGAAACCTGTACACTTGAGAAGTTCTCCATAATAATTTCGAAGATGTGAAGTCCGCCAACCCGCATTAAGCTAGCGTGGTTGACTAAGGCCTTTTCCCTCTCATTATTTGAAGAAGCCCGTGCTCGGCATTGGGACAGTATAATACAGGTATATTAAATATGTATCTCCTCAGAGGGATTGACGTCAGGCAGACGGCAGTTCGTAAAACACTACAAGCCAAATCGTTCTATAACATGCTGCAAAGTATATTGCGCCGACCCCACTGCGAGTGGGATAAGTGCAGGTGGAAGGAAGAAGGAAGTGACACAAATAAATTAAGTGTAAGTATGCCACCAACAAACAACAACAACAACAAAGCCAACCTTACCTAAACGTGGTGGAGAAAACGCTTACTGTCTTTATTTTAATGTGTTTTTAACTTTTAAACTATTATATTAGGTACCTATCAATAGTAAAAAATTGGGAAGCGTTAAGATCACATGAGCTGCTACAACTGTACTATGTTGTCTATTTATAGCAGGTATAATAAATATATTCTCAGAGTTATGACGTATTGTTACAGGAAATTTAATATATTTCTCACACCCACGAAAAAAAAATTGGCAATCATATAATAACACTCGAAACTGCCAGCAGGCGCCGGCGCCGAGTTCGCTTCGCTTTGATTCTCTCTGCCCCGACTACGCCACGAAAACAGACGTTTCTCCTAATAAATTGTTTATTTCGTTATCACAGTTTCATTAGTTGTTCTGACACTAAACACCTTTCGTTTATGCCAGACAGATTTTTATTTTGTGAAGTTAATAAAAAAATGAGTTACGGCAGCATCGCCGGTTTACATCCTGCGATTTGATGTCAATGTGACAGCTCGTTTGACAGTTCCAAATTCAAATATTTATATCATCACAGACAAGCGCGAATAACGTTTGTTAGGCGCTAACAGCCACGCCCAGTTTTGAATTAAAATATCTGAGAAAAAGCGACGTAAGAAAAATATTTTTATTACACTACAACTCTCTTACAAATACTTTTGAAAAAAATACAATAAACTTTATACAAATTTATATTGAGTAAAACTGATATTGTTTTTTTCTATCATGAAATGCTTAGTATCAGCTTGGGGTCTGGAATTGGGCCCGGTACAGTGATAGGCTCGCCCCCCAATCATATGGATGGAAATAAGTCGAAGAAATGTGGGTGTACTGGTTACACGTATGCCTACCCCTTCGGGGATCACAGGCGTGAGTGCGTATGTATGTAAACTTTATACATGAATACATGTTAGATTTTGTTTTGTGCTTAAATAAAATATATCATGTTTCATCAAATTATTTTGTAGCAACAAACGTGTACACACAGAGTTATACATTATCAACAATTTAAATAAATTATATAATCTTATCTGTAAATTCGCCGGCCGTGATATTCATTCCCTCTGATAGCCATAAGAAAATACATTTATTTTTAAATATATCTTTAAAATAAATACATTACGACTTCCATCCATATAAAATCGATACAAAATTAATTTCAATAAAAGTGACTTTATTGCCACCATTTCAATAAGTTACTGAGTTGTGTCGGTTTGAATGTACCACCTGTAAGGATTCCTAAGGGTTCGTTATTAAATCACGGTACAATATTAAAAGGAAATTGCAAAGGGAAAGATGTGAACTGTTTATTGAGACATAAAAGAGTGAGTATGGAACGCAATTTAATAAGAACTTTACTTTGCGAGGCGGGGAGTTAAATTTATTATTTGATATCCACATTTGTAGACATTGTAATAGCTTAGGGAAGTATTTATTTAAATTGTTACGAATGAAAATGGTTAACGACTCATTAGAAGAGATAGAACGTTCCATTACTTGGCCACACCGTAGCTGATCTACAACTGCAATAGTACGGTAACACTAGACAAATGTTTGCGACTTTCGGATAGCCGACTCCGGATTTCACTTTGCGGATCTCAGGATATAGAGTGATTGACGGAGTTGGCGGCTCAGTATTTTTATTTTTATTAGTTGATTGGTGAAGTATGACAATTAATACATACGCACTCACGCCTGTAATCCCCGAAGGGGTAGGCAGAGGTGTAACGTGTACACCCACATTTCGCCAAGCGTATCTCCGTCCCATGATGTGATAGGGGGCGAGCCTATCGCCATACCGAGCACAAATTCCAGACTCCGGGCTGATACTGAGCATTTCGTTATAGAAAAACCCAATATCACTTTTACTCGATCCGGGGATAAAACGCGAGACCTTAGCTTCAGCTTCAGCCGTAACGCGTACGCATTACAACTGCGCCACCAAGGCAGTTATAGTGCTTTTTATGAAACAAGGGGGCAACGGAGCTAGCGGGTCACCTGATGGTGAGTGATCACCGCCGCCCATGAACACCATCAATAGCAGAGGAATTGTCAATGCGTTGCCGGCCTTAAAGACTATTTTAGATATTTTGAGTGATAGAGCCACGCTGTAGACAGTTTTGTCCAGACACAGTAACGTGTTTGTCACAAACAACTTACGTTAATTTGTAACTTTTAGTACAAATCAGTAGCTGAGTAAATCTGCTCCTGGAAGGGTACTTGAACATTTTTGTACCCGACTAGATAGCGAGCACCGTACACATGAAAAACACATTGATTGTTGGTTTCATGTTCATGCGAATCGATAGACTAATTCACTGGTAAAATTAATTTAAAATTAATAAAATAGCAGTACAAATTTGAATCAATCTTTACATAAATTACCGTAATGAGACTATATTAAATAAATAATTTTATAATAGCTATTGTTTCAGCAAATTTCTCAGAATTTTCATGCGATTCAACATGATTTTAAAATTTATCATATGTTACCACCTTAACAGCATAATACCCCCCAACTTTTATAGAAAACATACGTTACGTGTTATAATAATGACAGCCGCCGTGAAGCGAGTAGCTGACTGTGAAACGAGAGGCCGCAGGTTCGATTCCCGCACCGAGACAAATGTTTGTGTGATCCACATATATTTGTTTCGGGTATGGGTGTTGTGGGACCGTAAGTTCCTCGTAGACCTTGATACCCACGATACAGGTTAACCCTAGTGTGGGGTCAGGACCATGTGGGTGACTGTTGGGTGTATTTTATTTATTTATATAAAAAGACATGTCCCATGATGAATAAAGACGAGACACGTATAGATACGTCAGATTGAATGTAATTTTATAATACAAATGAAATATGTTAAGCAACAAAAGATTTTAATGACGTCTGGATGTTATACAACATTTAATAACATTCTATAAATATGTTTCTTTCATGTATTAATAAATTTGTATTGACGTTTAGGTATGTATTACTTTGAATTATAATATATTAGCCAAATTCTCATAATCAATTCAAATTCTTATTTGTTCGCACACTCGAGTTCTATTTATAACAGAGCGAGTATATCAATTTGTTTCGTAACACGTGGTTCTTCCGCGATAATGTTATGGATAATGGAATAATATTATATGCTAGATTTTGCTCGTGGCTTCGCCCGCGTGAATAGACTTTTCCGAAATAAAACGTAGCCTATAACCTTCTCCAGGGTCCCATCTATCTCTACATAAAAATTCATCAAAATCGGTTCAGTGATTTAGGCGTGAAAGCGTAACAAACAAATAGTTTTTTTTTTCATAAAAAGTATCCTCTGTTACTTCTTATACCTTAAAGAATATGTGTACAAAGTTTCATGAAGATGGGTTAAGTAGTTTTTGCGTAAAAACGTAACAAACAAACTTACATTCACATTTATAATATTAGTATGATGTTATTTGACAGCCTCCGAGGCGTAGTGGGGGAGAAGCCACCTGTAAAGCGAGAGTCCGTAGATTCGATTCTTACACCGAGACAAATATTTGCGTGATGCACGAATATTTGTATTGTGTCTGGGTGTCCTACGGTCATAAGTTCCTCATACCCACGATAGAGCCTAGTGTGGAATCAGGACTATGTTTATGACTGTTGGGTGTCTAATTATATAAAAAATATTATTATAGTATCATGTAGATATGTTAAAGGAGTGAAAATTCAAAGATGTCCTAAATGTCATGGCATGAACAAATCAAACGACACATACTATTATAAACCTTTCATACTGATCAATTATATTTTTTCATAAAGAAATTTTAATAAGCTAGTTTTGAAAAATGAGAAGGATAGACTACACTCTATAAAATCGAGTGCACCGGCTGCGTTAAATGGCTTTCCCCGATTTTAAAATATCACGAAGCTATAAAAATGATGGCAGTTTTAGTATGGGACTGCTTCATATGCTCCCAGGGATGTCGTAAAAGTCTACTAAGGATAGTCGCAAAGTGGGTGCTACCCATCTTACGCGACAGAATCCTATGAATATATTATAAGTAAATGAATATATTGTAACTTCCTATAACGATGATAAGAGGTACATTTAATTCTATATTATACTCTGCTATTGTATGTAATGTAGGTAACTTTAGGTTACTGTAGGTAACTTTAGGTTACTGTAGGTAACTTTAATAAAGTTTATTGGTTCCGGAAGTAGATTTTGTATGTCTACCATATAGCCCCGAAACATGAAAAAAAAAAGAAAAAAAAATGATAATACCCATTATTTTCTTTATTGTAGTAGTTATTTTATTAAATAGTTATATACATATATACTTCATTAAAACATTACTAGTTTTATTGGCAACTGAATTAACAACGGTTTAAAGCTGTCACAAAAGACAGCTTTTTAAAGGTCTAAGATCTACTTTAGTCTTAAAGAGTTTTTAAGTTGTTTAATTTTGAACAAGTTGGCCCTGTGACTCGATTTGTGTACAACAATAAGATTAATAACTACAAAATTATGTACCTATCCTATCCTCTTGAGTTTTTATATAGATTATTATAGGTAGTAACAAAAAGGTACAAAAGTATTTCGTTTAAGTTTTCTTGTTTGTTGTATATTTTCATAGCCTTTGCCACGATATTGCGGAAATTCTCATGTATAAACTTTTTGTTTTTTCGAACATTTTATGGTATCTATATTTAAAAATCTTTGCTCCTCTGACGAACTATTTACTATTGACGGTTCTTCAAATAAACTCGAAAGAAATAATACTACAGAGATAAACAAAGGTGAAAGTTTATCTATTGGCTACAGATGAGGTACTTACCGATGTTGGTGATCTTGTTTTTTATTCAAACAACATAATATACAACGATTGCGCGCCTCGTATTTAAATTAAATAAACCCACTTATTATTTTTGTTTCTTGATAAACGTTCTCTAATCTTCAACAATTGGGTGAATATTTATTACTTGAAATAGACCACACAAAGCATTTTAATCAATTAAATGGTTTCTTATCATGGCTCATGGAATACGCTGCTGTGGCTGGATGTAAACGTTTATGAGTCACTTACGCAGGTCTTACGTAAGCCCATACTTGACAGCCTCCGTGGCAAAGTGGGCGAGTGGGTTCGATTCCCACACGGCGACAAATATTGGAGTTATCCATAAATAACTGGGTGTTGTGGGTCCGCAAGTCCCTCGTAGTTCCTGATATCCTAGTGTGGGGTCAAGACTATGTGTGTGACTATTGGGTATATTTATTTAAATATCCTCAGGCCTCAGAAAATGACGCTAAATGTCAACGTGCAATATCATTGTGTTCCGCCACTTGTGATAATCCGGCAGGTGTACTTTATTCTAGTGTGGGTGGAGACTGCAATGATAATGTAGCGTTTGATATCATGTTTCATATAACAACGATAAATCCACCTGTCGTCCCCAAAATCCACATATAGAAGCTATTTTGTACTAATGAGAATCAGTGTATACCTATATATATTATAGTATAGGCCGGCAAACGAGCAAGTGGGTCACCTGATGGTAAGCGATCTCCACCGCCCATGTACCCCCACAATACAAAAGAATTATGGGCGCGTTGCCAACCTAAAAGGAAAGGGATAATAAGGGATTGGGAAGGGGAGGGAGATTTGGGCCTCCGGATATCTCACTCACCGTACGAAATGCAGCAGCAAGCTGCTACTTTACGCCGGTTTTCTGTGAGACAGTGGTAATGACCCGGACGAGCCGGCCCATTCATGCTGTAGACAAAATTGTCTACAGCATGAATGGGCCAACTTTACTTTAAAATATATTTTTAAAGTATAGTTCGTCAGACTTTATTGTATTGTCAGAATGTATTGGGTCACCTGATAGTAAATGATCTCCACTGCCCATGAACATCCAGAATATCAAGAGAATCGTGAAAGCGTTGCCGACCTTAAAGGGAAGGGATAATAATTAAGGGATGGAAAAGGGATTTGGGCCTCCGGATTTCAAAATCTCAAAATCTACTCTATCGTTTCTATTACGTAAACACTTCGTAGGTCTTACGTCGCAGCAGTTATAATATCGTTAAATAAAATACATTTAAAATCGCTTTCCTGCAGAACGTGCAAACATGGAGAAAATGTATCGCACAACCCTTCAATCAATATCAGCTCCCGATACACTGATATCCCCGTCTGAACCCTAACATTGGCCGTGAAAAGGAAATGTTTGATCGCATGGATAAATCGTAATTGAGCGGCGCGTATACGTCAGCCTTTTAGCTAGCTCTGATGGAATTACAGCCCAGATTCTTGCTTCGTTAATACAAAAACAAGGAATACAACTAAAAAGTAACTAATACGTGAAGATAAGGATTTAATTAAAAGATACCACACGACTAGGGTACCTACTGACATTTTCTCCAGAAACACTGCTGGCAAAAAATATAAACCAGGCTATAGTTCGGTGATGTAATAAAAAAATATCTTTCCTAGGTGTTCTGTAATTTCCTATCATAGAATTTACGTACTCTTCTACGTAGTCTCAAGAGCTCTAGATTTTCAACTATAAAAACCAGACACGCCAATTTGGCCACACATTTTGTGAGATTGTGTAAATAAAGTGTTGTTTAGTTTGTTTAATTTACATGTTAATTTATAGGTTTCCGTTGAACAACATTTATTAGTTTACAAACATCTCGCGTTTTTATCTGCGAATTAATCTTAAAAACATTTAAGGCATCTGCAAAAGTGGCCGCTTTGCTTCCAGTTTCATATTCTTTTTCTTAAACAGTAACTTATAAATATAAGTTATAAATAAATATAAGCATACTACATTTTTGAAAACGAACTTAATAAATATAAGCATACTAAATTATTAAAAACGTACCTTAGTCGCTTAGTATTTAAAGGTATAAATTTATCAGCCGTCTCTTGACCACGGTCGATGCAACTCGGTCGAAACGCTAGGAAATAAATAAATCTGTATTTATACCTCTAAATATTACAAAATTAAGACTCGTTTTCAATACAATACAATAGTATGTATACAAATCGCGAAAGTCTAAAATCATTTCTGTTTATGCACTTTCTATCATAAATAAAAAATAAATAAAAACATTTACTTCAAAGTCAATCACGAATATCGAACCGCACAAATAAACTACAACTATTTTAAAACAAAAATTTAATATACACAGTTTTTTTTATTAGCTTGAGTGACGAAACGAGCAGGTCCGTCGCCTGATGGTGTCACGCCTGCCCATAAACAGAATGAACACACACAGAAACTTGAATGAGAAAGCACTGCATGGCATTGGACTGCGCTCGTCACCCCGAGACATAAGATGTTAGGTCTCATAATGCCCAGTAATTTCACTGGCTTGCATGTCCTTCAAACCGGAACAATGCTTACACACTGCTGCTTGGCATACCTACCACCTTGTGAAGTATGTTTATAATAATACAAAATACAAACTTACATGTAGACACTGTTTATGTGCAGGTAGACAAGGGCACAGGTGAATGAGTGTACTGTGTATCAGCTGTCAATGCCCAATCGTCACTCCATTAGTTTATAATGAAATGTTTCCAAACAAACTGTGTTCGAGGGAACTGAGCAACTACATTTGCAGCAATTACATGTATTCTATACATTTCCCAACGCTTTTTTATTGATTCTCGATAGAAAAGAGTAATGTCTCAGTCGCGTATCTTAAAACACCTGGTTAGATGTAATGCTTTTAGTGGTAGAGCCACGCTGTAGACTGTTTTTTCTTCAGTACGAATACGTTGGCTCAACCGGGTCGTTACTACTACAATTTCACTGTAAAGCGACGCGACGTAAAGAGCGTTTAGTATGGTGAGCGAGATATCTGGAGGCCCAAATCCCACCTCCTCTTCCCAGTCCCATATTTATCCCTTTCCTTTAAGGTCGGCAACGCGCCCTTCTGGTATTCTGGGCGTACATCACTTACCATCAGGTTGCTCGTTTACCGGCCTATTCTATAAAAAAACTACTCGGTTAAAATAATGCTAATATTCAAAAATCTTACTCAAGATTTTCGGTTAAATAATAACTATAAATAAATAAATAATAACTATAAAATTTGACAGCCTCCGTGGCGCAGCGGGCGAGTAGCCGGCTGCGAAGCGAGAGGCCGTGGGTTCGATTCCCGCATCGAGACAAATGTTTGTGCGATCCACAAAAAATTGTTTCGGGTCTGGGTGTTGTGGGACTGCAAGTCCCTCGTAGTTCCTGATACCCGCGATACAGGTTTACCTAGTGTGGGGTCAGGACTATATGTGTGACTGTTGGGTGTATTTATTTATTATTTAAATACTTTACTTTAAACAAGTAAATACGTTTACAGTTTTTAATCGCATAAATGCTATTGTCGCTACTATTGTTAGTTATCCAAGTCCCTCGTTAGGAAAATAACCAAAAAATATTAAATACGTAATCTTGTCTACACATTCCGTGTAATTAAAATAAACGTTCTTCGTGTTGGCATAAATTTGTTTTATAACTTGTAATTCCTGAACCGCATTAATCCCTCGTAACACTTCTCGCCACAATTTATATGATTTATTCTTGCAATATAAATTCTATCTTTTTGTGGTCTCTTAGGATTTCTTGGTAATTTACTGTTATAATAGAAAATGCTCAATTTAATTTATTGAATATGCAAATTATGTAAGATAAAAAGAATATCATTTACAATTGTACAATTTTAACAAAGGGAATAAGGTGTAAATTCCAAATGAAATATATTTAAAATTATTCGACGTTCTTGTTTTAAATGAAACCACAAATAATTTCAAAGGTACTAAAATAACATTTGATTTTTAATATACACCGAGCTGCCTATTCAAATTTTTATAAAAGTTTATTTGATATTCATATTTCAAAGTAAATTAAGAACATAAAATTCACATCATTTTTGATCTAAGGATCTGTCTTAAAAACCAAATATTTGAGTGGAGTCATTTTATAAGTTTTCGAGACCATCGACAGTAATATATTGGACGCATAACAAAGTTTCAACTGTAATGCTATATGTGTTTACTTAAACTATATCTGTTTTCGATCATTGTTGCATTATAGCCATGAATTAGCGACTATTTAAAGCGAAATATGTAACTTCCTAATGCCTGCATTATTACATTAATATTACATATTTCGCATTAAATAGTCAAAAAAATGTTTGCATATCCAAAAAAACATTTATTTCTAGTTGAAATCTTCAAACAACTGTACAAAGTTGCAACTTAATTGGATAAACGATAGAAAAGAACACACATACAGATTAATCTTGTTCAAAATATGATATACCTATGTAAATCTTAGTTAATTTTTGCTGTTATAAAATACTAGCTTTTGCTCGCGGCTCTCAAATAGTCTTTTCTGGGATTAAAAGTAGCCTATAATCGGCTTCAGAGTCTCAACTATCTCTGTACCAAAATTTATCAAAATCGATTCAGCGATTTAGGCGTGACAGCGTAACAAACAAACAAACTGATTATCGCAATTATAGTATTAGTTAGAATTGTTGCTAATCATATATTATTATAAGTACACAAATGATTTGCAAAAATCTAAAGTGAGAAAATAAAAGGGGCAAGTAAAAAAGTGGATCACTTGATAAAAAGGGCACTAAACTTGGTGAATACCTGCAATTTCAGAGGAAACCTGGGTGCGTTATGTGTCTTTAATGACAAAATAAAAAAAAACAATTCTGTGAAACACACAACAAACAAAACTCTTTACATTTTATTTTCATGTCTTATACGAGCACATAGTAGATATATTTTGTGTAAGAAATAAATTACGAAATGCGAGTACCTATTTTTAGATAAATTATGATATACGTTACATGAACATCATTAAAGAACCGCATTTTAGTCCAAATTAAGATACGCGACGTACACTAACTCCCTACGAAATAGATACAAAAAGAAAACTTAAGAAACTTTTATATCCAAAGCCCAAAAAATCTAGACCATCGAAACGTTTACCGAAGTTCAGAACTTTGACAAATAGCTGGTGTGGACCCGTCCATACTCTAGCGAATACGTGCTAAACCCACAAATGTACGTATTATGCGGAGGACGAAAGGAAGCGTTTAAGAAAATGTACATACGACCAAAAAAATCAACCCACTGGTAAGTTTTATCTTTCTACTTTTGTAAATTCTTTTTGTATAATTTTGCTTAACCACTATTGGACGCACTCACGCCTGTAATCACGCCCCGAGAGAGTAGGCAGAGGTGTAAATAAATAAATAAAAAATAAACTAGTATATTCACATTTCGCCAAGCTATTTTCGTCCCAAGATGAGATATGGGGTGAGCCTTTCGCCATACCGGGCACAAATCTAGATTTCGAGCTGATACTAAGGATTTCGTGATAGAAAATACCCAATATCAAGATCGAACCCGAGACCTCAACACAGCAGTCGTAACGCGTACGCAACAGCACTACCGAGGCAGTCCTTTTTTACAACTAATATTGAGATAATAGAATTATAATCTTCCTTGCACAAATTAAAGGATACCTAGGTTTAATCTTTACGATTGACCTTCTCGATTGATAGTAAATAAATTCAGAATGCTTTTTTTTTTACTTAATTGTCGACGATCGACTTGCGCCTGAAAGAAGTTTCTTTTAAAAAATTGAGAACGCAGTTTTACTTAAGGTACTTGCCGTCCAAAGCTTACGTATACCCTTCAGCCCTTACATTTTAAAGAAGCTGCTTAGTTTTGAAACTGGCATTTGGATCGTTTTTTGGCCGAAAGTGTATGTCTCCGAGCGCGTTAACGACGGTAGAGATGCGACCTTGCAAAACACTCTACCGCGAATCACCTGTGATATTAAATTATAGAAATTATGTACGTGAGTGGCAATAAATTTCATGTGTATTTTAACAGAATTTTACATATAATGGTGGGTGTGATTTAATATTGCAAGATTGGGGTATTTTTTCTGGCCACAGGTAAATTAAAATTTATTACAGAAACAGGATGAGCATGCGAATACTAAAACTTTTTTTATGCTGTAATCAAATGATCATTTAAAGAATTGTATTTTTATTTGTTCAAAATTTAATATTCACTTTAATAAGCAAATATATAAGTTATTTTCTGTTTAAACAGTAGACAATAATTTTCAGCCTAGAAAAATGCTGAGTGGAAAACGTTTTTATGTTTTGGAGCCAAATAATGCAGAAGTCAACTATACAAGCATGATTTAAGGGTTGTTTAAAATAAATATATAATTATATTCTATAGATTGTAATTACCTACGCTAAAATTCTTAAGCTACTTACAAGGTTTATTGGCATTATCAATTCGGAGTTTTCGCATGAATATAACAAAGATTCTTGTTTATAGAATAACAATAAAATTTTAAATGTAATATAAAGTCAAGTGGATATCAACCTTCATTTTTGGCTTATATCTAACATATTAAGTTGTGGGTCTAAACAAAACTATAACACAAAAGCAAACAGAACAAAATACTCATACAAGAATAACACAGAACTAGCATCATAAAATAGAATATGCTTATCACGAATTCATATAAGTCAAACTTGCTCGTCAAACATATATGCAATTATATGACAGTAAACTAAACGAAACGGTTGCGACGGCTCATGCTTATTTGCTAACCTTACAGACGACTCGCAACTAGAACAGTTTTGCGTTCTTTTGTTTATTGTTCTCTCTACTATACATATCTTGCATTGAAAATGTTTGCAGGGTAATTGATGTTGAATTTTCTATGGAATTTATTAGTAACTGCAACGTAGGAGATACGACTTTAATAAATATAATAAGTTATTTGAATATTACACAATGGACAAACGAATAATTACGGTTCGATCGTCTACATATAATGTGAGCGTCACACAAATTACAATCTTTAAACTATTAATTCTAATTTCCGAAATATTTGGAATAGAATACTCGATGCTAACGTATAGAAGTTTTAAATAGAATATCCTATCAATATGTGTTTTAGACTTTCGTCATTTTTTATTTTTTATTGAGACGAGAGATCTAGTTATCTTCTTTCGATGGATTTAACACTATTTTTATACTACTACTACACGCTTGGTAGTAAGCGCCACGCCTGCCTATAAACAGAAGCAACACCACACAGAACTTTGAATTACAAAGCCCTGCATGGCATTGAACTGCGCTCGTGCTGCGACACTGAGCCATAAGATGTTAAGTCTCATAATGCCAAGTAATTTCACTAGCTTCAATGTCCTTCAAACCGGAACACAACAGTACTTACACAATGCTATTTGGCGGCAGAAATAGACAAAGCGGTGGTACCAATCCAGACGGCCTCTCGCATACGAGGGGCCTACCACCTTTCTTTCTACCTGGCGTTATTTCCTGGCGTAGACCGACGTACTCCTATGGTTTTCTTAAAACGTGACCGAACCACCTTAAGCGACTTTCGTGAAGTTTATCTGCCACATCGCGGATACCAAGGCTGCCGTGGATATACTCGTTACGTATACCATCTAGTCGTGTAACGTTGGCCACCCTAACCCGTCACCACCGCCGATGCAATTCGGTCGAAACGGCGGGAAATAAATAAATAAGTATTACCTTTAAATAGTAGGCGATTAAGACCCATTTTGAATATTATATAAAAAACCTATCCATAGATGAACGTCCCAAGGATAAAACTCTAACATTTTAATACAAACAATACAATTGCATGTTGTTTGGAAGTTGTTTGTCCACGAAATGACAAAACCCGTGGGCAAAACAAATTTCGGAGCACATTCAACATCACTGACATGTTAATCCCAAAAACACGCGTGAGTCGTATACGACTAGGTTTTGCTAAACCGAAAAAAACCTTGAAACAAGATTTAAGAGTTTTAACAGAAATATATCATTCAATTAAAAAGCAGTTCAGATATTCAACAATTTTGCTAATGGCCATCACAATCGGTGCCAATACAGATATTTTATCTGTCTAGTCGAAAACATTTCACTGTACTGCCCAAGTTAAAATAGTGTCTCTGCATTTTCCACCACATTCAACGTCGATTTAACCTCGTTTTTATGGTAACAAAAAATATAATCCTGCCTATGCAGTTGATTGACTGTGATCGTTTGAAAACTCACCTCACGATTATATTTGAAAGTGATTTTTATTTTTGCAGATATTTTTAATAGCAGACGCTGCTAAACGATCAAGTGGGTCACCTAATGGTATAGTAATCTCCACCATCTATAGACATCCACAATACCTGAAGAATCATTAACGCATTGCTGACCTTAAAGGAAAAGTATGATTAAGAAATTGAGAAGGAGAAGCGGATTTGGGCCCCCGGATATCTCACTCACCGTTCGGAACGTTGTCAGTGAGACATTAGTAATAACCCGGTTGTGCCGACCCAATCATACTGTAGACAAACCTGTCTACAGCATGGCTATACCATTATAAATGTTCAGCGAGCTCTACCACTATAAATTCCGTAAACTTGTTTTTTTGCAGCACCGAGTAAACCTTAGTGTTTGATAATAACTTCAGCTAGATACCTCTACCCGTTCCTCAGAAAAACAATCTTTAATGTGTTCCGGTTTTCTTTTTAAGGTATGGAATCCTAAAAATGGAAAACATAAAAAAAATATCAAAGAAAACTTTTTAAAATTGAAATCTGTGAGCGAATACAGGTACCAATTTAATTCTGAAATAATAATCATTACCAATTGAATATTCTTTCAGAATAAAAAGTAATTTAAAATATAATGTAAACTACTATGTATAGAATACAGCATCTATGATCACATACTATTTGACGTCAATATAAACTAAATCACAGCAAAATCTATTTATAAAACTTTGTTTACAATCTCTTTTCGTTTTAGAAATAAATATTCCAATCAGTAAAAAGATGTAATAAAAAATAATACTTTGAATGTGGTGGGTTTCAAGAAAATAATTTCCTATTTCTTTTTAATATGAATTAATACATAATTGACTGCCTCGGTGGCGCAGTTGTAATGCGTACGCGTAACGACTGAGGCTGACGTTGAGGTCTCGGTATCGATCCTGGGTCGGGTAAAAGTAATATTGGGTTTTTCTATCGAAAAATCTCAATATCAGCTCGGAGTTGTACTGGTTTACCTACCCCTTCAGGGATTACAGGCGTGAGTGCGTATGATAATACAAAATTGAGTACAAGCTCTGTGGCGCAATAACTGATTGTGAAACGTGAGGCTGCGGGTTCGATCCCCGCACCGAGACTAATAATTGTCTGATCCACAAATATTTGCTTCGGGGCTGGATGTGTGAGACCGAAAGTATCTCGTACTTCTTGATACCCATGAAACAAGATATCGTATCTTTCTGTAGGTTCAAGGCTATGTGTGTGACTGTTGAGTGTTATTTATTTATTTGGTTATTAATACATTACAACAAACAATATTTAGTTCAATTGGTATCGTCGCAGCGGATATCACAAAATTAATAGGCGTTTAATTTTTCTATTCGAAAAGATCACATTTGAATTGTCTGAGATTGGAACTTGAACCCGATATCGCAATCACATCATGCGAAGGAAATAAGCTCTGTGAATCGCGAGTACACTAGTCATGTACCCCTACAGAGATACTGGCGTTTGTTTATGTCATTTTACATTAATCAAATCGACTTTTCATCAAGCATTGAAATTATCATGATCACATAAGAGTAAGTTACATTTATTATATTAATATTGTTCGACATCTATGTAAAGATATTGAACTTTACGCAAAAAAATTGTGAAAACTAGACTGAATCTATCTAAAAGAAGAAAAGATTTTTATACTTTTACCGTCCGACACCACTAAGCGATTGCGTGCGGAACACTAATGCTCAGAAGGAAATAGATTTATTCCAAACAGCTCTATAACATCGGCTCTTTAAACGATGCAATGTTTAAAGGAATATTTTATATTAAATTAATATGATAAGCTGAAGGTCTATACTATGCGATAGTCCGACTAGGAAATTACCACCGCATTGTCTACAAGCAGCAGTGTGTAAGCACTGTTGTGCCCCAGTTTGAAGGACGTTGAAGCCAATGAAATTAAATAAATAATAATAACTACACCCAACAGTCAAACACTAGGTTAAACAGTGTCGTGGGTATCAGATATTACGGAAGGTCCTATAACAACACTCTGGGCAATATGAGAATTTACCCCTCAACTGTGGATGCCGAGCGCAGTGCACTGCCAGGCCGTGCTTTGTAATTCAAAGTTCTGTATGGTGTTGCTTCTATTTATGGGCAAGCGTGGCGCTTAGAAGAGCAACCTGAGCGTCTGGTCATACAGGCTAATCAAAAAATAATAGTCATTGTTGGACTATGGTATGGTTTCCTCAAAATATTAGATAAGAAAAATATGACTGTAATAGGAAACAGATAAGGCATCAGAGCGTAACATTCTCTGATATGTCCCACCAGTTTACGATGTATTACGATACGAACCCCAGACATAATGCTGATCAACATCGCATTTTTGAGGCTTACTTTACGACTAAGATAATAGTGTACGTTTCTTCCAATTCGTTTACCCCACCGCCGCGTTTACGTAATGTAAATAATATTTCTACGAAGCCGTAATTATTTTATTAAGGTGGTTAAATAACTCTGGTATTTATTTAGACAAACTCCGTAAATATTCTCCATACCTGTATTGAGACAACGGAATAAAATTTACGAGCGTTTCTTATAAATCCAAAATGTTTACTAAATATTATTAGATGCTGGAGGCTCTTGTTCATTCATTCTAATTTTTAAAATCCCTTTTTACATAAAGGTGTAACCAGAATTTGCTTCAGAGTGGACCTAGATATAGTTCAAGGGGGGACAGAGCCTTTAGAAGCCACTAATGGCCGTTCCCTATATTCTATCTATCGACAGATTTGCTTACTGTCAAAAGTGGTTTGACAGATCTTCCATACAAAATGTGTCAAAATTTTACTGCCAGTAAGCAAATCTGTCGATAGACAGAATATAGGGAACGGCCATAAGTCAATGCATGTAATTTTATCTTTATTGATCAACGTATTTTGCCCCGCGGTATTTCCCGACGTCAATAACTTACATTCTATCGGGACCACAGCAAACAAAGGCTCAATACCATTGTGTATTAGTCAGGAAGTAATAAAGCATTTATTATTTTATTTTTCAATGAACAACAACCTAATTGCAGTGACCACAACCAACCTTTTTTAACAAATAAATATTAGTTTCAATCCCCGAGAGAAAGAGCACGATAAATAATGTATTGAAAGATTTATTTCCATGATGCCATAGAGCATCTGCTGAGGCAGTGAATAAAATTGAATAGTAGACGATGGTGCAGATTTTTCCATACAACTAGATTCACTTTAGTTTTATGTATTTTATTTAGGGAAATATTAGGGATGATATGAATGATGAATTTTTTTATAGCGGATACCGGCACCATGCAAGTGGGTCATCTGATGATAAGTGTTCTCCATCGCCCAATGGACATCCAAAATAGGTACTTTACATCCGTTTTCTGTGAAACAGTAGTAACAACTGTGTCGAGCTAGCCCATTCATGCCGTAGACAAAACTGTCTACAGCGTTGGTCTACTACTCAAAAAATTGTGTACTAATTATTGTTAAAACACACTCGCTTTAATTATATCATTAAGTATACTTTCTATACTATTTATTCATTTATATTCCCTTAAAGGTTTCCAACAGCCTTCACTTATTATTTTAGTTTATAATATTATATCAAGTACTTCTGATTTTAATGCTAGAAATGTTGTAGTGTCCATCGTCATTTATAGTCAGTAACTTGTGTCTCCATTTCTTATAATATTCCAAGAAAAAATGCAAATACTACAATGTGATACTGATTCTGAATTCTCCGTTAATCGAGTAAAAAAAGATTGCTTTTGGCGCCCTCGTGTGTGTTTGTTACAGCTTATTGTGGATTCGATGTAGTAGATAACTAATACAAGGTCAAGTGCTGATTGGAATTTAAAATTGGAAAACATTAGATTTTTGACACGATAGCCCACGAGCTGTTGTAAAGATGTTCAGAAATATAAATATAAGTCAGAGACTTTAATGTATAAGTACTACTAGCTGTTTAGAAGTAAAATTGTGTCACATAACGCGGGAGTTTGACAGCTCACAAACAGGGAGGGCAATTGGGGTTTAGTTGAGAGTATGCGAGATGCTAATATTTAGTTACGGTCAGTTGACCGCAGCTTAGTGGTACAATTTATATGTACCGCGCAACTTGTCTAGTAGTATACATTAAAATCTTTGATATAAGTAAATAAAGTAGGGTATGAGTATATTAGAACCTTTGATTTAACTTTCGACCTCAAAGACTTTAATGTATAAGTCTTTGTTCGACCTTCAATATAGGAACATAACGTAAGCTCACGCCTGTATTACCGTATGGGTAGGCATAGGAATATAGGCGTAAGTGTGTATGTATGTATTATATGTATAACACTCGGTTATTGGTATATTGATACCTCGTCAATCAGCAGAGAGCTGGCCTCGCCATAATGGCGAGTGTATTTATAAGATGTTATTTGTCGTAGATGTCATACTTATTATTATATACCCCCACTAAACTTGATAGTGTCGGTAGTAGTTGTACACCCAATAGCTATACACCACAGCATCGAAATAAGATAACTAGAACGATAACTCTCATATGAATCTGCCAAAAACTCCACTGCTCCACTTACTTACACATGCTAAGGTAAAATCACACGTAACACTCATACACGCAACAAAAATTAATGAACGTTCAAACCAAACTTTATTTCATATAAGTTAATTTCTAAGTACCTACTTATTACGTTTCTAGATCGAAATACGACGTTCTGCACCGCGCAAAAAATTTGACGTATCAAGTGTCAACTAGAGATTATTATGCACAGACTTTTATAGCCCTGCCCCTTGCACATAGTTTTGATGGGGTAATTTTATTGCTTGAGTTACGTGTCTTGTTATCTTATTTCGATGCACTACAGTAGCAATAGATTTAAAATCAAAAACAAAGGAATGCGGAGCTAAAATAATAGAAAAGATTTTACACCAGAAAAAGTGTAAAAGGAACAGCGTGGTATAATATAATTTTCAATCTACCGTCCTTACACATAACCGTTACGTACTCGTCCCCGCTTAATACCAGCGCAATTGCCTCGGAGCCATTAACTTCCTATTATTGCACATTTAGCTTGTCCCATATATCTCGCCCTTAAGTCCTTAGGCTATGCAAAAAGTCAAGGACGAAACCCTGTAAGGGAAAAATTAGAATTTATTCCCTCGAACGAAGGACTCCGAGCCAATTGAACGCAAATGCAGGGTCAATAGCGACATAGAAGGACGCAATCGGGTAGAAAAGTGCCTCGATAATGACACGAGTAATCGTGACCCACTGCTGGAGACCAGGATGGCATTGGAAGTGCAGTGAAGCTTTACGATTATTCTGGCTAATATTTTATTTCTGAGTGTTCATGCAATGAACAATTTTAATATGATTTTTTGAGTGGTAGAGCCAGGCTGTAGGCACTTTTGTCTACAGCATGAATGGGTCGGCTCGTCCGGGTTGTTTCCACAGTCTCACAGAAAATTTTGGTACTGTGGGCGTACATGCGCGGTGGAGATTACATGCCGTTTGGTGATCCACTTGATCGCTAAGTAATAAAAAAATGAAGTCATAGTAATCAGTTAAACGTGTTAAATAGATGTGGTTTGAAATCGCGCTAGTTAACTATAAATACACACGTAACTTAGAAATATCATGTTATTATATACTTACCTTACACATCGAAATATATCAAAATCTACTTATTGGCAATACATTCGCCAAAACTTAGCATCACCATTTCTACCTCTAAGTGTTGAAAAATCAGCAACATTAAAGAACTTTCATAATAATGGCGTTCTATTTATAGAAAACTAGCTTTTGCTCGCGGCTCCGCCCGCCTGAACAGCCTTTTCTGGGATAATAAGTAGCCTATAACCGTCTCCAGGGTCCCATCTATCTCTGTAGCAAAATTCATTAAAATCGGCTCATCGATTTAGGCGTAAAAGCGTAACAAACAAACTCACTTTCGCATTTCTAATATTAGAAAAAATGGAAATGTGTGACAGATTTAAACAAGCATCTATCTAAATCGAGAAAAAGCTAGCATAGAATTAGATTCACAAACTTACAAAGTAATATACATTCGAGCAAATATTAGATTATGCCAATACCGAATTACAAAATAGTTACGTTATTTATAACACAGGTTGACTTTGATCTGTTTTGACAAATCCACATAATATTAATAGGTGATGGCATAATACTAAATGTATTCCTTGTATTCGAGAGTCCTACTAGATTGGTACCATCTCTTTGTCTATTTCTGCCGCCAAGCAGCAGTGTGTAATCACTGTTGTGTTTAGGTTTGAAGGACATTGAAACCAGTTAAAGTACATTATGAAACTTAAGAACTTATGTCTCGGGGTGACGAACGCAGTCCAGTGCCATGCAGTGTTTTGTACCTCAAAGTGATGTGTGGTGTTGCTTCTGTTAATGGGCAAGCGTGGCGCTTACCATCAAGCGATCTGCTCGTTTCGTCATTCAAGCTAATAAAAATGGTGTTAAATCAGACTAAAATCAACATCTGGTCTGATTAGTGTATTTTTTTAGTATTTTGTGTTACATATAACACCGAAAACTAGTTCCCATTCATGACTCAATATAGTTTTTATTTAGTTTACGGCACTCTTAGGCGCGTTAGTGTAGCAGATGGCCTTCTAACTACGTTACTATAAAACAATTTCCGTATTTCGTTAGTTTCCGACCGTGTTCCCAAAAACCCGCCCTTGTCAAATAAGAGTAACTTATTTATCCAAAAGGTTCTAACATAGAAACTTAATGTATATACCCAACAGACACACAGACCTGACCCCACATTAAGAAACGAGTCTTGTGTCGTGGATATCAGAAACTATACGAGAGACTTTCGGTCTCACAAAACCCAGACTAGAAACAAATATTTGTAGATCGCACAAACAATTGTTTCGGTTCGGGAATCGAGCCCGCGGCCTCTAGTTCTGTTTGCTACTTGCCCGCTGCTTTGCTATTTAGTTTTATTTTCAGCTGTTTAGTATATTTTTTTGTTAAAGACTTACTTCCCATTTTAGGGAAACATATAATTAGACTCAAATCTATTCGGTGTTTAATTTAAATTTCTTATCGATAAATTTAAATCGAACCATATATCTCCTATATAACTAAAAAATACTTTTGTTACTCTTCGTTAAATTAAATCCAAGTTGAAAACAATTTCCACTGTACTTTCACATTTAACTAAAACGTGACTGAAATTATTTGTGCTTTCGCTTTATCGCTCCCTGTTACTCTTCTATAGTGTCTTTGACATCGAATTAGTCAACTTAAATACCTGTATTGACCTGTATCCTGTATCTTGATTATTTTTATGCAATTATGGATTATTGACTTTTTTTGGATTTAGGTCTGTATTCGACACGGCAATTCAGTTGCCTTCGGAAGATGGAGAACCTTTTCAACAGACTTCAAAAAGGGAGTTTTATTATGTATATAAAAACTCCTTTTGTATGTTATACATACATACATATATGCACTCACGCCTGTAATCCCCGAAAGGGTAGGCAGAGGTGTAACCAGTACACCCACATTTCGCCTAGCGTATCTCCATCCCATGATGTGATAAGAGGCGAGCCTATCGCCATACCGGGCATAATTCGAGACTCCGACCTGATACTGAGGATTTCGTAATAGAAACACCCATATATATCACTTTTACCCGACCCGGGGATCGAACCCGAGACCTCAGCGTCAGCCTCAGTCATAACGCGTACGCATTACAACTGCGCCACCGAGGCAGTGTATGTTATAATTTATGTATATAAATGTTATAAACATATTTTGGCTGCTGATTTTGACCTGATCATTTTTGTACCGGACTGGATTGCGACCACCGTAAACATGGTGAAAAACCCGCCATGGTAACAGTTTTGTCTATAGCACAAATGGGCCGGCTAGACCGGTTCGTTACCACTATCTCACAAAAAACCGACGTAAAGTAGCGGCAAGCTGTGTTTCATATGGTGAATAAGACATACGGAGGTCCAAATCCCTCTCCCCTTTCCAATTCCTTTAAGGTTGGCAATGCGCCCATGTCTCTTCACGGGCAGTAGAGATCACGTACAATCAGGTGACCCACTAGCTCGTTTGTCAGCCATGCTGTATAAAACTTATTCTCTTGTATCCTAGAGGCTAAACTGATATTACCAAAATTTTACCCAACGTTGATTAATCGATCCCATCCTAATAATGTGACAGACACCGGGTCATTTTCCCACGTAGCTTTATAGATCCCACACTAAAACAGGCAGATAATTGTAATCCCACTGCGCGAACAAATATCATATTAGCTCACGCCTATATCCCCCAAGTGAAAGACAGAGGAGCAACAATTGCAACCACTAATTGCCAAGCATTGTTCCGTCCTATGATGTGATAGATGAGTCTATATACGATACGTACTATAGGTACTATATATGATACGTTTTCTAATGAATAATTAATTTTTATTATTATATTTTTATTATTAATTTAATAATAATAATAACCAAGGCCGTTTTATGCTATTTTTTTGCTAATTACTAGGAAGCTTAACTAATTTCTAAATAAGTCGGCTTCGTTGTGCTAAATCGGCTACGGATTTTTCCAGATTGAATAGCTGTTTGTTGTGAAATAAAATATTGAATCAAACACGGTGGGTAAACAACAACCGAAACAAAAGGACGGTTAGTTCGTTATACCGTCCAATGGGCTGTGAAACAAGCTACAAAATTCTACAGTCGTGGGTACGGACCGCAAAAACGTCATACTTGTTCAAACTAACTGACGTGTGCTTTGTGCTTGGATAACTAGGTGGTAAGTCTCTCGGATGCGAGAGGCCGTCTGGGTTAGTACCACCGCTTTATCTATTTCTGCTGTCAAGCAGGAGTCTGTAAGCATTGTTGTGTTTCGCTTTGAAGGACATTGAAGCCAGTAAAATTACCTGGCATTAGAGACATTACATCATATGTCTCAGGGTGACAAGAGCAGACCTCGCCATGCAGTGCTTTGTAAATCAAAGTACTGTGTGGTGTTGTTTCTGTTTATGGGCAGGCGTCTTACCATCAGGCGAGTGACCTGATCGGTTCATCATACGGTTATTAAAAAAAAGGTAACCGACTGAAAATTTTACAGAATATGTAATATATCCGAACAAATAATGACAATAGAGAGACATAACATTTAAGGGTGTGGCCACGGAACCATCTGTGTACGACTCCATCTCGCACTTGGCCGGTTTTTAGTTTATTGTTGACTAGCTTTTGCTCCGCCCAGTAAACGGCCTTTTCAGATTTAAATACTAGCCCATCCCCTAATTCAGGTCTTCCTGTGTGCCCTTATCAAACGGTTCAGATGTTAAGTCGTGATTGACTAATAAACATCCAAACTCACAAACATTGAAACATTCAAATTTATATTATAAATAGGATGACTGACTAACCACCGATTAACTGTATGGCCATATTAATATTGCTTGCTGTGTATCCAAGGCTGAAGTGAGGTAAGGTTTTTAAATCTGGTGATGGAATATAAGTAAAATAGAACGCACTTCCAAGATCTTGAGTCCATAAAAAAGTTCACACGCTCCGATTCAAAGGTATTACATTTGGATTTTTTATTTTAGATTGGAATTATTTCGGTCCTTTTCATGTTTACGATGCTCTTATGTTAATGATAATATTGTATTGACACATCATAAGTATCGCACAGTAATCCTCTTTATTACGTGAATCATGCTTATGTTAATGTATTTTAATTTAAGTACGGTGATATAAGTATTCGAGGTTAGTCTAAAAATAAGGACATTATTGCGCTACCTTGGCTTTTCTAATGCTATATGTCAATATTGATAAACAAGAATCTTTCTATCCGTCTGGCGACGCGTCGGTGGATTTGGAATTATGTGAAGCAACCCGCCGTTTGACCCCCACAAACCGCAACGAGAACCAGGTTTCGCCATTGCCTCCCCTGTTAATCAGTTGAGTGTGCCACGTGCAGGTGAGGTTGGCTTTAGTCTAAGATGTTAGGTCTAAGATGTTAGTGGCCCACTTACATTCCATTAATAAAAAAGAAAATCAAATCAAAGGCTGTCGGTATTATGAAGGACATCCTAATATAAATAAAAAATGGTAAAAATTTAAAGGTGTGGTGTCGGAACCCTCGGTGCGCAAGTCCGACTCAAGTCAACTCGTAACTGAGGGCCAATTCTCCTATTTCAACTGACACTGCGAATGAATTTTAACCGAACTGAGATTAGATTTTGAATTAACTAAAAATATGGCATTCTGCTCCTTTAAAAATTCGATATCATCTCAGTTAATTTTTTTTTTGTATTTTTGTTCCATAAGGAACCGGCTAAGATCAGAGACCATACTGCCAAGTCATCAGTTATATTATTTTCATAATTTCCAAGAACGATGAAACAGGGGTGTGACCGATTTCAAGGCCTTGATGGAGTATTGGTGTAAATTCCTTCCAGTTCGATGCTTCTTAGATGACTTTCTTCAAGCGAATCGAAAGCACAAGGTCGACAATACCCTTGATCAAAAATCACCTAAATCCACTTATTTCAATGTTTCCATACACTATTCATCATCATTAATGATTATTGCACAAAACCACACCACTTTTATACAACAAACACAACTTTAAACCAGTTTAGGAAATAATTAAAACAAGAGAGCCACCGCACTGTAAGAATTCCCGCCAAAACTCCTCATCTCAGTTAAATTGCATTTAAACTGTCAATTCGATCAACTTTCAATGTCTTTCTTTTGTTGAAATTATGGCTTCGCATTATTATGCATTTCGCCAATGACAAGCATTTTACCGAATTTCACGTATCAGCTGCCATAGACTAAATTCTAGAAATTAAAATAAAATAAAGTCCAAATAAAATGTCCTAAGCGACAAAATCAATGTTACCAACTCTAAAATACCCACAATATGACTAATTTCAGTGATTAAAGAATTACGTACTTGGAGGTTATGATTTTTTAATTAATTGATTTGACTAATTCCATGTATTTTTTTTATTTAATTAATTTATCTATTTCCATGTATTTGGCGAAGTTTGTATTTGGCGCTCTATGGAGTTCTGACAATAATGAATGAAAAATATGCATTGATTAAAATTTTAAATAGTGGCTGCCATTTTGTTGTGCTTTGTTTTGAGGCTGATTGATTTCAATACCTGTTGGGTATACCTCGGGGAATACCTTGATATTAAAATAGTAGATCTAATGTTATAATTGAAAAAGTGATCAGTACTTAGTTTTAAGGACTTTGTACCTCAAAACGAACAAAAATAATCGTTATTATACTTTATTAAAGGATCACTTTGTTGTCTGTCCATCTGTCTGTCCGTCTGTCAAAACCCTTTTCCTTACGAACGAATAAAGGTCGTTATTGGGCGATGGAAACGGTCCTGTACATTTCTACCTATTGTCATTTGGCTCATAGGGATGTTATATGGCATAACTGAAGGAAAACGGCACAACAGCACCACTGAGGCCTTTCCGGAAATAACCACAATCACGATTATTTTATTGAAATTTGAAATTCTACCGAATTACGGTTTTTTTTATTTTGCAACACTGCTGACGACATATTAATTATGAATTGTGCGAGAGTTTTGGCGGGAATTTTGACAGTGCGATTGATCTCATAATTTAATCTACACTAATATTCTAGAGAGGAATGATTTTTTTGTATTTTTGTATGTAACAAATAAACTTAAAAACTACAGGGCCGATTTCAAAAATAACTTGGCTGTTAGAAAGCTATATCACTGAGTAACATAGGCTCTAAACTCATTTCTAATACTTTACTGAAATAACGAGCACACAAACTCGAACAATTTTGACTACTTGTAGTTTCTTGCAGTAAAAGAGAATAAATACAGTGTTTGATGGGAAAAATACAGTGTATTTTACAGTGCAATAAAAAGGAAATAATTAAATTATTAAGTAAGATATAAATTTATTTTAAACTTTATATCCTAAACTAACTTAACATCTTATTTGTATATATCGCTGCAGAAATGGATGATGATATCTGTTTAGTTTTTTTTATGTGTTTAATCAAAGAGTTTTATGTATACTACTAGATAAGCTGCGCGGTACATAGAAACTGTACCACTAAGTTACAGTCAATTGACCGTAACTCAATATTACCATCTCGCTTACTCTCAACTAGAACCCCTATTGCGCTCCCTGTTTGTGAACTGTCAAACTCTCGCGTTATGTGGCGCAGTTTTACTTCTAAATAACCTGTCTAGTAGTATACAATAATAATACGAAATTTTGACTGTAAAAAAATACTGTGTCTCCTGTATTTATAAAAATACGGTGTCCAGTAGATGGTGTGAAAATACGGCAGATCTGCTGTAATTACAGTGCACTTGGCAACACTGCTTCATCTTCAGTCACATTTCGTTCTCAATTAATATTTTGACGTTTGTCTATGGACGAAATGCATTTTATTTAATTAAGTGTCAAATTTATTGTTACCAGAATGCCGTTTTGGTTCAGTCAACTTGTATTCTACTTTCGATATCATTGCGATCTATGATCACATTTGATCTTGAATATTGGTTTAACAGAATACCATTTGCAACTTTCTTGTCGCTGAGATTAGATCGGAATGATATTTTGAACATTTAATTATGAGAATTAGCCTTCTGGTTTTTTCGAATCGAAAACTCAAACAATTGTGTTTCTTTGCCCATCCTGGAATTTGAACTTAGGCAATTCCCTACAAATTCAAATTCAAATCATTTATTGAATCCATAAAATGTTATACATCATTTAGATTCAGTCAAATTGTAACTCTACCGCCAGTTCGGAATGCTGTTTCGCTAGAGAAGAACATACAAGAAACTCTAACGTTGCTCTTTTCAAAACTGATTTCATTTGCATTTACAGATATATAACTCCTTCATTTATATAAACATGTATCATCAAAAGGCTCCTTTGTGTTTTAGCTTTAACCGAATTTGGTAGCCACAAGATACCTCAAAGCAACGTCGAATGAAAAAATGCATTCTGCCCGAGCGTAGGGCCGTTTGTTCAAACTTACTTTCTAACAAAAAGCAGCCGCAAAATAACAAACACTGCGATTACAAATGTTTAGGGTTCTTTATCTGAATTATAAAAACTGAAGTCTTATAGTGACAATTAGGATTGAATAATATAATAGATACAATATAGGTAATTGATTTCATTAAAACGTGCAGCGACTAAACGTCACGCGATCGGATAGTTTCATAACTCAAGGGTGGGAACTACCGCAGTTTTAAGCTGATGTACCACACCACGAAGTTGTTCTTAGTACTTGCGAGTACCGAAAGATGCCGATGAAACATAATGGCATATACAAGACCATCATACGGCCTATATATGGTTGTGAAAGGTGGCCTGCTCTTAGCCATCTTCGCCATGTCAGGGAGATCATGAAAATGAAGATGTTGCGGTGGATGCAGTTTTATCTCACTCACCCCTTCAAACCTCTCCATCTGATCTTTAAACTTAGTTAAGTGCATTAGACATACATATTAAGATATTGTATATTTGATAGCCCTTTCTCAGTTGCAGATTGTAGACAGATAACAATTGTAATTGTATTGGACGTTTAATTTTTTGCCAAATTAAACTTGGCAATATGCTGCATAGAGCACGTTTGTAAATAATTGTGTAATTGGTATATAACTATACTCGTAAGGTATGTAAAGGTGTATGTAGGCTGGAACCACCGCTCTATGTATTTCTGCCGCCAAACAGCAGTGTATAAGTTGTGTTGTAAAGGCCGTTGAAGCTAGTGAAATTACTGGGCATTATTAGACTTATCAACTTATATCTCGGGATGACGAACGCAGTCCGGTGCCATGCGGTAATCGTACAGTCCTTTGTAATTCAAAGTTCTGTGTGGTGTTGCTTATTTTATGGACAGGCGTGGCGCTTACCACCAGGCGACGGACCTGCGCGTTTCGTCATTTAAGTGTATACATTTAAAAAAAATGTCATTATGAATATACATAAAGATATAATATAAATGAATAATAATTTAAACTACAAAGGATATAAAATGTCTGTAATAATTTACGCATGAATGTTTTTATTAAAAACTTGTTAATATTCTTCACTGTTCGCATATTAAACGCTGTTTTATGGCTAAGCGTGGACAATAATTTTATAATATCAGCATATTTTGTGAACGTTAATTGTTAGTATACTAGCTTTTGGTCGTGGCTTAGCCCGCGGCTTTCTCCTCATATTTTCTGGATTACAAGTGTGATTACACCACTAAAGTTATTAAAGCTGCATTTAAATTAATTCTTGATGCATTTTGACTTCAGTTTATTTATGTAGGAGTATTTAAGTACTCCCATTTTAACACGCAGAACACTAGTTACAATACAAACTGCTGACTACACTGCATTTGACGGTAAGTACAATGCAGTTCAAATATCTATAAAGTCGACCTTCGAGAGACCCTGCGTCCCTAGACGGTCCCCTGATATACCGGCTTGATAAACACTAGCTGTCATGCTGGCTTGAAGTTACTGGATAAGCACTAACTGATATACCGGCTTCAAGTTACTGGATAAACACTGGCTGTCATGCCGGCTTGAAGTTACTGGATAATCATTGACTGATATACCCTTTTCAAGTTACTAGTTACTGGATAAACATTGGCTGTCATGCCGGCTTGAAGTTACTGGCGACCCAGAACGCGACTTGCCGGAATGAGCAACTATAGCTTGCTTTTACCATGTGTACGTAGCCGTTATCCAATCGGGTACAAAATATGTTTCAAGTACTCCCTGCATCATTAATTGAGGGCCTGATTAGTCCTGAGTAGCGGCAAACATAAGCTTTAAAATGGTGTTTAAATCATTAAATTTTATGAAGAATTATGGAAGTTATGGCGTTCCGATAAATAAACACCTTGGAAAAATTATAGAGATTCTCTTTTTCATAACGTGACCTTGACAAACCATGTGTATTTCTATCAAAAATATCTTAAATGTAATGTAATTTGTGCCCGTCATGCTTAATGTTTCTGCGTATAAACTTTTGAAAAATGACGACTTCTATAAATGATTGCCATTAATCTTCTGTTACGTATGAGTTTGTTTTAAAATGTTACATTTGTTCTTTTATTGCAATATATTTCCGCGTAATTTAGTAAATTTATCGGACGTAATTTCTGTCGGATTATTATTTTACTGCTAGTAATATAACCAGTATATGGGAACGAAAATTGCGGTTTGGCAGATTACACGGTTAAAAACCAAACCAGTTCCATCTCGAGCAATTTTAAAGCTATCTGCTACTACATCGTACAAAATATTTGTGAATCCACAAATGCAATCTCGAGTGAGATATAATTTTTGTACCTGCCTCGACTACCTAGGTGGCGCAGTTGTAAATTGTAATGCGTACGCGGTACGATTGCTGTGCTGTCGTCTCACAGATCACTATTTGAAAATGAGTTGTGGTTGTTACTGAAATCGTGATAAACTTTTTTTTTTATTCATTTTGAATAGTTGGTTTACCGCATAGTATCTACTGCGTTTACAAGGTTGTAGGTAGGTTCCTCGTATGCCTGAGGCTTTCTGGGTTGGTACCACCGCTTTGTCTACTTCTGCCGCCAAACAGTCACGTATAAGTTTCAGTTCAAAGGACGTTGAACCTAGTAAAATTACTGGGCTTTATGAGATTTAACAACTTATATCTCGGGGTAAGGAGCGTAATCCAGTGCTATGTAATTCAAAGTTCTGTATGGTGTTTTGTCTGTTTATGGGTAGGCGTGGCGCTTACCATCAGGCGAGCGACCTGCTCGTTTCGTCATGCCTAGTAATTTCACTGGCTTCAATGTCCTCCAAGCCGAAACACAACAGTGCTTACATAAAGCTGGTTAGCGGCAGTAATAGACAAAGTTTTTTATTGTGGACTTAAGTAATTTATACCTTACAACATTTGTGCCGCAACTCCGCGTGATTAGGTTTAATGGTACCTAACTAAGGGCTTGTTCTACACAAACACGAAAAATAATAATTAGTCACACCAAAAAAAAACTCCATAAATATTTTTTCCCAGCGTCCGAGTCGAATCCGCCATTGAGTTGAAAGTACTCTAGAGGATTCTACCTTATACAGAAAGTAAGTATGTACAACCAAATTTTATATCCTTAAAAATATTTTCCTCGATGCGAGAACCGAACCCCCTAACAGCATAATAAACTTTTCATCTCAAAAAGTTTAATCAATATCAGTTAAATAGTTTTTGCGTGATGGTTGAACAATCAAAAAAATTAACAAACATTAATTACATTATAAAGCGACGAAAAAAGAAGGAGGTTCTCAATTCAATGAATTTGTTTTGTACCAATATAAATTTTGACCAATTGGATTATTCTGTTTTCATTCGAAACAGTATTTTAGTATACATTCAAATTTAAAATATGTACAGCTAAGTTCTGTTGAAAAAAAATAAGAACGGTTTATTAAACGGTTTAAGAGGTTGACAGCCTCCGTAGCGCAGCGGGCGAGTAGCCGGTTGCGAAGCGTGAGGTCGTGGGTTTGATTCCCGCAGCTAGACAAATGTTTGTCTGATACACAAATATTCGTCTCGAATCTGGGTGTTGTGGGACCGCAAGTCCCTCGTAGTTCCTGATACCCACGATATAGGTTTACCTAGTATGGGGTCAGGACTATGTGTGTGACTGTTGGATGTATTTGTTTATTTATTTATAGGCACATGTTCTGCATTTAGGCGTACACACACAAGTTTTCATACATTTTCGTTCATAATATTCTCAAAGAAAAAATACGGTATTTATTTGTCGCCGTTTCACAGAATAATGATAATTAATAAGCGAAGTCATATAAAGTTTCGAAACCCAAGATTGGTCTGTATTCTTGATAAGTTGAAAAGTTAAGTGGCGCCCGCTACGTCTTTTAGAAAATAATCGCAGAACTTAAAAAAACGAATGCTATAAGATGTTTAAAAACCGAATAACTTAATAATGCTCTTAGAACATAATAATTTATTAAATATGAAATAATTATGCGTAAAAGAGATTTATAATATATCAATGATAAAACCTATAATAAGAAATAAATTGTAATTCATTCACATTTTTTAACTAAATATTTATTAATAAAGATAATTATTACTACATATTATGTAGTTTTATGCCCGTAGAAAATATAATTGAATGTTAATAATTTTAAGACTTAAAATACCTAATAGTTATATAGACCTAAATAATGAAGACGTAGATAATTATATAGGTATAGTTGCATTTGAGACAAGAAAGAAATATTTTAAGGTAATGTGAAACTTTAAATTCAACCCAATTTCTATGAATAATCCTTTATTCATTTGAAACATGATTAAATTCCACAAACTGATAAGTGATAAAAAAAATACGCTGGAATTCCCTCCAATAAGTTTTGTTCTATAATGCATGAGTCACTCGAAATAGCCATGGTAAAATTATCATACAAATGATGCGATAAGAAAAGAAGTCAATCTAAGCTTTACTCTGTAATAATTAAAATAAACGCGTATAATTTATCTCATTCAAACCAAATTACTGACCGTAAATGTACCTCCAATATAATTCAAGGAGTTCTAGTAATAAATTCTCTAAGTGCGAACAAGTTAATCGCACTATGTTAGTTACCTCTAAATACATAATTACTCACAATGATTATCTCCTTAGCCTCAAAGTCTGCGACAAACCTCACCTTGAACTAGGAAAACATTGTCTATGCTAAGAAACACTTGAAGCAAAAAAACTTTTTAAATTGAGAACAGTTTTAAAAACATTACAGCACTTTGAAACCTTATAAAAAGTTTATTCCAAACTGCCAGTTCAAGTCACATCGCTTTGAAACATTTTTACTTTTCATATATTTTTGAAGTTTTCGATCGCGGAGTACAGTGGCAAGCGGACAGCCGGCGCGTTCACACTCAACCGCAGTTAGACGGCAAATGAAACGAACAAGGAGCGCTCCCAGTGCGTCCCGTATTATATCAAACGTTATATCCACCATCGGATTTTTTTCAACCCGATTCGATTCAGTCAATTACGGAAGATTACACTCAGATTGAACTGTGGACGCTTTAAAATTAGGGGATCCTTAGCAGATATCTAAATTTAAATCTTTCGGTGGCTGTCAATGAATTTTACAATACGGGTAACACAGGTAGTACTGAACTTTTTAAACTTCAATCGGGACTTCAATTTTCCTGTATGAGGTCATAACTTTGAAACTAAAGCAAGAAGAGCGGCGGTCTAGACAGTTTTGTCTACAGCAGCGATTCCTAAAGTGGGTTCTAAAGGTGTTTTTTTAAATCCTGGTACGGTAAAGTGAACACACTGGACCTGATGTTAAGACAGTGGAGTTCAAATATATATATTTTTATAGCATCAGCCGGCAAACGAGCAAGTGGGTCACCTGATGGTAGTGATCTCCACCGCCAATGTACGCCCACAATACCAAAAGAATTATGGGTGCTTTGCCTACCTTAAAGGAAAGGGATAATTAAGGGAATGGGAAGGGGACGGGATTTGGGCCTCCGGACATCTCACTCACCGTACGAAACGCAGCAGAAAGTCGGTTTTTCTGTGAGACAGTGGTAACGACCCGGACGAGCCAACCCATTTATGCTGTAGACAAGTGTCTACAGCGTGGCTCTACCACTCAAAAGAATAATAATGCTGATCCTCAAATGCGATTGATTTAGATGCACTTAGTATTAGACAATTCCATAATTATAGAGTTCAAGTTCTAGTAAATAAATACACCCAACAGTTACACACATAGTCCCGACCCCACACTAGGTTAACCTGTATCGTGGGTATCAAGAACTACGAGGAACTTGCGGTCACAAAACACCCAGACCCGAAACAAATATATGTGGATTACACAAACATTTGTCTCGGTATGGTAGTAGCCTTGAAAGTTTAGGAACTGGTGGTGTACTGCATAAAGGGGTTGTCTCGTATAGACAATATCAGTGTCATAGAAAGAATATAAATATATAATATGAGCCGTGTATCATTCACGTCTCACTCACTGATTGGCACGGGCCTCTTCTACTAATGAGGAGGATTAGGCCTTATTCCATAACGCTGACGTAATGTGGCTTGGTATAATTCAAATACCTTCGAAATTCATATGGAAAATTCTCAGGTATACAGGTTTCCTCACGATGTTTCCTTCACCATTATAGCAAGCGATAATTAAGAATAAATACTTGAGTGGTAGAGCCACGCTGTGGACAGTTTTGTCTACAGCATGAATGGGCCGGCTCGTCCGGTTCGTTATTACTGTCTCACAGAAAACCGCCGTAAAGTAGCAACTTGGTGCTGTGTTTCCTACGGTGAGTGAGATATCCGGGGGCCCAATTCCCCCTCTCCTTCCTAATGCCTTAATTATCCCTTTCCTTTAAAGTTGGCAACGCGCTCATGATCCTTTTGTTATTGTGTGCGTAAATGGGCGGTGGAGATCACTTACCATCAGGAGACCCACTTGCTCGTTTACCGGCCTATGATATAAAAAAAATACGCAAGTCACTTACAAAAGTCAGAGGTTTATCCTCTTAAGATTGGTTTCAAACCTGGGACTTTCATCTCGGCAATCCGTACCACTCCCCACTGAGCTATCGCTGCTGGTTGTCCCACGGGAAACCGGCGTAAATTAAACAACTTCGCTGATGCATTACTTGTTGTAAGTAAGAATGGAGAAGGGCCTAAACAGTCAACACCCCTTTCCCACTCCTTTCGTCTAAGATCGGCAAGTATGTACGTTATTCGTCTGGTTTCGCCATTGTTTGGGCGACGGCGAACACTTACCATGCCCCACTTGCTGTTTTCTCCTATGCTATAAAAATATGTGGTAAACTTTTCTCGTATTTTTTTATTAGTGTAAATGACAAAACGCAGATCGCTCGCCTGATTGTAAGCGTCACGCCTGCCCATAAATAGAAACAACATAAATCAGAACTTCGAATTAGGAATTACTGCATGGAATACTCCGCTCGTCACCCTGAGACATAAGATGTTAAGACTCATAATGCCCACTAATTTCATCGGCCCCAATGTCCTTCAAGCCGAAACACAACATTGCTTACTCACTGCTGCTTGTCGGCAGAAATAGACAAAGCAGTGGTGCCAACCTAGACAGCCACTCGCATATAAGAGACCTTACACCAATTAAAGTGTGTATAGTTCTTAAATAATTTCACGCCTGTATCCCCAAGGGGTGAACAAATGTCCAACTAGTGCACCCAAAGTTTGACGAGCTTTCCGCATCATGTAATAGGTGGCGAGCCTTTATCTACACTAATATTATAACGAGGAAAGATTAGTATCTTTGTATTTTTGTATGTAAAGAATAAACTTATAAACCATTGTACTTCAAAAATTCTACCGTTAGAAAGCTACATTATAACTGTAACATAGGCTACTTTTTATCCTGGAAAAGGCCGTTCACGCGGGCAGAGCCGCGAGCAAAGACTAGTTGGGCATAAATTTCAATCCAAGTCATACTTTGTTTTTTCGAAAAGAAAATTCAAACATAAATTGTAATTGATATTTGAACCCAGAATCTCACTGGCTTTTCAGACTGAACCATTCATGAAAAAGATATATATTCAATACTAAGTACGCTGCCACGAGACCAATGAGGCGGTCTATATTTAATTAGGTTAATAAGACCGTAACAAATTTCAAAACTAATTATTTCTAGAGATAGTTATAAAATATTCTAAAGGATCACACGGAGAGTAATAAAGTCGCTTGTATAGAGGCTAGATGCTACGCTGAGTGTACTTACTGATTTAACGAAGTAGATAAAAGTTAAAAGTAAACTTTACAATAAACTAGAATTTATTTATTTTTATTGATCTGTTTAAAGTCCCATTTACATAGAAATAATTTATCTCACGGCATAGGCGAGAATAGAACAAAACAACTGTCATTTGACTCTGTGGCGCAGTTGTACCGAATGTGTACGCGGTACGACTGTTCTGCTGAGATCTCGTGTTCGATCCCCGGGTCAAGTAAAGGTGATATTGGGATTTTCTTAAACGAAATGCTTAGTTTCAGCCCGGAGTCTAGAATTGAGCCCGGTATGGCGATAGGCTCACCCCCTATCACTTCGCGGGACGGAAATAATCTCGGCGAAATGTAGGTATCCAAATTGATAACAACTCTGGCTAACCCTTCGGAGAATATATATGTGTGAGTGCATATATATTTATGGACTGTCATTTACACGTCACGACTGCGTTATGCAACTTGACAGCAGGAATCGTACGCTGCGGCCGCATAGAGAGAATTTCCTTTTATATATTTTATTTTTCCTTTTATATTTTCACAGAAAACCGGCGTAAAGTAGCTTGCTGCTGCGTTTCGTACGGTGAGTGAGATATCCGGAGGCCCAATCCCCCTCGCCTTCCCAGTTCCTTAATTATCCCTTTCCTTTAAGGTCGGCAACGCACCCAAGATTCTTTTGGCATTGTGGGCGTACATGGGCTGTGGAGATCACTTACCATCAGGTGACCCACTTGCAAGTATGCCGGCCTTTACCATAAAAAAACTCACCTTTGTTGTACGAGAAACTCTGCCCGTCTAAATGGTGCTTTAAATACTAACAAACATTTCACTTCTTTAACTTACAGTAAAACGAAACCTGTATATTATGTTTAAAATTTGAAGATAAAGTATTATTTTTCAACGATTTTACACTTTTATAACTCTTGGTAACTTATTAGGTATGTTTGTGGCGCGGAACCGATTGCAGAGACGTTGGTCACGGATTTGACTCCAAACCTCTGGGTACACATCTCACATCATCACACAACACGCGTTTTTTATAGCATAGGCCGGCAACAATCAAGTGGGTCACCTGAGGGTTAGTAACGAACACTCACAATACCAGACGAATCATGGGCGTATTGCCGACCATAAAGGAAAATAATAATTAAGGGATTGGGAAGGGGAGGAAATTTGGGTGTCCGAATATCTCACTCACCTTTTGAAATGCAGTAGCAAGCCGTCACTTTACGTCGGTTTCGGTGAAACAGTAGTAACAAATCAGTCGAGCCGACCCATCCATGCTGTAGACAGAATTAACTACAGCGTAACTCTGCCACCATTAAAACTTATTTGGGTAAGTCTGGTCGTATCAAAATAATACTTCAATCTACTCAACTAGTACAAACTTGTACAGCAACTTTCCTCGTTAAATAAAATATTCGATTTCGTATACTTATAGTTTCCAATAATGCATACGCCTACTTCATCTCGTCCCTAAATATCATAGAAGACTGTCATATTTTACTTTACTTACTACTTCTCTACATGGATTATAATCTAGTAACCGACATCTGTGACGGGACCGGACCGTAAGGATGTGTTTCCACCAGATCTGTACGAGGATGTGTAGCCATAGATGTGTTTGACACCGACCAATAGACTCGTTTGATTTTCCTTGGTTTGCTCAACGCCGCTCTGATGTAAAAGGCCTTAGCGAAGCATAATTTTATCATTATTCATCTTCTGTTATTAAAGTAATTGACAGCCTCCGTAAAGCATGGGGTGAGTAGCCAGCTGTGAAGCAAGATACTATGGGTTCGATCCCCGTACCGAGACGTACATGGGTGGTGGAGATCACTTACCATCAGCTGACCCACTTGCTCGTTTGCCGGCCTATGCTATAAAAAAAAAGATGTTTGTGTGATCCATAAATATTTTTTTCGGGTCTGGGTGGTGCGGGATCATAAATCCATCGTAGTTTCTGATACCTACGATCCAATTTCAACTAGTGTAGAGTCAGGACTACGTGTCTGACTATTAGGTGTTTTTTAAAGTTTTTAATAAGCAACAAAAACAGTAAACTTCGTAATGTTCAGTGTAATTACCTTAAAGAGTTCGGTTGCGGCGCCTAATATGGAAAATCCTCTCAAACTTCTTTAACGTAACGAGGTGAAAGACTTCAGTGTATTTAAAGTTAACTCGAGCTCATTTTCATTATCTTAATGGTGCGTGAAAATCTTCTGGTGTAGTGTGTGTAATGTGCATTTTATCATTCCGCCATTTCTTTACCATTTAAGTAAAATTTGCGAATTGTTCAGTGTTGGTAAAGTATGTGTTAATTGTCCTTGAATATTTGCAATTTAGTTTGAGACCGATTAAATACGCTGTAATAACTTTGACTTATTTTAAAATCTTATTATTATTTTCCTATTTATTGTCGACAGACATATTACTTCTATATGTTTGAATGTTTCTAGTTGCTAAAGTCTTTGTGATGTCACAGTACTCTAATAGATTTTATGGGCATTCTTTCATTGTAGACAAGTTTACGTATACGTTTCATCTTCCGTTCCATAAGCGGTCCAATCTCGCTGTCGGTCATTTTCACATAATTGCGGTGAAAAACATAATTTGCATCAATAGGCTGGCTGGTAGGCAGTAGTTGGCTCGATTTTTTTTATTATTATAATCAATATTTTTAACGGTGCAGTGAAGGAAATATCGTGGGGAAACTTGCATCGTACCTAATTTTCCATAAGAATTTCGATAGTATGTGAAGTCTGCTAACCTGCTTTAGGCCAGCGTAGTGGATTAAGACCTAATCACTCTCATTTATAGAGAAAGCTCTCGCCCAGTAGTGGGACATTATAATACAGGTGTAATATTATTATTATTTTAATCAATAAATTCCGTTATCCAAAATCAATTATTTTTAACGAACGAGTTTTATAAGTCCGAGCAAAAATAAATAAGATATACCTAAGCATGTAAGACATTAAAGTCTGTCAAATGACAGAAAATGGATGCACAGCTATACTGTGACCCGCAAGTGAGACAGAGAGATGTTTCCACTACGTTTGTTCATACCAATATTGAAAATAATAATTGCAGCCCAATTAAATCAAATTAACCGCCAATTTTAATTTTATTTTCACTTTAGGGTTTCTCTGACGCATTATTTTCTGCCGCATATAAAGTAGTGTACAAATTCAAGCGGAGGCCCAAATTTTAATCTTCATTGGATACTAAAGTTCAATAATGAACGGTCTGCGCTGGACGTTGCCAAATCCGAATATTGTAGTACACATTTTCCCCAGATTTGACAACAAACATTGCGAGGCTTTCCTCCGTAAACGAATTTGGGAAAATGTTCAATTTGGACTGAGACTGTACTGTTACTTGTAAACAGTAGCTCGTCATTTTGGCTTTGTGTTTTATTTCGTGTTCAGAGGTAAACCAGTATTTCTCGATATTTCATTGAGTATTGTTATTTTTTTTATAGCAACCTTTACTTAACTATGTTTGTTTGTGAGTTCTTTCTTGCTATATTTTTCAGGTGATATCTTTTTGGATACATACTTAGACAATGTGTTTCTGTGTATTTTTTATGTTTACCATTATGGTCCAAATATTTATATATATCTATAGATACAGAACAACATTATTTTTTGAGTATAGTCATTCAGTCATTAATTTGTGCTCCAATCGGAATACACAAGTACACAATATGGCCTATAGGCTTCAAAGTAGCTTTGAATAGCCATTTTACTGGTGATAAATCGCATGCGATTTCAACCGTCTGAACAGTCTTTCAATAAAATTGATCAACAAAAACCATACAGTTTTTGTTGATTCAAGTCCGATGATCAACTCAAATTGAACCGTGTGAACCCACTATTAAACATTGTCTAAACTAAAACGACGCGCGCTGCCACTTAAATTCGAATTTTATTGCACACAAAATTTACTCGAAAAGAATGACTTGTCAATTAATGTTGTTAACATCACAAACGAATACGATATAATTGCAATTTAGTTATAGATGCGTTAGATTTACTTTTAGCATTTTAGTTTTATGAGTCGGTTTTATGTTGAAGTTTTTATTTTACTTTTTTTAGTAAATGAATCGAAAAATTCGGTACATAAATGTCGAAGGTCTTACATAACCTTATGAGTCAGCCCCTTCAAATTTAAGTGGATCCACCCTACAATAATACTACACGGAACAGCTACACTCTATGCTCGTCGCCATTAACTAAGAAATAAGAAGAAGAAGTATAATTACGAAAATGTGTTGTATTTGCTTAAAAACAAGTATTATGAATTGGTGTTTTGTGTTGGTGCAACTGATAATAGCTTACAAGAGATTTTTCGGCTGTATTAAGCCAAGTTCATAGATGGAAGACCCAAAAATGAAATCTTCAAAGTGCTTCTAGAAGATGGTATATCGTCTTCAGTACTCAGGCTCTTTCACGTGTTAATTTGTGTTTAAATTACAAGTTACGTACGTATGTCCGTAGAATTACGTAAATGTTATTAAAGTTTATTTAAAAGTGAGCGTCGTTTATAATAATTAATTGTGATGTGATCGATCTTAATAACGATTGAAATTTACGTGAAATTTTAGGATGTCTTGCTTTTGAAAAGATCCGGTACATAAATACTAACTGTAAGGTGTATGTAATTACCCCAAAATATAACCACACCTTTCTGTAACACGATACAGACGAATAGATTTAGTATTTTTAAGTCCGTTGATCAAAAATATATCTTGTTACTGAATGTTGAAAACAATACCCAACAAATTAACACAACTAGTACGTAGTACTTTAGGCCAAATAAGTCAATTTCTCGAAGGTGCATTACTTGTGTTTGCCTGTAACTGGGTAGTATGTTATATATACATACATAGTCATACATAGACTCACGCCTGTTTCCCATAGGGGTAGGCAGAGACAACGGATTTCCACTTGCTACGATCCTTGCATACCTCTTTGGCCTCATTCACTCTCATTAATATTTTCATACATGCACGTCGGTTTAGGGTACTCCTGACCTGGCCTTTCTCGAGAATATCTCCAATATGTTATATTTGTTTTTACATAATAAGTTTTATATGTACTCCCACTGGCGATCCAAAAATAAATAAATTTATAAACAAGATTTGTAGGTAGTGATTCAGAGTGAACCATTCACCTGTTTACTTCGTTTATATCTTCCTGTTTTTTCGCATTTGCCTGTCTTTTCGCACCATTGCCTTGCTAGCTAACTATATGTTTGAGGTAATCAGCACGAAGTCCATCCGTTTCTAACCCGTCATTTCCATCGCCGCTTGCTGTAATCATACAGTATTTTCGTATGTAAATAAAATCTGGTCTGTAATCATAAAAGAAAAAAGGATGGATGAAGAAATTTTCCAGTAAATAGTAATCATGTTTTTGTTTGCATCATTATTTTATTGGTAGATAAACTTAATAATTTACTATTGCAAATAATAATAGTCAATTTTATACCGGCCAAGTGCCTGCATGTAGAACAATGCACAGGGAAGGAATTCATAGTCGAGGTGAATAATAAACATTTTAGAACATTGTTCAGTTTTGGGCCCAAAGCCAACCTCATCTGCACGTGGTACATACACACTGCTGATTAACGGACGATGCAATGGTGAGATACGCTCGGCGAAATGTGGGTGTACTGGTTGTAACCATGTAACAAACGAAGCCTACCCCTTCGGGGATTACAGGCGTGGCGTGGCGCACTCAGCGTACAAAAATAATAATGCATATATACGCCGAGCGTATCTCCGTACCATGATGTCAGCCTTAGTCATAACGCGTACGCATTACAACTGGCAGTCGGTCGGGGCAAAAATAATAATCATTTATATCTCCAAAACTACTCCAAATATCTTAATCAAACCAATTTTTACATATATACGACAAATTCGTTCTAGTTTTTATTACACACGTCCAATGTCTATGTCATTCTAGACTGTGCATATAGTTATGTGTGGACCAAGCACAGTCTGGGAGAGGAAAATAAGACTAGACAAGAATCCAGCTCAAGTAGGATTTAGTGACGAAATAAGAAACAAAACACAGTGGATTTAACATGCATAGTTTTTACTCTTCGAGCGGACAGAGATGCCTTACACAAACATGTTTGTATCATAATCAACAAAGACATAATATTGTCACTAAAGAATAATAAAGATATTTCAGTTCATATTTCACGTCTTGCTATGTGTGCGTGAGGTTATAGATATGTAGTTTAGATTTGTGTGATATTAAATAAATAAATACACCTAACAGTCACACATATAGTCCTGACCCCACACTAGGTAAACCTGTATAGTGGGTATCAAGAACTACGAGGGACTTGCGATCCCACGACACCCAGACGCGAAACAAATTTTTGTGGATCCCACAAACATTTGTCTCAGTGCGGGAATCAAACCCGCGGCAGCCGGCTACTCGCCCGCTGCGCCACGGAGGCTGACATTAAAACGTCAGCCGTCATCCTCAACATTTAAGTTAATAAGCCAACCTCACTTGCATGTGGTACACACTGCTGATTTACTGACGAGGCAATGCCTCTCGTTGCAGGTTGTGAGAGTCAGACGGCGCGTCGCCCCACATCATTCCAAATCTTGATGAGGTAGCGCACTCTGACATTAAGCCGGAATAACGCCAGTCAGAAGGAAAGAAATTGTCAGGCACACACAATCACTGTCTATACAAACACATTACGCACACTTAGTAAGATGTGCAAAGATGAACTGAATTAATAATAAGTAACCAAAAATATTTGCAAACATCGTAGGTACGTGATAAAGTTTATAGCTATAAAAATTAGTATTGATGTCAGGTGTGTCCCAGTTCACAATAAGTGTTAAATTACTTCCAATTAATCTTTACGATTCAGGGTAAATAATGAATCAAAGTCAAGTGTTCCGGATATATTTTGCGAGTTATTAGCTTACCTGCCTCGGTGGCGCAGTTGTAATCCGTATGCGTAAAGATTGAGGCCAACGAGGTCTCGGGTTCGATCCCCGGGTCGGGTAAAGTGGTATTGAGTTTTTCTATTACGGAATGCTAGGTATTATCCCGGAGTCTGAAATTTGTGCCCGGTATGGCGATAGGCTCGCCCCCTATCACATCGTGGGACGGAGATACGCTCGGCAAAATGTGGGTGTACTGGTTACACCACCCCTTCGGGGATTACAGGCGTGATTGCGTATGGGCGTATGTTATTAGCTTCCAAGTACGTTAATTTTGTCCCCAATCCCTGTACATTTTTAACGGTGTGGTTTAAAAGTTTGAAAACGGTATAAAAAATTAATTATTTGATTAGAGCGTAATAAGCTAAACCTTCAACAAAAGTTATTTTAAAGAAAATTTATTCATAAATTGTTTTATTATGTGACATATATTTGGGCAGTTTTACCGGAAATTATGTATTTTTATTTCATCTATTTAAGTTGAATTCTAGGTATCTGCAATTTTCTTTCGAATCGTGATACATTAACAAGATTTCGCGCTATCGCCACACGAGTCATCTTGGTAAGATTGCAGTTTTTAAATTGCCTTTGTTGCTGTCCGAATAAGGATCTCGACGTATTACTACGAAACCGAAACGTAGACAGCCGTCGCCGGTATTTCATTTTAGTTTTTTGTTTTTGATCATTATGAAAATGGAAAATGAGCTATGTCTGTTTATGCTTTAGCGTTGTTAGTGTAAGTTTTAGATCGCTGTCTCGTCGTCCGTATATTTACGAAAATATGTATTCAAAAAAGCAGGGATAGCTCAGCGGGGAGAGGTACGGACTGTACTGTCGAGACGTAAAGTCGAAGGTTCTAAACTAGCCCCAAGAGCACCTTTGACTTTTATTTACGTGTTTATTAATTGGTAATTAACGCTTGCTTTATCGATGAAGGAAACATCGCGAGAAAACCGGCAAACCTGAGAAGTATTCCATAAGAATTTCTAAGGTGTGTGAAGTCTGCTGACCCGCATTAGGCCAGCATGGTGGACTAAGGCTTAACTTCTTTCATTCAGTAGAACAGACCCGTGCTACAGATTAGCTAATAGTTACTACGTAACCCGTGCCCAGCAGTAGGACGTGTATAATACAGGCTAGTATTATTAATTATTATTTTATGTATGCAAATTCGTACAGCGCACTAACGAATTATATGGGGGATGTATTAACTTCATACATATTTTTCGTATGTGGATGCTGTCACAACTATGGGAAACTCTTACTACGACCACTGTTCCATCGTAGCACAGTGGCATCCTTATTACCATCAACACACCCTTATTCATAAAGGGGTTGGCAGATGTTGAAGTAATGTTATTTCCGTTGCATATTGAAATAGTGACCGCGTATATCGCAATACCAGGGGCATTATGAATGATAGAGCCACGCTGGCGAAAGTTTAGTCCGCACTATGAATGGGCCGGCTCACCCGGACTATTACCACTGTCTCACAGACAACCCACGTAAAGTAGCGGCTTGCTGCTTGTTTGTATGGTGAATGAAATGTCCGGATACGAAACAAATCTTACCATGGTTACCATACTAAGAGGTACACAATGGCCTGCCTCTGCACCAAACCACACGCATAATAGTCGAATTCCATGGGAGATGGAAGTCAACCAGCACTTTCATACATTACATTAGCATTAATTCACATGCACATGCGAGCAGGCACAAGTATCGGCCTATCACACGTCTTTATCTCGAATCACACCGCCCTCCGTATTAGCATTCATGAAGTAACTCCTGCCACTGGATACGTTAAGATAACAATTTTTTATCAACTGCTGGTCGATATTTCACTCCCGATGTTATATGCATACTCGTACTTGCCCGATTGTATGGATTAAGAGTATTTTTGCAAGCTTTATGGTTAAATGCATAAGCAGGCTTATCGCGGCTACATACAAGTACTACAATTAAAGCTATGCGCTTCAATAATCTACGTCATTTTCGAATGAATGCGTGATTATGATGACCTAGTAAAGACATGTTACAATAATAAATTCTTCTTCTTCTTCTACCCGGCCACCAACATCTTAGGTCCAAAGCCAATTACTAATCACTTTGAATTACGAAGCAATGCATGGCACTGGACTGCGCTAGTCACTCCAAGCCATCAGATGTTAAGACTCATAATGCCCAGTAATTTTATTGCCTTAAATATCCTTCAAAACTGGAATACAACACTGCTTACACACTGTTACTCGGGGGCAGAAATAGCCAAAGCAGTGGTACCAATCCAGACGGCCTCTCGCATACGAGAGACAACCATAAAAATAAATATAAATTAAGTCAGTTAAAAATACGTGCTGAAATGATAACCTTTTTCGAAGTCAGTTAATAACATAAATTAAAATAGCAGATCGTTATCAACGGGATTAAGGAAATTAAAAACCCTTGGGTTATATATCATTGAACCCAAGATGTCTAATACCCAACAAATTTTTCCTTCTTGCCTACTTTTTCCACTTCCCTTGCACATATAAATCATCCCTTAACACATTCCTAGCGCCGCTGACCGCATTTTATTGCATTATTACATTACTCGTTTTAATCTTTACAGAATTAAGGAAAAAGCATCTTTAATATGGTTAGATTATTTCAGAAATACTGTATAATAATAATACTAGCCCTATATTATATCCGTCCCACTGCTGGTCACGGGGCTCCTCTACTGACTGAGAGGGGTTAGACCTTAGTCCACCACGGTGGCTTAATGCGGGCTGGTAGACTTTGGATACCTTAAAAAAATCTTATGGAGAACTTCTCAGGTATGCAGGTTTCCTCACGATGTTTCCCACCGTTAAGACACACTATAATTAACAATGCATACACACGTAACTTAGAAATAAATATAAATAAAATTAGCAGAAAGTCAGAGGGGACTTACTTCGAGTAAATAAGTAAGTTACTACAGAGTTCGAACCTGTTACTTACTTCTCAATAGTCCATACCACTCCTCGCTGAGTTATCGCTGCTTCAATAATTGTCAATTATCGTAAAACTGTGGGTTTGAATTGTCGAAACATTAACATAAACCATGGTATATAGAACAATACATACAAACGAAAAACACAACAACAAATTCTAAAATATGTCCAAAATACAGCCGGTTCCTGGGAGTGTTTTTTAACCTGGCTCGTCGAAGCGACATACATCTGAAGGTCAGCTCAATCCAAGAATAGTGTCGACCAACGACAGAGGATGAATCTATAATAGGTCGAGAGACTGCCTCGGTGGCTTAGTTGTAATGCGTATGCGTTACGATTGAGGCTAACGCTGAGGTCTCGGGTTCGATCCCCGGATCGGGTAAAGTGTTATTGGGTTTTTCTATTACGAAATGCTCAGTATCAGCCCGGAGTCTGGCATTTGTGCCCGATATGGCGATAGGCTCGCCCCCTATCACATCGTGGGACGGAGATACGCTCGGCGAAATGTGGGTGTACTAGTTACACCTCTGCCTACCCCTTCGGGGATTACAGGCGTGAGTGCGTATGTATGTAGGTTGAGAGAATTGTGCCGGCCTACCTAATTTCTTCTTCACACTCCGTTGTGAACGCAAACAACAACAAAACGTCGTAAATACAAAATTTCAACGTATTTCGAAGCATGATGATATTATTATGTTTGTTGGTGCAAGCTAGGGGTAAGACAAGCTATAAATCATGCATCCAACGACGCTGCTACATAATGTTGGTTTTCTGTGGGTCAATCTTACTCTCCTAGTCCTACTTCTACACTAATATTTAAAGAGGAAAGATTTGTATTTTTGTATGTAACTAATAAACTTAAAAACTACTGGAACGATTTCAAAAACTCTTTTGCCCTTAGAAAGCTACATTATCACTGAGTAACATAGGCTACTTTTTATCCCGGAAAAGGCCGTTCACGCGGACGGAGCCGCGAGCAAAGCCTAGTCTATTATAAATGTGAAATGTTTCTTAAAATTGGATGTTTGTTAGTCAATTACCTCTTAACAGGTGAACGGTTTTGAATAAAATTTGGCACACAGGTAGACCATGACGTGGATTAGGATTAGGCTCTTTTTTTATCCTGGAAAAGGCCATTCACGCGGGCGGAGCCGCGAGCAAAAAAGTGATACAATGTAAATGATGCAATGGACTGAAACTGTTTACCAAGAAAAAAAACTTCAACCTACAAATAAAATGAATAATTACATTAAATAAGTTTTATTCTTGTTAAGAATTTTTCTCTGGACTAGAGTTACTATAAATAGTCAAGTCACAAACTATAAATGTACAACGTATAAGAAAAGACTGATAACAAAAGCGTTCAATAATTAATATCCTGTACTTAATTCTCTCCCCATTCAATAACAAACTACGTATTATCGAAAATTACGTATTGACCGTGGATGTGCGGTTTTGTCTGTATATCAATTGAGAATTAAGCGCGAAGTAAAGGCCTGTATTGAGGTGAGTAAACGAGACAGGAGACGGGATACACGACGACAGCGACACGTCCGCAATTGTATGCAGTTATATCTCCGTGGCGCAGCGGGTGAGCCGGCTGCGAAGCGAGAGGCCGTGGGTTCGATTCCCGCACTGAGACAAATGTTTGTGTGATCCACAAAAATTTGTTTCGGGTCTGGGTGTTGTTTTACCGCAAGTCCCTTGTAGTTTCTGATACCCACGATAAAGGTTAACCTAGTGTTTGGTCAGGACTATGTGTGTGACTGTTGGGTGTATTTATTATTTATATAGGCGCCGTTTAGGGGTATGCGACGGAGACAAGCCACCGCGACGCCCGACCTTTTCCATACAATTTCATACGCAGCGGACTTGTCGCTATCTCCTGTCGCGGTCTCGCTCTCTAGTAGCGTACTTCAAAACAGGCCTTTACCGACCTTTTTAAATAATGGTACTGCAATACAAACAGAGTTCCACAATCCACATGCACTTATTGTGTTTTTTTAATATCATAATCATTATCAGCTTGTAACATACTGTGTACGAGTACGTGGTTTATGTTACCCATACTTATTTTAAAATGGACTATAGAGGTAATGTGCATTCTTGGCCATAATTTATGGTTGTCCTCAGAGGCTGTGTTAAAAATGTCTTCAAACACTTGGACGTCACAACAATTTACTTCAAATGTTCCACAACAGCGTCCGCATATGATCAAAGAAATGTCAGTGAGTAATATTTTTCTCTTGTTTACTTAGTATAGGCCAAACACAGTGCACTACTATTTTTAATCCTCACATACATTCGTTGTGTGGCTCACGTCCGTCCTTTCACATCCTACAACTGCGATACTTTCATGTTTTTCCATTTCTCCCACAAAACTTTTGTTAACGAGCCGAGGACGGAAAGAATATTACACGTACACTTCATCAGCGGCCACTGGAAAAAAACTTTCCGAACCCTTTTCAGATACAAATATTGGTAAAAGAATATTTTATTTCGTTATACAAACGCACCCTGAATATGAATGAGGCGCGGTGATAAAGCGTAGCTTGTGACGTTATTTTTGCATTTTTGTCTTCAGGAAAAACTGTTGGAAAAATACGCACATCCGCCACCCATACATTATCTCTGAAGTAATCTACTTCACTGTCAGATAAGCGGATTGTAAAGGGAAACTAAACTTCCGAAGCGATGCTGGAGTAGAAAATATATTAAGTCTGTAGTCAGAATGTTTCAATAATCGTTTACAGTATCAGCAAAACAATAACTTAAAAGAAAGTCGATAAGAACTTGTTTGTAGAGGTTATGTTAGGTTATGTGGAACGTTTACGTAAACCACCCGCCCCGTGGATCATAAAACGCGCCCATTTTATGAAGCTGTTAATTAACCCCCAGTCGAATTAGTCTGGAAACGTTTAATTGTATAGGAATATGCGTTTTATGAGTCATATTAACTAAACGTTAACTATTATTTGGTGAAGAACCTCCTTTAATATCAATATGTCATAATATTACAAATATGTCAGTCAAAAGTGAGAAAGTGCCTAACTTTAAAAAAATAAATGAATGGAGAATGGGCAGTGATTTGAAAGTTGGCTTTTATGTGACTATCAAACGCCATTTTAGTGTACCTAAATCATATTTTAACAAATGTATGTTATATCTCTAATTTCCACTTATATCTGGCGTTATTTCAACAGTTGCCGGGGAACCTTTTTTCATACACCCTACAGCACTTCAGACGTTATTTGTCATACCTTTTGTCCAACCATCATTCTATGAAAACTTGCTGTACAAACCAGGTTTTTTTTATTAAGTAGCTTGAGTGACGAAACGAGCAGGTCGCCCGTCAGTAGGCCAATTCTCGTAATTTTAAACGTTCAAAATATCATTCCGATCTAATCTCAGCGTCAAGAAAATTGCAAATTGCATTCTATTAAACCAATAATCAACGTCAAATTCACCTAGCATTAGCAGTAGCATTGTACCGTTTTGGCTTCAGTCAACTTTTATTCTACATTCAATCTCATGGACGATTTATGTTCACATTTGACGTTGATTATTGGTTTAAGAGAATGCCATTTGCAACTTTCTTGACGCTGAGTCTAGATCGGAATGATATTTTGAATATTTAAAATTACGAGAATTGGCCTTCTGATGGTAAGCGCCAGCCATTGGACTGCGCTCCTGTGATATAAGATGTTAAGTTTCATAGTGCCCAGTAATTTCACTGGCCTCAATGTCCTCCAATCCGGAACGCAACAGTGTTTTCACACTGTTACTTGGCGGCAGAAATAGACAAAGCGGTGGTACCAACCCAGACGGCCTCTCGCATACGAGAGACCTACCACCTTGTCCAAGTCTCATAATCTAACAGCATAGGTATCTCTATTGAACTGAATATAACACAATTTCCATAAAACACTAAATTGACTACGTAATCAAGAATTTTCCCAATGCAAGCTCATAAATTTTACATCGTTCCCAATTCACTGCGCTTTAAAAATAAACAAGTGTTAAGGACCTTTGCAAAAACATATTTTTATTAAAGGAGCCCAATTTTATGAGATGAAATAAAAAAAATGTCTAGATAAGAGCGGGTAATCTGTGGAGCTATGTGCGAGCTCTAGATTAGGTTTGTCGTAAAAGTCCTCCTTTAAATTCGTTGTCAAAACATATTGCTTTGCATGACCGTGTAATGTGGTATAAGCAGTTTTGACATTATTACGATAGCTCGCGGTTACTGCAAAATAACTATTTATATTAGTACTTTTTGTAGAAACTATTAAATAATAAATAACCAAATAATAATAAATCAGAAACCTTAGTAGAATAAATAAACGTTTTAGATTTTAATAATGCATCATGCTGTAATGTCAAATTCCTGTGATTTTTACTAGGTGGCAGGTCCCTGGTATGCGAGAGTCCGCCTGGGTTGGTACCATTGCTATGTATATTTCTTCCGATAAGCAGCAGTGTGTAAGCAGTTTTGTATTTCGGTTTGAAGGACAATGGAAATAAATGGGTATCTTATGTCTCGGAGCAATGAATGCAATCCAATGCAATAAAGTGCTTTGTAATTCGATTTTTTTTCTGTTTATGGGCAGGCGTGGCGCTTACCATTAGGTGAGCGACTTGCTCGTTGCGTCATTGAAGCAAACAAATAAATTGTCTTCGAAGAGAGATATTTTCATTTGTTTTTAAGTTGGAGTTGCTGTTAGGATATTTTGGTATTATTATTTTTTCGCGTATAGCGCGTTGTTTCAAGCATTGACAATGTTAAGGTGTCTCGAACTTTCTCCGATATCCTTTTCTTATATGACCGCTTGTGAAAAACATCCTGTATAAATTCTGAGAACTGGCAATCATCCAACGGATCCTTGTGATCGTTTTCAAGCAAACTGTCCATTTAGCCAAACTTTACACGTAGTAAGTAAGACTTGGTTTAAAAAATTACTTCCTTGCAAAGTAATTTGCTCATCGTAGCGAAACAAATGTTTATCTATGGTCTCCATCTTTTTCTCAAGAAAGATAAATAAATAATTAATAAATAAATACACCGAGTCACACACAGACCTAAACCCACACTAGTCGTAGGTTAACCTGTATCAGGAACTACGAGGCACTTGCGGTTCCAAGTAAAAGTCAGACCCGAAACAAACATTCGTAGATCCCAGAAACATTCGTCCAGATGCTTTCAATTTAGACGTTTGGGATCAAACTGCTGCCAGATCTGAGCAGTATACCTTATACGAGTTTTTTCGATACCTGTCACTTCACCCGTATTTATTAAAATAGCACACTACGCGGATTTTATTGAAAACTTATTCAAACGAGTAATTATATTATTGTATCAATGTGAGTTTTATTTTATGCATACATTTGACGCAACGAGAGAGAAGCGTGACCCTCGTACCGCGCACGCCTAGCGGCAGTAGTCCAATATCAAACATCCAAGTAGAAAGTGACCCTAAGGTACAAGGATTAGGTACAAAGTAGAGCAATATTTAAATGATTCCTATGAACATAAGAGAGTCACGAATACCAGGTCAAAAATGGAAGTTTGAAATGGAATTTTAAAATTTTAAACGACTAATGTTCTACACAAATGCGTGATTGCTATACACAACTCATAGATACTTAGCTTTTTCTACGGCTCCGCCCTCTCATTTTCTTAATAAAAATTCGCTTCTAGCACATGAAAAATATCCAAATCCGATAAATTGTTCCAGAAATTACCCTCCAGAAACGAACTCATAAAGTAAAAAAATACTCATATTAGGTATTTGTGTAAAGAGCCGTGTAAATTTATATTGTCTACTTTTTCACTATGACTTTATATCATTATTATTAATTTTAGAAGGTCTATGACATACAGAAGACATATGTAGACTTTAATATTAATGTAAAAGTGGTGTATAACCATACGTGAAAGGATGCTTGACTATGCATTAATACATTTCTATGGCGTTGAACACGCAATAAATCGTGTACCATGAATGTCATTCATAACGACAGCCTACACGCAGGTTCTTTGAAAGCCATTTTAAATTGTTTCTTTGTCTTGCAAATCGTGCGAAGCGTACATGGTGATGCAAATACAAAAAAAAATGGATGAAGGCAAATATAGCTTGTCTGATAGATCCAAAAATAAAGTATATTAATATATAATAGTAATTTTGAATGAGCCGGCTCGTCCGGGTCGTTACCACTGTCTCACAGAAAACCGGCGTAAAGTAGCAGCTTGCTGCTGAGATTCGTACGGTGTGTGAGATATCCGGAGGTCCAGATCCCCCTCCTCTTCCCAATCCCTTAATTATATTTTTCCTTTAAGGTCGGCAACGTGCCCATGATCCTTTTGGTATTGTGGGCGTTCATGGGCGGTGGAGATCACTTACCATCAGGTGACACACTTGCTTGTTTACTGGCCTATGAAATAAAAAAAACTAGAAAACGGTCACACTCTCAACGTATACCCTTGTTATCAAATAACTAGATTTTACTCGCGGTTCCGCCCGCGTGAATGGCCATTTCCGGGATAGCATATGTCCTAATCCAGGTCATAGTCTACCTGTGTGCCAAATTTCAACCAAAACCGTTAAGGCGTGATTGACTAACAAACATCCAAATTCACAAACATTCACGTTTAAATAGCAGTAGGATTACATTTTCCAAAATAATATAGACATTGTGTTGTACCTGACTTGTTCGGTATGATACTGGAGATTTAACAGCATGTAGTTTTGACAGCCTCCGTGGCGCAGCCGGCGAGTAGCCGGCTGCGAAGCGAGAGGCCGTGGGTTCGATTCCCACACTGAGACAAATGTTTGTGTGAACCACAAATATTGGTCTCGGGTCTGGGTGTTGTGGGACCGCAAGTCCCTCGTAGTTCTGGATACCCACGATACAGGTTTACCTAGTGTGGGGTCAGGACTATGTGTGTGACTGTTGGGTGTATTTATTTCATTTATTTATTTATACACTCATTCATTTAGCCACATATTCTTAATTTCTTGAGACCTGAGTATTATACGATGTGCCTATCTAAAAAAATGTGGATATAATAAATTAAAGGCATAAGCTTAAACTTTTATGATATTAGCGAATTGCGCTTAATTGTTTAGAGCCAGCTTAATAAAGGCCCTAAGTTAAAACCACACCGTTATTGCATTGTTTGCTAACCGACCAGAAATATCCATTTAATCAAACCGCCAACGCAGACACTACCATGTACCGAGATAAACGAATGAAATTACATTCCCAAACACGAATACATAGTAATACTATAGAAACGAGTATGATTGCGATTTATATTATAAATAAATACACCCAACAGTCACACACATAGTCCTGACCTCAATCTAAACCTGTATCGTGGGTATCTGGAACTACGAGGTCTTGGGTACTTGCGGTCCCACAACAACTATTTGTGGATCACACAAACAGTTGTCTCGATGTGGGAATCGAACCCACGTTCTATCGCTTCGCAGCCGGCTACTCGCCCACTGTGCCACGGAGGCTGTCATTTAAGAGCATTTGCGAGGCGACCTGATTAAATCGGTATTGGCCCCAATAAATCTTGAATGTAATATGTAATATTTCCCTAATGTGTTCACGACCTAATATACGAGTCCCAAGAGTATTTTGCACCCAGGCGTCGTCGCATAGGCCACTTCCCTTATTATGCGCCATTAGTACTCCTTAGCCGGCTTTACTCATGTTTCCGTTGCTACATAGAACCACTATTGGTATTAAATTCTTCATAATTATGACTCAATACATTCAATATAACAAAAGAAAAAAAGATGGAATTTATATCAGTTAAAATATGGCACCAACTTAATTAATAATGTTCACATAGAGCATTGATATATTATCTGTGTTATGACGATGGACCGTACTACAGTGCTCATAGTTTATGTTTTTGCGAGTTTATCACGTCATAAATCTGTAAGTGGGCCACCAACATCTTAAGCTCAAAACCAACCTCACCTGCACCATAGATACAATGTAATGACTCTGGTAATTAACGGGCGAGGCAATGGCGAAACTTGACTCTTGTTGCGGGTTGTGGGGCTTAGACCGCGGATCACCCCATATTATTCCAAATAGGTACAGTCCAATTTATGGTACGAGAAGGCGAACACTGGCATAAGCTGGGATAACGCCAGGTATAAAGAAAAAATATATTGCACCTATGCAGATTCGTATAGCGGATCGTATTGAAGACATATTAACTTCGCATATGTCTCTCGTATACGAATGACTTGACAACTATCGAAGAAGCTCGTACTACGGCTACAGATTGATTTATTTTTATGCGTAGTTAAGAAAAATAAAACCGACTGAAAACTTAAAGTGAAATTAAATCTTTACTAAATAAATACATCTAACATTCAGGCACATAGTCTTGATCCCATACTAGGTCAACCAGTATCGTGGTTATTACGAGTTAAGACAGTCCCACAACACCCAGCAACAAAAACAAATATTTGTGGATCATACAAACATTTATTTCGGTGCGAGAATAAAACCCGCGGCCTCTTCAGCCCTTTGCGTCATAAAGGTGTTTATATCTGTGCATAATAATCGAATCTCATCATTGCGCTATACATTAATGGTTGTTCCCTATATTCTATTTACAGATAGATTGAGATAGATTTGCTTGCTCTCCATAGTATTTTGACAGATATTCCATACAAAAATTGTCAAAAATTTACTGTTAGTAAGCAAATCTGTCGATAGACAGAATGTTGGGAATGGGGGAATTAAAAGGGGGAAAAATCACAAATAAAGATAGGCGTCTAATTGCGAACTCCAATGTGTTACGTCGGTTAAAGAAAGCGTCTTGTAAATTGATAATATAACGTTAAGCACAACAAACAAGTTTTGCTCGTAAAATCAGATCCTTTGCGGTAATAAAATGGTACGATTTTATTGCACTTGTATTGAAGTCCCTTTTAAGGGCTTGTTGGTTGTTCTGAATGAAATATGGATGTAAACAAACAATTAAGATACATTGGTCCAAGTACAATAAGTTTCGAATTGGTCCAAGTACAATAAGTTTCGAATTCCACAAATTTAAAAACCAAATAAAACAGTCACACATAGTCCTGAATTTACGTTACCGTCTGAGTTACGTTAACCTGTATCGTGAGTATCAGTCCCACAACACCCAGACCGGAACCAAAATTTTGTAGATCACACAAACATTTTGTCTCGGTGCGGGAATCAAACCCGCGACCTCTCGCTTCACAGCCGGCTACTCGCCCACTGCGCCACGGAGGCTGTCGTAACTCTATTTGTTTAAATTTGCTCTATATATACCTAACTTATTTCATTTTTCGACAATTTGCGTCTTTTTATTTATTTTTTCATGTTTCAATATGACAAGTTATTACTATAATATTTATACCAAGTCAATGGACTACACTATGTTATAGGTAAAAACTATCATATGTGAATTATTTTAGTGAAGGTATGTGACGTAAGCGCAGATAAACATGCAATAGGCGAATAACGAAAAACCACCTTGGCACCTTTCACATGGGTTGTGATTCGATAAAGGGTTCGATTCCCAGATCGAGCAACTTTATGTGGGATTTTTCTATTCCGTGTCGAGAGGAGTTGCGCGTTAAGCATAATTTAGATGGACAGAGTTTCATGTCATACAATTCTTTATTCAAACTGCAGGACGTGGCCTCATACACACAGGTCTTCTGTTTTAATCTCGCGTGAATCATGCTATATTCTAACTCCATATAAAAGGGACTTTACACTCCCACCTACGCCCGTGGCTACGTTGCTAAATACATCAGTATTTATGTATTGTTTAAAACATATAATGTACAAACATAGCCGCAGGCAAAAGTTAGTAATTTAATTAAGCTGAACGTCGCAAATAGCAGTGTTTAAATTACAAAGAAGAAATATGGGAGTAACATATTTCATAACTTCAATATATACGCAGAGCCACTTTGAACGAGAATCATAAATCATAGTGTATATAAAAATTGGCAGTACGCAAAAAATATACAGTTCACAATATGACGCCTGAAAAGAGTCGAAGTTGGGAAAGTACTTCATATTATGTTTACAAGGTGGTAGGTCTATCGTATGCGAGAGGCCGTCTGGGTTGGTACCACCGCTTTGTCTATTTCTGCTGCAAGCAATAGTGTATAAGCACTGTTTTGTTTAGAGTTGAAGGACATTAAAACCAGTGAAATTACTGAGCATTATGAGACTTAACAACTTATGTCTCCGGGTGACGAGCGAGGCCCGTGCCATACAGTGCTTTGTAATTCAAAGTTGTGTGTGGAGATGCTTCTGTATATGGGCAGGCGTAGCGCTTTCCATCAGACGAGCGATATGCTCGTCTCATCATCCAAGCGATAAAAAAGTGTTTACTGAGGTTTACACATGCAATATATAGGTATTTATTAGCTATATTATGGTTTACTTATTTCAGACAAGGAACAAACATGGCAGGCAATGGTACGGCCACATCATGAGGAGATCGGACGATCACATTACCAGAGATTGGCTTGCACATAAGACTATAGCAAAAAAACGCGGAATTCCCCAGAATTGAACAGAACAGAACATGGATCACTGTAATTTATAAAGACCTAGAATTGTATAATATAGACTCGATGGCGGTGCAGAATAGAAACCTATGGAAACAAACGATTAGGAGAATTTATTGTAATTTGTAGACCACACTGGTCTGAAACGCGCTTATGTTAATATAAAAAGGAGACAAATTTGGAACGTCCCTCTTTACTATCTGAACCGCTCTTTCAGCCATCCCATTAGACTGTGGATATTTATTAAAATAGTACAGGTAGATCCTAAGTAAAATATTTGACAAAGGTCAGAAGAAAGAAGAGAAGAAGAAAAAAAGAAGAAGAAGGCCTCACGACATATTATTAAGAGGAACCTTAGTAAACATTTTATTTGTTTTGTAAAAGTAGTAAGAAGGCAATCTAATAAAACTGTCATTTACGAGGTCGCTATACGATTCTTTTTTCCAACTGTTAAATGCACGGGTTTAGGCATATAATGTCCTTTTCACGAAATATCCTTTCTCTAAATAAATCGAATCAGTACTACTACTTTACAAACAGCCAGTGTCTTTTTAGGTTTATTTGTAAAGGTTTCCTTGCAACATATTTATAAGGATGTTTCATAATCATACTAATACTACAAATGTGAATGTATGTTTGTTTGTTACACTTTCACGCCTAAATCACTGAACCGATTTTGATGAATTTTGATGTAGAGATAGATGGGACTCTGGAGACAGCTATAGGCTACGTTTCATTTCGGAAAAGTCTATTCACGCGGGCGGAGCCGCGGGCAAAAGCAAGTAATAAATAAATAAACGAATCGATTATATGAGAAAGGACATTTCGAGATAAGGACATTTTGAGAAAAGGATATTTTGAGAAAAGGACATTATACGCCTAAACCCTGATAAATAATTATCATCCAAACAATCATCATGGTTTCTTTTCGATGAGACTGGACGGACCTTGTAAGAACCTACAGCAAAGTATCTAATCTAAATGTCAACCGTGTCGTCTTTTTATTACATTTTATCGCGACCCTAGTACGAAGTCAGACGGGATCGTATCAATATGAATCCTAATTTGGAATAAGAAGTAAAACTGGACAGGCGAAAAGTTCGTTTTACATTATTTACATGATAAAATTGAACTTCTACATTTATTTTATAGTAAGATGATTGCCTTCGTGAATTCTCGAACAGTATTCGATTCGCCAGCTTTTCACTTACTTATAACTTGAGATCGGTGCTGAGATGCTACAGAAAAATTATAACTCCGACTTGATAAACAAAGTCTCGTTAAAAAAAGAAATAGGTTAGAAAACTAACATTTCTTCTCATATGGGATTTAAAACCAGCTGTCAGTTCCTAAACGCCGCTCGACAACATTGTTCGCCTCCAAACATCAACTGGCAAAACGCAATCCCTAAAGCACTTTAAAATCAAAAAATATTTTCGATATCTTTTTGGAATTAAATACTCAATAATAATTAGTGATATCCTTAAATTTTTTTTTAAAGTGATTTTAAATTCTGAGATAAGATCAAGAGCAACGTCTCCCATTCATGTTAAATATTATAGACCAAACAGATTACAAACGGACTCTACGACGACTCTGCCGTCTCCAGACTCTACATAGGTATGTACTATAAATCTGAATGTTACCAACTAACTTTGGGTACCTGGAGAAAAAAACATAAACCTATCATAACTTAGGTACACGTTTAAAAAGTTTTATTTTTACGTAATCTAAGTATAGAATATCTCTTATCGATCCGACCGTTATCTACGGACCAATGACTTTAAAATTAACCTACGCAATATTCTGTAACTGAAAGATGATGTATTGTATTTTTTTTTTATAGTATAGGCCGGCAAACGAGCAAGTGGGTCACCTGATGGTAAGTGATCTCCACCGCCCATGTACGCCCACAATACTAAAATAATCATGGGCGCGTTGCCGACCTTAAAGGAAAGGGATAAGTAAGGGATTGGGAAGGGGAGGGGAATTTGGGCCTCCGGATATCTCACTCACCGTACGAAACGCAGCAGCAAGCTGCTACTTTACGCCGGTTTTCAGTGATACAGTGGTAACGACCCGGACGAGCCGGCCCATTCATGATGTAAATAAAATTGTCTACAGCGTGGCTCTACCACTCAAAAATTATACAGAAAAAATATAAATTAGACAGAAAATAAAATAAATAGACTATTGATATATTTATGTATGGCAACCCTGGACTGGAAGGGGTAGAACCGTAGGATGGTCGCAGATGCCAATATGACCAGTTAAAGGTCGAGGGTATATTTGAAAGAGTTTATTGTGCGATTATCTACAACCTATACGCAGAAGATTAAAAAATTACAGAATAATTTATCAACAATTAAAACCATATTATACAGACGCAACTGGACGCGACGGCCCATCACACTCATTAAGAATTATCAGGCGTTCCTGTATTAAATTAAAACGAGAATTTCTTGTTCTCTTGCATAAAAATAATGAAAGTCAAATTTATTTTGTTCCAATCAGAATTATTAATAAGTATACCTACAACACCTTCACTTCTTATCTTTAGGCAAATTCAGTCCACATAAAGTTCAATATGCACTTAAGATAGTTGCAAAAGCTTTAATTACACTTAAAAACTGATAAAGTTACAAACGAAAAATGTCACATGCTACAAATTGCTTGAATCTGCCATTTAAAAAAAGTTTAGTGTCTTCTTGGAATGTGAATGTGTTAACGGTACACAGGTAGACCATGACCTGGATTAGGACTTGTTATCCCGGAAAAAGCCGTTAACGTTGAGCCGCTGGCAAAAGCTTGTACATAATATAAGTTTAAAAAGCCTGTAATTCCCGAAGGGATAAGCAGAGGTATAACCAGTGCATCCAAATTTCGCCGAGTTTAATCCCGTCCCATGATGTGATAAGGGGCGAACCTATCGACATACCGAGCCAGATTCTAGACTCTGGGTTAATACTAAGCATTTCGTGTTAGAAAATACCAATATCACTTTTACCGGAACCGGGGATATGTATTACAACTGCGCCATTGAGGTAGTCCGTATTAGTAAAAAAAAACTTGTATAGTTGTTTTCTTTATTTTCCGTAAGTATTTTTTATGATAAATTATTATCAAGCCATTTGAACGTTACTCTTGACATTATACAAGCCAGATTCTGTCAGACTTCTTTGTTTTACGATCAAACTGGGGCCCTACTTTTAAACTTCGTGAACATAAGCAAACAGAAAAAGCGTATGTAAAAGAAGTGAAAAATTGTGAAGAGTGCTCATGCGACGCGTTTCACTGAACTTTTTCAAAGTGCGCGGTTTTCAAGTCTCTTAGGAGCGTATTAGGAACAAAATTGTATTCCTAAAAAGTTGTATTTTTAACATTCCTTAACAAATGTATGATGGAGGTAAGTCAGCGTAATAAAATTGAACTTGGTGAAATTCTGAGTCAGGTATTAGATACGTCCTATTATAAAAGTAGATCCACTGATGCTATTATCCTACTACTATTATAAATGTGAAAGTTTGGATGATTGTGAGTTTGTGAATTTGGATGTTAATTAGTCAATCACGCCTTAATAGCTGAACGGTTTTTGGTGAACTTTGGCACACAGCTAGACCATGATCTGGATTTGGATTTTTTATTCCGGAAAAGGCTATTCACGCGGGCGGAGCCGCGAGCAAAATCTAGTATCACTATATAATAGAATCTTGAAAAGCCTAATGCCGCCTGTATTATAAATGGTAGAGCCACGCTGTAGACAGTTTTGTCTACCATGAATGGGCCGGCTCGACCTGTTTGTTACCACTGTCTCACAGAATACTAACAGGAAGTAGCTTCCTGTTGCGTTTCATACACTGAGTGAGACATCGAAATAAACAGTTTTAATTCCTTTCTGTCTAAACTAATTCCAGTATCTAAGCGGGCTCTGCTCAGTCGTATGAACAAAAATGGTTTCAATAACAAACATTGCTCATTTAGTATAAAATACTATGGCGCAACCGCAGCCATGTGGTATTCAAAGTTTTGGTTTGTTGTACGTCGTTAGCACTACTTATGATTCTATAAATAGAAGATGGATCCCGCTCGCTTTAGCCCATAAATATTGGAAAATGGTTCCGGTGAAATTTTCAAACACATAACATTGTATATAATGTACTAGCCTTTGCTCGCGGCTCCGCCCGCCTGAACGACCTTTACCGGGATAAAAGTAGCCTATGTTATTCAGTGATGATGTAACTTTCTAACGGCAAAAGAAATTTGAAATCGTCCAGTAGTTTTTAAGCTTATTCGTTACATACAAAAAAACAAATCTTTCATCTTTACAATATTAGTGTAGATTAATGTACGATGCGACGGTGTTCTTGCCTTAAAACGTGCACAAGAAATTCTTATCTATTCACATACATTACATCACGCCTGTAATCCTCGAAGTCGTAGGCAGAAGTGTAACCAGTACACCCATATTTCGCCGAGGTTATTCCCGTTCTATGATGTGATAGGGGGTGAGTCTATCGCCATACCGGGCACAATTCCATTCCGGGCTGATCTGAGCATTTCGTAATAGAAAAACCCAATATCACTTTTACCTGACCGGCGATCGAACCAAAGACCTCAGCACAGCAGTCGTAACGGGTACACATTACAATTGTGCCGTCGAGGTAGTATCTATTCACCTCTTTCTATTGTAGCGAAGGCAGTGAATTTCCTGGACATTATGAAACATACGTCTTTCTTCTCGGGATGTCGAGGGCAGTCTAATGCCAGGTATTCCTTTCGCCTTGGCAATTTAAAGTTTTGAGTCGTGTTGGTACTGTTTACTATCAGATGAGGGACCTGCCCGCTTAGCATGATCTCACGAGATATCTCGCACGAGAAGAAATCTACGAAGAACAATATCGACTAGTTTCTCTTTTGTACCGTAACGCGCACCCACGATATGGAGGAAGTGATAGAGATTATAATATGTACGAAAAAACGAAACGACAATTTTTTTAAAGCGTTTTTTAAGCGTGCTGCTCTCTCGTCATTCAGGCTAAATAATTATAATGAAACTAGCTTTTGAACAGCCTTTTCGAAGATAAAAAGTAGTCTATAACCGTCTCCAGGTTCCCGACTATCTCTGTACCAAAATTCACCATCATTCATCGGTTAATCTATTTAGGCGTGAAAGCGTAACAAACAAACAAATAAACTTACTTTCGTATTTATAATATTAGTTAGGATAAAAGATTAAGATTTTCTTATACTGAAATATCTTTGTTAAGTAACTAATTAGTAAAATTTTATTACTATGATCCTAATAAGACTTTATTACCCATTTTGCAGAACATAAAATTAAAACGGTCATTTATCTTATTAGTCTGTTAGATTTTTCGGTGGAACTTTCAGTAAGTACCTATCTGCGTACTTCTATTTTATTGTTTTAAGTAAACGTTTATTTATTTCTTTATTTTCTTTATCTCGCTATTTTTTATCAACTGAAAGTGAGCAAGGCTTAAAGAGCAAAGCCCCCTGAACCCCCTATCACATTACATTTTTAGAATCCCTCTTTTTTATAGAGCATAGGCCGGCAAACGAGCAAGTGGGTCACCTAATGGTTAAGTAGTGATCTCCACCGCCCATGTATGCTCACAGTACCAACCTACCCTAAATTACCTGGTATGGCAAAGTACAAAGTAGAATAATTGTACAAAGACTTTGTAGATTTTAGAGAACTAATATTATTGTATGGTTGGTGCAGAAAAGAAAGTTTAGAATTCTTATTTTATTCTAGTTACATATTTACATATCTATCTTAACTAATTATCGCTTAATTTTAATCAGAGTAGTACACTACAATAGTTTCTATTAAGTATAATATTGGATCATACTATATTGTCGGTGACTTCTCTGATATAGTTAATTATGACCAGTAAATTTCAAAATCCTACATAGCCCTATAGCAAAAACTTATTTTTTTTCTTTAATTATTACACATATGAATAATACCTACATTATAATATATACCTATAAGGAGTCCCGGACCTAGGGGCACCCGCCCCGGGCGGCAGTTTCAGGGGGCGGCAAAATCATAATATATTCAAATTCAAATTCAAATCATTTATTCTGTAAATTGGATCATAAATATCACTTTTACATGTTAATAATTTTTTAAGCTATATTACATTTACGACGGCATTTCAGGGCTAGCCATGAGAAGAAATGCCGAAACAAACTCATGGGTTATGGCCTCTGGTTGGCTCACCGTCGACTTGTAAGAAAAAGGCGCTCCACACGCCCTTTGGGCATCATTCATTTAATTTATTTTAGTTTTTTTAAGTAATTTATCTCAAACGCTGAAGAGAGGGGCGCCACTATCGAGTTTATGCCCCGGTTCGAAAAAGTTGTAGATCTGGGGCTGTCTATAAGACATATATGGATTACAAACTCAGAATTCTATACATATGAACTAATCGTTGACGTATAAATTTCTCACACTGATGCATCTAGAATCAGATATCCTCAACAATTACCGATTCATTGGCATATCTTCAGATTTAACGCTCACAAGACTCGTACAGTAGTATCATTTAGCTCACTTCCACATGTGCTGTCGGGACTACGATATGACGCCTTACTTGTAGGAATGTGCGTTCATCTATCAATCCAACATTTTGCATTCAGGACAAATAAGGTCTATATTGTGACAGAGCTGACGCGGATTGGCCGTCGCTGATGTTTTATTTTCAAATGTTTCTATAGAAAACTTAAAAAAAAAAATAGTACTAAGACTCAGTAACTAGAGCAGGCCCGTACCCAGCAGTGGGACCTGTATAATACAGAACTAGTATTATTATTCTAGGCAACATCTGATACGCTTAATTTCCGTCGCAGTACTTTTACTGTACCCTGATATTTTCCGGCAGTACTATGAATGTACCCTAATATTTTCAGTTTTCACATAACCTATAAAAACTTCTTAATTTTAATATGACGCACCCCGCCAATCCTCGCAACACTTAGTAATTTTTGGTGTAAAGGAATACTCAAAAATAAGTGGCGATACCCATCCGACGTGTAGTAAGATCCGCTGGTGAAATTCCGTCATGAGGCCAGAAGTCCTTTGTGTCGTCATATCGTTTGTGGGATTAAGACTGTATGAATGTTGGGTTTAATTATTTATTTAAAATTTAATGAAATGTTAAAATTGAATAGTAGGAAGTTTGAATACCATCTATAGAGTATAGATTAGTGTGATGCAGTTATCCTAAAAAAATAAGTGGTACAGCCATCAGAGCCACACTGTAAACAATTTTGTCTACAGCATGAATGGGTCGGCTTGACCGGATTGTTAGCATTGTCTCACTGAAAACCGATGTGAAGTACCAGCTTGCTATTGTGTTTCGTACGGTAAATGATATGTCCGAAGGCCCATACTCCTCCCTCCCCCCATCCGTATCCCTTTCGTTTATGGTCGATAACGCGTTCATTATTATTTACGTATTGTGGATGTTCACGGTGCAGATCACTTATTATCAGGTGATCCGCTAGCTCGTTTACTGACCTATGCGATAAAAACAACGTAAAATACACTAACAACATCAACAGACGCATAAGTTCATCCAACATCCATAAGCATATACAAATCATTCTTGATTGATATTAAAATAGCATTCATCAGAGGTCAATGTACGAAATCATGTGCAGATAACCGGCTCACCTTTTCTACCTTGTTATGACCTAAAACTGCACCCATAAACACTAAAATAGACTTTAAAATGCTACACCGAAAACTCGCCGAAAATAAATTTAAAATGGTCTCAATGGAGTATCTGGCTAGTCGTTTGTAAAATAAGCGGTTTCATGTCTGACCGCTGACGAGTAACAAAATCAAATTTAAAGTCAACTTCAAATCGTTTATTTAACATCAAACTTATATACTTAAAATTACAGATACTAAAAATTACATAATGAGAATATTTTATATACTAAAATAATAAGCAATGCTTCTAAAACTAAGCAAAGTCTGTATCTAGTCACACACTTAGTCCTGACCCCACACTAGGTTAACCTGTATCGTGGGTGTTAGGAACTACGAGCGATCCCACAACACCCAGAGCCGAAACAAATATTTGTGGGTCACACAAACTTTTGTCTCGGTGTGGGAATCCAACCCACGGCCTCTCGCTTCGCAGCCGGCTACTCGCCCACTGCGCCACGGAAGATGTCATAACTTGGGAAACCGATGTTCGAGTTAAAAGTTTTATTAAGATTTAAACTATGTTGAAAGTAAAAATACAATAGAATTGAAACAACGGGTATTGTACATTAATTCACTAAATTTATTTCTTTCTGTATGGTGTTATCCCAGCCTAATGCCAGGATCTGCCTTCCCATCATGATTTGACGGTGAATTTGGTATTTTGTGGGGCGATCCGCCGTCTGACCCCCCAACAACCCAAGCTTCGCCACTATCTCGTAGTGTACCACGTGCAGGTTAGGTTGGCTTTGGACATAAGATTGGTGGCTCACTTACACTCCAATTCACTACATATTATATTCCCTTAAAATTTTATTTTTATATTCTTGTGGCAAATTTCTTTTTTTTTATTTTAATTTTTTTTTATTGTATAGGCCGACAAACGAGCAAGTGGGTCACCTGATGGTAAGTGAACACCACCGCCCATGTACGCCCACAATACCAAAAGAATCATGGGCGCGTTGCCGACCTTAAAGGAAAGAGATAATTAAGGAATTGGAGAGGGGAGGGGATTTGGGCCTCCGGATATCTCACTCACCGTACGAAACGCAGCAGCAAGCCGCTACTCTACGTCGGTTTTCTGTGCGACAGTGGTAACGACCCGGACAAGCCGCCCATTCATGCTGTAGACAAAATTGTCTACAGCGTGGCTCTACCACTCGATTGTATTGGAAAAATCGTCACTGTATACAGTTTAGCTGCGATGTGGTCCCATATAAATTTGGTTAAGATCTGATGACGGAGTACGGAGAAAATAAAACTCCTCAACGGATAACAGTACACTCGTCGCGATTGTTTTATCGTATTGGAATTTACATGATATTGCTTTAACTACGACTAAATCAAAATTGAAGTCAGTTTCTAAGTTTTGTTAAACGTTATATTATTTTCACTTGACGTTATCCCAGTTTGTTGCCGGGGTCCGCCTTCTTACTCAATCACTTCTACTTAATCCAGTCGTATCCTCTAGACTAGAGTGAAACCATTGGCTGCATCGAAATGAGATAACTAGGACGATAACTCTCATATGAATCTGCCAAAAATACGGCTCCACTTACTTACAGATGCAAAGGTAACACGTAACACTCATACTCGCAACAAAAATTCATGAGCGCTCAAAATCAACTTAATTTCATAAAAGTTAATGTCTAAATATTAAATTTCTTAATCGAGATAAGACGTTCTTCACCGCGAGAAAAATTAGACGTATTAAGTGTCAACAAAAGATCATGAATCATTTTTATGAATTGATCGTTGACTGAGAATACTAGAATTGATGAATAAACGAGCTGCACAGACTTTTATAGCCCCGCTCCTTTGCACAGAGTTTTGGTGGGGTCATTTTTTTGCTTGAGTTACGTTTCTTGTCATCTTATTTCGATAATTGGCTGTCATGCTATCAACTAATGGCCGTTCCCTATATTCCTATTTACAGATAGATTTGCTTACCTACTATCAATATTGTTTTGACAGATCTTCCATACATAATGTATTAAAAATTTACTATCAATAAACAAATCTGTCGGTAAACTGAGTATAGGGAACAGTCATAATACGTCACACCAGCATTTTTTGATAGAAAATTTAACAAATGTAAATACAGTCGATCTGATAAAGCAAAGAACAAAGACCTCATCTGCTGCGTAGTACCATGATACATTTATCTCGCAGACATGCACTTATCCGAAGCTATTTCCACCACACTTCACTACTGCTCGTAAATAACAAGGGAAACGCAATCGAACGCACCGATAAACCATACGCTGTTTAGTTCGCATGACTCATACTATATGCACACCCGTTTTGGGCATGTTTTTTTTTACAATTGTTTTTATTTTTTTTAGTTTTCTGTTCCTAGTTTTGTTCCTACAGCACGAACTAGACCAGCTCGCCCGGGTCGTTATTAGAGTTTCAAAGAAAACCGACGTAAAGTAGCGACTTGCTGCTGCGTTTCGTGCAGTGATACATCCGGAGGCCCAAATCCCCTTCCCAATATCTTTATTATACTTTTCCTCCATGATTCTTCTGATATGTACATAAATTAGCATATATGTTACATAGCGGTGATATCATTTACCATCAGGTGACCCACTTGCTCGTTTACCAGCCTATACTGTAAAAAACATGTTAAATTTCGTAGTATTATAATCAACGTCTACTCTAATTTATAATAATCGGACATAGAGACGTTCACTTGAATAAAATTTACGACGTTATCTTTAAAAAAAAACTCGCCGAATCGAAAACGTCCTCCTTTTTTGAAGTCGGTTAAAAAACGAAGGAAGGTCTAAAAACCGCCACCCGAGAAATACATTTGCGAATTGTTTTTTGCTATGCGTGAATCCTCCCTTCCTGAACCTCCCGTTTTAGAGCCGATCACCTCGTCCACCTACTTTTCTTTCTACCTGGCGTTATCCCGTGTTAATGCCAGGCTCCGCCGATAAGACGGTATTTGATATTATATGGGGCGACCCGCCGTCTGACCCCCACAATCTGCAACGGGAACCAATCTTCGCCAGTGCGTCGTCTGTTAATCAGCAGAGAACTACGTGGAGGTGAATTTATCTCGGAAAATGCACTGGTGTCAAAATTCTACCTTGACCGTGACAGCTACATTTCGAGTGCTCGTTACGTATTTTCCCCCGCTGTTTAAGATTTCAGATGGAGTAAGATATCTGACTGATATCTGTATCTGATCACACATCTTTGTCTATTTCTGCCGCCAGGCAGTAGTGTGTATTGATGTGTTTAAACAAATTTAAGCCAATGAAAATACTCTAGTATTGAGACAGATAAATAACTTATTTCGGGGATAAGGAGCGCAGTCCAGTGTCATGCAGTGCTTTATAATTCAAAGTTCTATGTGGTGTTGTGTCTGTTTATGGGCAGGAGCTTACCATCAGGCGATCTATAAAAAAATATGTATTCATAGGGGATGGTAATCACTTTATTATATTATTATCAAATATTCCGTAATTAGCGATAGTAATTAGATGTAACAAATACACCTCGAATTATGAGCCTCCTCTTTTTTGAAATTAGTTTTAAACCCATTAATTATTATCATATAACAATAAAATGGTACTTACATCTTGCTTATAAATGATTTACGCAAAATCATTTTACAGTTATGACAAGCATTAAGAGCACAAGGCGTTCTTTACAAACAATGGAAATAATCTTTTAAAACTAGAAAAAGGGCCCAAGAAACTAAAATGGAAATATGTGGGTGTCATTTTAACATTAATCTTGGTAGTTTATCAGACTTTCTATGAGTTGGGTACGTGATCGTACTATATTATTTCAATTTGAAAAAGTCGACCAAGGAGAATTTCATGACACGTTTCAACTGACTGCAGCTTTAATACTAATTTTATACAGCGAATCGTTATGATAAAAGATTGTGGGTTTTATAATTATATAAAAAAAAAATATATATTTTTCTGCCTCGGTGGCGCAGTTGCTTTGTCTATTTCTGCCGCCAAGCAACAGTGTATAAGCACCGTTGTGTTCCGGTGTGAAGGACATTGAATCCAGTGTAATTACTGGGCATTATGAGACTTAACACCTTATGTCTCGGGGTGACGAGTGCAGTCCAGTGTCATGCAGTGCTTTATTTAAAGTTCTGTGTGGCGTTGCTTCTGTTTTTGAGCAGGCGTGGCGCTTACCATCAGGCGAGCGACCTGCTCGTCTCGTCATTCAATCTAATATAAAAAAAAATATAAAAAAAAGTTGTAATGCGTAAGCGTTACGACTGAGGCTGTCGCTGAGGTCTCTGGTTGAATCTCCGCGTCGGGTAAAAGCGTTATTGGGTTTTCTGACAAAAAGCTCTTGTAACTTGGAGATCGTCTGATGTGCAGTATGGGGTCGCTCGTTGTCTTACAGGACCAAATCTGGCTACAGATATACGAGCTTCTCTATCAGAACACAATTTCTATTTTCCAATACAGACGGTCGTAATCTTTGTACTAGGGTCCATTGGCACATACACATTGGTATTTTCACGGAACCCTAAAAACATACGTAAAACAGACGTTGTAATAGGAATAAAGTCAGAATCTCTGCCGCAATATGTAACCTCAATTTGCGAGATGAGGTCAAAAAAACATGCTAAAGAATCGTAAAATTATAATTAGTATTGCCTCCATAAGTTACGTACTGTGAAAGTCCGAGTAGAGTCAACGAACGTTGTAATTTCACGGAATTTGCCACGACCTTTCAGACAACATCTGACGTCATTCACACATTTTATTCTATACATTTACATACCATGTTTCTGTAACTAACTCAAAACCTAATGGGAAACTACAAATTAGTCTCATATTGTATTTTGTATTTTTTATAGCATAGGCTGGCCAAACGAGGAAGTGGGGCATCAGATGGTAAGTGATTTTCACTGCCCAGGAATGCCAACCATAGCAGAAGTATCACAGACGCGTTGCCTTAAGGAAAAGGGATAATTAAGGCATTGGGAAGGGATAGGGATTTGAGCCGAATACCTCACTCTTCATCCGAAACGCAGCAGCAAGCTAGTGAGACCCGATCAAGCCGACCCATTCGTGCTGTAGACAAAACTGCTTATAGCATGGCTCTACTATTCAATAAATATAAATAGTTGCTAGGCTGACCTGAAAATGTTATAATAGGTATAGGTGTGTGAAACTAGGAGCTGGATACTTAACAGGATGTGTATGAGGGAAGTCTCAAATGACATATCATTACAGATTGCAATCCCGCAGTGCAATCCCAATCCTGTGGGATCTAACCTGATCCCGCATTGGTAGTTTATATTTTGTGAAATTTAGTTAATATAGTTGTAATTAGTATAGAACCCCAGAGGGGATGACGTCACGCAGGCAGTCGGTCGTAAAAACTACAAGCCGCGCCGACCCCACTACGAATGGGATAGAGGCAGGCCTATACTATTAAAAAAAAGGTGGAAAAAGAAGAAGAGTAAATATAACTGTAATATATAGTACCCCATTTTTATTACTTATCTTTTAGTATATATTTCTTTGGCTTTATGTACAAATAAATTAATACGGTAAAGGTTTGCAATACAACCAAACAATATACTCGTATGGAGGTGGAAAATCCGGAAAATGACGTAAATCTCAATACATAAAGACTAAATAGATAGAAATAGTATATAGTATTATATTTTAATATATAGTATTCGCCAATATAATATTAAAATAAAGTATTTATCCATAGATTATACAAACATTATATTTAAAAACTAATATAAATATAATATAATAATACTAGCCCTGTATTATATACGTCCCACTGCTGGGCACGGGCCTCCTCTACTGAATGAGAGGGGTTAGGCTTTAGTCCACCACGCTGGCCTAATGCGTGTTGGCAGACTTCACATATCTTCGAAATTCGAAGAACTTCTCACGTATGCAGGTTTCCTCACGATGTTTCCTTCACCGTTAAAGCAAGTGATAATTAACAATTAATACACTCATAACTTAGAAAAGTCAGAGGTGTATGCACTTGGGGCTGGTTTCGAACTTGCGACTTTCGTCTCGACAGTCCATACCACTCCCCGCTGAGTTATCACTGCTTACTTTGCTATTGCTTTTCTTTAAAAACTAAAATTTTCGTTATTTTATAACATACAGACCGGTCAATTTTGGAACGATAAGCCGTTTAACCGTCATGGCTGGATTATCCTTTTTCTTCCTAACGTTTTTTTTTTTTTTTTTTTTATTTATTTATTAAATCATTCATAATTCTATTCTATTAACATATTATATCCCACAAAACCGTCTGGACGGTTTGACTGCGGGTCATCGAGTCTCGGATACATAACACATAAGATAAAGTGCCATTGTTAGTTTACATTAAGTGAGTGGCTACATATTATCTAAGTAATAATTATTTAACATGTTTTTAAACTTATTTTTGTTAGTCTCTTGTCTAATCTCCACTGGCAGACTATTTAGTACATAGGGTAGACGCTTTTTGATAGTTCTGTCTCCATAATAATTACTGACCTATCAGTAATTATTATGGCTATCAGTAATTATCAGTTATCTCAGCTTAGTGTCAGAGTCAGCCTTCCTACTAAGATGCTTTCCATTCGCCCAAGCTTGAGCATCCTCCGTAGTGAAACAATTGACTCTCATGTCAATACATCATGTCTCATGACGTCTCAGTCTAATACGTCAAGCTAGCACTTTTTGGGCCGAACGCGGGATTACACTCAAGGTACGATCTGGCACAGGTAGTTTTAACCGACGTACCTACTCCTGCAGTTTCTTCGAAACTCGATTCGTAACCATGGCTGATTTGGAACACCTAAAACGACATTCCTAGAGGTTATTAGTGTTATAGATTCAATTTTCTTTTATGGCATAGTTCAGGTAACGAGCAAGTAGGTCACCCGATGGTAAGTGATCTCCACCACCCATACACGCCCACAATACCAAAAGAATCATAGACGCGTCGCTGACCTTAAAAGAAAGGGATAATTATGGGATTGGGAAAGGGAGGGGGTTTTGGGCCTCCGGATATCTCACTCACCGTATAAAACGCAACAGCAAGCTGCTACTTTACGTCGGTGAGACAGTGGTAACGACCTGGACAAGCCAGCACATTCATGCTGTAGACAAAAGTGTCTACAGCGTAGCTCTACCACTGAATCTCTATCAACAATATCTAATTAATCATTTCTACTATGGGGCGCGGGATCGAGACAAGTGAAGACTACTCGCGACACACCGATATACTGGCCCCAAGTAATTGCACAAGTGATGCGTGTTTCTGTTTTAACTCTCAAGGTGGACTTTGAAACAGAAGACCGCGATGCGATTATAAAGACACGTCCATTTTATATGCAATTGTACAAGGTTCGTCGGAAAAGGTGTACAAGCCGAAATGACATGAAAGTACCAGTAATTCGGCATACCTTTTGATCTTGCAACTTATTCAAAACTCCAATAGTTTCAGATATAAAGCTGTTTAAAGATTTTATAAAAACTATGCACAAATAATCCTATGATCATGTCTATCATCATCTTTGTCGCCTGTTTCTCGTTGCTCATCACAGTCTCCTATCTCGGTCGTATCACTTAAAATATTTTAATACATTTACTTTATTTTATTCGCGGACTTCTACACTTTTGCACTACACATGGATCTCTGTTTAATTTACACTGGCTATTAATTAACTTACGAGCTGGAGTGTACATGTTACTCATATTAAATAGTGCTTATAATGGATGTTGGTTTGTGCACAATCACAGCTTCCCTCGAATCGCATACGTAGCACGTAGTCAGTTACTTAAATACGGATTGGAATTGGTTCCAAACATTATCCAATTTACTTAGGGTTCGTGCAATCGATGCCGAAGCAATCAATTAAATGGTATTTTCTGGAATATTGAAGGATAAGTGCATACAAAACCGAGGGAAACAATTTCAGGTAAATATGATAATAATGAATTATGTAGAGGTAAGAGGTCGCCGCCTGCTTGAAGTCAAGCCCTCTCCCCAGAGGGCTTAACGTTAGGCAGGTGGCTGGTCATAAAAATTACAAGCCAAATTTTTCTGTAACATGTGTTCTGAACATGTTGCGCCGACCCGAATAGGATAAGGGCAGATAGAAGAAGAAGAGAGTACTTACCCATTTTTATTACGTATTTTCTAGTATGTATTCTTTTGTACAATTAATTAAATTGTTAGGCAACAAATACGAAAATTTAGTAGAAAGCTCAGTCAGTGTCTATTTGGCGAAATATACCACTGGAAAAGGGACATTCGAGGGACGGTTACACTGATTTAGGTTTCAATTCGGCGAACAAGATACTATAAATCCTAATTGACTCTAAACTATCAACGGCTGAAAGTTAGGGACTATGTGGATATACGAGTATTACTGTTAAATTATAATTAGATATACAGATGAACGTAAAAACACATACGTACTGTCTAATGACAATAAACTTTTCTAAATTCCAACATTTGACAATTTAAGTTTGGTACACTATCATATCGTACTAGTATTATAAATGTGAATGTAAGTTTGTGTGTTACTCTTTCACGCGAAAACTACTTAACCTATCATCATGAAACTTTGCACACATATTCTTAGAGGTACATATAAGAAGTAACATAAGATACTTTTTATGAAAAAAAAACTGTTTGTTACGCTTTCACGCCTAAATCGCTGAACCAATTTTGATGAATTTTGATGTAGAGATATATGGGACCCTGGAAACGGTTATAGGCTACGTTTTATTTCGGAAAAGTCTATTCACGCGAGCGGAGCCGCGGGCAAAAGCTAGTAATGAATAAATCAAAGAGTATTATACTAGATAAGATAATAATAAATATAGTGAAAGGCTCCGTGGCGCAGTGGGCGAGTAGCCAGCTGTGAAACGAGAGGCCGCGAGCTCGATTCCCGCACCGAAACAAATGTTTGTGTGATCCACAAATATATATTTCGGGTCTTTTGTTTTCTCCCCAGAGGGTTTGACGTCGGGCAGGCGCCCCGTCGTAAAAATAACAAGCCAAATGTTTCTGTAAAATGTGTTAAAATCGTGTTGCGCTGACCCCACTGCGAGTTGAATAGAGTCAGGTAAAAAGGAGACACTATAATAAATAAATAAATACAATTACACACATACGCATTACAACTGCGCCACCGAGAACATGTAGCTCAATACCTACAACATGTATACAATAGTACCTCAACTTTTAGATATTTCTTTATTCGTGTACTTCACAAAATCTAGACAAATTAAAAATATTAGGAACAGAAGATAGCTGAATAACAATTTTTCCTTAGCCTATCTTCAAGAGCATATTTATATTATCGTCTTGTAATGAACAAACCAGAACGATAATAAATCTTTCGTAGCACTTAACTTTACGTATGGCAACACTGTGCCAATAATGGATACGTAAACATCTTACAACTCTACGTTTTTCAGGGCTTATGAAGGTTTTTTTGCCCCTTTTTTACGTTTATATTATAAACCAAAAATATTTCGTCACAACGCTGTGGTAAAAAGTACGCGAATTGGTTCGATAAAATTTATGCAGTAAAAAAAGTTCCTTTCCTTTAAGGTCGGCAACACACCCATGATTATTTTGGTATTGTGGGCGTACATGGGCGGTGGAAATGACTTACCATTAGATGACCCCACGTGCTCGTTTGCCGGTCTATGCCATAATAAACAAAACATTGTTAGATTTGGTCTCATCACGTCGGTAAATGTTCAAACTCACGAAACATTACGTTTGGTCTCATCACGTCTGTAAATGTTCAAACACACCAAACGTTGTTAGATTTGGTCTCATCACGTCTGTAAATGTTTGAACAAACGCAACTATGTTAGATTTGGTCTCATCAGGTATTCACAAGGAATATTTTAAAAGTTTTTATCATCGAGATTCGATGTAGAGCCAAAAACTATTTGTTTTTATGCCAGAAATAATGATGGATTTAAATATTATTACTTGCGTCAGTTAAAAATAAATAGTAACGAATATTATATTCACATGAGCATCATATATTGGATTCTATGTCTACCATCACACCAATAGCTGCTTAAAAATATATTTCTGTTCATCTTATAAATAAAACGTACAAACCCTCGAGATTTAAATTTAAACATACTTGGAAATACATACTCATTCCATTCCCATAATATTATATAACTTTAAAGTGTTGTTATAACAATGTGTTTATCCTCGTTGAAAAATGTCTGGAGTAAAATTTGGCGTGACGTCATAAAGCGCATTAGCTTTTAAAGAACAAATGTATTTACATTTTGTCTTACATCGGATTCCGGAAAGATTCTTATGTGCGTCATGCTCGTACACTTTACACTCTACAGTAGTAGAATGTAAAGAAGCAGTCACAAATTATAATATCGTATATTTTCTTAATAGTACAGGTCACGTTCTTTAAACAGGTTGGTTGGCCATATACGAGAAAGTATACCGACTCAAGAGTGTCTCACAGAAAACCAACGTGAAGTTATAATAATTTTGCTGTTGCAATTCAAATTCAAATTATTAATAAAGCCACGAAATGTTATATATCATTTAGACTCAGTCAAATTTTAACTCTGCCGCCAGTTCGGAATGCTGCTTCGTTAGAGAAGAACGGGAAAGAAACGTTGTGTTCGTTTATTAAGCTCTGACAAAAAGAGGGCTAAAGTTGAACTCCTTTGTCTGTAGTGAGGAATCATAGCGCCTTAACGAATAGACCAATTTAAAAGCACTATTTTTATTTGAAAGGTAATTTCATCAAGATAGGAGTTGAAGATTTTTGAAAAAATCTGTTCAACCGATTTGAAGTTACAGATGCTGTTCGGGGTTGTTTACTGTTATAAGTTATAAGGTTATTAACCGACTTAAAATGGAGGTTCTATATTCGATCCGTACGAATGTAATTTTTTCGTGATTTTCTTAAAATCTAATGAATTAATTTTGACGATTCTTTCACGTACGTACCTAGTCTTCATAATCTAAGGGACATTTCAGTTTTTTTTTTATTTGCTTGAATGGCGAAACGAGCAGGTCGCTCGCCTGATGGTAAGCTTTACGCCTGCCCATAAACAGAAGCAATACCACACAGAGCTATGAATTACAAAGTATTGCATGGCATTGGACTGCGCTTGTCACCCAGAGACATAAGATCTTAAGTGTCAGTTTGGTGACTGAAATATTGTATAATAGTGAATTTCGAAAATATACATATTATTATGTATAGGTATATACAATTATAACTTTTTAAGCTAAGGCAACAGTGATACAAGGCACACAACACTCAAGCAGAATAAATGGCTAAGTAAATGTTACAAAAAATTCTCGTCAATTTTGTGAAATGTAATGAAAAATCGGGGCAATCGAACACGGCCGTCATCAAAGTCAATTATACAACGAATGCAAAGTGGATTTATTTTGTTTTCAAAATCCGATGATGGATTTATGCGTTGTAAGAATTATAAAGTAAATACCATCGGTATCATTAGATAAACTCGGAGCACTCGAATTCTTTGATATCGAATTAGCATTTGCTCTTATTAGCAACTTTTGCACTTTGTATAAGTTTGATTACCTAGTTAGTAAATTTTATTACTGATTTGTGATTTTACAAGGTGGTAAGTCTCCCGAGGGGCCATTTGGGTTGGTTCCACCCCTTTGTCTATTTCTGCCGGCAAGCAACAGTGTGAAGGCACTGTTGTCTTCTTGTTTGAAGGACATTGAAGCCAGTGAAATTTATGGGCATTATGAAAGTTAACAACTTATATCTCGGGATGACGGGCGTAGTCCAAGGCCAATTCTCGTAATTTTAAATGTTCAAAATATCATTCCGATCTAGTCTCAGCGTCAAGAAAGTTGCAAATGGCATTCTCTTAAACCAATAATCAACGTCAAATGTGAACATAGATCGTAATGAGATTGAATGTAGAATAAAAGTTCCATGCTTTGCTTTGTAATTCAAAGTTCTGTGTGGCGTTGCTTGTTGTATACGTCATTGGTTAGTTTTTGACACTAAATAAAAACAGATCATTCATGTCCTTAGAAATGTACACTTATCAAAGAGCTCACTTGTGTCTTGTTTCTGAATACGGCCTTTAGACATGTAAGGCCTTACTACAAAACGTAGTTTAACTTTAAACTGGGTTTATATCTAATGGTTGCTATGGTAACCTATAATAATTGATATAAACCCAGTTTAAAGTTAGACTATGTTATGTAGTAAGACCGTTGGTATTTACTTCATAAACTGACGAGTGGTAGAGCCACGCTGTAGACTATTTTGTCTACAGCATGAATGGGCCGGCTCGTCCGGGTCGTTACCACTGTCTCACAGAAAACCGGCGTAAAGTAGCAGCTTGCTGCTGCGTTTCGTACGGTGAGTGAGATATCCGGAGGCCCAAATCTCCCTCCCCTTCCCAATCCCTTATTATCCCTTTCCTTTAAGGTCGGCAACGCGCCCATGATTCTTTTGTATTGTGGGCGTACATGGGCGGTAGAGATCGCTTACCATCAGGTGACCCACTTGCTCGTTTGCCGGCCTATACTATAAAAAAAAAACATTATTATATTCTCATCGTTGTTCAATTCAATTTTAAGTCAATTCCAAGCAAACACTAATCACGCGATAATTTCTCTCAATGTCAGACGAAACTGAATAATGTATGAGAAAGTCTTACTTTGTGATTAAGTAATTAGTTAACCTTCATGGCGTCCGCGTCTTTGGCTCTGCTAACCCAATGCAATAAACACATGTGACGTAATGCATCTGGTGTTCTTAAGTATTTTAGAAAACTTTTGTAAGTTACTGTATTCCAAATAAATTAATTTGAAAAAAGGGAATATTTAAGGCATTGGAGAGGGGAGAGGGAAATGGGGCTTCAGGTGTCTCACTCACCATACAAAACGCAACAGAAAACTGCCACTAAACGTCGTTTATTTGTGATACAGTGGTAACTGCCCAGTGATGGTGTAAAACTGTCGACAGTGTTGCTCTACTACTTGAAATAATGAAGTTGTTGTTGATACATCCCCATTGCACCCAATCTGTAAAATATTTATGGTAACAGAGGCACAGAGCACCTACACCCTCGTAGATACTTAGATAGCAACCACCATACATTAAATAAATAATAAATAAATACACCCAACAGTCGCACACATAGTCCTGACCCCACACTAGGTAAACCTGTATCGTGGGTATCAGGAACTACGAGGGACTTGCGGTCCCACAACACCCAGACCCGAGACAAATATTTATGGATCAGACAAACATTTGTCAAGGTGCGGGAATCGAACCCACGGCCTCACGCTTCGCAACCGGCTACTCGCCCGCTGCGCCGCGGAGGCTGTCAAAAAAAAAACATTCATCATTGGAAAAACTTATTTCTATAACTCACTGTCTTGAATTACCCATGAGTCAGTGTATTTTCTGTCGCTTTGTAAGCCTACAGTGCGATTGAAGATTTTCGTACCATCTTTTACGCAGTTTTTGGATTTCAATATATTCTCCATGAGGTTTATTCATATTAATTATAAGATTCGGCAATAAAAAGTACAGTATTAATATAAGACCGCTTAGATATACCTATATAACAGAAGGTACTCAAATGAATGCCTACAATATTCCCTTTATTACATGTGTAATATTCCGAGACGATGAGAACGGTCACGAATAGCTTATAAAATGTGTAATTTTATTTTATGTTGTACAAAAAATTCTAAGTGAATTTGTAAATGGTTGATCATTTACATTTAGTAATGCCGTGGATAAAGGCACAAGCATACTATACATTCGATATGCATGTACTGGGTAAAATAATGAGATAGCGTAGGCAGCCAAACGAACAAGACCTGATGGTAAGTAATCTCCACCGACCATTAACATAACATCAAAAGAATCATGGACGCGTTGCTGACTTAAAGAGAAAGCATAATTAAAGGATTAGAAAGAAGATGGGGGATTTGGGTCTCCGGATATCTCACTCACCGTGGAAACGCAACAGCAAGCTAATATTTCACGTAGATTATTTGTGAGACTGTGGTAACAGCCCGGTTGAGCCGGCCTATTCATGTCGTAGACGAAGAAGAATTTTATGCCACAATTAGGTATACCTACTGTTCGACACGGAGGGTTTGTATAATATCGATACCTCCCACGTAAGTTGTTGTAAGCCACAAAATAGGCGAAGACGTTTTATTTAACTATAATGCATATTTTTATTAATTCTATGCATTCACAATGAAAAAAAATCTAAAAACATTTTTTAATGTAGTTATGAGACGTTTAATGTTGTATTTTTCTTTAGAGGACGGCGTAAAATATCGTATTGAACATTACAACGGTTAACGCGTGGTATTGTCGCGCGTTCGAGTCATTTATGTGTCACATACAACAGATTACGCCGGACTCATAAACGGATGGCCGTCGTGCGTCGTGTGTTGGTTTTTATAAGTAATGATAACGTAATTGGCGCTTATTATAGTACAACATACATCTATTAAAATTTAAAGTTTGCAAAGTATAAAATCCAGAGACTGAAAAATCAGTGATATGATATTTAAGAATGACATCGAGAAACCCGTCGATAATTATTGGAAAAAAATCAGTCGAAACACACATTGCATTAAGTCAAATAGATTTATTAAGTTTTTGTGACCTCAGTTTTCGAAATATCACAGGAGTGCAGTTTTTATTAATTATTATGATTTTTATCTAATTTTATACTGATGTTAACCTAAACTGTTGTATAGATTACTTACAATAACTTACGTCGTTGAGGATACCCTAAAACAGTATTGTATAATTACATGCAACAGTTTAAACGCTGCTAAATTATAACAAATTTTGTGATAAGTAATACATACAACAATTTACTTCGGGATTACTTACTGAAAACTATATTGTATAATTACATGCTATATTTTACGTTCCCAATATTTTTTTGTTTACGCACATACAACATTGTGTGCCAACAAAACTGTGCTAAATTTAGTTTAATTACGTTAAAGACCTATGATAGTATATTAAATAACTACTCGGCTCCTAACACCACTGGGATATTTTGTAATCCTACTTCCTACTACTATTATAAATGTGAAGGTTTGGATGTTGGTGAGTTTGTGAATTTGGATGTTTGATAGTCAATCACGCCTTAATTGAGATGAAATTTAGTACACAGGTAGACCATATTAGATTAGAACGTAAGCTACTTTTTATTCCAGAAATTGCCGTTCACGCGGACGGAGCTGCAAGCAAAAGCTAGTAAATAATAAAAAATTATAACATATTAAATAACGTTTTCAGAGTCTCCCTTGCCAATAACTTTGAATGAATTTGACATAATGAGATAGCTAATATAATAGATGATGACATTTTTGCTATGTAAGGCTACCATAGATAGGTATTGGTTAATATCTCATATAATTATAGTCTTGAAACAGCTCACCCTTCCTCCGCCTGCACTGTAAATCATTTAGACTGTGACTGTGAAAATATTTTTTGCCCATATTACATAGAAAAGGAAAATTTATTAATATTAGACATTCATCTAAATTATCGCCAGCATATCAATCTAGCTGCTCAAGCCAATATCCCCGTATCCGTTGTTTCTACTTTTCATGTGCTTTAAAAACTATGGTACAAGGAAAGACAAGGTTAGTATAAGACAAATACATGTACAAGACTGAACCCAGATCAAAGGGGAAAACAATAAAACCATCCTCTTAAAAATACTTAATCTATCAAAACTAGCGTGTGTGACCACATCAACAGTTTGCAACCAATTGAGTCACATTATAAAGGACAGAGGTCAGACAAATTACATTTGGATGGGGATTTAAATTTCATATCATCGCTAATTTGAATTGTTTATTGAATGGCCTTAGTGTGATATATTATAAAAGAAAAGCTGAATCTGAACGGGAATATCGCGATATTGTCAACCAATATTTCAAGCTAAGTTTCTTTACACTTAAGAAGGATCAATGCGATCAGTCATATTTTAAAAAATATTGCCAATTCCACTGAACAAACCACAGATAATGATAATCACGTAGCAAACAAGAATTTAAGCCAACTCAAATAAAATACACTCAAATATAATAGAATAAATAGAGTGAAGGAAATTTTCCTAAGGTCGTAAAATCATCACAGTCACTTTTAATTTTCAGAAAATTCTATATGCTCCTCATGGACAATTAAATGTTTTATATCACAATCAGAAGTTGTCAGTTTTAAATTTTACCCTGTTTGACGCAACAAACAAAGCGGCCCTTTGTTATATGTTCTGGAGATACTTTTAAAATCGAATATATATACAATTTGAGAGACAGTAATTTCATGACCATTGCTAGTAATACCAATACCCGAAAGCGCCAAAGAAATTGGGTGTCTGAAGTATACCCCTCTCTAATCCATCCATCTCCCTATATCCAGGGCAAAACTTGACGACTTAATGGATCTTTGTAACTGTACGTGGCCTTATAATAGATACCTATCACAGTTTTTACCCCTATTACAGACGTGAGTGCGTATGCATGTGTGTACTATTATAATATTTTTTACATGGATTCGTTTTTCATTTAATAGATATTATAGAGTGTTATTAAGTAGTGTTTTGATCACTGAAAATACGGCATGATAATAATAATAGCAGATTCCTTTTTTGATATTTGAAAAACAATATTTAATGCCTGGATTTGTTCTTTTTTAAAATATTTTGTAATGTATAAGTGCATAGTATCCAGAGATATTAAAAGTAATATCATATCATTCCTTTTTTATTTTCTAATCCCATGACATGCCACAGATACAACGCTAAAGTTAAATTATCATCGATGTATACTGTTGTAATTATCACATACAATGACATGCAATCCCAATGTAAGTTGTTGTAAGTATCATATACAACTATTGGCAATGATAACACTCCGCGGTACAACGTTGTATGAACAAAATCTCGGAAATGTGAACTATTCTTATGAAATATCTTTCAGTAGAGTGAAAATTACTTTAAATTGTATTCATATACTTAATTTCACAAAAATATATTAAAAAATGAAGTTTTTATTCCAATTTTAATCTTTGGAACGCTCAACTGTAAAATTGCGTTTTTGGGGATACAACAACTTACGTGGGAGGTATCGATATTTTTAACCAACGAAAAAAAGGAGGAAGGTCTCAATTCAAAAAGTATATTTACATAACTTTTTATTTGGATAACTTTTCAGAGTTCGATTTTAATGTATTTTTTATTCGAATGAGTGGATATACTTCAGAGTTAGTTCCATTTCAATTTCATGAAGAAATTCCGGGGGTGTTTTCGGGGAAGAAAGATAAAAAATTCATTAATACACCGATTTTGATGATTCTTCCTCTAAAAATAGTAAAATAAAATCTTATTCACAAACATAAAACAAACCAAAAAAAGATAAAAATAAAAGTAAGTAATTTATGTCTTTCTACTATTAAATCACATCAACTCAAAATAGGTTAAAACAATATTTTTTCCCCCTTTTCAATATTATTGAACAAAAGTTAACTCGATAGAAATAGGACCAATAGAGTTGGCCGTGTGTTTGACATGTTTAGTAATATTTTATACAATTCGTGCTTACTGTTACTTTTACTATAACATCAATATCCGCTTCAAATAGATACATACATCGACGTTCACCTGAATGCAATCGCCACATTATTCCAATTTATTCTCAATAAATACCTATAAAAAAAAATGGATCGCTTCATTGGTCTAGAGGCAGCCATCGCCTCGTTCGTCGGTAAGAAACCGTGGGGTTCAAAATATGGGTCTGGTAATCACAATTTATGTTTGATCTTTCCATTCGAAAAATCTAACATAAATTTGCCTGGGTTTGAAATTTGTGCGTCAATAATAGTCGGTTCGCTCGCCTGACGGTAAGCCTCACGCCTGCCCATAAACAGAAGTAGCACACATAACTTTGAATTACAAAGCACTGCATGGCAGATTGCGCTCATCACCCAGAGACAATATGTTAAATCTCATTATGCCTAGTAATTTCACTGCGCTTCAATGTCCTTCAAACTGAAACACAACAGTGCTTACATATTACTGTTTGGCGGCAGAACTAGATAAATAAATAAATACACCCAACGGTCACACACATAGTCCCGACCCCACACTAGGTTAACCTGTATCGTGGGTATCGGGAACTACGAGGGACTTGCGGTCCCACAACACCCAGACCGGAAACAAATATTTGTGGATTAGACAAACATTTGTCACGGTGTGGGAATCGAACCCACGGCCTCACGCTTCACAGCCGGCTACTCGCCCATTGCGCCACGGAGGCTGTCAAAAGCGATAAAGCGGTGATACCACCCAAGACGGCTTCTTACCTACGAGTGACCTTCCACCTAGTAAACAATGAATATTTTGAATACTACGCAGCTATGGGACCACTAGTTTTAATTAATATCTAAAAACAAATAGCATAAATATCAAAGATGTATATTTTCTTCGAGAATGTGTCCAAACGAGGTAACATATCAAGGCAGCAGCCGCATATATGATATTGCTTTTAGCTAACGTAATAGGGGTCCGATGTGTTCGACCTCCATAGAAAGTAGCAAAAGCCGGGATAAGAACAATAATAATGGCGTTTTTATAGAGCAAACTTAGTATAAAACTGTATAAATCGATGTGTTTTCCTGTGTGATTTACTCGTAATATTTTATTCTGACCTGTATAAAATCTTAGTGTAACGACACGTTCACGCCTTTCACCGTTTTATGATAATACTAGGTTTTGCTTGCGGCTCCGCCCGCACTAACGGCCTTTTCCAGGATAGTGTACCTGTGTTTCTGAAGTGTACCTATGTCCCAATCCAAGTCATGGTCTACCTGTGTGCCAAATTTCACCCAAAACCATTCAGCTGTTATGGGGCGATTGACTAACAAACATCCAAATTCACAAACTCACACACATCCAAACTTTCACATTTATAATAGTAGTAGAATAGTATTCTATAATGCGTATTTTTTTTAAACAAATAGTCATTGTTATCATAATAAAAATACAAAAATTTAACTGACTCTTGTTTTAGTTCATAACTAGTTATTAATGCAACTAGATGGTTTAAACCCCAGTATAACCTTTATTCTACGTTTTGTAATAAGACCGTATACTTCTACCTGGTAATGCTTAGATGCATAATTACGTCTAAAAGCTTTGATGCACACGACCCAGACAAGAAATCGCGCCCCACCACTACAGCGATACGTCCGCTTTGTATGCAACTCTTTACACCGTACTGTTTTACCATAGGGCGCAACACGCGCCAGTTATTTCTAACACCTTTTCGCGATCACTGTACCCGCGTATGCCAGTTTCGATATATTTTCTATTTTTTATTTCAGTGTTCATTTGATTGACTGTAGTCATCGAACTGTAGTGTAATATAGTTTTTTTAAAAAGGCGAAAACAAAGTTCCGTATAACTGTGCGTTTTGAGGTATGCGACTGAGATAGGCCAACGCGACGCGCGACCTTTTTCATACAATTTCATACAAAGAGGACTTGTCGCTTGTCTGACTCGAGTCACGCGTCACGGTCTCCCTGTCTCTGTCGCATACCTTAAAGTATTGCCACCTAAGGCTCCACCCAATTCTATACAGGCTAAATGTTTATCACGCTAAAAAATCTATTAGGCAGATTCCATTACAGTAAATAGGATTATTTCTTAGAATTTCTTTTGTAGGCAACGAATGAAAACGGGATTTAATAAATGCTAGCATAATTTACCCATCTACTCGTATGTTACGTTTCGTACCATTATTCCGTTTTATCTCAGGATCTGAGTTTTTTGTGATGTAAAAAGGCAAATCTGCCTTAATTTCGCTATAATGTTTATTCATCTATACACTAACAATATTGAAGGTTGCGGCCTTCCGCTTACGAGCCTCTAAACCCTATCGTTAGTCTAAGCCACATTATATTACAGGCTGTAATCCACGTGGTGTTTGGAGTCAGCTTGCATAATACGTCCTGTGAATTTTTCTAACATGGTTTGCTGGCTTAAAAGGCCGGAGAAAACATATGTAAACGTCAATTCTTTGCCGGGGCTGGACTGTAGCTATCAATCGTTCAGCCCATTAAAACAAAAAAAAACAACAACTCCCAAAAATAAGGTCAAATACATTTCCGTAAAAGCGGATTCACACGGTTTGATTTTAGTTATTTTATTTATTTAAATAAATACAGCTTTTGTTGATTAAGGATAGTTGATTAATCAAAATTGAACCGTGTATTGCTATTGCATGTGCCAAAAACATAATTGTGCAATTCATCGGTTGCAAGCAAGTTGCGTATCTCTTTCAAATCGATAAATGGCGAATGTACATACATTCAATATCCTTGCTGATAGATAGGTATCTGACACATATTGCAACACAACTAGATAGCGACCACTATACGCATAGTGAAACCCCTTTTTTGTGTAGTTACTTGGCCGTGCCAGAATAAAAATATCCTGATAAACACATTACCCACGTTAAGTAAACCAAAGATAACGTGTAGAAGAACGAATATGTATAGAAAACGATTGTAGAAGTCAAAACAATAACAATATTAAATCTTATAAACGAGATAATATTTTTATATTATAGGCCGGTAAACGAGTAAGTGGGTCACCTGATGGTAAATAATCTCCACCGCCTATGTACGCCCACAATGTCAAAAGGATCATGGGCGCGTTAGCGACCTTAAAGTAAAGGGATAATTAAGGCATTGGGAAGGTAAGGGGGATTTGGGCCTTCGGATATCTCACTCACCATACGAAACGTAACAGCAAGCCGCTGCTTTACGTCGGTTTCCAGTGAAACAGTTGTAACAACCGGCCGAACCAACCCATTCGTGCTGTAGACAAAACTGTCTACAGCATGGTTCTACCACTCAAAAAACATGTTTATTGACAAATTATAATTAATTTCGTGGAAAGTTACACAATTTTGTTTGTGAAAAAATTTATTATATACTAGCTTTTGCTCGCGTCTCCGCCCGCGTGAATAGAAATAAAACGTAGCCTATAACCGTCTCCAGGGTCCCATATATCTCTACATCAAAATTCATCAATATCGGTTCAGTGATTTAGGCGTGAAAGCGTAACAAACAAATCGTTTTTTTTTTCATAAATAGTATCCTGTGTTACTTCTTATACATCCAAGAATATGTGTACAAAGTTTCATCATGATCGGTTAAGTAGTTTTTGCGTGAAAGCGTAACAAACAAACTCACATTTACATTTATAATATTAGTATGAAGTATGATTTCCGGGAATCGTACTTTACAAGAGATATAAATAAAATGATCAAAACAAGTAAATTAGTTAATTGTCCTAATTGTCATATTTACGGGCAAAGAGAAATATAGAACAAGATAATCACTATTTAATATTTTATTGAAAATTTACCAGACTGTTGACATCAGACAGGCGGCCGGTCGTAAAAACTACAAGCCAAAACTTTCTGTAACACAATATATTAAAAAACACGTTGCGCCGACTCCACTGCGAGTGGGTTATAGGCAGGTGGAAGGACTAATAAAAATTTACCAATATTTGTGAATTATTGTAGAAGTTATATAAGATGCTAGGTAGTACTCGTACCTATCTTATATATAAAATTCTCGTGTCACAATGTTCGTTCCCATACTCCTCCGAAACGGCTGGACCGATTTGTATGAAATTTTGTGTGCATATCGGGTAGGTATGAGAATCGACCAACATCTATTTTTCATCCCCGTAAATGTTAAGCGTGGTTCACCCATAAATTTGTTTTTTAATTTTTTAGACAACATTTTTACTTTTTTTTTATGATACAGCATTAAAAAATACATACAACCCTAAATTTTCACCCTTCTACCATCAACCCTTATTTTTTAATCCTCATTTTAGTATTTTTGTCAAGCGCGTTTCTCACCGGGGGCGCCCACTAGGCTACTTTAATCCTGGAAATAGGTCTTCACGCGGGCGGAGCCGCGGGCAACAGCTAGTCTATATATATATATATATATATATATATAATTCAACTGTACGTGTGTATGTGACTGAACTCCTCCTAAACCGCTGAACCGATTTGAATGAATTTTGTTGTATGCGTTTGGATGGCCCCCTGGATGGTTTAGATTCACAATTGGACCCTGTAGGTGGCGCTACTGTAGTGGCGGGCGAAACCGCGCGGGACAGCTACTTATTTATAATATTATAGCCATACTGTCCCACTGCTGGGCACGGGTCTCCTCTACGAATGACAGGGGTTAGGCCTTAGTCCACCACGCTGCCCAAGTGCAGGTTAGCAGACTTCACACACCTTGGGTATTCATATTCATTAATTTTCAGGTATCCGGGATTCGTCATGATGTTTCTTTCACCCTTAAGGCAAGCGATAATTAACAATGAATACACGTAATTTAGACAAGTCAGAGGTGTATGCTCTTGGGACTGGTTTCGAACCTGTGACTTTCGTCTCGACAGTCCGTACCACTCCCCGCTGAGCTGTCGCTGCTAAACTAAAAAAAGTAGAAAAGTTTAACCAAAGAATTGTATGACGCAGCTTTCTCAATAACAGTTTTTGTTACCTACGTTCTCGCCTATCTCGTACGAGAAACTCTCTCCATGAATAAGGGCTTTACTAATTAAATGCTCTTAGATTATACCATACATATAATATTTACACTAGAGTTAATCAATATGCTATAATTAATAAGCCATTAGTAATGCGATAATTGATTCTTCGACAGTAATTGCCGCAAGAACAACTCTGTAATATTAATATGTAAGGTAAACATAGACAGGAGATTAAAATAGTACTGGCTTACAGAAAGTTCAATATGTCTAACGATTAAAAAAACATTACTTTCTTATTTTTTATTGTACACAATAAATCACAGGACAGTTCTTACATAAAATACATGTACAAAGGTGGACTTATCTCTATAAGAGATTTCTTCGAGCCAGCCTTCGAGGATTAAGAGTGATAAAAGAAATATAGTGATGGGCATGTGTACCTAAAAGACAAAAATTATAATAAAATAGACTATATACTCCTAGGTTTCTTTTTTTAAGTAGATACCGGAAAACGAACAACTGTGTCATCTGACCGTAAGTGATCTCCAAAGTATAAGAACACCTGTGGGTATTTACAATACCATAAAAATTATGGACGCGCGCGATCATCAAGAGAGGGAAGAGTTGATAAACGATCTTGGTTTGATTATCCGAAAATATCACGGTATTCTGATTGGCTCAATCATGCAATCTATCTGATGAATCAATCGAAATTAGTTTTTGAAAATAGCCATATGACAGTGGCAACAGCCCGGTTAAGCCGAGCCATACCCTCATGTAAACCAAACTCTCTACAGCGTGGCTCTACCACTAGAAGAAAACAAAACAATGTATTATCCTTTATTCTGTAAAGGTCAAGAATATCCTAACACATCTGCCGTATTTTTGCTGTATACTGCTTCGGGTCTGCCTGAGGTCTCGGGTTCGATCGCCGAGTAGGATAAAAGTGATATTGGGTTTTTCTATTAGGAAAGCTTAGAATCAGCCCGGAGTCTGGAATTGTACCCGATATGGCGATAGGCTCGCTCCCTATCACATTGTGGGATGAAAATAAACTCGACAAAATGTGACTAACTACTAGCTACACCTCTGCCTACCCCTTCGGGGAATACAAATTCAAATTCAGATTCAAATTCTTTATTGAATCCATAAAATGTTATACATCATTTAGATTCAGTCAAATTTTAACTCTACCGCCAGTTCGGAATGCTGTTTCGCTAGAGAAGAACAGACAAGAAACTCTAACGTTGCTCTTTTCAAAACTGGTGACGTTGACAGACGTTGGTGCGTGTGTATGTATGTAAGAAAATAGTCCTACAATGTAAAACTAACAAACTGTTTCTCATGCTGTTTCTCGTTTAAAATATAACTTATAACTAATACGATATTAAGAATCGATGCTGAAACTCACCAGTCACCGCAAATAGACAGGTGTAAAAATATATTTCCACATGTATTACACCCGAAATTATAGTAGGTGATAATCTATACTAACTTTTCTACCTGCCCACATGACGTATCGAAATAGGTTTTGCCCGAAAATTTGTGGGCTTTCCCAATTTTCCCCCAATTGGTTCTTTGCCCATTCGCAGAAAATCTTATGTCATTACGTCTGTGGACGGTATCAGAAATGTAATTTCCAATAATGTATGATTTTATGTAATTTATTCTTGCTAAGGCCGTAGGCTTAAGTGAATTAAGATATAAAATATTTACTGTGTGTTTATAACACTATCTGTATAATAGTGTAACATGGACTCAGTACATAAATAGAAAGCTCATGCTATATAACAAGAAAAATATGCTTACTTGGTGGTAGGTGTCACTTATGCGAATGTCCGTCTACTTAGACGAACATTTGCTTAAGTGACACCTACCTTACTCTACCTCTCAGTGATACCTCACCGCTTTGTCTATTTCTGCCGCCAATCAGGAATGTATAAGCTTAATTGTGTTCCGGTTAAAGGGATATGGATGCCAGTGAAATTACTGGGCATTATGACACATGACGTTAATCTTGTAGCTCAGGATGACGAGATCAGTGCTCACTCATAATAATATGGTAAGTACAGTATTCGGGACGTGAGGGAATAACGCCTGATTTCAATAAACGATCTTGGATTGAGTCTCCCGACCGATCCCACAAATGAGCCAATAAGAATACACATTAAAAGTCACGCGTAAAAATTACTTAGTTCTATTGGTCGATTTTCCGGATCGATCTGGAAAATTAAACCAATATTGTTTATTGAAATCGGCCATAAGATGACCAGTGAGATGTAAAGCTAAGTAACTTCGCTTTTCTTCGGTTTTTAGAGCATTATCTTTCTTTCACACTGATTATATTGCAACTGACGACACAAAACGCGTCATCCAATGACTGGAATGGACAAAGATAACGCGATACAAAACGATGCAAAACCGACAAAACAGAAATCAACCGAATACCTCACACTTGTTCTCTTTGTGACGAATACAGTTCTTCGTTATTGAAACTCTTAATGCGTGCTGCTACTGTTTAAGGGTAGGCGTGATGTTTACCATCAGACAAATGATCTGCTCGTCTTGTCATTCATGCTAATAAAAAAATTGGTCAAAAATATATCTATAATCATCTTTAAACTTGATAAAAGCAGAGACGTGCAAGGAACCGCTAATATTAATATTCACAAAATCAATCCTGTCTTAGTATAAACCACGGTCATGGTTCACATAAAAGCCTTTAGACAGTCATGATTTTTCAGCATCTTTTACGTTGAATCGAGAGGAACATTAACTCTCCCCACATAGGTAAATTTCAAAGAAATTCCCATAATTTTGTAACAAGGTCAATCTATTTGCAAGTCATGCAATCAAATTGCAGTCGATTTACCTTGATATAAGTCGAGTTTCCGTATGCCGAAAATTCAATGTATCAATGACTACAGATATTTTTTTTATATCCTGACGTTATTCCGATGTTTACGCCTAATAGAAACACCAAGCGAAATGTAAATTATATTAAAATTATATACAATTATCTATAAGAGAATTATACCATTTGAATATAGATTATCTATCACCAACATCGTCATCTAAAAATTAAGTAGACCAAGCTAAGGCTCATTCAATAAGTTATTTTTAATTGTTGAAGCATGGTGCTCCTTACTTTACTAAGTTACGTGTGTACTCATTGTTAAGTACCGCTTGCTTAAACAATGAAGGAAACATCGTGATGAAACCTGCATACCTGAGAATTTCAAAAGCATGTGAAGTCTCTACGGTTTCTCAGCCTAAGCTGTCAGTAGACCAATGAGGTGAAGCCAATTCATCCTTGTACACACTTGTACAGTGTGTAGTTTGAACTGAATTTTCTTTTCTTTCTTTCTGCCTGGCATTATCCCGGCTTAATACCAGGGTCTTCCTCATTCCATCATGATTTGAGGGGGGAATTGATATGATGTGCGTCGACCCGCCGTCCGTTAATCAGCTGTACCACGTGCATTTGAGGTTGGCTTTGGGCCTAAGATGTTGGTAGCCCATTTGGCCTTCTAAGTATTAGAAACTGGTTGAAATTAAGTTCAATAAATAATTTCAGATAATCTCGAGTGACATTAAAGACGGAAAACCGTGGAAATTGATGATCGCCAAGATAAATAGGTGGCAGACATCGGTCAGCGCGGCGCGGTGGCGTGAGACGTCACATTCGTAAGCTCAGGATTGATCGCTCTCAATTACGAAAGGCCGCGACCTCTGACCAAATTGTTTGTTTAACGACCAGATTATGTTTGACCAAAATATGTCAAATATGTCATGGGATATGTGTCGATTTTTATTTTTCTTTGCTGTTTTAACAATGACAAGGACGTTTTATAATAATACTAGTTATTGCTCGCGGCTTCACATGCGTGAATGTCTTGAAAAAATTAAAAAGTACCCTACGTCATTTTCCAGGATATATCCTACCAATATCTCCTTACCATTTTCCAAATCCGTTCAGCCATTTAGCGGTGAAAACTTAACAGGCAGACATTCAGAATTACTTTCGCATTTAAATATTAGTATAGATTATATTGCAGTGATAGCTCAGCGGGGAGTGGTACGGACTGTCGAGATGCTAGTCGTAGGTTCGAAACCAGCCCCAAGAGCATACATACACTTCTAACTTTTCTAAGTTACGGGTACTATTAAATTGTGATTATCACGGCATCGAATTAACATGACTAGTACGATAACTCTCATATGAATCTGCCAAAAAATACGGCTCCACTTACTTACCCATGTAAAGGTAATCACATGTAACACATCATCATCACACACGCAACAAAAATTAATGAACGTTCAAAATCAACTTTATTTCTTAAAAGTTAATGTCTAAATATTATATTTCTAGATACGACGTTCTGCACCGCGCAAAAAATTAGACTTAATCGTATAAAGTGTCAACTAGAGATCATGAATCCATTTTTATGAATTGATGAATGAACGAGCTGCACAGACTTTTATAGCCCCGCCCCCTTTGCACAGAGTTTTGTGGGGTAATTATTTCGCTTAAGTTACGTTTCTTGTCAACTTATTTCGATGTTTAACGGTGAAGAAAATATCATGTGGAAGTCCCCTTCGTAATCCCTTAATTATTACCCCTTTCCTTTTAGATCGGCAACTCGCCCATGATTCTTCTGGTATTATGGGCGTACATGGACGATGGAGATCACTTACTATCAGGTGACCCACTTGCTCTTTTGCCGGCCTATGCCATAAAAAACCAATTGCCACTTATTTTGCTTTCAATATTTGATGTTACTCATCAACCCCTAAAGATAAAACTACAGTTTCAACACGTCAACAAAGTTGTCAGGAACAAATTACAACTAATTACAAACAATTGTTGAGCTAAAATAAGCCAACCTCGAGTCCTTGATACATTGTTTTGTAAACAAAAAGGTATTTATTTCGATCCTTTGTCGCAGGGTGTTGTGTATAAGCACCATGTTTGTAATTGTTTTGTTCCAAACTCGGTTAATCAATGATTTTAATTTTAGAACAGCAACCTTTCAGCGCTATGTTCAATGACTTTAATGTATACTAAGACCGGCTGCACGGTACATAGAAATTGCGCCACTAAGTTACGATCAATTAACTGTAACTCAATATTACCATCTCGCTTACTCATAATTAGAACCCCTCTCAGGCTCCCTGTCAGTCGGCTGTCAAACTCCCGCGTAATGTGGCACATTTTTACGCCTAAACAGCCCGCCCAAATGTTATACATTAGTTTTGTAAATAAATAAATACACCCAACAGTCACACACATAGTCCTGACCCCACACTAGGTAAACCTGTATGGTGGGTATCAGGAACTACGGTATCGTATATCGTATCGGTATTTTATGGAATGTTTGATATTTTTAGGAGATTCATCGGTCACAGCCCTGTAGACTGTCCTGCTACTGGGCCTACTGTACTAATGAGAGACTAATGCCTAACTTAGTCCACCACGCGTTGGTAGACTTAACATACCTTCGAAATTCTTTTGGTCAATTCTCAAGCATGCAGATTTCCTTACGATATTTTCCTACACTATAAAAGCAAGATAACATATACGAAAGGACCTGAAGAGAGCGATAATTGACAGTCAATACATACATAATAACTTCTAAATCGCATGAAATCCTCCGTGGCGCAGTAGGCGAGTAGCCGGTTGTGAAACTAGAGCCCGCGGGTTTGATTCCCGCACCAAGACAAACGTTTATACACAAATATTTATTTCGGGTCTGGGTATTTTCCTGTTGCACCGACCCGGCTGCGAGTGGGATAAGGGCAGGTGGAAGAAGAACTGCTAAATCGCATGCGATTCATTCCGTCTGAACAGACTATCAATCGGATTCATTAAAAAAATCCATACAGATTTGTTGATTGAACTAACATTGAACCGTTAGAACCAACTATTAATCTCTGAAAACAATAGCCGCGACGCTCGTGAATCGGGGATTAATTTCACGCTGGTCAAGTTATTTTGCGCGTATTATACCTAGTAATTATATTTTCATAAAAAACATGGGTAAAACACAATTTGAAAATATAATATTTTGAGTTCATATCAAAACTTATGAAAAACAAATGAACTTACATATAAAACATGAAGGGATCATGGAAAAAAAATACAAAATCCTACTTGGCAAATGGCAAATCTGACGAAGAACTAATTTCACAGATTGATAATCTTCCTAAGTGCACCAAAACATTGTCCCGTCATATTCACGTAGACACATCAAGTCTGCAACACTACACTTACTCATATTACGAGTGTATATATATACTCGTAACTTGTATAAATAAGAAGAAATACATATTATGTATATCTATGTTTTATATAAATATTAAATTTAATTTGAATTGTAAAACAATAGGTTGGTCATATTGACAGATTCCGTGGCGCACCGTTTTTTTTTTTTTTAAAGCTTGAATGACGAAACGAGCCTGTTGCTCATAAACAGAAACAATACCATACAGAAGTGTAAATTACAAAGTACTGCAAAGCACTGGACTGCGTTCGTCACCCCGCGACAAAAGTTGTTAAGTCTCCTAATGCCTAGTAATTTCACTGTCTTCAATGTCCTTCGAACCGAAACACAACAGTGCTGAAACATTGTTGCTTGGCGGTAGAAAAATGACAAAGCGGTGGTACCAATCCAGACGGCCTCTCGCATACAAGGGACCTACCACCTAGTTTGTGTGATCCACAAAAATTTGTTTCTGGATGTTCCTCCCCAGAGGAATTGATGTCAGCCAAGGGCCGGTCGTAAAAACCACAAGCCAAATCATTCTGTAACACGAGTTTTTTTAACTTGTTGCATGTTGCGCCGACAGAAGACCTCAATGCGAAGGGATAAGGGTGTTAAAAAAACATATGTTAACAAAAGATTTGTAGTTTTACGACCGTAGGTATGCCTGCCTGCCTGACGTCAACCCCTCTGGGGAGATTGTAAAATATTTTCATATGTAAAATAGATTTTGGGACTTTTCATTACATACATAAAATAGATTATGGGACTTTTCATTTGCCAATATTGCCTGTATTCATTAATTAAGGTTCTCATAGCGAATACCTTAAATGCTCAGACGTGCACTAGAGCCGAATTTAATTTGTGCTATAATTTAACCTTCCGTTTTAAATTAATATAAATTTAAACATTGTCTTTAATCTTATATCTTATTAAAATTTCGGGACCTTTGCTATTTTTACTGAACCGAACTGATTAACTATCGGATGGTCTTCATTAACCTAACATTACATTTTAGGAGATACCAAAAACACTATAAGCGGTCACGCCGCATAAACGCTTCGTTCGGCCTGCTGTAAAAAAAATAGATGAACGTCTCGTCAATCTTTATTGTCACCTTTATATGTTCATCCGTCTTTTTGTCTTGCATACAACAATTTCAGAACGGCAATAAAGATTGACGACACCTCCACCTACATACAAATTACCTAAACCATGCAGCAAATATTAGATCTATGTACGAGCTACTAACGATGGCCCCTTCACAAAAAATACAAAGCAAGAAATCAAGGAAAGAAAGAAGTTGGTTAAGATCCTGATCATTCGTATTTATAAAACTTTTCTAACCAAAAGTGTTTTACCCCGCATGGCCAAGTAAATCCCCATAGACCGCAACGCCATGACTTCCCATAATAAGTTGAGTAATAACTTATAAAAAAATTAGGTCACCCACATACAACCAGCTTAAGCCGCCGTCACGTATGGGTTACATTGGCGATTTTACATTTTTTTCTTCCAACAATATTATCCTTTCGACCCACGCTTAGCAATTTCAAGCTGAATGAACTTCGCTAAGTTTGTCGCCTTCGCGTTAATATTGTTGATAGTCTGAAGAAATAAATAGGTAGGTGATAGGTAAAGTATGACATATCACACATTTTTTTTATTTTTAGAGAAAATTAAAAATCAGCTAAAAGTAAGTCGTAAGTAAGTAAGTACCTAGTTTATAATTTTACGCATACCTATTCACAAACTTTTCCTTTCTTTCCTTATCATATTGGCAAGAGTTGGAAACATTGAAACCCAGAGCATTTTCTTTCTATAACCGTACTAGTTCTGAACTTATCTCGTCTGAACGGCTTTTTCCGGGATAAAAAGTAGCCTATGCCCTAATCTAGGTCCATGGTCTACCTGTGTGCCAAATTTCATTCTAAATCGTTAAAAAAAATATAACTTTCCGATCACTTGTTTTTATGATACGGTTTATTTAATTTCAAAGAGAGATATTATGTGTAAAGAACTTAAAATGTTTGGGTTGCCATTTCTCACTTGGCTGCAACCTCTTAACCAGTCTTGATACTATTACTCCGAGGATACCTAGGTACTTACATTAGAATTTGTATGATCATAGTAATCTATTAAATTAAAGGTAATTTCTTTTTCTACGCGATGGAATAAGGTTACTTAAGTAAAAGTGCTCAAGTGGTAGTTTTAAGAAAAGTACTTGTGGACATATTTTGACAGACAACTCAGCAGAACCCTATTCCTCTATTGTCCGCTTTTACTTTAATAAATGCATTTCAACTAAATCTCCATCTGGACGTAGAAATCTCAGAGTGAGATTTTATAATATGATACTCACGCATACAATCAGAGATTGTCCGCCTTGCTGTTTCAAATAAGCAATAATGACGTTCAACTTCAGCCACAAATCAAATTTCTTGAATTGAAACACAGATGTCGCTGTTGATGAAAATATCTTAATATCAGTAAAGGAAAATGGAAAAAGCTATTTACGACATAATTACAATCTCAAAATGATTTACCATGAACAATAATAAGTTTAAATAAGTTACAACTAACATTTCAATAATTTACTAAAATATATTTACCCGCTAAAAAAGCGCCAAACAAAACGCCAGTGTCAACTGTCAACTTTTCGCGGAAAAATTGCCATCAAAAACGTCGATTGTTTATATTTGGAATGTGTTATTAGTTTTTTTGGTATTCTATATGTGAAACATGGTTAAAAATTATGGATACCGCTACAACTATGTGCCGTTACTGTCTGAGTAAGTGTGAACATTAATATCGTTTTGTTTATTTATTTTATGAATAGTCGGTTTCAAAAACGGAGAATTTATTTTTTGAGCGGGATTAGAGGATCTTATCCTATTATTATTATCATCTTGTATCGTCTTGAAATAAAATTATTAAATCCCTGAGGAGGAGGTGTAATGAGGGAACAAGCAGCAATCATTTACTTAATAGGTGATATTGAGCGCCTGGATACGTTTTACATGATATGTCTTAAGGCAATTGTGTGGATACGTTGGCAGAATCATATTCCGCAATCGGAGGTTCTTCGTCGCATCAAATTGGTTGGCATGGAAAGCCTGCTTATGAAGGGCTGCATTGGTGTGGACTCCTTGACTTTACAGATTGCCTAAACAAGTTTTCTATTCTAAGTTTGAGTGTGGAAAACACAAACGCGAGGTCGATATTAACGTTACAAAGATGTCCTCAAACACCTACTGCTTTTGACTTCTTTGGTTTGTGGGAGGAGCTTGTTATGCAAAGACTGGAGTAGAAAGGCTTTAAGATAGGTGTAGAAGGCTATCAGTGCCTCTGCTTTGAAGACCTTGACACCATAACTGATCACTGAAAGATGCAGCATAAACCCTCCTATAATTATAGTTTTAATTCTAGCATACAGCTATACTATTCTACTTGTGATTGTGTGTTTGTGAACAAATTGGTGTTCAAGAGATTGACAGATATTTCTTCGAGGATATTATTACCTAGGTAAGTACTTACCTAGATACATCATTTGTTTTCAAATTAATATGTGATATAGGTAAATTAGGGCACATGATCTTTAGGAACTAGAATGACCAAATGCTTATAGTCTCAAGATCTAGTTTCAAGGATCCTAAGGTTGTCTCGAAGAAATTGCTGTTTACAATAAGACCACCCATTAAATCACCCTTATTATATGATCCTTTTATATTCTACCTATTTTTATATTATATCATCCAGTCCAGGATTTTGGTTTGAAAATGGAATAAGGAAAGATAAGTGATGAAAATTATATGGTAGGTAGTATATAGTAGTACTAAGAAAGTAGAATAATGTCAACATTAATTTAAGATTTGACAGAAGACCCAAATGTTTGGGGGGGGGATTGAGCTTCTTAGCCCCCCCCTGGATCTGCTACTGATATCATCTGTGTAACTGGAACGCATATTATATTTGAAATGTTTTTTTATTATTCCAAGTTTTAGTAAACCAGAAGACCAATTCTCGTAATTTTAAATGTTCAAAATATCATTCCGATCTAGTCTCAGCGTCAAGAAAGTTGCAAATGGCATTCTCGTAAACCAATAATAATCAACGTCAAATGTGAACATAGATCGCAATGAGATTGAATGTAGAATTAAAGTTGACTGAAGCCAAAACGGTATAATGCTACTGCTAATGCTAGGTGCATTTGACATTGATTATTGGTTTAAGAGAATGCCATTTGCAACTTTCTTGACGCTGAGACTAGATTGGAATGATATTTTGAACATTTAAAATTACGAGAATTGGCCTTCTGACCTAAAATAAATCATTGACAAGCCATTTAAATCTGATGGGAGTGATTTCTCTGTTTCCTTGTTGTACTATTATTTTCGGTTGCTTAAAAAATAATGTATACAAAAACAAAACTGATTCAAAAAACTAAAAATAGTAAAAAATTACCGTCTCAATAAGTGCTATGACCATTTTATGCTCAATTATAGGTAGAAAGCACTGACTCAAAATTAGTTGTTTTAAATTTGGCTTTTTTTTTTTGTGGTGATTTTGTTGTGTTGTGAAAACGTTTTTATTTCCTTATTTTGAATAAAATAATAATATCAATTCATAAAGTCTTTTAATTTAGTCTTTCATCCCCGATTTCGACTACTTGAAATTTTAATGGGCCGAACTTTGAGCTATTCTTTCGAATAAAAGAGAACCCTTTAAATTGGTCCACATTTGATTTCGGGGTTATGCGTGGTTACACAATACACATACAAATAAAAAACAAATTAACGCATCAAATTGGAAACCAAATTTTTTTGCGACGGTATTAAATTAAACATAGTCGAATATCCTATTTGAAGTTTTGTTGCACTAAAGTCTGTCAACTTTTTTGATATGTGCGACTACATAAAAGTTCGGAGTTCATCCGGTTCGGTTTCGTTCGAAAAGTCTACAGAATTTTTTTTTTTTTTTTTTTTTTTTTTTTTTTTTTTTATTTAGTTTTAGTCTACCACAATTGTAACACAAAAAAAACATACAACATTTCAGCTTACAAAATTAACAACTAAGTGCACAATTTTCTACGGTAAACACTTCATGCTTAAGATTAAATTATATATAAGTATATATTTTTCGACGTGATGCAAATTTTTCAATTAGAGAAAGATACAGTTAGGTATAATATTTTTGTAGGTTCATACCTTAAGCAACTTGACTTGCGCTTTAAATTTTCGTGTGATGCCAAACAAATCCAGATTTAATTTATATTTATTATGGAGTTTGCAGAGCCTAGGAATCGGAGAATTGGAACCAGATATGGTTTTGCGAAATGGGGAACGGAGAATGTCAATATTGTTTCTCGGGTACCGACTAGGAATTGTTAAATTAATTTTTTTCAGTAGTAAAGGACTATCGACTTGACTTTGGAGTATTTTGTATAGAAAGACTAAGTCCTGAGTTATGTGTCTGTTTTCTAAAGAAATCATATTGAAGTATTTTAGGCGCGCTAAATAGCTTTTATGTATATTGGAAATTCCAGTCATGTATGCGAGGTGGTTTAAAAACCTCTTCTGGACTCTCTCCAATCTCAGGGTATGAGTAGCAAAATGTGGACGCCAGACAACACTGCAGTACTCCAGTTGGCTTCGGATCAGACTGTTATAGAGCATGATTTTAGTTTTAACATTTTGGAATGGTTTGGAATTTCTGATGATGAAGCCTAGTGTTTTGGACGCCCTTTTGGTGATAATGTCAATGTGTGGGACAAAAGTCAGCTTTCGATCAAGAATCACACCCAGGTCACGAACTACATCGGTTTTCAGTACATCCGATCCATCGATGCTGTATTTGAAATTGATTGGAGTACGCTTACGGGTAAAGGTGATACCAAAACATTTTTTAACATTAAGTTGCATGTTATTAATGGAACACCATCTACTGAGACAATCGATATCATTTTGAAACAATGCTGCATCCCCATGGTATTCTATCACCCGAGCTATTTTGAGATCATCGGCGAACATAAAAGGTAGGGAATTCTTAAAAATACTGGGGAGGTCATTAATGTAGATGTTAAATAATATAGGCCCAAGATGAGACCCTTGGGGTACACCAGATGTAATTTTGAATTCAGACGAACTAAAACCGTCTGCTACCACATAAAAGGATCTGTGATCTAGGTAAGATTTGAGCCATCTTAGCAGGGGACCAGCGAAACCATATGCTGAAAGCTTCTGAATCAGAATCCTATGTGACACCCTGTCAAAAGCTTTGCTGAAATCGGTGTATAAAGCGTCAACTTGTCTATTAGCATCCATTGCACCCGCCACCGTCTCAACAAAGTCTACTAAATTACTGCAAGTAGATCTAGCAGGGGTAAAGCCATGTTGATGATCTGATAGATATTTTTTAAAATAACTCCGAATCGTTGGACAAACCAAAGCCTCAAAAATCTTCGCAAGTGCCGACAGAATGGAAATTGGACGGTAGTTATTCACTTCGTAAACGGAGTCACTTTTATGAATGGGGACAACTTTCGCCTGTTTCCATTTAGAAGGGAACATACCATGAGCCAAGGATGTGTTAAAAATGAGGCTCAAGGGGTTTGTAAGTTGATCTGCGCAACGTTTAAAAAAGACCGCTGGGATTTTGTCTGACCCAGGCCCCTTGGTTATATCCAGCGCTTTAAGGTATTTCAATAAAGAGTCTTCATTAATATGAATATTAGAGAGATAGTCTGAAAATGCCATTTCACTAAGGTATGTGGATTCGCCAATATCATCTTCTAGGGGGTCGGTAGTGTAGACGGAAGAAAAATAAGACGCAAACATATTGCATATGTTCGGGCCGGTATTAGCCACATCGCTAGCGTTTGACATACAGGTAGGATAACTAAGTCACTGGAGAAACACTGGGATTTTAACAACAGAATAATGCACCTTTATCATAGAATCTACCACACTCAATTGTTCATTAGTAAACTTATAGTTTAAACGCAAATTAAAAGTTGAAATCAAGTTTTATCCAATTTTAATTGGAATAGATACGCGGAGTACTTACTAACACGTCAAAAAAAGTTTTAGAAATTTTCAAGTAACCTATATGTATACACACATAATGTATCTTTGCATACATACTTAATTGAATGCGCTAACATATAAGGCCGCATTAGACATTTTCTTCAAACAATGACCAGTTATCATTGTTAGCTAACTAAACAAAATACATGTACAGTTGGTTTTCTGATAAATGTGTGTTTCCATTATACTTGGGCTACTTTTAATTTATTAGACATAGATATTTTGTTAAAAACCCATTTAAATATTTATTAATATTAAACATTTCATAAACAAATTTCGCTAATTCTTAAGCCTGGTAAACTGGACCACGGCGGGTTAATCTCCTGTGCTGACGCGCATATACATAATAGCCTTGCGATCTGAATCCAAGGAACCACATTGAGGATGTGATTTCCTTACATCTCGCAGGGTCGGAGTTCTGAACGAAGTGCGTAAGTTTTTTTACATCTGGCCAGCTTTAGCGCTTATATAAAACGCAGGCATGGACGGGTGTGGAATACTGTTCGCACTCTTGGAAAGGTTCCGCCAAATACTTGCTCGATGCCTTGGACGGATTGTAGCGATGGGCTGTCTGCATTGTGATTAATGCGGACGTTATCAAGAACCCACTACAACTGCGTAGGGACAGTGTCTCGCTTGCCATATTTTATCGTCTCTATCACGGTGAATGCTCTAAAGAATTGTTTGACCTTATCCCATCCTCACCTTTCCTTATCAGAACGCGTGCTGGCTTGCCGAAGTACAGCTTCGTGATCTCCTCCTTCTCGGCTCGAACTCGCAAAATTTTACTTCTCTGCCGGAGCATTAAGCTGTATAATAGTTAGCCACCATACGTGTTCATTCGTGTTCTTACGATATGGGGTCCTATAAGCTGAGTGTGAAGAAGCAATTAAACAATCCGACATAATTCTGCCGACCTTCGATAGATACATAGTCTGTCGCTGGTCGACACTATTCTTGGATTGCGTTGTAGGTAGGTACTTACCACCAGGTGTAGCGTAGTTACTTTGCTGATAGGATAAAAAAATAATAACAAAGAGTTCAAAATAAAAATTTCTGTAGGGTCTTTAAATTAAATCACACCGAGTCCAAAGATTCGTTTTACAGCGTGGCTCTACCACTTAGTAGTAGGGAAGATGGTGTCTATTTTGGTCTTTGGTCCGTGAACATAGAGGTGTGAAAAGTCACCGGAAAGTTCATCTTGAGACCGGATTGCCTGTAATCAGTACATGGTCCATGTGACGTATCCACAGAACGTATGATAAGGAACTACCTATTTCATAGCGCAGATCGGAGGGACCATGGGAGATAATAATTATGTATAGTAGACAGTTTCCACTTACATGTTCCTGGTTTACTCCTCAAGTTCTTTTACAGTTCCGAAATGGCAATACTCGACCTCAGTGAGTTTTTTCAAAAAAGTTTTGTAAGTACCTACTTTCAGACATAGTCTTAAAAGTCTATGTTACTCTTTTTTATCCGAATGAATAACAGAAAATTACTTTCAGTACATATTTGGGACTGATATTTGAATAGATTCATGGAGCATTCACCGTTATCAGCCGCGTAGGTTGTATGTATAATAATATGACGTCTGTCCGGTCCGGCCGCGCCGCCGCGCCGTGTAAATTCTCATCGGCAAATCAATGTTCTCATGATTATGTTATCGTGCCGTTCATAACAATGCATACATAGGTATTTAATAAGTGGGGGGTGCGAGAGACCGCGCGAGTGGGCGATCTAATTCACCAGGCGAGTGAGCCGGCAACCGAGTCAGTTCGCACAGAAAAGTGAGAGGCGCGGGCGTCGAGCATCGACTTGCCGGCCTCGAAAAACTTACCTTTGAACTCGCTTAGATACCATTTTACACCTTATCACCTCGCAGTAAAGTTCCATTTAGGCGTGCAGTGACTTTTTTATGGTGTGTCGAAACACAACAGCAGCCAGTGACCCCATTGTGCACACCAGTGTAGTGCAAAATGAATGAAGAAAATTCAGTGGCCGAGGATATGAAGCGGCAAGCGGCGATGTTCTACAACACCACGCAGAGGTTTGTTTGCGCGAATTTTGATTGTTCCAACATCGGCGGATGTGGTGTTGAATTCAACAGTCTTCGTTTGTTTTTTGTTTGAAAAAACATGTAGTTCCATATGTAAAGGCGGTAAGGTCTAAATTCGCACAATAAAGTATTATACCACCAGCTTACATGCTATGGTTACGGTTCAAACAAACGTTAAACACAGGCTTCTATTTTTTATGTAAAATATGTGCTGACTTAATGTGTAAAAATATTTCAAACGGATTCACCGTCTGGTGAACAGTAGTCTGCCTTCAATCGAAAACAATCTGTCCAGTTTGCAAACTTGTCGCTTAATATTGCGATTCATTTTAATTAATGACGCGAATTATCATACCTTTCAAATTCGGAAATATTTTAGTTAGTTCCGACTGCAATTCAAATAAGTAATAAGTTCGATAATATTTAATTCCTAAATTTCTTTTATATATCCAATGGTGTAAAATGTAAGCTTAGTTCAAATTAACGCATACCGAATAAAATGCAAATTACACCTGACTCCTGAGAACTGTTTAACAAATCACATAACAATGTTAACAGAGTGCAGACCTAAATCTCGAAAATTGTCTCGAATGTCAAATATTAAATAATTAATCATATACCTATTCGATAACATTTCCTTTATTATACTTATGCAATTCTCAAAGATATCATTATGTACCTACATTTTTTTTATTATCTTGAATAACGAAACGGGCAGGTCGTTCGCCTGATGGTAAGCGCCATGCCTGCCTATAAACAGAAGTAACACCACACAGAACTTTGAATTCCAAAGCACTGCATGGTACTGGATTGCGCGCGTCGCCCCGAGACATAAGATGTTAAGACTCATAATGCCCAGTAATTTCACTGGCTTCAATGTCCTTCAAACCGGAACACAACAGTGCTTTCACACTGTTGCTAGGCGGCAGAAATAGACAAAGCGGTGTTACCAACCCAGACTGCCTCTCGCATACCAGACCACCACCTTGTCACTTTGCCACTTGTGGAGATAGTTTCTTTAAGAATAAGGACAGCGACTTGTAGGTCTCCCGCTCCCTCTGCCTGGTGCCATCCCGGCCCAATGCGGTGCTTCTTCTCGTATAAAAGATTTGACGGTATTTGGTATTATATGGGACGACCCCGCGTCTGACCCCCACAACCTGCAACGGGAACCAAGTTTCGCAATTGCCTCGTCCGTGCTGTTTGAGTAAAATTGTTCTGTGACATTTGCGTTTACTATCATCTTGGATCGGAAGCAACCGTGTTCATCATTGCTTAAATCTCTCATAGCTTTGAAAAGGTCTAGTCTTGGGAATTGGTAAAAGGCGTCAGTCACTAAAGTTACTTACATAAATTGTACCATTAGAGTTAAGACACCCAGTCAACCCATGCCACCACTGTGTTGTGTACTGGCGCCACGCAGCGTGGTTGTACTTGGGAAACAGAACAATGCCCTTATAGCGCGACATTTTCCGTGCAATTTCATACAAAGAAAACTTGTCGCTATAGCCTGAGTTGCGGTTTCCCTATCTCGGCCTTCAAAAAGTTGGAGAGAAGCAGAACAAAACAAATCATGTGTACCTACTAAATAAAGAATGATTATCCATAACAACTTTGTACATTTAACCACACGTAATACACTGGGATTTTATTAGTCAAATAAATATTAGCGGATTACTCAAACATTTGTCCGGGTGCGGGAATCGAAAGCACTATAAGGCCTGTATTATAGAACAACACTTAAGTGAGCTCTTTATTTTTGGCGCCAAACTAAAACGGACCAATCACCTGTACAGAAATCGCCAATTGGCAAAGACCTCACTCCGGGCTGATTTCAACTGAGCATTTCGTAATAGAAAAACCAAATATCACTTACCCGACCTGGGGATCAAACCCGAGACCTCGCCACAACAGTCGTAATGCTTACGCATTACAACTGCGCAGTCAGTATATTTTGTATTTGTATAAATAACAGCGACCACTTTTAACAGTGACGTCAGTGGTACAAAATCCAATTCCCCCGCAACAGAGACCCCGCAATGACGCAAATATTTGTATGACGTCTCCAGAGACTAGTTATGACGTCTCGAAAGTCGAGACCGAACGCTTTGGCGCCACGCACTACAGAGGGTTGACTCGGTATTCATAAAATTACTCTAATAATACATACATACGCACTCACGCCTGTATTCCCCGAAGGGGTAGGCAGAGGTGTAACTAGTACAACCACATTTCGCCGAGCGTATCTCCGTCCCACGATGTGATAGGGGGCGAGCCTATCGCCATACCGGGCACAAATTCCAGACTCCGGGCTGATACTGAGCATTTCGTAATAGTAAAACCACTTTACCCGACCCGGGAATAGCTTAAAGACCTTAGCGATAGCTTAATCGTAACGCGTACGCATTACAACTGCGCCACCGAGGCAGTTCGTACTCTAATAATATTCATGGAATTATTATTATTATGAAAGTGCTCCCGTACAAATACCGTGCTCGAATTTTGATTGTTCGAACATCGGCGGATGTGTTGTTTGAATACTCTATGAGATTTCAAGAAATATTTATAACAGAGGTTTGGTCAGTTATGATTATTAACCCCTTCCATTGATGCTATGAGAAAGCATAATATTTTTGTAACAATAACATGCAAGCAAGATTCTGCTACAACAAACTATTACATAAAATATTTGAATGCATTTTACTTACCTAAATGAATGTTTTCTAAGAGCATAATATTTTGCCGACTTCAATATTTAGGGTACCTACTCTCCCTCCATAGACTATACGTTATTTTCACCCTGAGAGAAAATAGAGCTGTTTGTTACTGAAAATTTCAAAATCTGGATAAACATTCTTTGATTTGAATAGTTTAAAAAAGCTGACGCGAAAGAAAGAAATTACTACCGTCAATTTGAACTTATTAGATTATAGACACCTTTTTGGGCAGTTGTGTAGAAAATCCATCTCATCAAAATATAGGCTATAACGTGGCCGTACACGACATCCTGAGTCCTGAATCAGGACTCGGGACCCCTGACTCGATTGATTGATTGACTTGATTCCAAAAAGACTTAGTAGTTACTAATAATTTAATTATTTATTTTATTTTATTTTAGGAGAACCAACAAATAATAATAAAAATAACAGTAAGATATAGAATATAGAGTCCTAATAATAGGTTCTCACGGATAAAAACTACATCTATACATTTAGGTATTATTGGGCTAGGGTAAAAGCTTGTATAAATACTAAATAAATGGATAATTAATAATAATTCAACGAGTCAGTCCTAGTCCTCACTCCATAGTTCTCACTCCATAGTTTTCACTCCTTTATTATTACTTACATCGCAATAGACGTGGAAATTTACGTACCAATGCTGGATAGTTGAACAAAATAAACGTCTGCATCGTTTTGTGCATGTTCACAAGCCATAAAATATCACGTATTTAAACACGTATTGCACATAACGATCTATTCTTACCTGAAAGTTGTTGGAAATAACAAAAATGTGGTTATTAGAAAGTCGGATTATACCTAGATCGGTATAGGGCAAGTACTTTTTGATTAAGTTGGCTGATCAGGCTTCAAGAATGTAGGTAGTATAAGTATTGCCCTTTTTTGTGTTGTATTTTTGTTTTGTTGCCTTTATAGGGCGATGTGGTCGCTCAACTACAAAGCCCTAAATAAATAAAAAAAAGGCAAGTACTTTGTTGTTTATTGAAATAGTTTCGAGGTGAAGAAAGAGATACCCACATACAGTAAGAGATCTTTTACCATTTTTGCCAATAAGTACTACCACCTTCTACCACTTATTTTAATGTTGAATCAATTAGTCAATATACCTAAGTATACCTACTATGGTTTAACTGCTGATACGTGGAATTATTAGTTAAATTTTTATAATAACATTACATATTTAAATTGATTTCTCATAATATCTTTTAACAGTTGCTATCGTTATTATTCGTTTACATTTTAATATTTACATATATTAATTTTTGTTTACTATACGTATAGTAAGTATATTACTGTTAATATTTATTATCTGAAAATAACATACAATGTGACTAGATATAGTACCTATAAATAATATAATGATGTTCTATTTTTTAAAGGTTGCAGTTAAATAAATACACCCAACAGTCACGTATATAGTCCTGACCCCACACCTAGGTTAACCTGTATCGTGAGTATCAGTAACTACGAGGAACTGCCGGTCCCACAACACCCAGACCCGAAACAAACAATCATCGATCACACAAACATTTGTCTCGGTGCGGGAATCGAACCCACGGCCTGTCGCTTCGCAGACGGCTACCCGCCCACTACCCCACAGAGGCTGTCTCGGCGTTGTCATTTAATCTTGTCGTATTCACGTTGCTAAAACCAATAGTATATTATGCCACCTAAAAACACACTTATTATAAAGATACACGGGTTACATCTCTGCCTACCCCTTCGGGGATTACAGGCTTGAGTAGAATATAAGTAAATAGTAAATAAAAGTACCTAATACTAGAATTCTAAAGATACATAATTCTTGTGGTACTTTTAATTTTTACACGATGTTCAAGGTTATTAAAAAGTCGTTCAAAATAATTAATAGTCATGTAATCAATCTTATCAATCTTAATAAAATAATGATTAAAATTACCGTGAAATTTTAGGATGTCTCGGTTTTGAAAAGAGGCGGTACGTAAGTAGGTACTTACTGTCAGGTGTTTTTTTTTTTATATAGTATAGGCCGGCAAACGAGCAAGTGGGTCACCTGATGGTAAGCGATCTCCACCGCCCATGTACGCCCACAATACAAAAGAATTATGGGCGCGTTGCCGACCTTAAAGGAAAGGGATAATAAGGGATTGGGAAGGGGAGGGGGATTTTCCCCTCCGGATATCTCACTCACCGTACGAAACGCAGCAGCAAGCTGCTACTTTACGCCGGTTTTCTGTGAGACAGTGGGAACGACCCGGACGAGCTGGCCCATTCATGCTGTAGACAAAATTGTCTACAGCGTGGCTCTACCACTCGTGTACATGCAATGATCCTAAATATGACCACACCTATCTGTAACACGTTGTATATTAGTAGCGTAGCATTTTTTTATTTTGCTTGCCATCTTATGTTTTATCTAGTAAATAAGTAAAATGAAGATTGAAAAATTGCCAAAAACGCAAATAAAATTGTCTGCGTCTATGTTAGATCAGAATCATGTTCGAATAAGCTACGACCGCGTGTGTATACAGCCTCATTAAAATTCTCTCATTGACCTTCGCATTTCCTGCTTATTATTGTTCACATGTTTTCAAATGATATATTGTTAACTATTGCCGCGGTATATTGCATACAACTAATATTATAAAAGTAAAATATAAAAAAAACACTCCTCAAATGAAAACAGCACACTCGTCTTGTGTTATGTATTGATTATAATTTACATGCTAAAGTTGTAGGTGCGTACCGCTAAAATAGTAAAAAAAAAAGTTTTAACAGAATTTACAGCCTCCGTGGCGCAGCGGGCGAGTAGTCGGCTGCGAAGCGAGAGGCCGTGGGTTCGATTCCCGCACCGAAACAAATGTTTGTGTGATCCACAAATATTTGTTTCGGGTCTGGGTGTTGTGGGACCGCAAGTCCCTCGTAGTTCCTGATACCCACGATACAGGTTAACCTAGTGTGGGGTCAGGACTATGTGTGTTACTGTTGGGTGTATTTATTTATTAAAAACAGAAAGTTAAAAAGAACGATAAATTCTGGAGTCTGTACAATTTTAGTCACCAGGATGCGGCACCGGACGGCCGACCGCCATCAGTTTCGAGAATTCGGCTGAAAATATTTATTTGTAACTTTTCAGTGTTATATTTTGAAGTGGGTTTATACTGGGTACCTATGAATAGTAATTATCCAGTCTTTAATAAAACTGATTTAATCTTTGATCAATACCAGAGTACCAGAACAAGTAAAGCCAAGAAATGCCGGTGTTGAAATACAAAAGAAAAAAAAATAAGACAGGCATAGTAATTTAAAACTGATTAAACTCGTATACAAGTAAGATATTAAAAAGTTTTCCTAAGCCCGGTTGATCTTTGTAATCTTTAGTCGGTTTTTCTATCTAAGCCCTAAGTGGAATAGAGCTCTTTAGTACCTACATATATACGCACTTACGTCTGTATTTCCCAAAGGGGTAGGCATAGGTGTAACCAGTAGGTACACACACATGTCGCCGAGCTTATTTCCGACCCATGATGTGATCCCAATCCGATTTCTGTCTTATCATCCTCTGATAAGCCTATCGACATACAGGGCACAATTCCAGACTCCGGGCTCATACTACGCGTTAGTCCAGAGCTGTTTAGTTAAGTATTTAATTATTGACGTAACTATATGTATACTGCGTCTGATGGTGAGTCCAATAGGTATTCTACGTCTGCCCTCATTCTTATGTCGGCACTCGGTATACATAATAATATATATTTTGTATGTATATATCAATGTGTTTAAGTGGTGACTTTTTCCTCATCTTTATTTACTTACCTTGTTAATCTCTACAAAACCCTAAAGATGACTGGGAGAGAATACCTATGGCATTATTATATTTTCACAAAATAGGTATTGTAACGAAAATACATACATACATACGCACTCACACCTGTAATCCCCAAAGGGGTAGGCAGAGGTGTAACTAATACACCGACTTTTCGCAGAGCTTATGTTATGTGATAGGGGGCGGGCCTATCGCCATACCGGGCACAATTCCAGACTCCGGACTGATACTGAACATTTCGTAATAGAAAAACCCAATATCATTTTTACCCGACCCGGGGATTGAACCTGAGACCTCAGTGTCAGCCTCAGTCGTAACGCGTACGCATTACAACTGCGCCACCGAGGCAGTAACGAGAAATACGTAAATAATGACGCATTAATCTGAATCGAACAATCAACCCCTATTTATCGTGAAGAGGGAATTATTAGTTTTGTTTTTAATAGTTTGAGTGACGAAACGAGCAGGTCGCTCGCCTGAAAGTAAGTGGCCAACAGTAACAAAACCAAACAGGAGTTTGAATTACAAAGCACTTTATGGCATTGGTCTGCGCTCGTCATCCTGAGACAGAAGTTGTTAAGTCTCATAATTCCCAGTTTCCCTGACTTCAATGTTCTTTTTAACCGAAAGACAATAGTGTTTTCAGTGAAACACTGCTGCTTGGCGGCAGAAATAGACAAAGTGGTGGTACGACGGCCTCTTGCATACGAGGTGACTTACCACCTTGCTAGGTAGTGGTACTAGGTGGTATCTTACTAAGTGACAAGATAAGTTATTATTCTACTCACGTCCAAAATGTGATCGTGATGTACTTACACAGTACCCTTTTAACCTGGTTTACCTTATTATCGCTGATCATTGTTTTTCTACATGTAAGTGAAAATATACTAGAGACTCGAGTAGTAAATATTTTGATTTTAAATTATTTACACTGTGTTATATTGTAAAATCATTTTGTGATAAAAGTTCACTATAAAATTGAAGCCATAAATCAAATCTTCGCAAAAAGACCTTTTGGTTGATGTACCATCTTAAAAGAAGATGTAGCATCTTATTTCAAAACATAGTAGTAAATTCAGAACAGGAATCGGCCAACAATATGATAAGAGGACATAGAGTTATAAGGATGTGATGAAATTTCACTTCAAAGGTGATGCCATGAAACAAATCTTCGTAAAAAGATGTTTTGCCGTACATTTTATCTCAAAACATAGTAGTAAATTCAGAAAAGGAGGCCAATTCTCGCAATTTTAAATGTTCAAAATATCATTCCGATATACTCTCAGCGTCAAGAAAGTTACAAATGGCATTCTCTTAAACCAATAATCAACGTTAAATGTTGTACATACATATTGTACATAGATCGTAATGAGATTGAATGTAGAATAAAAGTTGACTGAAGCCAAAACGGTATAATGCTACTGCTAATGCTAGGTGCATAATATAGAGGGCTCTAAGATCGTGGGGTTAAAACGTCTCCAACGTAAATACACTGTTTTTTGTGAAGTGATGATCTTCCGGAAGTATAAGAAAACTGTTTGTGGCGTTCTGTTTTATCCACAATTACCCCAATTACTTTTCCATCAAACCCTAATAGCGTTCAAGCCGGTAAGTTAGTCCTTGCGCTCCCTTTGGGCCTTGTTTATCCCCGCACTTTATTTATAGGGCCTTCGTAATATATTTTTAATTCTAATGGCTTTAGAGAAAAAGAAAGTGCCTCTACTGTGAGTCATTTAACCCAATTAACACATAACTCATTTAGCAGTAATGCTTTTGCGTAATTTATTTTGGTTGCCTATTTATATTGTTTTATTTTTGTTGTAATGAACTCATATATGCAGTATATGTTATAAGATTACCAACAAAAAATGTATGTAGGTTTATTTATTTATTGTCTAATGTAACTATGATATACTCAATTATTTCATATAAATATATTATTGATTGCGACATATATACATATTATTACATAAGAGCATATTTAATTATTATAAATTCGTTGTAAATTTGGTCGAACAGCAAAAAATATTCGTTGAAAGAAATGAATATAATTATGTAAGTATACGTAAAAAAATATACACCCTGTATTCCATTGAAGGGCACGACCCTCTTCTACAAAAGACAGGGATTAGAACTTACGATAGTCCACCACGCTGGCCTAATGTGCTTGGCATTTGGCAGAGTCAAAAGTATATGCTCTTGGGGCTGGTTTTGCATCTGCGACTCGTTTGCACGGCGTACTACGAAAAACCGATGTTTCTTGATTTTATATCCCAAAACATTTTGACAGCATATCTAGTCAGTATCCTGTGCTATTACCAGGAATGACGCGTAAATAAAAAAGAATAATAATCTAAAATGATATTGGTCAAATATATGAAACCTGAACAAATATCACATGTTTTTGGTACCCGCTATTATTTGCAATGCTGTAGATGGAACTCAAAATGTTTTTACAGTCTGGCTTCCCATAAACGAAACTACTGTCGGTTTTTGCGGGCGTAACTACCTCTGTGGGCGGGCGTAGCAGATTTTTCTCATACAAAGATTTACAGAAAGGTGTGATTAAATTTTAAGTAGGTAACATATAATATAATACCAAATTGAATTGCATCGCTGGGATATAATTAAAATCTTTCTTATCAAATTAGTAACATGTTGATATTCGACTTGCAACTTTGGATAACATAAAATGATCACAGATGAGATTTTGTCTAACTCTAGCGTTGCTTGCTCGCTCACGCACTTTATTGAATTTAATTAAAATTAAAAACCGACACAATATAACTGAAAAGTCAAATTTGAGATGGGAGTAGTAGAGCCACGCTTACAGCACGATGGGCCGGCTCGACCGGAGCATTACCACTGTCTCACAGAAAACCGACGGAAAGTAGCAGCTTGCTGCTGCGTTTCGTACGGTCAGTGAGATATCCGGAGGCCCAAATCCCCTTCTGCTTCCCAACCCTTATTTATCTCTTTCCTTTAAGGTCGGCAACGCCCCTATGATTTTTCTGGTATTGCGGTGGTGGAGATCACTTACCATCAGGTGACCCACTTGCTCGTTTGCCGGCCTATGCTATATATATATATATATATATATCAAAAAATTACAACCATTTCAGGTTTTTGTGGAATCGATGTCGCTGCCTGGTAGCTGAAATTGCGCCGACTCTATAAGGACCTTTAAAAACAATTATTATATTTGACTTCTTTTTTACGACAGGTTTAAAATTTTGTATACTTATTTTATTTTAAAATTTTCGGTGGTAGGCACAGCTATGGCATATAAATTCCAATACAATTACACAATCGCAACAAGTCAGCTGTTGTTATCCTTTGAGGAAAGTTTAAATTGGGTTAGTCCCAAGGCAGTGTTACTTTAATTTTACAAACAACTTATCACTTAATTCTATATTTTGCGGCAAAAGTGTCTCAATGTTTATCGAGGCGACGATAGAGGCGATAATTGGCTAGCGGTTATCTAGCTAACTATATGTGAAGGAAATACGTGGTGTATTTCCCCTTTAATTTGTATCATTGCATTTCATGGTTCGATTGTGACAGATCATGAGACAAATTATTACAGACATTATATTACAGTCTCTAATTAACCAATGATTATTATGCATTTAATATGTAATAAATCACTATATTATTCCTGTGTATTTTCGCCATTTGATTTTTCTACATATACATTATGATTTGGCGGTGACTGATGGGAGGGAATGTATCTTGTGACTGATCTTAAAAGCTCAAATTAAAAGAAACTAGGTTTGAGTAGGTGCCTTAAATATCAATGACTGCGATAGCAAGTTCTACTCTAAATTGGATACTTTTTGATTTATTTTAGTCTGTTTTATTTTAAGAATTAATTATTTTTACTCGTACTTATATAATTAAAGGAGAGTCCTTTAATTATGTAAATATTTGATTTTGTAAATATAGCTTCAATGTTAACTTAGGTACATTCTTAACAATTCGTATAATGTATGTAATATGTAACGTAATATAGTTATTACGTTATATAATACAATTGCAGGCGCCGTTTCCGACAATATGTCATACTTGAATAAACAATGATAATATGGTCCAAACAGAATATCAAAGAATTGTATACTTTATATACGACACAAATGTCTGTTGCGCTAAGTGGTTGTCATCGAAACCAGTTTGATATTACGTGACTATGAAATAAAGAACCATCTAAACATACTTGATATATTATCGAAAATAACTAATACACACAAGCTAAAAGTATTAAGTAGTAACGCATTTTTCGGCAATTCAAGCATTTCCAATGTATCAAAAGGTAAAAAAAATAATAACTAAAACATAACTGAAAGCGTTCGGTAAAAACGACGCGACGCGATGTTGGCGGTTGTCGCCCGTAAATGAGGTGAGGTTGAGAGGTGAACGGGTGCCAAGTTCCATAGCAGATCTTTAATTCATAGATATAGAAATGTACAGTTTCTTTCTTCTTTATTTAATTTATTTGATATTCAATTTAATAGCTCATACCTCATCAGACATGCAACATTTCTAGTGTATGGATCTAATAGTTTTTGAATTATGCGGAGAGGGTTAAAAAGAGCTCGAAATGGTTCGTGTAATATTACGCTCTGCTGAACGTGCGTCGTCCTTTCCTTTTCCTTTTCCTTGAAGAACCAATAGTGACCTCTTGCTTGATTCTAGCATAGGTATATTATGTAGATTGCACCCTTCCTTATAACAGTTTTATTTTATACATTTTAATTGCTATAAAAAATATATTGTCAGTTCAAACCTACAGTGCGAAAGCTATAAGACTTACCTAAGTGACGCTGTTATTAAACGCTCATTGTATTATGACGAGTTATTCTACAATATATTTTCTATACCACCGCCAACTTACAGTTGTCGCACTGTACATCGTTAAATTGAATGAAAATAAAAAAAAACAAGGTAATATTGTAAACTATCTTGGTAATTATTGCATAATAAATAGAATAAATTTAATAAATGTGCATAAATTGCATATTTTAATTTAGACAAAGTTAAGATATTGCAAGTTTGACGACATAAAAGACATTGGACGACGACACTGTATTAAAAGCGCAAACATCTGGCACAATCTGTCTAACAGCCACCTGTATTACAGTTGACTTCTGACGCGGTTACTTATTACTTGGTAGTTTATTTAGTTAATAATAAATTAAATTTAAAAAAAATAAAACATTTTTCTGATCAATGTCGGATGTTTTTAAATTCTTTGGTTTCTGATCTTTAACGTACTTATTTCAATTATCATATCTTGGACAATATAAATATTCATCATAGTCCAAACTCTATTATTAATTATTTAACTTCATTTGGTTTTGCCGTCAAAATCTAAAGAGTTTTGTTTTTTAACCAGATAAAACCTGAGAACATTCCTCTGTATAAATCCTTCAGAGGAATTTATCTGATTACGTAACTGTAAATAGTGTCTAATTTATGCATAATGGTTTAATGTCGTCCATTCATCTGGCTACATGCTTTGAAGCCACTCCCAATGGATAATATGGGTACAAAAGCTATCTATTAGGATTTTATAGTTGATACGAAGCTGATAAATAAATATGTGTTTCTTACATTACTTTTTATTAATTTTTTTTTTATAAATATTTATTGAATCCCTTTTGAATCCTTAAAATGTTATACAACCTACATTATTTAGATTCTATCAAAACTCTACCGCCAGTTCCAAGGGATGTTTCGCTAGAGAAAAACGGTCAAGAAACTAGCGTATTTCTAAAGGACGTTCAGTTTTTGATATATTTCTGCAGAAGATACATATTACTGTGACATTTATGCAATGCCTGACAAAGGCTACTGAATTTAAGTACATACATGTATTATCTAAGAACGAAATTGTACACTTGGTATGCAAATAAAGACTATGATTATGAGATTATGTATTGATCAGATACTTCCTTTTAATAATCGGGGAAATAATTTAATGCATTTTCTCTTCAAAGGCGTCATAAATAAGTAGGTAGGTAAGTAAATATTTTGTGTAATAAGTATATAAATTTTGTAGGCAATACATAAAAACATTTTATTACGGTTTTTAAATCCGGCAATAAATCTAGTGGGCGTTCTAAGATAATACAGTAGGAATTAGGCCATCGAGATTTCACTCAGTTTACGGGTGTCGGCAGTAAAACAGGACATTTTTGCAGATCTTTATGGTGTCGCTGGATCAATAAAAAAGTTTGGTTAATAGAACAATATATATTTTGATGAATTGTAGCATAAAAAAATGAAATGAAATTGAATTGAGATTTATGGGTGACGATTAGAAGTTTGAGTAGTTTATGTTTCCAAATCAACATATTTTATTTGAATTAAGTACATAAAATAAAAAAAATAAAAAACCCCGACATAAAACCGCGTTCCTGACGCTACTTTCTTACTCCATCATCACCTCCATCATGACCCTGATCACCATGTGAAAGCCTAAATGGCTCACATAAACTATTTAATAAGCCTAAACACACTATATCTGCTATTAATTAACGAAGAGTTGGATGCTGCAGACGGCTTAGTTACAGCATCAGTTCAATGTCACCTAGCTACAAAACACCCGACTAAATTAGTTTTCAAATAAAAAAACCGCATCTAAATCGGCCCATGCCTGCACGATGACAGACAGTTACATACATACACACAGACAAAGTAGTCAGACTTAGAGCACACCACTTTTTGCCAGGGGTTAAAAATAACGCGTTGCAATCGGTTTTCCACACTCAGACTAATTATAACAAAGCAAAATACGTGTCCTTTGTACTATAAAAAATCTTAGAATGGTTAGACTTAGGTACCTACGTATCTCGCTTACTTTTCCTATATCCGCATATCTCAGCAAGTTTTGCGTTCCGTTACCTCGACTTATGTGTCCGCCAGACATTTTTTACAGCCTCGAATGTGAAAGGAGATGTTATGCTGCTTTTTATAATGAAAGGTATCAGTTTGTCGGCGCTCGCCACAAAGGTATGTTTAAGGGCAGTAGGTTACAAAGAAATATAGGATCCTAGGTTTAAATACGAGAAAACTATTGTACGATTTCTCGATTTACAAAAAGAAAACAGAATGACTCATTATCGAATAATAAATAAAAATATCAATCGGTTCACTCTGAAGATATATGCGTAGTGTCGCGGACGATCAGGACTAACCCCCCGGTTTGTAAGACCAGGATCCGATCTCCGCTAGCGGGGCTGGATGGCGATAGACCGAGTTTGACCTCGGCCGCCGGTTTCACACCCAGCTCAATAGGCTCTTCGCGTCACCTATGCCGGGACTGCCGACAACTCTTGAAGCTCTTGTATCCTGAGAGCGTTTCTTTTGTGTAGAGTGTATGTGCTGACCGTACGTCTGTAAAGTATATAATGTACGATGTGAGAGTAATGAATGTGTGAGCGCACCGGTGTGTGTGCGAACTAGGCACCGTTGTGTGTAATGTATGAAAGTATATAATGTGGGAATATATATAATGTATGTATGTATGTATGTATGTGAGAGTGAGTACTTGTATGTGTAAAGTGTGGATGGTGTGCAGTATGTGTGCGAGAATAGTACGGGGGGAAGAGGGGGTCGACCCAGAGAAACCACAATCTCACAACAAAGTCGTATGCCAACCGCACCTAAACCCCGCGAACCTATGCACTATTCCGCCGTGATGTCTTGAGATGTCTATCTTGAAGCAGGTTGTCTTCCTCTTCTTACTTGACTTCTTCTTTTCATCAGTTTTCTTTCTTCAGTTTTTCTTAATACTTGCAGACACACTTGCAGACCTTAAGTGGTCCGAAGTTATACCGCCGGGAGAGCCCCGGAAAAATGACCCAAATTTAGCCCCATAACGGCCCATTTTGTACTATGACGATTGGCATAAACGACACTTTTAATACAGAAACACACAACATTACAATTATATACCATATCTTTTCACATAGCTCATAACTAGCTCTACACATTAATATAAAACACTACACTACCAATTCGTAAATGAACAAAACACATAATACGTAACCAATAAAAAACATTCAAAGTTCACAAACTGTACAACAACAATTTACTCTGCGCATAAGGCGCTTATATATTTCGTTATGTACTCTATTTTACAAACAAGCGCGACGCGGGCGCATTTACGTAATACTCATAACAAGTCACTCGCGCACATAGGAGCTTCGCTAGAGTTCATTAACCGCGGAGTCGGAGGTCGCGTCGCCAACATCCTCCCCCTCGTGCGCAGCACCATCCTCCTGTCCTGGCGACGCCGCTGGCACTAGCAGCACCACCTTGGAGGACGGCCGCCGCAGCACTCCGTTGGTCGTCTGCACTTCGACGACTCTTGTTCTTCCGTCAGGTCCTGGATGCACGCCGACTATCTGGCCTCTCGGCCAGACGCAGCGTGGCAGCGTGGCGTCCACTATGAGGACAGTGTCCCCGCACCGGAGGTCTCGTGCGCTCGCCCGCCCGTCGATCCTTCTCGGGAGCAGGGTGGGGAGATACTCTCTCACCCACCGGCTCCAGAAGTGATCGGCGAGCCTCTGCGCCGACCGCCAGCTCTTTCTGCCGGCCAGATCGGCATCGGAAAATGCTCCGATGCGCCTCGCTCCGCATGACCTGCCTAATAAAAAGTGGTTAGGGGTTAAAGCTTCCTCCTCCGGGTTCTCGTCCGCTCCCACGAGCGGTCGCGAGTTCACAATGTGTTCCGCCTCCGTGATTAGAGTATGCAGAACCTCTTCTTGGGGAAATTTTTCCCTCAATGTCACCGCCAGGGCCGTTTTGATGGAGCGGACTAGCCGTTCCCACGCCCCGCCTTGGTTCGGTGCTCCTGGTGCGGTGAATTTCCACCGCACGCCTATCTTGTGGCCTCTGTCGTTAGCTCGGCCGTCTTTAAGGTCTCCGCCGCTTCCTTGAGCTCCTTGTTGGCCCCGACGAAGTTTGTCCCGTTGTCGCTAAATAGAGACTTGGGCATACCTCTTCGTGCCGCCATCCTTCGGAGCGCTAATATCATGGAGTCCGTAGATAGTGAAGCGGCGAGTTCGACATGGACAGCCCTCGTGGTCATACACGTGAACAGGGCTCCCCAACGCTTCTCATGCCGCCGTCCCACGGTCACGGTCATCGGGCCGAAATAATCGACCGCAGAGTGAGTGAACGGCGGCTCTCCGTGTCGTAACCTTTCTATCGGCAAGTCCCCGGTCGGTACTTGTTGTGGCGCACTACGATACACTTTACACCACTGACACTGACGCACAATGTTTTTTACTGTTGTTCGCAAGCCCAATATCCAGTACCTCTGTCGCAGCTCGTTTATGACGGTCGCGTGGTTCCCGTGATTGAACTGTTCATGATAATATTGAATGAGCAGTCTCGTTATGCGATGTTTGCCATCCAATATCACGGGTCGCTTGTAATCCCCGTCGACTGCGGTAGCCGCGTTGATTCGTCCGTCCATACATAATAATCCGTCGTGTTGAACGACGGCGAGCTTGCGTAGTTTACTGTCCTTAGACAGAGGTTTCCGTTGCTGGATGGAGCTGATATCGCGCCCAAAATCGTCCGTCTGACTATTCTTTAATAATAGTCTCTCGGCTTCGACCATCCGAACTGAATCGATTGGAATGAAGCACTTCTCCCGATGAGTTGACCGGACGATTTTTCCCTTACTGCCGACCTTCTTACGATCCCGCCGCCAGGTGGGATCTTGGGACTCTGCCTTCCTTCCAACATGAATCGCATACTTATCTTTGGTCCGGCACAGGTCAATGAACTGTAGCACTCTCGCGGTTGTCCTCACTAGGCGCATCCAGCTGGAGAATCGGTCGGGCGCAGGTATCGCGGACTTATTGGCCGCGACCACCGCTGCGGTGATGTGCGCCTCCTTCTCCTCGCCAGTGAGCTCCGCCTTGGTTGACCTTGTACGCGGCCATGAACACTCGCTTTTCTGTAAAAAATCAGGACCATTAAACCATCGATGTGCCTTATTGAAATCTTTAGGCACACCTCGCGTCGCGTCGTCCGCCGGGTTTTGTTTAGTAGGCACCCAGCGCCATTGTTGCGGTTTCGACGTGTCCTCGATCTCGGCGAGTCTGTGGGCCACGAAGGGTTTGAATGTCCTGGGGTCGGACTTGATCCAGGCAAGTACTGTGCTCGAATCCGTCCAGTATGTGACATCCTTGACCTTCATGTCAAGTTCCTCTCTTACCGCCTGAGCCATGCGCGTACCTAATAGAGCCGCTTGTAGCTCTAATCTGGGTATTGAGACCGGTTTCAACGGCGTCACTCGGGCTTTTCCTGCCAAAAGGGTGACGGTGTATTCCTCATTATCATGCCGCTGTCTCCAATACACTGCGCATGCGTACGCGGTTTCGCTGGCGTCCGTGAACACATGTAACTCCCCCTCGTGGCCGTCGCGCGCGATGCATCTGGGGAGTCTCAAATCGCGCAAAAATTCCAAATTCTCGAGATAGTCCTTCCACGCGGCCTCTTCCTTGGGTTGGACCTTGTCGTCCCAACCGATGCCGCTTCTCCAGATGTCCTGTATCAGCCGTTTACCTTGGATCAACACGGGACAGGCTAACCCCAAAGGGTCAAATGTTGACATAACGGCACTAGTGACTTCCCGTTTTGTCGGTGTCGCCTCTTGATCGGCGACCTCTTGGCTGATATTTCTCATACATGTCCGGAAGCCCATCTCGTCTGTACTCGTAAACCAACGCAGTCCTAGCGTTTTCTCTTCTTTAGAGCCTAGCTCTACTTCATCGCACGCGGTCGCTTCGTGACCGAGCGCGCGTAAAACATTGGGGTCATTGGACGCCCAACCCCGCAAGTGCAGTCCGGCCGCGCTGTGTATCGTGTCCACTTCGCTCGCTATCTTGATCGCTTCTTTCTCTGTATGGAAGCTGTGTAGATAGTCATCCATATAGTGATTACGCTCCATCGCGCGCGCTGCCTCGGGGAATTCCTCTTTTAACTCGGCCGCGTTCTTATTTTTTACAAATATCGCGGCACTCGGTGAACAAGCGGCGCCGAAAATCAGTGACGTCATCCTGTATTCTTGAGGCGGTCCCGTCCGCCTATCTTGTCGCCACAAGAAACGCAAACTATCGCGATCTTCTTCTCTTATCTTGATTTGAAGGAACATTTCTTTAATGTCTGCCACTACGGCGATCGGCCGCTGTCGGAACCTTAACAGCACTCCAAAGAGCGATTGTAACAGATCCGGTCCCGGTAATAGTGCGTCGTTCAAACTCTTTCCTTCAAATTTCGCGGCGGCGTCGAAAACTAACCTCCGTTTTTTCTTGGTCGGGTGCGTAACGGTGAAGTGTGGCAAATACCATTTTCTCGTGGACGTCGATTCTCGGTTCGCTTCTTCCGCATATTCACTATCCAGTAAGTTTTGGATCTGCTGGCTGTATTCTTGCTTCAATTCCGCATCTCTGTCGAGTTTTTTCTCAATGGCCTTTAGCCTGCTCTCTGCGGACTTGAAGTTCCTCGGCATTTGTTCGTCGCCTTTTCTCCACAGTAGTCCCACCTCGAAACGTCCGTTAGGCAACCGCCGGCTAGACTTTTCCAATATCTCTAATGCTTTTCCATCAGCATCTGTCGTAGGCCGTCGTGGTTGCACACCGAGAGACTCGATGGCGAAATGCTCCCTGATCAGGCGTTCCATGTCTGTGTCTTGAGCGGAGACGTGAGCACACGTGACGAAATTCACTATCGGCTTCGCACTTCCCCCATCGAAACCGTGTAACACCCACCCCAATAACGTGTAAGACGCCACAGGTTGGTTCTTGGTTCCCTTGCGCGTGCTCTTCGACACTATCAGTTCCCAATTATCTTGGCCTATCAGGAGCTTGGGCGATTCTTCCTCGTAATACAATTGTTCTGCCAGCTTGCGGAGGTGAGCGCACTCTTGTAGTCGCTCCTTGTTGATTCTCTGAGGCGTGAGGCGTATATCGTCAATAGTCCTCGCGCCCTTCAATGTTCGCTTCTTGGCCTGGTGGACACCTCTGATGAGGAGATCGACCTTCATTGAATCCTTTTTAGTGACCTGCCTACCGCCGACAGTCTCCAGGGTGAGTCCTTCTTCGGGTCCCCGTAAACCTATCTCTGCCGCTACTGCAGAGTCTAGCAGTGTCACCGTCGATCCTTCGTCCAGTAGTGCCAAAATCTTCAATGACCCCTTGGGTCCATATATCTCCACCGGCGCCATCTTTAAATAGGCTCGTGTGCTCTGTGCCGTGTTCACTGGGAAACGCACATTGTTGGCCACCTCTTTGTTCTCCTCTTGTTTTTCATTTTTCTCTTCGTGGAGCAACACATGGTGCCGACCTTTGCACTTCTTGCACGGTGGCTTCATACAATTTTCTTTTCTGTGCCGACCCTGCAGACACTTATAGCATAGTCGGCTCTTTTTTGCAGCTTCCCACCGGTCCCTTACCGTAGCCTGAAGGAAGTCCCTACAGTCCAACATCCGGTGGTCACCTCTGCACTGTGAACACGATACCTTGACCTGCTTCTGTTCCTCTTCTATCGCGGTGTGCGTACCCTGCTTCACGGAAGCTTGCCTTTTCGAGGCCTCTTGTACCGCATAGGGTCCGAACAGGTCGGCTTCCCTATTGAGGAATTTCATGACCATCATCAGGTCAGGCCCTTCTGGTTCTCTATTTGACGCATAGTCACACCATCGAGCTCGCGTGACCGCTGACATCTTTTCTACGATGTGTCTCAACATCTCAGGCGATTGTAGATACTGCGGCATCTTCAAGCCTCTTATCGCCGCGACAGAGTTGTTTACTTGACTAGCAAACAAACATACATCTCGCGGATTGTCTGTCACTCGCGGCAGACTCCTTATTCTGTCCAATTCTGTCAGGACCAATGCTTCCGGCCTCCCGAAGCGACGCCTCAATGCCTCCATGACCTCTTCCGGACTACAATCCGAGAATAGCGCACTCTTCACCGCCTCTCTTGCCGTCCCCTTGATGGCCTTTCTGAGCCGCGCCATATTCTGCACGGCGGTAAAGAGAGAAGCGGTGTCGCTGTATACCGTCTTGAAAGCCAACCACTCGCTACTGCTTCCATCAAACTGTGGCAAGTCGTGCAGGAACGCTGGTATTGCCGCGGGTCTGGATGTAGCGCCGATGGCCTTTATAATGGCGTCCGCCAACTTCTGGGAGTCACTTCCCGATGCGTCCTTGGGTGGGTTCTGAGGAGCCGGTGCAGGTATCTCTTCCGGCTGCTCCTCTGGCAATTTCATCGTTGCCTGCACCCATCTGGATACATCATCTTCATTATCAATAGGTTCCTCAATGACGGAATCTTCTTCCTCCTCGAGCCTGAGTAACTCGAGTTGTGCTCTCGCATGTGCCGCTGCTGCCTGCGCCGCCTTCATTTCCTGGAGCGCGACCTCTGCTCTTGCTTCCATTTCCTTCCTCTTATTGACCGACCGTGCCATGCTCTTCGCCTTGACTGACGCAGCCCGGGCAACTTCCAGCTGTCCAGGTGCTCGTGGAGCATCGGTTACCGTCGTCGTGGTGCCGTGCGACCAGGTCGTGGTGACCGTCGACATCGCAGACTCGGAGGTGGTGACCGTCGCAGTGGTCACCGGCGTAGGAGTGGATTCTTGCAGCGCGGTACTCTTCTGGCTTCTTGTCGTCGGCATCTTGATGACGCGTCGAGGATCCGGCTCTCGAAGGACCAGCTGTCGCGGACGATCAGGACTAACCCCCCGGTTTGTAAGACCAGGATCCGATCTCCGCTAGCGGGGCTGGATGGCGATAGACCGAGTTTGACCTCGGCCGCCGGTTTCACACCCAGCTCAATAGGCTCTTCGCGTCACCTATGCCGGGACTGCCGACAACTCTTGAAGCTCTTGTATCCTGAGAGCGTTTCTTTTGTGTAGAGTGTATGTGCTGACCGTACGTCTGTAAAGTATATAATGTACGATGTGAGAGTAATGAATGTGTGAGCGCACCGGTGTGTGTGCGAACTAGGCACCGTTGTGTGTAATGTATGAAAGTATATAATGTGGGAATATATATAATGTATGTATGTATGTATGTATGTGAGAGTGAGTACTTGTATGTGTAAAGTGTGGATGGTGTGCAGTATGTGTGCGAGAATAGTACGGGGGGAAGAGGGGGTCGACCCAGAGAAACCACAATCTCACAACAAAGTCGTATGCCAACCGCACCTAAACCCCGCGAACCTATGCACTATTCCGCCGTGATGTCTTGAGATGTCTATCTTGAAGCAGGTTGTCTTCCTCTTCTTACTTGACTTCTTCTTTTCATCAGTTTTCTTTCTTCAGTTTTTCTTAATACTTGCAGACACACTTGCAGACCTTAAGTGGTCCGAAGTTATACCGCCGGGAGAGCCCCGGAAAAATGACCCAAATTTAGCCCCATAACGGCCCATTTTGTACTATGACGATTGGCATAAACGACACTTTTAATACAGAAACACACAACATTACAATTATATACCATATCTTTTCACATAGCTCATAACTAGCTCTACACATTAATATAAAACACTACACTACCAATTCGTAAATGAACAAAACACATAATACGTAACCAATAAAAAACATTCAAAGTTCACAAACTGTACAACAACAATTTACTCTGCGCATAAGGCGCTTATATATTTCGTTATGTACTCTATTTTACAAACAAGCGCGACGCGGGCGCATTTACGTAATACTCATAACAAGTCACTCGCGCACATAGGAGCTTCGCTAGAGTTCATTAACCGCGGAGTCGGAGGTCGCGTCGCCAACACGTAGTCATATAAAAAAAAAATACAAACAATACACGCATCGAATTATAATTTGTAACCTCCTATTTTGCGTCGAAGTTGGTTAAAATATATTTATTCTCGATAACTTTTGCTTCACTTCTGCATCATAATAATTCTTAATTATAATATATCTACTATCAGAAATGCTGTTTTATCGAGGCCATTCAGTAAAAACTGATTAATACGTCACACAAACCAATATGAAAATTTACAACAACAGTTTTATAGAGACGATTAAGCACTCGATACAGTATTGCTATTTACTATGATAAGGGAAATATGTACTTACGTATGTAAAACATGTTACAATGATCTAAATACACACAAACAACAACAGCATGCGTTTAATGGTCGATTAAAATGGAAGTAGACGATTAAAGATTAAGTACAATAGAAAAATATAACAAATTGTTCCTCTATTAAATAAAGTATAAAAATTACGGTCAAGGATCGAAATATGTAACTCTAGAATTGGGAACAAGAAGTATTCGTTAGCCAGCGATCGACAATATCCTAGTCAACAAAACAAATGTTCAAAAAATAAATGTTCAATCGGTCAAATAAAATGTATAGCCATGTTCGCGCCTAAATTGCATCGACGACCGCGGGGGATGTGTGGCGCGGGGCGTGTACGCAACGAGCGAGGACGAGCGGACCGATGTGACGGAGACATCTTTAAGCCGTCATCAAGGAGTGTAACGCCTTCTTCGTATTTGAAAATTTTTAGTATTTTTCTATTTTGTATTATTATAAAAGTTAATAAACTAAAGTATATCATCAAGAACAACGCTTCATTTAATTCCCACACATATTTATGGTGACCCCGACGTGATCGTGAGCGAGGCAATCGACTTTGGAAGGCGATATTATCCCAGAGGACGAGGTGCAACTATCCAGAACCGAGGGAAGTAAGCCCATTCCTATAATTATCATTACATATTTCCTACTTAATTTTGCTTCGTTTTGGTTACAATTTGTTCGTAATTTCACTCGTTCACGATTGTTGAAAAAGTACCCTCCAACTTTTAATTCTGCAAAAAATTGTACTTAAATTCATCTATTTTCGTAAATTACAGTGTTTAATCCCTTCTATAACAATAATACTTCGTTAAAATAGTAAAATTAAAGACCATATTGATAAATATCCAGCAAATAGTCAAGTAGTAGGTAGTACCTAAATATTATATACTTGTTTTCTACTATCTTTGGTAATTCCAGCATAAACATTAACTAACTTTTTCAATCAAAAACCTATAAGTATTTAAAAATCATCGCCGACTATTCCAGGGTATCTCCGGGATTGAACTGGCGAGAATTTTGCTCGAGGATACCAGTGTCATCGGCGCGGCGCGCGCGGCGCATCGTGCCGGCCAGCGCGGCCGAGCGGGTCGGGCGTCCGTCGGCTACATACGGTACTCGTATCAGCTGTTCTTTTGTTAACGGCTGGTACGGGCGCACGAGGTTGTACTCATTGTTTGATTTTACCGTAGATTTTTATATCTATTTTATTTTTTTGCGTATATTGTTTAGTTGTTTGCACTTACATTAATGGCCGAGTTGAAGGAATTTATTGCTCAAAGAGGGCGCGTTAAAACTAGATTAACTCTTTTCGAAAAGTTTTTAAAGCCTCTTTTAGATATTAAAGTAAATAAAAGTCAATGCGTTGAGTTAAATTTAAGATTAAGCAAACTTCAAGACTTATCATTTAGTTTTGAGGAGATCCAATCTAAAATTGAATCATTAGATACCAATGAAGATTATCAAATGTCAGAAAGAGAGGAAATTGAGAATAGATTTTATAGCTTGATTGCTCGGGCGCAAGAACTGTTACAACTTTTTGAAAGTAATCCGAAAAGTGAATCTTCGCCTCAAAGCGACTCCGATGGTTCCAGGCGTAATTGTTTAAAATTACAACCGTTAAAAATTCCTCCCTTTAATGGCGATGCTAACAAATGGTTAGGGTTTAGGGATATGTATTTATCGCTTATTCACAAAAACGCAACAATAGACGCTATTAGTAAATTTCATTATTTAATATCCTATTTAGAAGGTTCTGCTAAAGAAGTTATAGATTCAGTTACGGTTTCTTCTATTAATTATCCAATTGCGTGGTCGCTTCTCTGCGATAGATTTGATAATAAGCGACTTTTAATAAATGAACATATCAAATGTTTATTTTCTATTGAACCTATGTACAAAGAGTCCGAAAAATGTTTACGTGCTTTGGTCGACACAATCTCTAAAAATCTGAACGCATTAAATTCATTGGGAGAACCAACAGAACATTGGGACTCGCTTGTAATATATATGGCTTCTTCAAAACTTGATCCCACTACTGTCAGAAACTGGGAAGAATTTAGAAGCACTTTGGATACGGTAACATTATCCGACTTCTATAACTTTCTTCGTCATCAAGCTACTATACTAGAAACAGTCCATGTTAGCAAATCTGTAAAACCTGAAAAACGTCATAGTTTTGTTAAATCAAGGTCTTTGGAAACATCCTCATCTTCTTCATATTTTTCGCCTACTCATAGCCATAGTAATTGTTTGGCTTGCAAACAAGATCACAAACTCTATGACTGTACTACGTTTAAATCGCTACCCGTTGAAGAACGAATTTCAAAGGTTTTTCAATGGCAGTTATGCAATAATTGTCTTCGTAGTGGACACCGATCATCCCAATGTAGACTCGGTGGCTGCCGCATCTGTAAAGGAAAACATAATACAATGTTACACAAACAGTCTTCTCTACATTACTCAGAAGTACAACCAAACACATCTCTAGAAAATCGCAAGGAAACTACATCATTTACAACCAATATGCTTCCAAAAAATGACTTACCTGCATCCGAACTCAGCTCCGAGTCTGAAAATTCCTCGCGTATCATCAGTATGTCTTCTATTTCCTCGAATCAAGCTCTTCTTTCTACGGCATTATTAGAGGTGACTAACAAAGACGAATCGTTTACTCTACGAGCGTTATTGGATAGTGGCAGTCAAACATCTTTCATAACTGAGGCAGCTGTCACTAAACTTGGATTAACTAAAATACAAAACCAAATTCGATTTGTATCAGGTATAAATAATGCCATTCTTAATATAACAGAACATTGTGATCTCGTAATTCGATCATTATTCAATTCATTTACCATGCCTGTCAAATGCTACATCATACCTTTAATCACGGATAGGCTGCCGCAGAACAGTATTCATGTAGAAAATCTAGATATTCCGAACCACATTAAATTAGCCGACCCCAGTTTCTACTCTCCATCCGACATTGACATGCTTTTAGGTGTCGATGTTTTTTGGGATTTAATTGGTAGTTCAAAATTAAAATTGGGTCCAAACAAGCCTATTTTACACGAAACTCAACTAGGATGGATAGTCGGCGGTTCTATGGGGGGCGGCAGCGACGGCGATAAGACAAACCGAACAATATGTCATTTTAGTAAGGAAATACAACAGCAACTCTCCAAGTTTTGGGAACTAGAGGAAGTACCATCAGAATCCGTCGCATTTAGTGATAATTTTTGTGAAAAACTATTCATTGAAACAACATATCGCGATGGAAATGGTAGGTTTTGTGTACAAATCCCTCTTTGTGATTCACCCGATGTTCTTGGCGAATCGTACTCTCTTGCTGAAAAACGATTACTTCAGATGGAAAGGAAAATGAAAAGAAATTCTTCATTTCGATTAGAGTACAATAAATTCATGCAGGAATACGAACGTCTCGGACATATGACTGAAGTTGCAAACTTATCACACGTTTGTTTCTTGCCTCACCATGCCGTTATAAGAGAGAGCAGTGAGACGACTAAATTGAGGGCAGTTTTTGACGCGTCAGCTAAAACATCTACCGGTATTTCTCTTAACGATATCCAATACGTAGGTCCGGTAATTCAAGACGAATTGTTTTCAATATTATTAAGGTTCCGACAACACAAATATGTTGTTACGGCCGATATCAAAAAAATGTACAGACAGATATTAGTGCAACCTGAGCAGCGCCACCTGCAAATGGTCTTATGGCGTGACAGGGAAGATCATCCTATCAAATTATATCAGCTAAATACAGTGACATACGGTACAGCTTCAGCTCCCTTTCTAAGTACACGATGTTTGTTACAATTATCAAAGGAGTGTTCGGATGAAAAAATATCTCGATTAATGAAAGAGGACTTTTATATCGACGACTTGTTAACAGGTAGTCACTCAAAACACGAACTGATTCACTTTGTAAACTCTATTACACAAATTCTCAATTCAGCATGCTTCAATTTACACAAGTTTCGCACAAATATTCCTTCTATTTTTAAAAGTGATCCCAATATTCATTTAGATAAAGATTTGGATCTAAGTTCACAGTCCAGTGCTTTAGGACTTAAATGGAATCCAAGCACTGACGTCCTAAAATTTCCTACTCAGATTGATTGTTCTCTAGCCACAAAAAGGTCGATTTTATCAAATTCCGCTAAGTTGTTTGATCCTCTAGGATTGCTGAGTCCATGTACTATTATACCTAAAATTCTTCTTCAAAAATTATGGCTTTTAAAACTAGACTGGGACGATCCCATTCCTTCTGAAATAAGAAACACTTGGGTTAATTTTCTTTCAAATTTAGACAACTTAACACAGCTTGAAATTCCCAGGTACACACTCAATGATGAGCCCCATATAGTTGAAATGCATGCATTCTGTGACGCTTCAACAAATGCGTATGCGTCATGCATTTATTTGAGATCCATCGACAAATTAGGAAATATTACTGTCAATCTTCTTTGTGGGAAAACTAAGGTAGCCCCACTGAAACCGCAAACAATTCCTCGTCTAGAATTATGTGGAGCCTTGCTAGCTGCTCGCTTGGCATCCACTGTTTTAAGGTCTTTACGAATTAAAAATATTAGCAACATATATTATTGGACTGATTCTTCTATAGTGCTTGGCTGGTTGTCGTCACGCGCTCGTGACCTCAAACCTTTTGTTGCTAATCGTGTTGCAAAAATTCAAGAATTAACTTCGACTGGCTTATGGAGACACGTGCCCGGAGCACAAAATCCGGCTGATCTCTCCTCACGTGGAATGGACCCTAAACTGATTAATAACGCCACTTTATGGTGGCAAGGTCCTCCCTTTTTGTCAAAGTGCCAAGATGAATGGCCAAATAACGATAAAATTTCAAATGAGCTTCCTGAAAGGAAAACTTTTACATGCACGACAATAACTACAAGCCATCTAAACACAAGTGCCCCTGACCTTGTGAATTTCGATAGGTATTCCAAATTATCTACTCTTCATAGAAGTATGGCTTACATTTTAAGATTCACCCACAACTTACGATACTCCAGTTCAAAGCGAACAGGTTTTCTCACTATAGATGAACTTAACAATGCTCTTACTTTCTTAATAAAGCAACATCAACATAAATGCTTCGAGTTAGAAATTAAATTGCTAAGTAACAGAAAATACTTACCTTCTAGGTCGCGTTTATTATCATTACGACCTTTTGTAGATGAAAATGGTGTTCTCCGTGTAGGGGGTCGGTTACAAAATTCATCTGCACATTATAACAAAATGCATCCAATCATACTAGATTCGAAACATATTTTTACTAAGCTACTATTTACTCACGAGCATAAAAAACTTATGCATTGCGGTCCACTATTACTATTAACAAACTTACGCCAAAATTATTGGCCTCTTGCAGGCAGACGTATAGCTAGAAGCACAGTCAATAACTGTAAACTGTGTGTCATTATGAAGGCCAAAACTGTAACTCCTATCATGGGGAACTTACCCATGTCAAGAGTGACTCCTAACTTACCTTTCCAGACCTCAGGCGTTGATTTTGCGGGACCCTTTCTTATTCGGGATCGGATTGGACGTGGATTTAAATTAATAAAAAGCTACTTGTGTCTCTTTATATGTTTGGCTTCCAAAGCAGTACATTTGGAAATTGCATCTGACCTTAGCACTGACGTATTCTTTTTATGCTTAAAACGGTTCATCTCTCGCAGAGGAAAACCTCATGAAATTTATTGTGACAACGGACGAAATTTTGTGGGTGCAAACAATGACATTTCACAGTTCTTAAAGACAAACAATGAATCTATCTCTGCTATTACCGCAAGCGAAGGCATTAAGTTTAAATTCTCGCCGGCTTATTCTCCCCATTTCGGCGGGATTTGGGAAGCCGGTGTAAAGTCAGCAAAGCATCATATATATCGAATTTTAGGAAATAACCATTTTACATATGAGGAACTCTCGACATTGTTTATTCAGATCGAAGCAATTTTAAATTCCAGACCCTTAACTCCCCTTTCATCTGACCCATCCGACTTACTTCCATTAACTCCAGGGCATTTCTTGATCGGCAAACCTCTCACTTCGTTGCCATCACCAGATTTATTGGAGATGAAGACTAATCGACTAAACAAATACCAACAACTTGAACAAATGAAACAACACTTTTGGAAAAGATGGAGTAACGAGTTTTTATGCGAGTTGCAACAAAGATCAAAATGGCGAGTCAACACCGGAGAACTACTTCAAGGCGACATGGTAGTGCTTAAAGAAGGAAACTTACCTCCACTTAAATGGCGTATGGGCCGCATCTCAAAACTTTATCCTGGATCAGATGGCATCGCACGTGTAGCGGATATCCTTACAGCGAAAGGCATGGTACGACGGGCCATTAGCAACTTGTGCCCATTGCCGGTGGTGAAGTCTTCAAACGAAACTACTCGAAATCCCCAAGTCTTCGAGGGGGGGGAAGATGTTCGCGCCTAAATTGCATCGACGACCGCGGGGGATGTGTGGCGCGGGGCGTGTACGCAACGAGCGAGGACGAGCGGACCGATGTGACGGAGACATCTTTAAGCCGTCATCAAGGAGTGTAACGCCTTCTTCGTATTTGAAAATTTTTAGTATTTTTCTATTTTGTATTATTATAAAAGTTAATAAACTAAAGTATATCATCAAGAACAACGCTTCATTTAATTCCCACACAGCCATTAAAAAAGCTTTAAAATGACAATTGGGTCACAACCCAATTAGGTCGGCTGGCACCATTTTCGGGATCTTACGGATGCGATGGCATGATGTCGAATTAATTTCACCTTAGGGAATTCGCCTAATGCCATGCAACAGGGCCACATTTCTACGATTGAGTTACGGATTTTGCACTGTACTGATCATATCCATGATCATCGAATAGTCGAGGCAAATGGAATCAATTGGTAACGCATATTGCATAGAGGCAAGATTTGCTATTACTGCTCTGAAATTACGTGAAATAGAGAATTGTAAATAGTCTCTGTAATAGAGTATTATATTATAATGTATGTATGTATGTATAACAATTTATCGTTTTGCACATGTTTTAAATGTAAGTACTTACTGAATTTATTTAATGAAATCTGGTAAAATCCAATATATTTTATAGGCACATAATAACTCACTTTTACAAGTTATTTAATGTTAAGTGTGTATTAAAATATATTATTCCTTAACATAATCAACAGCCGCAAGCAAAAGTTACGTTGACATCTGTAATGGAAAACAAATGGCACCTGAATTTAAATCAAAACAAATACCTACTAATATTGCAGATTTCTAAACAAAATGAAGTCTAGACATTAAACACTACTCAGAAAAAATGTGCCATTAGGCAAAGACTTTAATGTACACTAAAGTCTTTGCCATTAGGTATACAAACTACATTGAAAGCCACTTACGCGATTCAATTGTTTCCCTGGTATTCAACCAAGTTAAATAAACTGATGACTGAAATGTTAAAAATAAACCACAATAAACCCATTTTTAATTGTAGATATTTATAATTAATTATGGTGAAAAACCTGGGCCCACACAAAAATACCCTCCAGCGTTCTGCACCACAGAATACAGAAGGAAGTTTGGCACGGAGTAGGTACATTACGATCATCTGTTCGACGTGATTGTAATAAATTTATTTGCGCTCTGTAATTAAACTAAAGAATGTGTCTTGTTTCGTTTCATTACCTTTTTAAACGCTCACATATTTTTATAAAACCTTGTTTTATACGAGACGTTACAGAAGACTACAGCTCTGCATAACTTTGGCAAAATGCTATTAATATACATACTTATTTGAATATAACCTTTGATTTTATAAGATTTTTTATAATGTTGATTCAAGAAGTTGTTGTATATGTGTATTTTATTCATATAAACACCATTATAGCTGCATAATAAGATGCAGTTCCATTTTAACCAATGAAAAAATTTGAGTAGGTTCACAATTCGAACCGTATAAACGGTTTTTTTGTATGTATGTATACACGCAGAGCTTTTCGCCGATTTATCCGATTTGATGTTTCTTTTTCATTCGGAGGGGATATAGCTCAAAATTACACCCCCAATGGGGAGAAATCGGAGGTGACTAAGTAATACTTCGTTATTTGTACACTGATATTGATAATACTTTCACAAAAAAAAAGTTAAAAAAGTAATGACTTAACAAAATTAGCTATTTTGTTTTTTTTTTACTTTTAGTGCTAGTTGAGTTTTAGTTTTTGTATATATATGTAAAAAGAAAAAATAACATTTAGGCATTCTAAGATCATAAAATTGCCTTCGGTCATAAATACTATTAATATATCAATGAAAATTATATTTTAGTGATGTAAAATAATTCAGCTGCACCGCAGCAAGTTGACAACATTCCAACCTGTCTTGAATAAAATATAATTAACATATGATGATTATTTATGGTTTTGCGCTTAAATAAATTAAGTATTGTAACACACCAAAACAAATATGTATCATCGTGTCGTGGCTTGATGTCAAGAGATGGCGCCACTACTATAGCGCGATGCATTTAGTATGGCACACCTACATCCGATCCTTCCGATCTAGCTTCCACTACGTGGGACTGTTTTGGGACCTTAGGGGAATTATACCTAGGTCAGTGCATCACACAATCACCTACGCTTCCACACCGTGGGACGGGGAGATTATCGATGTATTGTCAGTAGCTAGACTCTTTGTATTATGAATGTAATAGTACTGTGTTTAAAACAATAAACGCTGTTTACATAACGAAGTGTATAATTTCGTCCCATCGCTGTCCAAAATATAATTTTTAAGGACCTATCCAATGATATCACACATGCCATGTGCGAAGGAAAATAATCCTCCCTCAGTTACATGTATCCATGAAGAGCCATCGCAATTTTTTTTTCTTAATTTCACTCTACCTCTATGTGGCGGTTCATAGAATACACCTAACATCCAAATTTCATTCATATAGTGCTTGTAGTCTCCGAGTAAACTGGCTGAGACATACGGACGGAAATACAGACACGATTAGGATACGGACATGACGAAATTATTAGGGTTCTGTTATTGCTATTTGGATCCATAAAATCGTGTGTCCAGCAACCAAACTTTTAGTGTTTCTAATTAAGTACATATAGGTATTTACTAATCATTAATATACTAAAATATTATCAAGTCATACCTACTCGTACCGAATATAATAGGTACCGAAAGTATTTAATTACAATATGACAAAAAACCTATCGAAAATTAAATATTAGTATAAATACGGAAATAAAGTCGCATGCTAGTCTATATTAAATTGAATTTTAATGTACTAAGCGACCTTAAGTTTACACTTTCGCTTTCCAGTTTTACCTCAACTATGTTTAGAACACGTGACAAGCGGAATGTTAATGATTTTAATATATCGTTCATAGATTCGCGTGACAAAGACTTGTTATATTCGAGAACCTTTCGCGCAGTTAGCCAGGAGACTAAGGCTGATATCTATACAGGCAGTTCCCAAATTATTTTCTTTACCATAGATTTGCTTACTGGCAGTTAATTTATGACACATTTTGTATGGAAGATCTGTCAAACACTATTGATAGTAATCTATCTGTAAATAGTAGGAACGGCTTCGAGTATAAGTCATCTATGGAAGTAACTTTAATATGAACTCACCAAAGTCAACTTAAAAACGGTCGCTTTACGCAGTTCATTTTTCGAAAAGCGAGAATACTTAATCATAAACCTTTTAAATACTACTTTCAAGGGAAGAAACGAGTAAAAATAAATATGAATGTAGAAAAAATACTTATTTTGATAAATATCCACCATTATAGCGTGGTGTGGATAATGAAGTCCTTGTGAATCGAATTCACCGGGCGATAGTCACCGTACCTTTTATATTAAGACTTACCTAAGTCATATTCATACAAAACGACTTGGACTCAATCGAAGTTTGCTTTATGAATCTCGGCCTGCAAAACGATTCAATTTCTGCTATGAGACAAACGTTTATTAAAAACTCAAAGGAGCATGAGAGACTATTCCAATAACAGAGGGAAATCGGTCAAGTTGAGTTCTCCGTCATTCAAAGTAAGCCATCGGTCTTATTTGGTTGCCAAATGTGTCGAGCCATTTACTGTCATGTTTTAAAATATAAACTTTTATACTTATATCGAATTTGTAAAAGTATAATTTTATTCCAACGTTATAAATAACAAGGTGAGTCGCTCATAGCCAGATTGCACTCACTAATCGGTAACCGATTAGCGGAGTCAGTCTATGGATGGGTGACCGCATAATAGATAATGGTGGTGAAATACCACTGTATTTCAACTAAGCACCGAGTCTCCGTGCTTTGGAGGGTACAAGTTACGTCTCGTCTGACAGCAGTCGCGTTCGGGCGGCTTGAAAACTTGACACTAATTTGGCTAACCATTCGATATAGATAGATAGATTAACAAGGTTATTGTTAGGCTTTGATCCATGCTGATGAAATCAAAAATATTTATTTCTTATTCATTGATTAGTTCGATAAAAAGAATCTCTCACAGTCTCCTTCATCACTCTGCCGCACATAAGCCTCTTTTGATTGTTCCATTTGCATTTGTAGCGGTCCTGTGCGAATCGAATCCATTGAATTGATGTTAGTACATTTAATTTAGGGATAACATATTATAACTATTAAAATGGTTTAAATAAATATAGAATCCTGAAGTAAGTGTCTAAGTATCTTATTGAGTAGGGACCCGAGGATCACTTTAAACTTATCCTTTCCATTTGTATTGCTGTTACTCTGCAAAAGCTTAAAATAACTCAATAATGAACCTAGATACAAAAATAACTATTTAGAAACATCCCGAAAATACCAGAAACAATGTGGAAATACTTTTATTACGTTTAAGTACCAAAACCCATTGCCAGTTATTATTACGCTAAATTATAATACTTTTTTGTTATATTTGAAAACCCTTTTTTATCATAGATCGTTATAATAATTATCTTATCAAATGATATTAACTTTATTATTCAGATCAAAATTTTATCTCTTGTGTAGGCTTTACAACTAACTCATTTATGGTTTTTATTGGAAATGAGTGTCATAATATTATAGTACCTACTTACTATGTATTAAACTACGTTAATATAAATGAAATAAATAAATACACCCAACAGTCTCACACAGGCTTGACCCCACACTAAGGTATATGAGCCTTGTATAAGATTCGTGGGTACTACGAGATACTTTCGGCCTAACACATAGACCCAATAAAATATTTGTGGACCACACGAACATGCTCGGTGCTGGTAACGAACCCAAGGCTTCTCATCTCTGGTATAGTAAGGCATATATTAATTTCTAATTTACCATTACTTTAATATATTGCATTGTAGCCCTGTATTATATGTCCCACTGCTGGGCTCAGATCTCCTCTACTGAATGAGAGGGGTTAGGCCTTAGTCTATAACGCTGGCCTAATGTGGGTTGGCAGACTTCACATACCTTCGAAATTCTTATGAAGAACTTCTCAGGTATGCCGGTTTCCTCACGATGTTTCCTTCACCGTTAAAACAAGCGATAATAATTAACAATTAATGCACACATAACTTGGAAAAGTAAGAAGTGTATGCTCTTGGGACTGGTTTCGAACCTGCGACTTTCGTCTCGACAATCCGTACTAGTGGCACTATTGGGCATTATTAGACTTGACTTATGTCTCTGGACGACGAGTGCAGTCCAGTGCCATGCAGTGAAGCTATGTGTGGTGTTGCTTCTGTTTATACGCAGACATGACGCTTACCATCAGGCGAGCGACGTGCTGGTCTCGTCATTCAAGCTAATAGAAAAAACCACTCCCCACTGAGCTATCGCTGACTTGATATACTATACTATAAAATATTATGTCACTAATTGGTAGAACTATTTGGCGTAAAGTAGAGAAATACGTTTCGACATAATATATTCGCGAATAAATTGCATCACACAACAGCTCGAACGTGTATAAATTCAACGAAATTTTGCAAAGATTAACTTTTATTTGGCCTTAAACACAAAACACAGAAATTTTGTTTTGTGGCCTACCTAACCTATTCCAAAGATTGGAAGCACTCGACAAAGAATAATTCCGCATTTTTTTATCAATTTGAATGGCGAGTCGAGCAACTTGCAAATAAAAGCAACACCATACGGATCTTTGAATCACTGCATGGCACTGGACTGCGTTCTTCACCCCGAGACATAAGATGGTAAGTCTCATAATGCCCAGTAATTTCAGTGGCTTCAGTGTCCTTCAAAGCCAAACCTAACCATGCTTACACACTGCTGCTTGGCGGCAGAAATAGACAAAGTGGCGCCAACCCAGACGTCCTCTCGCATACGAGGGTCCTACAACCTTGTGAAGTCGCCTCATGGGTCTAGTGGCAGCGTAATTACTCATAAGGCTGTAAAACCTGCAAGATCCTGGGTCCAAATTCCTGGTCGGGCAATCACAATTTGTGTTTGAGTTCCAATTCGTAAAACAAACAGGAGATGCCCAGAATGGAATATATGCCCGATATGGCGATAGGTTCGCCCACCTGTCGCATCATTTTACGGAAATAAGTTCGACGAACCGTGGACACATCAGTTGCGCCTCTGCTTAACCATGTAGGCTTAGCATGTAGGTATATATATACGATTGTAGGTACGTACATAAAATAAAATACTATAGACGGGCTGTTTAGAACTAAAATTGTAGGATCGCAAAACAAACTAGTTTAGATCGAAACTAGTTTATGAACTAGGTATTTCCATCAGACAGTTCCATCAGATTTTAAATCAACTAACTATAAACATTACTATTTTACCATCGCACCACCCGACACCATGGTACACCTGTATCAATCCCAAGTTGACACTATTTTTCAATGAACGTATTACTTTAAGTAATACGTATAATATTAATATAATTAATTAATTAAAATAATGTAAATTATTTAAGTTTTGTAATAGCAAATATAAATTAATAAAAAATTACAAATATTTAAAAGACTTCGGCTGAGTTTCTTGGTACTTCTTCTCAGACCAGTGGGCATTTGCGAAGCACCGGTAGATTCCAAACTCGACGCGTAAAAGTGCCCTTGGGGGCCTAATTACTGAATAAATGATTTGATTTTGATTTTGGTGGAGTTCATCCATATTACCTGGAAACAATACCTTCAAACACGGTACGTTTCCAACGTTCATTTCTACCACGCACACAAGCTCTAGAATGAACTCCCTGCATTGGTGTTTCCCGAGCGTTATGACCTGGCCTTATTTTAGCGAGACTTTAAAAGAGTTTTCCTACCGTTGGATGCGGCTTGGCTGTGCTCTGGCATTGCTGAGGTCCATGGGCGGCGGTAACCACTTACCATTACGTGGGCCTCCTGCTATCTGGGCAATAAAAAAAAGCTCTTGTAATATTTAAAGATGAAACAGTAGGAATGAAAGTTCAAATTAAGATTTCACTTTGCGGTCGACCTGACACTAGTCGTCTCTAGTCTACGAATAACAGTAGTTACGTAAACAAATTAGTATACAGAATAACTTTATTGTAATATACCTACGTGTTGAGATCAAATTTTGAAGTTAGGGAAGCGTCTGAGGCAATTTGCTTACGAAAATAGCACGGTGGACTTTAGCCTATTGAAGTTTGCTTCCTTTGTTTTGCCTCATGGAGGTCAACGGTAATTTTGTCTATTCTTGTCTGACACAAAAACAGCCTAAAGGATGTTATGTAGTTCCATGTTATTTGTAAGTTATTACGAGTAGGTAGTTTGAATATAGTAAACAGAGCTAAACTATGAGTATGTTGTGGTTCGGTTTAAAGGACATTGAAGCCAGTAAAATTACTAGGCAGTATAAGACTTAGCATATTATATCTCGGGGTGATAAAAGCAGTTTAGTGCCATGCAGTTCATTGTAATTCAAAATTCAATTGTGTTGTTTCTGTTTATAGGCAAGTGCTGCGCTTACCATAGTCATTAAAGCTAATAAAAGATGTAACATCAGTATCATCTTAGCCTATTGCCATCTTTCTTATCATCTGTCCTTTGTTGGACGTATATTGGCCTCTGCCGTTGCTAACATTTTTATGATGTTGCTTATGCTTACGTACTTATACAATTATACCTACATAATATTCCATGATAGAAAGAAAGACCTTACATGTTTTTGTATCCAATTAGACAACCTGGCAGAAAAATTCCTACTCGATCATATATAGGTAACATTGCAAATTTTAGGTAGGTACTCTTCTTATTCATCCACCTGCCCTTATCCCACGCGCAGTAGGATCGGCGCAACATGCTTTTAATCTCATGTTACAGAAATATTTGACTTGTAGTTTTAAGGCAACCCCTCTGGGGAGAAAACACCTAGACCTGAAACAAATACTTATTTGTGGATCACACAAACATTTTGTCTCGGTGCGGAATCGAACTCGCGGCCTCTCGCTTCACAGCCGGCTACTCGCCCACTGCGCCAATATAATATATCGGTCGATTATGACGACCGATAAAATCACGGCAGTGAGTGAAGGCTTCGATGTTAGTATGATTTCTAATAACTGGGTATTTCAATGCAAAGAAATTCGACAATGCTTCAGTGTACCAATACGACCAATTGACGATAAAGTAGGTACATATGTGTATATTGTTCTTATGTAAAAATTATACAAGTTATGATAGTGTAAACTTGCAATATACTTAACATAATGCTTTCGAAGCCTGAGATTAGCGTCTATTATTTATTCAATTTATGAAAATATTTGCATAATTTTAAGATTATCTAGTTTCACTTTTACGTCTTCAAATTGTAATAGAGGAAATACAATTTGGTTCTTATATTTCGTATTTCTACTTAATAAAATGGTTTCTAATTAGAGGTTCTCAATTCGGTTGTTTGTTTTGCTTATTTATTTCTATTTATGTTAAAATCGATATGATGCTTAATTATCATTATTTCTTTTTTATCCGATCTGAACTAGATCTTTTTAATTATCCTTTATTTAATTACGGCAACAGAAATGTGTCTATAGTCTCTACCTATGAACCTACAACTTATAACTCATATTTTTCTCAGGGAGCAGTCCAAAGATCACCAGATGACATGGCTTTTCTGGCGACGGCGGAGGCTGGTGGTGGCGCTGCTCGCGTTCTTCGGGTTCTTCAACGTGTACGCACTTCGGGTCAACCTGTCGGTTGCAGTGGTCGCCATGACAGAACCAATGGAGACGAAGTTGGATAACGGCACTGTTGTGTTTGTGAGTAATTCTTAATAGGTAAAGAAATATGGGTATTTGTTAGAGTCATTGATAATACAACTTAAATACACACATTATTTACCATTCTATTTCGGTTTTGGTATATGGCGGTTGTAATAAGTGTGACCATCCATATATTACTGTGCTGTGTGCTGTGGTGCAAACTATTCACGGCGCGGGCGTTCAGCACCGGCCTAGCTAGCCCTTGATCAGAGGGGCTAGCACGGAAAACTACCGAAATCGTAATGTAAAGGTATCGAGGGCTCGATAGATAATTCCATATATATCATTTATATATATTCCATATATATTAGTTTCTTTTACGTACGATAGAGGCGCTGTACCAAAATCTCATAGAAATTGTTGTCGATGACAGCTCGAATAACTTTTCGCAAGTTTTCCGTGCTAGCCCCTCTGGGTAGAGCGAGATTGTCATTCGGCGCCCTTTACTTGATGCTGTCACATCACATAAATTGTATTTCAATTTATGTTAAACATAAAAATCAACTTTGTAAAAATCACTCAATATTGAATTTTCACTCAAAATTGTTTTTCGCATTTGCCATTTTGGCGCCCTTTGCCACCTGACGCTTAGAACGACGGCTTCTCTCGCTCTACATCAGGGCCCGCGCTGCGAGCGTTATCCTGGCTTAATGCCAGGGGATCCACCTGGCAAGACAAAACAGCAAAGCTAAAAAGCAAATAAAACATTTTAAGAAGCTACTTGCTCTAGTTTATGTAAGATTGAACAACAACTATCTAACCAAGGAATACTCATCCCTGATTAATTGCTATGGAAAATTTATTTATACGACATGCTATAAAAGCAAGCGTCACTTGGCAGGCAAAGTACGTGGTGCCAATAAATTTTTATTGGCTAAGTTGTAATCAACACCTCACAGCCCATGAATTATCCATGGTATAAAATATATTAACTACTTCGTGGACGTACACTAAGATTCCTTCCGATGTCTGAGTTAATTGTTTGAAATAATTAGGTAGTAATATTATAAATGTTTTCACAACTAAACCACTGAACCGATTTTGATTAAATTTGGTACGATAAACCCTAGAAAAGGACACAGGTTACATTTTATCCCATAAAAATGCATACTGTTGGGAACTCGAAACCCACGCAGGCGAGAAAATACTAGTTACCTATAACCAATCCCAGGAGCATGCACTCTAAGTTACATGTGTATTCATTGTTAATTATCACTTGCTTTAACGGTAAAGGAACATCGTGAGGAAAATTGCATACTTGAGAAGTTCTCCATAAGAATTTCAAAATATCTGAAGTCTACCAACCCGCATTATGCCAGCTTGGTGGACTAACCTCCTCTAATTCAGTCGAGGAGTCCCGTGCCCAGCAGTGGGTCGTGTGTAATACAGTGCTGGTATTAATATTGCTATTACGATTTCGATATATTGAAAAAAAATATTCTAGATACCGGAGTTTGACTGGAACTCGCAGACCAAAGGCTGGGTACTGAGCGCTTTCTTCTACGGATACATGATCACGCAACTCCCCGGTGGCTGGTTAGCGGCTAAAATAGGAGGTAACAGGTTCGTTCCATTTGCTAGAATACATTTTAATCGTTCAGAATGCATGAATTTCCATCAAATGGTGTTTGTAAAATGAATTTAGAATAAAATGTTACAGACTAGAAAGTAATGAACGTGGGATTGAAATATTTCCTAGTAGGTATTCTTGTCAATATACAAAATGTAACAAAACCCTGTTGGGCGTTTTAACTGTGATATCAGAATCGATATTCAAACGAAATAACTCGCATGCGAAAATGAGACTATAAAAATAATCATATTTATTGTTTATGATTTAATTATTTTATTGTTTGTAAACCGTATTTCGATTGATTACCTCTGCAAGAGCGATGAATCGGAGCCAGAGCGAGATAGCAAGTTGCGGCGTCTACGGGCATCCAACGCGCCGCGCCGCGTGTCCGTCCATTTACGTCACTACAACACACGAGTCAGCTGTTCATCACTTTTCCGATGTTTTTTTTTTAAATATGTTCATTTTTCTAAGCTAAAGGATAATATCTCGCTTCTGTTTATATTTTTTTATAATTTCACTATTTTATTAAGCTGTTAATATTAATATGTCTATCGTCACGACCCTAAAAGGGCCAACAGGGTTTTTGTTACATATTAATTAAATAAGTAACGTATACATTTAATAATTGGAATAAATACAGTATCTAACAAATTGTAAGTTGAGTCCTGAAAATAACAATACATTACGGAAGTCGTAAGTTGGAAAATATGTGATATATGTTAAATAATAAACTTCGTCCAAGCGTAAACGTATAAGGTTCTACATGAGCCACTTCGCAATTCTTACGTAAGCAAGTCCGTAAATAAATGCAATTGCCGTCTTACAATTTAGCAAAAGTATGGACGTTTAAATACAATTACAATAAAATGTTATTGACTGCCTCGCGCAGTTATAATGCGTACGTGTTACGTCTGAGGGTGACGCTGAGGTCTTGAGGTTTTAATCAGTTTAATACTCAGTATCGACCCGGAATCTGGAATTGTGCCCGGTATGGCAATAAGCTCGCTCCCTATCACATCAATGGATGGAGATACGCTTGACGAAATGTCGGTTTACTACTTACACCTCTGCCTACCCCTTCGGAGATTATAGGCGTGAGTGCGTGTGTATGAATCAACAATCAACTTCAACACTGCTAATTGTTTCCAGGGTATTTGCGATAGGCATAGGAGCGACATCACTGCTCACGTTATTAACACCGCCGCTTGCACACACCAGCACCAGTCTGCTCATAGCTGTCAGAGTCATCGAGGGACTGTTCGAGGTAAAGTTCTATGGTATTGTCTTTTTGTCACACTAGGTTAACCTGTATCGTGGGTATAAAGAACTACGAGGGACTTGCGGTCCTACAAAACCCATACCAGAAAAGCATATTTATGGATCACACAAACATTTGTCTTGGTGTGGGAATCGAATCAGGGTCTCTCGCTTCGCAGCCGGCTACTTGCCCATTGCACCACGAAGGCTGTCGTAATTTGTAATCGGTATTAAGTTCAATTGTATTTTTTACCATTGAGTTTAACATAGTGATTTCTTAGGTTTACGCGAATATTACACATTTAAATAAAACTAGTTTATACGTCGGGGCTAAAATAAAAATTAAACCGCGATAAATAAACTAGTTTTATTTCATTCAGTTTTATGAAAGAAAGCATTTATTGGCAGGCGTTAGGTGGTACATGTATACAACTGATGCAGAAAAAAAACATTTTTATAAGTAGTAGGGTACCTAGATACCCACCCACTGTGAACGGTATATGTCCCACCACGACCGTGCCAAAAGGATCCAAATCAGCATATCATCATCATCATCATCATCATCAGCCACAAGACGTCCACTGCTGAACATAGGCCTCCCCTAATGCCTTCCAGGCCGACCTGTTGGAAGCGGCCTGCATCCATCGGCTTCCTGCAACCCTTTCTACGTGATCGAATCAGAAATGAGGAGATCTGTAGACGAACGAAGGTAACTGACATAGCCCAGCGGATTAGCATGTTGAAGTGGCAGTGGGCAGGCCACATAGCTCGCAGAACTGATAGCCGATGGGGCAGAAAAGTTCTCGAATGGAGGCCACGTACGGGCAAGCGCAACAGAGGACGTCCACCTTGGACCGACGACCTGACAAGGGTTGCAGGATACAGCATATGCCAAACATTAAATGCTTGGCGCTGGTTTTGAAGTTTTGGTTCTCTGGTATTAGAACGTCTTAAATTTTTTGGCCTGTGTGTTGCATGTCGCGTGACGGTCGGCCGCGGAGTAGCGATAAAGTGAAAGGCGCTCGCCAGAGCAGCCAAGGCCAATATGGCGGCGTCTATAGTTCGCACGCTATTTTGTTTGTTTTTGTTAGTGTTTAATGTAATATTATTCCAAAAATTTTAAAATTAAAAATAAATAAAAATTACTAATTTAATTAATAATTTGTTTTATTTAATTTTTATTTTAAATTTTTAGTTTGTCTATAATGTGAAAAAAGTTTCACTTTTACCGTGGTTTCATAAAACCACACAATGATTTTTTATTTATCTGTTTAGGGTGTGACGTACCCATGTATCCACGCGGTGTGGTCTCGCTGGGCGCCCGCGTCGGAGCGCGCTCGCCTGGCGACGTTCGCGTTCAGCGGCAGCTACGCGGGCACCGTGGTGTCGATGCCAGTGTGCTCGCTACTGACGCGCTACACCGGCTGGCCGGGGATATTCTACGTGTTCGGTGAGCTATAACACATATTGATCCGTTTTTTTATAAAACTAAGGGCGTTTGTTTGTTTTTGTATGTTTTTCCACAAAACATAAAATAAAAAAAAAACTTAAAGTCCGACGAATATGAAACATATCTTACTTTCTTCCCCACATTATTCTGCATCGATTGGTATCGGTCTCGACCCATACCCCCAGCGGTTTCGGAGGAGATAGCGTGACAAGCTTTTGGCAGCGGCGGCGGCGCCAATTACTTTTTTTTAGAATAGAGAGATAACAATCTTTAATTCCAAAAGTAAAAACAGAATGGAATGCTCAGTACCAGCCTGGAGTCTGGAATTTGTACCCGGTATGGCGATAGGCTCGCCCCCTATCACATCATGGGACGGAGATACGCTTGGTGAAATGTGGGTGTACTGGTTGTAACCAGAGGTATACCTCTGCCTACCTACCCATTCGGGGATTACAGGCGTGAGTGCATATGCGTGTAAAAATAAAACAGTAATATGTAGTACCTACAGGTTTACAACTATAGCTTGATAAATAGGCCTATATAGCAGGATTTCTATTTTAACATTGGATCTATCATTTGTGACTACGGGGCGTCCCAGATATCGGTTTTAAAGTCAATCAGCCTTAAAACAAATTGGCGGCCACATTTTTTAAATTCTAACATCTGATATATCAGCTTATTTTTTAATATGCAAAATACAGTTTGAAATGCAATTTACAAAGTATAAAACGGTATCAAATATTTTTTCAGGTATAATGGGTTTGGTGTGGACGACAATATGGTGGATTGTTGTGAAGGAATCTCCTGAGAAAGATCCTCATATAACGCCAGCTGAACTGAAGTACATACAGGTAGTACATAAACTAAGATTTGTTCTCGTTTTTGCTCGTGTAAAAGAACCAGTTTATAAGATTTTTGCCACGTGGCCAATCAATCAAAATTAATCTTTCTTGCATATCGCATACACTTGAACCAATCAAATGAAAGCTTTTTGAACACTTTTATGGCTGTATGAGCTGAGATCTTTTTGCCTTTTCTGCACGGGAAAACATTACGAACATAGAAAAGTTTATCAAATAGTATTTGTACCTTAGTATTGTTGCATATTTTTTTTATGAATCAATATGATCTCCCGTGATACAGAAATGCTTAGTACGAGGATCGTTTCATAATCGTACTTTGTAACAGCTACCTATGTTTGATACTAAATAAAAATATTTGTATTTGTAAAAAATTGTATTCGTTTCCAATTGTTTCTACTTCTATGGGTAGAGCCACGTTGTAAACAGTTTTGTCTACAGCATAAATGGATTGGCTCGACCGGTTGTTATCGAAATGAAGTAGCAGCTTACTGTTGCGTTATGTACGGTTACAGTTAGAAATCCGGAGGCCAAAATCCTTCTCATCCCTCAATTATCAGTTTCCTTTAAGGTCGGCAATGCACCCATAATTCTTTAGTTATTGTGGATGTTCCGTATGAACGTCGATACTAGTTTTATTAATATTTCAGGACTCGCGTGGTACACAAGCGGTGGAAGGTTCAAAGATCCGTCACCCATGGTGCGCCATGCTCAGGTCCGGTCCGGTGTGGGCCATCGTGATGGCGCACTTCAGCGAGAACTGGGGATTTTACACGCTGCTCACATTCTTGCCTACTTTTATGAAAGGTAAAATATCGAGTACAATACACACAAAATAACTTGACCGTGATGAAGTTTGCCCTCTACGCTTCCGTTACCCTTTAGACTAAAAATAGTGGAAGCGATGCCGTTTGTGACTAATTTCAGCCCGAACTGAGTATCGATACTCACGAGCAGGGGTGTTACGGAGGTGGTTTTACCGGAATCGGAGTCGGAGCCGGAGTTTTTAAATTTAACTTGTCGGAGTCGGGAGTCGGAGGCGAAGATCCGTAACATCCCTACTCAGGAGATTTATGGGTCTACAACACTCAGACTCGAAACAAATATTTATGGATCGCAAACATTAATCTCAGTACGGGGATCGAATCTGCTGTCTCTTATTCTCTTATTCTGATCTCTCTATCGAATATACTTTCAATGCCACACAGAACTTTAAATAATAAATCACTGCATGACACTGGACTGCGCTCGTCACCCCGAGACATAAGGTGTTAAGTCTCATAATGCCCAGTGATTTCACTGGCTTCAATGTCCTTCAAACCGGAACACAACAGTGCTTACACACTGTTGCTTGGCGGCAGAAATAGACAAAGCGGTGACAATAGAAAACCCAGCCGGCCTCTCGCAAACGAGGGACCTACCACCTTGTAAAACCACTTTGACTTGTAACCTAAATGGTAAACAGCTGATACTATGCGCGCAGAAGTAATGCAAATTATTTATAGTGATGTGATCGATCTTATCGATCTTAATAAACGAGTGATTAAAATTTGCGTGAAATAAATAAATACACCCAACAGTCACACACATAGTCCTGACCCCACACTAAGTTAACCTGTATCGTGGGTATCAGGAACTACGATGGACTTGCGGTCCCACAACACCCAGACCCGAAACAAATATTTGTGGATCACACAAACATTTGTCTCGATGCGCGAATCGAACCCACGGCCTCTCGCTTCGCAGCCGGCTACTCGCCCGCTGCGCCACGGAGGCTGTCAAATGATTATTATGGTTATTAAACGATTATCAAGATGTCTAGATTTTGATAAAGTCTGGTACATAAACTCACTGTCAGGTATTTAACGATGACCACACCTTTCTGTAACACGTTGTATAATGTTCCAGATGTATACAAGTTCGAGACGTCGCAGACTGGATGGTTGTCTGCAGTGCCGTACCTCGCCATGGCGATAGTGTTACAAGTGGCTGGACACATGGCTGACTGGCTGTTACAACGGAGGATACTTTCCAGGACTAATATTAGAAAACTGTTCAACTGTGGAGCATTTTTGTCGCAGGTAATATTGGAACTACATTTAGTTTGTTATCCCTCGTATGTGAGAGGTCTGGGTTGGTAACACGATTATGTCCATTTCTGCCACCAAACAGGTGAGTGAGATATCCGGAGGCCCAAAACCTCTTGGTCCGATTTATAAAATTGTTTCTACTATAGATTTTGAGTAACGTAACTAATTGATTTAAATAATAAAAAAATCTAGTCAACTACCCGATTCCTTAATTATCCCTTTCCTTTAAGGTCGGCAACGCACCCATGACTCTTTTGGTATTGTGGGCGTACATGGGCGGTGGAGATCACTTACCATCAGGTGACCCACTTGCTCGTTTGCCGGCCTATGCTATATAAAAACAGCAGTGTGTAAGTATTGTTGTGTTTCTGTTTGGACATTGAAGCCATTGAAATTACTGGGCATTATGAGACTTAAAAACTTATGTCTCAGGGTGGCGAACGCAGTCCAGTGCCATACATTGCTTTGTAATTCAAAACTCACTGACCGAAAATCCACTCACCGCACGAATCGTAAAGGCAAGCTGACACTTTATGTCGATTTTCTGTGAGACAGTGGTAACAAGCCGGACCGCTCAACCCGGTCGTTACAACTGGCTCATGTGTCTTCATGCTGTAGAAAAAAAAACTACAGCTTGGCTAACCAAATCTCTGTGTTTTTGATACAAAGTTTACAAACTTCATGGGTTAAATACTGTAATTTACTTCCTACATATATACTAGGTCAGAAACCCCACCGCCAGTATCAATGTTCAACACAGTTCACTTATAAAAAAGCAAAAACTTTCTTACACTACTTTATCTCAGTTATGCTATTTTTTTAATTACATTTTTAATTTTTAACGCTATTATGATGATCAATAAATTTAACTTAATAGTGTAAGTGCAACCATATTCTTTTATATTAAAACTTTCATCGTGTTGGTTTAGTTTTAAAACATCATTCCATTACTACGAAGCCGGCCAAAATTGGTCACAGCGCTAATTTGTTTCTACGCTGTAATTATTGTAGTATAATTAATTGCTACGGTCGATTTTCCTCTAAATTAATCGTATAGATTTTGTACGGTACGGTTCCGCTGAGCAATTAAAATCATTAACAATATCATTATCAAAGATGAACTGAAATCTACAACGTGCTACAAAAAGGTGTGGTCTTATTTAATTTTAAGGGTAGTAACTGTTGAAGCTAGAAAACACTAGTCTCATCTCTATTGATGTTACTCATCCCTAGTGACGCCGACAATATGGCGGATATAACAATGTTGTCGTAACATAAAAGTGAATTAAAAAATATAAAATAAAGTTTTAGTTAGGATTCCATACATAAAAAAAAACATTTAAAACGTAACATACATCTGATAGTGAGTGTCTATTACTGGATCTTATCAAAATCTAGACATTCTAAAATTTCATTCGATAAAAAATGCTTTATTTATGTCCTAGCAATGCAATCGAATTTGGTACATAATGGGAGTCAAATGCATAAGTCATACACTAGGGTTTTATCGTGACACAGAGTCACGGTGACTGTTCTAAAGAATTTTTTGACCTTATCCCATCTCACCTTTCCATCTCGGCTAGAACTAAGAAGTTCGCAATATCTTACTTCTGCCGAACCATTAAGCTGTGGAATAGTGTACCTCGCAATGTAATCTAATTTTAATTCTCTAATTTTCTGATTATAATTTATAGTTTAAGGTTAATTGAATTAAGTACTGAGTTGTAAAAGGTTGTTAGTTTTGTTATTAGTGTTAATATTTAATGTACGTATGTATTATTGTAAACTTTGTTGGCAATCCTTAAATAATAAATAAAAAAAACCTTCCTACAATATGGGGGTACTTTAAACGGAGTGTGAAGAAGCAATTAGACGATAGATACATCGTCTGTGGTTGGTCGACGCTGTGTTTGCATTGCGCTGCACTTACCATCTGTGCCTCAACCATAAGTTTGTCTCAGTAAAATCGCTAGCGATGACGTAAGATATTTAAATAAAAAAATCGTGTGTACAACTCACACGTGGTAGAAGTGAAACCTTAAAAAATGTTGGCTTCAAGATAATGAGACGAATGTAACATTTCGGGAAATGTATAATGCTTCCTATCTCATTTTCTCCCACGTTCAATCTTATGAATTTATGTGTCTGTCTCTTTTACGTTTCATAAATGTTCAAATCACAACGATGCTAAAGAAGTTTTCACTTCAAAAACTCAGTGGCGCCTCTAGCGGATAGGTGAGAAACTAAATTTTGTCATAGAAATATATATTTTACTACGGTATATACAACGTTTTATAGAAAGGGGCGGGTAAATTTAAGCAATGTATAGTGTAGGGTATAGGTATTTTATCTCCCATAGTACCAAATCCGATTGCATTGCTAGTACAATAATTATAGAATTTTCTTTTTTATCGAATTAGTAACATGTCGATATCGACTTTCAACTTTGGACAACACTAAAAGATAAACAATGATACTATAGACCTCCTTTCATTTAATGATTTTATAATTAAAAAAACATTAAACAGTTGTCAAATGTCAATATTTATTTGACGCAGTCAGTTCGGCAAGTTCTGATTTAATAAAGTATGATTATGATTACGAGTTCAAAAAATATTTTGTATTTGACTAAAAACCAGTATTATGTATTCAGTATTGGTACTTTGTGTTGGTGTAACTGATAACAGCTTTTAAGAGGATCGTCGACTGTATTAAGCCAAATTCATAGATGCAAGACCCGAGAATGAAGTCTTTAAAATGCTTCTTTGATGCTGCATAAGGATGGTACCTATATTGTCTTCAGCACACAATGTCTTTCAGGTCTTCATATGTGTTTAAGTTACAACTTACGTACGTATGTTCGTAGAATTACGTACATCTTATTCAAGTTTATTAAAAAGTGAGTGTCGTTAATAATAATGTAATCAATCTTATCAATAATATGTTGTATTTGACTAAAAACAAGTATTATGTATTAGTATTTTGTGTTGGTGCAACTGATAATAGCTGTATTAAGCCAAATTCATAGATGGAAGACCCGACAAAGAAATCTTTAAAATACTTCAGAGGATGGTACCTATATCGTCTTCAGCAAACAGTCTCTTTCAGGTGTTTTTATTATAAATTACAAGTTACGTACGTATGCCCGAAAAAAAAGTGAGTGTCATCATAATAATTAATAGTGATGTCATCAATCTTATCGATCTTAATCAACGAGTGATTAAAATTAACGTGAAATTTTAGGATGTCTTGGTTTGAAATGATCCGGTTACTATAAGGAGTGTGTAATGACCCTAAAATATGACCACACCTTTCTGTAACACGTTGTATATATATCTGCGGTGGCTCGTAATTGGCTTATCTATTGTATTCACTTCGTTATATATATGTTTTTCCATTATTGATAGCTGTGAGCCACCCGAATATAATAAAATAAATAAAATTTACTAGCCTTTGCTCGCGGCTCCGCCGGCGTGAACAGCCTTTTCGGGATAAAAAGTAGCCTATGTCACCCGGGGATAGTGTAGCTTCCCAACAGTGAAAGAATTTTTCAAATCGGTTCAGTAGTTTCGGAGCCTATTCAATGCAAACAAACAAACAATCAAATCTTTCCTCTATAATATTATAGCATCTATGCTATAATAGCGACATCTATGTCGTCGCTAGCGATTTTACTACGACAAACTGGTTGGCATCCAGGTGTAGCGTAATCACTTTACCGAGCCAGGATAAAATAGTAATGCATGATTGATAAATGTTTTCAGACGATTTTCATGGTGGCCGCAGCGTATTCCACGTCAGTGACCGAGTGCGTGGTGTTCCTCACCATAGCCGTGGGACTCGGCGGGTTTGCATGGTCCGGATTCAGGTATGTCGGCATTTTAATATCATATACTTAAAGTTACCTTGCATTTATTAATAATATTAAGGGCCTGTTTCACAGTTTCTGTTTAAATTGTATCTCCACCACATAACGCATAAATTGCCAATTTAAGACTTTTAGGCCCACTTGCAAGACGGTCCTAAATCGAGTTTAATCCACTAAATCTATTTTAGAAACGTCAAATCATGTTAAAATTTTACATAAGTAAATAAGTTTTGCGGTAAATCTAGATTTAGGGTAGTCGTGTAAGTGGGCCCTATAGATATCACTTTGACATACGCTTCTTCGTGTTCACTGACAGCGTGACAATTTTGAATTTTGTTGCGTAATATATTATCTATATCATTTGCTTGGACATTTTAAAACATGCTATAAATACAATATTTAAAATCCCCAAATCTCTGCAATAAGAAAAAGTATATGTCAGTTCCAATATGCCCACATTTCGCCGAGCGTATCTCCATCCCACGATGTGATAGGGGGCGAGCCTATCGCCATACCGAGCACAAATTCCAGACTCCGTGCTGATACTAAGCATTTTCGTGATAGAAAAACCCAATATCACTTTGACCTTACCCGGAGATCCAACTTAAGACCTTAGCACAGCAGTTGTACCACGTACGCATTACAACTCCGCCACCGAGGCAGTCATATTATAATATGAGTGTTAATTTCAGTGTAAATCATTTGGACATCGCGCCGCCTCACGCCAGCGTACTGATGGGTCTATCTAACACCATCGCTACATTACCTGGGATCGTCAGCCCTCCATTAGCCGGCTCTATCGTCACCAATAAAGTACGTATTTCTATTTTTTTTTATCCAGGCACCGCATATGCTCCTGATGGTAAGTTTGTCTAAATAAGTGGTAGAGCCACGTTGTACACAGTATTGTCAGCACAAATTGGCTGGCTTGACCGGTTTGTTACCACTGTCTAACAGAAAACCAACGTAAAATAGCGGCTTGCTGCTGCGTTTCGTACAGTGACTCATATTTTGCTCGTTTACCAGCCTATGCTAAATAAAAAAAAAAAAAAAAAAACATTGAACCATGATTTCTACGTCGACATGCGATTAAAAAATAGAATATTACTAACTGCCGTCCTCATATACGCCAATTAACTTTAAGTGCCAATTAGCAATCTCTTAAAATTATATTATTTCTTAGAGATGCCTATCAAGATTATTTCTGTATTCAGTAATGGAGCATATTATTATAGCATTTAACTGAGGGGCTAGCACGGAAAACTATCGAAATCGTAATCAAAGGTATCGAGGGCTCGATAGATAATTCCTGAAATATCATTGTTCTATATTCCATATATATTAGTTTCTTTTACGCACGATAGAGGCGCTGTACCAAAATCTCATAGAATTTGGTGTCGATGACAGCTCGAATAAGTTTTCCGTGCTAGCCCCTCTGGTTCTAAGCGTGAAAACAATAGAATTCTAAGTTACTAGTTGTCAATTAAAGTTAAGTGACACCTCTGAATACGACAGATTCTTATATACGTGATCCGTGCTAAAACCTATAAATTATAATTTCAGTCGGCGGAGGAGTGGCGCATAGTGTTCTTCATATCGAGCGCCATCTATCTGTTGGGTGCGATAGTGTACGGGATATTTTGTTCGGCGGAGCTTCAGCCGTGGGTGGTGGACGTGGACTCGGACGCGTCGTTCGACACAGATGGCGCCTCCGTCACTACTGCACGAGGGTACGACAATAAAGCACTAGATCACAATTCAGAGATGTAGTAACTGTCGATATTCTTTAATCTATAAAGAATGGTTACTGGCCAACCTAGCGTCAAAATTTTCAAGCTGACTAAAGGTCACCGACTTTGCATAAAATGTATAGACCATTTAAAAAATATTAAATGTATATATGTAATTGACAATTTCTATCGATTCTATATCGTGATAATTTGTATATAGGAAATAAGGTACTAATCTAGATGTAAGGAATTTGATTATTGTACATTTCTTGATTGTTGCTATATGCTGCAAAATGCACTTTATATCGATAATATAATCGATTACATATTGTTATTATCTAATTATTACTGGAATTTGAAAATGAGGATTTGAGAACGAGGAGTGCGTATGCGTAAGGATTTAAGGAAATAGACCTCGGGATATATGAAGTTTTTGGAATAATTGTACTTAAATGCAGTTTTATGAATATAAAAAGGGCTATTTATCACTGGGCATTTAGATTATAATTTTTCGATCCCACGTTAATGCTCAATTTTAATATTATGGTAAAACTAAGTTACTAAATTAATAACCAATTCAAATTCTTCATATATAATATTTACTAACTAATGCTTTTGAAACACTTCTTTATGTAGATACTATTTTTCGAAACTTTTGTTGTGAATATATTCTTTTATAATCTTTACTATCTAATGCTTCTGAAACACTTCTTTATTTACTATGTTTCTAATCTTTCGTTGTGAATAAATTGTTTTTTTAATAATCTTTAGTAACTAATGCTTCTGAAGCACTTGTTTATTTACTAATTTTCTAAACTATTATTGTGACTAAATTGATTTTAATATAATCTTTACTAACTAATGCTTCTGAAATACTCGCGTTATTTTCTATTTTTCTAAACTATTGTAAATGTATTATGTAGGTAACAAAATATATATTTTTTGATATTAAAATTGTATTTGTGTCAAAATTATATTAGAACTTGTATATTGTTACTTTTTACTTTATCTTATTTCTTGATCTTTAATATAATGCTTATGTATGTACTAGATATTCATTTTGGCATCACCGACATATTGTAAAACACGAACTGTGTTAGTAGAGAAGATTTAATATTTATTATTAACCCCTGACACAAAAAGTGGGGTGTTATAAATTTTACTCCTTTATCTCTCTTACCGCCTAGCATCATAGCACCTACGTGTGAACCGATTTAAATTCTTTTTTTTGAGCAATTTAATAGTTAAATTGATAATCGAATATTTTGATGATCGGTCTTGATTGATGACAAAACATTAATCGATAAAAATAATCGATTGCTAATAAAAATAAATGTGTCGTCCCGTCCGTAACTCAGCTCGCGCTAGCACGTGTCGTTAAACTGGACCATTACGTCCCACGACACAGGATGGTTAAAATACTATAATGTAATCACAAAAGATCTGCTTAATATGTATGTATATTAGTTAAAATGTGATATCTTAGACTTAAGGCCCATTTTATTGCTAGACATGGAAAAATCCTATATAAGTTCCTTGCATGCATGGATGTATAAAAGTTAGACTAAAATTTTGTAATCTACAAAAGCATGTACTTACTTACGAAAATGTAACGCGATGTCTTTATGCAACTGTGACTAAGTTATATTATCAGGAATAGTTCATAGTTTTTTTGGTTCCGTACGTTGCCGTCTGTCTGTGGGTCCTATTTTAATTATTGTTAACCATAATTGAATTTTGTTCTTTAACAAACATTTAATTATGTTTATAATTGGTAGCCGGCAAATAAAAAAACCCAACAAAAACTCGGTATATGTGTTATAATGGACGCTGGACGGATCATTATAATGGAGGCGCACCTGCAACTACATAATACCGGGTGTAAGTGAAAAACTTCCGAAAACGAAGACCACTAATATTGATCATTACAGACACGATAGTACTAAAAATCGCGAAATAAGGTAACATATTCTTTTTCACGCACCAATAAAAACAATGGCGTTTCATTGAAATAAAAATTCGTATTTTTCTTAATAACATAATGTAACACCAATAGAAAAACAGTTGACGCCCGGAATAAGCTGTGCAGCGCGGCGCACGGCGCGATATGCCTACTGAGTATTGAAGCGCGGTAATGCGTGCGGGTTTTGGCTCCGACTTTAGTATTAGTACGCTTTACATTGCGGGCTTACGTTTCCAAAATAACAGCAAAAGAATAGTATTTTTAGTTTATATTAAGGTAGTGTTATTACCGTTTCGACTTCGGAAGCGCTTCTCTTACACCCAGGATACCATTTATAACAATATTAAGTTCGCACACTGTACTATTCATAATAATTTATAGTAGTGCATTATTCCTGACAACAACCTAGATAGAAGCCTAAAGTTTCTAAAAGAGGTTTTAATAATAAAAAAAAGGATTTCTTATTATTACGAGAAGGCGGGCCCTGGCTTTAACCATGCAGGCAGAAAGAAGTATTTTATCGTGACAGAGGGATGCTTGTGTATCCCCTTGCATCCAATTCCCGGCGCCCATGATGGTGGATATACTATCAAAAAGTTATAGGAAAAACTAAGAGTGTGGTAGTATGGAAACCACGGTGCGTGTGTCCGACTCGCTCTTGGCCGATTTTTGATTTATATGATGTAATTTAGCTCATTGTAATTTTGTATCTTGCTTATAATGTAATTAATGTGTATTATGAGTGGATTAAATTATGAGAATATTATACTTATTTTCATTTGCTATGGTTATTTCATTTAACACTACTCGTCAGTTCCCACATCAAACACTTTATTAATAATCCTACTACTATTATAAGTGTAAAATTTTGTGTTTGGATGTTAGTCAATCACGCCTTAACTTCTAAAGAATTTTGGATGAAATTTGGCACACAGACCATGACCTAGATTAGGATCTCTAATTAGGTCATATGATCCATTTTATCCTGGAATTTGTTCGTGCCTAAAAGCTAGTAATAAATTCACCCACATAGTCCTGACTCCTGACCCCACACTAGGTTAACCTGTATCGTGAGTATCAGGAACTATGATCGAATTACGATCCCACAAGTCTCAGACATGAAAATATTAATATTTGTTGATCACAAAGATATAAGTGGTAGCCACGCTGTAAACAGTTTTGTCTACATCATGAATGGGCCGGCTCGATCTGTTTGTTACCACTGTAACATAGAAAACGACATGAAGTAGCAGCTTGCTGTTGCATTTCGTACGGCGAAATATCCGGAGGCCCAAATCCCCTTCCCAATCGCTTAAATATCCTGTTTTCTTTAAGATCGGCAACGAATGCATTATTTTTCAAGGATTGTGGATGTTCTTGTGCGGTGGAGATCACTTACCATCAGGTGACCTCCTTGCTCGTTTTCCGACCTCTGCTATATAACAAATATGTCTCGGTTCTCTCTCATTTCACAGTAACCTACTCGCCCGTTGAGCCATAGAGGGTGTTTTGCGTTAACATAATATGAAGAGGTGGCCGAACTAGAATCTGCATAATAGATGAAAATCAACCTTACGTCGTTTCATATACGCTTAATACCAAATAGGTACCAAAGAAATTTTTTGTATATCACAAGACTCAAACTGCAAATATTTGCATATAATAATACCTACTGACAATCAGAGGCGTTAGGTGACAAAGATGAAGTTGCGATTTCGCGCCGTGGAACAAAATTAAATGCCAGAACTAGGCGATCAAAATTCGCGAGTCATCTGATGGCATCTGAATTATTTCTAAGACAACAAAGAAAGTATAATTTTATGTTGATTTTTAACTGACGAAAAGAGACGGATGATTTCCTCGATTCTACGTGTTTCTTTTGTATGCATTATCACGCATAACTCCACCAAATATGGAGCGATTAGTACAATTTTTATTACACGATAAAATCGTAAATAGATTTAGTTTGTAGCGTAGGTTTGTAGACAGTAATCTTTCTGAACTACATGGTTTAACGGTTTAAACTTTTAATCATAATAATATATAAGCTCTACTATACTACTTTTTATTCTAGATAAAGACTTTTGTTGAGACGGAGCCCCGAACAAATACTAGTTTAGTTAAACAATATAAAAAAAAATAGCGGTAAAACTGGAATAACGCCATCTGTTGGTCAAGAAACAAAACATAGTTTTATAAAGATTAAATTCGGTATGTAAATGTATTAAACAGTTTATAACTTAACTATATAAAAGTAAATATTAGGTACAATTTTAACAATAATTGTTAATAATTTAAAGATAACTTCCGCAATAATCACCTACATAATATGGCCTAATCACTACAACAAAAAAACTAAGAGATAATATTTACAAATAACACTATTTTAAACTACATTAAAATGTTTTTTTTGTTTTAATATTTTATATAAATGCACAGTATGTGCACAGTTAATATTTTGATCATGATTAGTTAGGTAATTCCAATTTGTAGCAATTCACTGTTAGCAGTATTTTATGATGAGAATAATAATAAAAATAATCCTAAGTTCAATATATAAATATGTACTAATATCAATTAATGAATTTACTTAAATTATTTCGCATTTCCGTATACCTAGTGCTTGCATTTCCTTCAACAAAGGAAGCACAGACTAATTTTTCATTTATGGAGTAAGTGTCGCTCATGAAATAAAGTATTAATGTATTAATCAAATATCATTTTATCAACACTAATTAAAACTTAAACTCGTCATAATTGTAGCAAATCATTCATTACAAAAATAAAAAGGATGAAAATCTTTCAGACAACCGCCAATTTCGAACTTATGTTTCCGTCCTGCCGGCATTTGTTTGTCGGCAAAAGTATAAAGGGTGCCGACACTTTGCAAAGGGACCGATTCGCCGATCAGTTTATTTACAGTGCGTGTCTGCTCGAGTTGATTGTTAATTTAAATCCGTGATTATGCTTGAACAGAATAAGCATTTGACGAGGAAACTCTTGGACCTGATGCAGGACACAGGATACCCTCTGGTACAGCACAATGGACAGCGAAAGTATGGCCCGCCGCCCAACTGGACTGGCCCGCCGCCGCAGAAAGGATGTGAGGTTTTCATAGGCAAGCTACCTCGAGAAATCTTCGAGGATGAGCTGGTACCCATGTTCTCCCGTGTCGGCAAGATCTATGAAATGCGACTAATGATGGACTTCTCCGGGTCCAACCGCGGCTACGCATTCGTAACTTACTCGACCCCTACAGAGGCTTACAGAGCTACCAAAGAGCTCAACGGCTTGGAGGTGAGGAAAGGAAGGCATATTGGAGTTGTGAAATCTGTTGATAATTGCAGACTCTTCGTGGGTAATATACCAAAGTCTAAAAGCAAGGAAGAGGTAATAGAAGAACTATCCAAGCGCGTAGCTGGTATTGTGGACGTCATACTATACAAGAACGCTCATGACCGAAGATTGAACAGAGGATTTGCATTCGTGGAGTTTACATCGCACAGAGCTGCTGCGATGGCTAGGCGAGCACTTGTACCTGGCTGCGTAAAGCTGTGGGATCAAGATGTTATGGTGGACTGGGCAGAGCCAGAACCTGACGTGGACGACGAGCAGATGAAAACCGTAAGTATATTTTTAATTTAGCTCTTACATATTATGTACATTAGTGTGATTTAATCTTATTTATAATGCACGGCGAATTGCAGTTTTGTACTTTTAAAATACCTACCTGCGAATTGTGCTAGCAAACGATAACCGTTTTAAAAAAATCTCTAGAATCTTGTTGCCGCTGTCTGGCTGAGCGACGGTATCGTATTTTATTATTACTCTTATCAAACGCCGCCATATTAAATATAAATATTTTGATTTACGAACGTAGGTACATAGGAACTCCCTTTATTTTGCAGGTCAAAGTGCTCTATGTACGAAACTTCTTAATTAAAACCACCCCAGAATGCATACAATCTGTATTCGAAGCTGCTATAAACAATAAAATCCAGCGCGTAAAAAAGATTTACGATTACGCGTTTATTCATTTCCACGAGCGCGAACACGCGGAGCTGGCGATGCTGAAATTGCAAAATGCGGACATAGATGGCAGTAATATTGAAATTCGTTGGGCAAAACCGGTCGTACGCGAATTGTATAGAATACAAAAGCTGAGCAGAGGCAATGCAAAGTTCAACAATTTAGATTTTTCACAAACTCTATTGCTTTACAAACAGCACTTGGAGAGGAAAGAGTACGCGAACGCACGGAAGGAAGACGAAGGCTTTGGGTCTGCATGTGCAGGATCAGTATGTGACTCTGCTGATGTGAAGCCTTATACTTACGATCCAAAGCAAAACCAATACCCTATGGCTCCAGCTAAACTAGACTCCATGTGTAAAAGGTAAGAAAATAGTTGCTTGCTTTACTTCACTTTAATATATTTCTAAATACCTACATTAATAATTAACCTTTAATATGTCTTTGGCAGGTACATGTGGGCTCCACCAGTCTATGAATACCAGAAGAACTTGGATGCATCGGGCAATGAAATTTGGGTTGGTAAAGTGGAGTTGCCGTATGTAGGAATGCCCTTGCTCACTATTCCCAGACACATTGGTCCGCTTGTGGCTTCAGCATGTTACTCCATGCAGCAAGCTCAAGTAGAAGCAGCCGAAAGTGCTCTGAATTACATAAAGGTAATCATATTGCATACCATGAATGTTTTGCTTTTGTTGGAAAAAATTATGCAGTGGCAATTTGTCATTCAAATTGGCGGGTGGATCTAAACATGGTTAAATCTTATTTCTTATATTTTTTTATATTCAGATGTTGCGGGCAGACCTAATTCAACGCTCTACAATGACAACCATGCAGCCAGTATATCCATCTATGCTTCAACCAATACAGAATTGTGTAAGCTTCCCATATCCATCGGTCTTTCCTAGTCCAGCACCAATGCAAGTTGCAGCTCCTGCCATCTGGAGAAGTGTTTGAAATGTATGGATAAAGCCTAGAATTGCCATTGTACAAATATCTGCCTTATTATTTTCACAATAAGGTAGAGTTTGGTCTTAAATGTTGTTAAACTAGATACGGTAGTTCTAGATCGGTGAAAGGCTCTTAGATCTTAGTGACAATTTAGTATAATTTGACAACTATAGGTATTGCCTTGTAATCAACATGTGAATTTTTAACTACAGATTGAGACCTGCAGTTGCACATGACATTGACGTGATTTTGTAAAATCTTTGTCCATTTTACTTTTGTTTTTACTTATCTTGAGAATAAGTAAAACAAAATGTAAGTAGAATGGGCGTCTGACTAATGTAAGCATCTTTTTTTGACTACTATAAGATTTTTCATCTGTTTTATGATAGGTACTGATAAGTTAGTATTAAGACAGGCAATATTTACTCTGTAAAGTGCCTATGCAGTGCTTGCTTGTGTTTATATCTTCATATATTCAGAGATAATGCACTGTTACCCTACTTTGTACTTCCGAATCTGTATTCTATAAATTGATAGTAAGTAAATAAACATTTTTGATTGTACAGTAAATTTTTATTTAATTTCATCTTGTGTATAAACATATAAAAAAAAAAACTATATCCGAATCGGAGGTTTACATTAGTTATTCTGTTCAAACGTCTTTGTTTCTGCATTCTGGAGCATTCCTCATTTGAGGACATTGGCAAGTTCGTATGCACGGCGTATTTTCGGCTTCTCTTAAATAGCCGGGCTTACAAGCGCAACCTGGCTCGCAGGCTTGTTCGGGTTCGCATATAATGAATGCAACTATTGAAAAACAATGCTGTGGTGGGCATGCCTTTTTGCAGTTAGTAAATTCCTCATTCGGACCAGTGCAGCGATCTGTAAAGAGGTTTCACTTTTAATTTGTATTTAGGTAAATAGCACACTTGTACACGCAGAATTTCGGCACGTTAGTCTAGCCCACTGCCCGCAGTCGGGGAATAATTTTAGCAGTCAAATTTGCAACTTTCTTCTTTCCACTACCCTTATGGGGTCGGCGCAACATGCTTTTAAAGTGTAAGGCTGCACTACGGTTTAGTTTACTGCCGCGGGCGGTTATTTTTGATTATCGCAAAACCGCTCAACGTACTCGTATTACGTTAAAAACCACCCTCGTTTTCGTTAATCAATTAATAGATAAAAATGGCTTCAGCATCTACTCTCCAACCAAAGTTTTAATAAGAGGTTTCTTTTTTTTAGAAATATCTAAACTTGAGAGTGGTTTTTTAGCCGCGCGCCGTTTTGTAACTAGTTGGTTGCAGTTTTTCAATCTGTCGCGGGAAAAAACCGCTAGTGCGTTCGCTTGTATTGATATCTTTGAATCGCAAGTTGACTGGGCTAAAAACACGCGCAGTAGTGAGGCCATACACTTACAAAATTATTTGGCTTGTAGTTATTACGACCGGCCGTCTGCTTAACTTCAACCCCTCTGGAGAGAAAACACCGACCCGAAACAAATTTGTGGATCACTAAACATTTTATCTCTGTGCGGGATTCGAACTCGCGGGCTCACTTCACGGCCGGATACTCGCCCACTGCGCCACGGAGGCTTTTTATTATGGTCGCTCGATTGTAAGTGAACCAAATTCAAGATTCTTCAGTCGGTAGTCCCGTTTTTTGTATGGTTTACGATTTCACCATATCGATGTCGCAGTTAAAACACTGTACCTATATCAATACATACATTCATACGCCTCACGCCTATAATCCCCGAAGGGGTAGGCAGAGGTGCAACCAGTACACCTAAATTTTTCGCTGAGCTTATTTCTGTCCAATGGTGCGATAGCGAGCCCTATTGCTGCTATACCGGACAGGTTTCCAGACTACGGGCTGATACTGAGCTTTTTTTAATAGAAAATACCAATATCACTCCTATTAGCCTACATCAAGTATAATAATAAATGGGAATTGCACCAATAAAAAGTATTTATGTGAACATATTTTTATTGATAGAACGTATAATTAACAATTTATGGGTAGAATTTTCATGGCAGACATTTCAAAACAAGTAGGATATTACATCTTAAAATCTCTAAATAGAACGGAATAGCGCACGCTATATTTTGTTTTTACAATCTGGTGAATTTCCCATTACTGGGCACTGGCATATCGGTACACATGCAGACTTCTCGTGCACTCTTAGGTAGCCGGGCTTACAGGCGCAATGTGGTTTACATACTTCTGTAGAATTGCATTTGAATTTTGCTACTAAAGAAAAGCATAGCTCTGGTGGACAGGTGTTTTTGCACGTGTAAATTTCGTTAGGACTGCTGCAGTGACCTAAAACATTATAGAGATAAATTAATTTACATTAAGATAAAATCTCGCCAAATTAGCTTTGTATATTATAGATATTAAGACTCTGGCACTAGAAAAAGTTATTGAATAGGCAATTTTCAATGCAGTGCGGATCCGCGCTTTGAACAGTTTCATACCAAACAGTCTTATTGTCCACTCTTACCTTCAGGTTCATCTGGATTTAATACAGGCTTATCTGAAAAAAAAAAACAAAATTATATAAAACGAAACATTAAATTTTAAAGCATTGCAAATGAAAGATTCTCAATGATAACGTAATTCTAAGGGCATGTTGCACATATATGTACAACTTTATCCGACAATCAATTATGATTTATGGCATTAGGAAGTACGAATTTAACGGCTACATGATACATCTCCGTGAGTTGGACAGCTTATTGCTAGGTGTAAAGGGACCGCTTTCGAAGCCGAAAGAGTAATAAAACACTACCTTTACATTTCGCGATTTTTTTTTGTGGTATCTTGTCATTAATCACCAACCACCACTACCACCTGTAGGCTGTATTCATTTTCGAAAGCGTTTCCCTTACACCCAGTATTTTATTTTAGCAAGTTAATATTTTTACTGCTAAGTAACGTTTATTTTGGTACTATGAAACGAGCACTAAAAACTTGTATGTATTTAGTTTGTATTTATTGAGATAAAGAAAATCCAGTTGTTAACTTTATCAGAAATTAAAACTTACTACACTTCTCAATGGGTATACAGATACCGCTATCGTCTCTTGCATATCCATCGTTACAGTAACATCGTGAGTTGCACATTACGTTCACGATCGGACAATTGGTCCTGTTTTGTTTGTGAAGCATCACGCACACGTTATCGCATGCAGGACCGCATTGGAAAAATTCATTAGGACCTTTACACTCTTTGAGTGGAAATAAATTTGGTTAAAACACAAATATGTTAAAAATTTGACTGCCTCGGTGGCGTAGTTGTAATGCGTACGCGTTACGACTGAGGCCGACGCCGAGGTCTCGGGTTCGATCCCGAGGTCGGGTAAAAGTTGATATTGGGATTTTCTATTACGAAAAGCTCAGTAACAGCCCGGAGTCTGGAATTTGTGCCCGGTATGGCGATAGGCTCGCCCCCTATCACATCATGGGACGGAGATACGCTTGGCGCAATGTGGGTGTATTAGTTACACCCCCCCCCCCCCCTTTCGGGATTAGAGGCGCGAGTACGTACATGCTAAAAATTTAGTTAGGTACCTACTTATACGTGGTGACTTGCATATTATAAAACAATCATTTATCCACTTTTCAGTGAAGTCTACTGCATTTGGTGTATTGACAGGTTCAAACAAAGGAATTATTTGTAAAGTGTGTAGATATTTGTTTAGATTTTTGGAAGAGGTTTCGTGAATAGACTGTACTTACTATTTTCGAAATGTTAGGCACATTTACATTTCATTGACAATAGTAATGGCAGTACTCAGAACTTAGTACCTATTGCATGGCACTGCACTACGATTAATATCCCAACACATATTATGTAATGTTTCATAATGCCAAGTAATTTTATCAGAATTTCTGAGTGCGAATGTCGCATTAGTTTTAGAGGCAAATGACCTAGATTCATCTCTTGTTTTGTGTGAACTTCGCTTTAAAAATATACATTTAATAATTACACATAAGTGTATACCTTGTTCAGCGTAACGTTTCTCTCGTAGCACCGGATTATCTGTAAATAAAAAAGATACCATCATTAATTTTATTTATGTACATGCATTTTTAAATTGTAGAGCCATGTTATAGGCAGTTTTGTCTACAGCATGAAAAACCGATGTAAAGAAGCTGCTTGCTGTTTCGGACGGTGAGTGCGATACGTGGATGTATCTGAAGGTGCAATCCCTCTCTTTCTTAGCAATCGCTTTTCTTTAAGACAAGGCATACATGATTATTTTCGTGTTGTGGGCGTTCATGGGCGGTGATAATTTACTCGTTTTCTGACGTCGCCTATAAAAAAATGCAACTAAATAACACAGTGAACATGAACACTCTTCCCATTGTTTCCCATGCGTCATGTTTTTGCCCAGCCAATACTCGAAGATTCTATACATAGGTAGGTACCTACTTTGTGCTAGCCATCATACCCTTTACTTATATCAAAATATTTTAATCATCGGTCGTCCTATAACATGGGATCCTTTAAACGGAGTGTGAAGAAGCAACTAAGCAGGCCAGCATAATTCTGCCGATCTGCGATAGATTCAGTGTCTATCGTTGGTCGACAGTATTCATGGATTGCTCTATACTTACCATCAGGTGTAGCATAGTCACTTTGCCGAGCCAGGTTAAAAAAATGTCTGAAGTTGTTGATTCTGTTGAAGAAATAATAAGTACCAAAAATCGGTCAAGTGCATATTTGACTTGCACACCCAGGTTTCTATATCGCCACTTCTTAATTTTCTTCTTTTTTATTGTTTGTTAGAATACCCGTTGAAAATATTATTGGGCTTCCTATTACAGTTCCTTTATAATGTAGAACAGACAGACGGCGTAAGCTTACTCATAGGATCGTGTTGGCAACCTTAGGATACGGAACCCTGTAAAGTCACTTCATCAGGCTCAAGTTATTTATAGCTAGAGAAGAATTAGAATTTTATAATTTGAAACTTACTGCACTTTTCTACAGGGATACATTCGCCTTTTCCGTCTCTAGCATACCCATCACGGCAGTAACACTTGGGGTTACAGATGATATTCTTTATGGGACAGTTAGTCCTGTTCTGTGAGTGAAGATTCGAGCAAACATTGTCGCACTCCGACCCACAATCGAAGAATTGGTTCGCCCCATAACACTTCTTCTCTGGAATCTCGAAATCAACGCTCTTCTCCACTGTGGATAAAACATAGCATTTAATTAAAAGAATATGTGCATCTTTATGTGACCGAACGCGGCACCGGCGGCAAAAATATCTGTTTCTTAGTTTCTCGGGATCTCGTTAGGTATATTTAATGTAAGAAAATAGAGATTTTTTAACTGTCCCCTTCCCAATTCCTTAATTATCCCTTTTCTTTAGGGTCGGAAACTCGCCCATGATTCTGGTATTGTGGGCGTACATGGGCGGTGGGGATCACTTATCATCGGATGACCAACTTGCTCGTTTGCCGTCGGCATATGTTTTAAAAAATATATACATATGAATTTTTAAAGTTGTACTTAAATTATAGTCTGTTTTTACCAGTTCCTTAACGCCTAATACGAGATGGGTTGTGTATTGCTAGAACATTTTCGTATGTGATGTACTATAGCAAGCAAGAGGCGACATACTTTAACCTTGCTTCATCTTAAAATTAGTTAGGCAGGACACTCGATGTATGTATATAGCTATGTAAGACAAGTCGACTGTACCTACCTGGTGTTCGTTTCCGCCGTTGTTGGATATCATCTGTAAAAAGCAATATTCGTTTATGAATTGAACGGTAACTGTAGAGTTCCTACTTACTCATGATTTTTTAAAATGCATGAATCCATTCTTAAATGATATATCCCAAAATATGGCATAATAGGAAAGTTGTCTACATTTGAATTTGTAGGTAAATTATTTTATATTTATTATGCTGCGGCATATATTAGAAAGGAAAATTTTATCATATTTGATTAAAAAAATTGAAAAATATAGACAAAAATGACGTGTGGGAACATTTGACTAGCATCATACTTATATCTTCCGCACGCCTGCACCGCGTAGATATAGTCATCATGGCTAATTACGTCACTAATCACGTCCTGCATCCTTTTTTATTAAAATAAACTAAAATACCTACCTTTACATTTTTATTAACTATTTAAAAATTATTACCTATCGCTTCTGCTAGATTTGAATGGCTTATAACTTCATTATTTTCGAACGAATTTATAAAATTCTTTCAATTTTAGATTTTGGGGAAGTACCTAACGTATACATGACTTATTGATTATAATAATAAAAAAACGAGTTTAACCTTTCTACTATTATTTGAGTCGTTTACTGGTCCTAATTAAGTAGTAAATAAGTAACGATAGCCTAGTGGACCGAAGTGCCGACTATCGTGATAGAAGTCGCGGGATCGAAACCATTCCTCAAGGCCACTGACTTCTGGTTTACCGTAGTCAGCGATCCAGGATAAAAAAATGGGCCCCTAGGACCGGGGACCTCAGGCGGACCCAATCCTCTCTTAGTTAGTCCGCTACTAAGTATTATTGCCAGTTTTAATGGTGAAAAACAACATCGTGGGGGAAACCTGTATACCTGAGAATTATCCATGTCCATAGTGTCTCGTAGACGGACTATGCCACAAAATATAAATTCTTAGGTACCTACTTATATATTGTTTTTTTTTATTTGTATCTTACCACATTCGTTCTCAGGAATGCATTCCCCATGGTCGTTCCTAAGGTATCCTCCCGTGCAGACGCATTTTAGTTGGCATACCTTAGTATTTTCGTTAAGGCAACTGAAAAATATTCCCCTATTTCTACAAGTCTTCTCTGGAGGGCAGACTCTCACACATTCTATCTTTTCATTGGGCCGATTACATTCTGGAAATAATTGAAATGAAAGTAAATCAAGTCCTTAGATAGCCTTTTTTAAAAGAACCGAATGACGAGTGAGCAGCGTTTTTAACGTCACCGCATTATGACGTCAGGCTTTTGCCGAATACTTACTCGCAAAACCCTTATCGCCCCGTAATGTATTGTAAACACTCAAAAAGAATATTATTACCACAATGCCTGTCGTGAATTTATGATTCGGTTTACAAACATTTTATTTAATATTACTCAGTGATAATGTAGCTTTCTAACGGCAAAAGAATTTTTGAAATCGGTCCAGTAGTTTTTAAGTTTATTCGATACATACAAAAATACAAATCTTTTTTCTTTATAATATTAATGTAAGTAGATGCAAATTATTCTACTGTAATTGTTTTAAAATCGAGATGTATATTACTACCACTACTACTTGCTATGTTTATTTTTATTTGGTGCATTTTTAATAGTGTGCTTACACCAGATAAGAAAAATCAGCTAAGTGCGTGTCGGACTCTGCACAGTAATAGTAATATTGTTTATTTTTATCTACACTGTAGGTGGATTCTACAGCATGAATGAGCCAGCTCTAGAGGGTTGCTACCACTGTCTCACAAAAAACCGATGTAAAGTAGCGGCTTGCTGCTACGTTTCGTACGGTGTATGAGATATCCGAAGGCCCAAATCTCTCTCTCTCTCTCCTTCATTATCTCTTAATTAACACTTTTCTTTAAGGTCGGCAACGCCTTCATGATTCTTCTGGTATTGTGGGCATTCATGGGCGGTGGAGATCACTTACTATCAGGTGACCCACTTGCTCGTTTCCGACCTAAGCCATAAAAAAAACAACAATGATTACACACTGTTGCTTGGCGGTTAAAATAGACAAAGCTGTAGAACCAGCACAGACGGCCGCGGCCGGGCATCTTGCGTACGAGTGACCTACGAGTATCAGCTTGTAACCTAAATATCCCATATCGGAAAACTAGCAAAATGAAATTTTCGATAGAAGTACCTTATAAGTTAAACTACATAGTTTTTTTCAGAATTTCTCACCCCGTACTCGTAGTTTAAAAGTTAGAGGGCGAAGGGGACACATTTTTCACGATTGGACATATCTCAAAAATTAATGGCATAATTTAAAAGGGCCTATCCAATGATACTACACATGACACAATATGCTTATGTGTAATGGATGGCTAAAACCCGACCCTGATAATTTCACCCTGACCGGTGTTTCAAAGTATATGTGAAAAATATTGCATACTATCTTTTGCTCGCGGCTCCGCCCGCGTCAATAGACTTTTCCGAAATAAAACGTAGCCTATAACCGTCTCCAGGGTCCCATCTATCTCTACATCAAAATTTATCAAAATCGGTTCGGTGATTTAGGCGTGAAAGCGTAACAAACAAATAGATATATATTTTTTTCATAAAAAGTATCCTATGTTACTTCTCTTCTTATACGAGTACCTCCAAGAATATGTGTACAAAGTTCCATGATGATCGGTTATGTGGTTTTCGCGTGAAAGCATAACAAACAAACTTACATTCACATTTATAATATTAGAATGATGACGAGGCTGTATGGGCTAGACCCCTTTGCCTTCCCAAAAGCAAAATTAAAAGGGAATTTTGGCGGAATTCTCACAGTGCGGTGGCTCTCTTGTTTTAATTATTTCCTAAACTGGTTTAAAGTTGTGTTTGTTGTATAAAAGTGGTGTGGTTTTGTGCAATAATCATTAACGATGATGAATAGTGTATGGAAACATTGAAATAAGTGGATTTGGGTGATTTTTGATCAAGGGTATTATCGACCTTGTGCTTTCGATTCTCTTGAAGAAAGTCGTCTAAGAAGCATTGAACTGAAAGGAATTATCACCAAAACTCCAGCAAGACCTTGAAATCGGCCACACCCGGCCCTGTTGCATCGTTCTTGGAATATAAGAAAAGAATATAACTAATGACTTGGCAGCATGGTCTCTGATCTTAGCCGGTTCCTTATGGAACAAAAAAACAAAATTAAAAAAAGAACTGTCAAATTTGTAAACAAATACCTAAGGTCCAAAAAATACGATTTTGTATCAAATATGTGCTGCTAATTTGCTACGGAAGATGTTGCATTGTGTGATCACAAAACAATTGCACCTGTTCTCAAGAATAGTGTGTTTCCAGTTTATAAAACATGTAAACATAACCTATAACGCAAAGCTATTATCAAGAAATGTACGCAATATTACGCCTGAAATCGACGAAAAAGTCACAGGACAAAGTAAATGTAGCAGTTTTACATACAGAACGCATAACTGTGGAGAGCTGCGGCCAGATCATACGGCTCAAAAAGTTACTCTGTGCGGCTGGGTACAGTACTCTCGGTTGTCCAAATTTTTACTTCTTAGAGATGGTTATGGGCTTACTCAATGTACTGTTACTGACGCGAACGTAAACCTGTCAAGTTTACAACTAGAAACGGTTGTTAAGATAGACGGCACGGTTTCTTTAAGGCCAAAAGATATGATAAACCCTAACATGGTCACAGGTGAAATAGAGGTGATTATTGATAAAATAGAAGTTTTGAACGAAGCTGACGCACTGCCCTTCAACTTGAGAGATTATCAAAAACCAAAAGAGCAGTTGAGACTACAACACCGGTATCTAGATTTGCGATTTTTTGAGATGCAACACAATTTGAGACTTCGCTCAAATATGTTGCATAATATGAGAAGGTTTCTGGTTGAAAAACATAATTTTGCTGAAGTTGAAACACCTACGTTATTCTGTCGCACTCCTGGTGGAGCGAGAGAGTTTGTGGTACCTACACATCACACGGGACTGTTTTACTCACTAGTCCAGAGTCCACAACAATTCAAACAGATGCTGATGTCTGGAGCAATAGATAGGTATTTTCAAATAGCGAGATGCTACAGAGACGAAACTACAAGACCAGACCGACAACCAGAATTCACACAACTGGACATTGAGTTGTCATTTACAAACATAGATGGTGTACTTACAATGGTTGAAGATTTACTGTATGAGACATTTCCAAAACCATTACCAAAGCCACCTTTTAAAAGAATGACTTATAAGGATGCCTTAAAAAACTATGGCTCTGACAAACCTAATTTAACGCATGATCTAAAGTTTATTAATTTAAAACAATTTTTCACAGGGAAGCTGAATGAGCCTGATTTTTATGCCTTTGCTTTGCCATACCCAAGGGATTTGGGAAAATTAACAGCCAAGTATAAGGATCAAATAAGAGAATTGTCAAAGAAATATAAAACTAAAATTGTATTAAATGAAAGTATGGTAAAGGAGTTGGGTATTGATTTAGCAAATACAGTACAAAATACTATTGGGGATTCTAATGCAGCTATAATTTCTTTAGGCAATAATGAAAATGTCTGCCTGTGCTTAGGAGAGATTCGGGAGATGTTAGCTACTTTACTGCATACCAAAAAGTTGTTGAATATTGAAAACACTGTTCAGCCATTGTGGGTAGTTGATTTTCCATTATTTTTGAAGGGTGAAAATGGTCTTGAGACCTGTCACCATCCATTTACATCTCCCCATCCAGATGATATACATTTATTGGATACCGATCCTTTAAAAGTACGGTCTCTGGCCTATGACATTGTATTAAATGGTAATGAAATGGGAGGTGGTTCAATAAGAATACACAATGTGGAACTTCAGGAAAGAGTTATGAAGATACTAGACATAGAACCAGATAAGTTGAAGCACTTTTTGAATGCATTGCGGTTTGGATGTCCTCCCCATGGTGGAATAGCTCTTGGACTTGACAGACTGGTTTCCTTAGCATGTAATGCTGAGTCTATTAGAGAAGTAATAGCGTTTCCTAAATCACATGATGGAAGGGATCCATTGTCTGGAGCACCAAATACTATATCGGATGAAGACAAACAGTATTATCACATAACTACTGTAGAATAAGGTATATAATCAATATTTAAAAATATATATATTTTGTAAACAAACCTAGTGTATTAATTTAGTAATAGATCCATTGTGTTATGGTTAATTTAATATTTATGCTGTAGGCTCCTCATATGCATGAGACCGCCCTAGTTGGTACCACCGCTTTTTCTATTTCTGCAGCCAACCAAGTGGGTCAGCCGATGGTACGTAATCTCCACTGCCCATGTAGGCCCATAATATCAGAAGAAACAGGCGTGTTGTCGATGCTAAATGTAAGGTATAATTATTAGGTAATTAAGGGGATTTGAAAATTTGAGAAATTGCCCTGGCGCTTACAATCAGGCTACCAACCTCGTTTTGTTATTTAACCTAATAAAAAATATGCCAACTTATTTTCAACAGTCGGTCAATTCACGTTTTCATTTTACAGTACCTAATACTGAATTCTACTCATACAATATTTAAGTATACTAGCTTTTGCCCGCGGCTCCGCCCGCGTTATTGTTTTTTTTAGGGATAAAAAATACCTAGCCTATGTGGAGATAAAAAAATTAGAAACATGTGTCACATTATATTTAAAGTAGAGCATATTATTATGAAGCATATACACACAAAATTTAATTAATTTAACTAAACGTAAATATTAATAAACTAAATATTAGTTGGTATTCCAATGCTGCTTATATACAAAACTAGCATTTACCCGCGGCTCCGCCCGCGTAAATGTCTTTATCTGGGGTAAAAGTAAACTATGTTCTAATTCATGTATTGGTCTACCTGTATGCCAAATTTTACTCAAATCCATTCAGCCGTTAAGGCATGATTGATCTACAAACATACAAACATTTCAATCCTTTCTTAGGGAGCCTCACCATTACACAATGTATCATCTAGCGAAATTTCATGACCCCAACTTCAGTAGTTAATTGTCATAAGCAAAGTTCGTGCATAGTTTCACAGTCGTATTCCGTTCCATTAAAAAAGTTCCATACAAAGTTCAACCCACCCTCCCCCCTTTTGTAAGTGGAATTTTCCAAAAATATGACCCTCATATTTCATTATTTTTAATAAGCAATGTTTGCGCTCAATTTCACAGCCGTATCCCCCTTCCATAAAAAAGTTGCATACAACGGACAAACCCCTCTTTTACCCCCTTAAAATGTAAATTTCCAAAAATCCGTTCTAAGCTGACATCTACATTACACAAACTATCATCTGACCAAATTTCATGTAGTTTTTGAGAAATCGTGATGAATCAGTGAGTGAGTGGGTATTTCGCTTTTAAATAGATTTCATAACAATTCGACCTATGGTTCAAAAGATCACTGCCACCTATCCGGCAGTATCGTAAGATCGTAACTATGTTCGTCACCCGTCGTCATGTCATGTCGCCCTTTTTATGTGTGCAAAGTTTCATATCAATTGGCTAACGGTTCTAGAGTTTTAGGTGAACATACATACACACATATACGAGTAGGTATAGATGTCATACATGCAAGTGACTAGCAAATGTGTGCGGAGTATATTGTCGCTTGGAATGATAATCATGATGATGTTATACAAAGATGAAACACGCAGGCAATAGGCAGTTATGAAAAAAATTGACGCGGGAAATAACCGAGACATTAATTTTTATAATGATTTTCCTCATATCAGCTGACTGGCGTATAGGTATATTTTTGTATTTTGGTTTTTGTAACGTCTCACAGTATGCCACAGTTTTAGTTAAATATGCTGAACCAAAGCCAGAGCTTAGGAGCCATGATCACTTGCACGAGGACAGACTTTTAAATATAACAATGATATTGAGGCACATAGATAATGTCTTTACCTATGAAATTGTCGTTCTGTACGAAAAAGCTTAAAGTATTTCTTACAATCTTTTTTATTTAGAAGTATTAATAATCAACACCACCCATGCTATCGATGCGTCATTGCCAGCGCAGTGGCAATTTATCGCTGCTCTTCTTGAAGAAATCGGCTGGACGGGATTATTTTTTTGTACTACCTCTCAGGTAGGTAATTTTTTCCACCAAAAAGTTGTTAAAATTATGGAAAAAGTAGCAAGTCTGTATAGGCGCAAGGTCTAGTAAGTACGGCAGATGACGGAGAGCTTCCAACCCCAGTTCTTGTGCCTCCAAGAGCAGCGAGGACAAGCTATTGACCGAAGCTGGCTGCAGATGTGCGAGATACTCCATCAGAACACAAGGAATACCTACCTACAATAATTTGACGAATTTGACAACATTTTGGCGGGAAATAATTAATACCCGAGAGACCGTACAAAATGCCTTTTGAGGTTGATGAGTTTGTTGCCTCCCGTCTAGCTGATTTCTTCAAGAAGAGCACCTATAAATTACCACTGCACTGGCAAAGATGCATCGATAGAATAGGTGGTTACTTTGATTAATAGAAATCATTTGAAAAGTATTTATATTAGAATGTCATTATTCTAAGTATTAAACTGTATGGAATATTACTCGTAAGTATGTAGGTTATAAATCTCATACATCATCATTTTGATCTTGCGGTTGCCGTAACTATATAAATATAGGACTTTATATTAATTATAACACGATATTTGATTGTCCTTGTTTATGTTTTGCGGTCAAAGTGAATCGGTAGCAGATAATAAAATATTTACAAAAAATCGTTAAGGTTAAATGCATTTTTTTTTAGCCGGAATGTAAGTCAGAAGGGCAATTCTCGTAATTTTAAATGTTCAAAATATCATTCCAATCTAGTCTCAGCGTCAAGAAAGTTGCAAATGGCATTCTCCTAAACCAATAATCAACGTCAATGCACCTAGCATTAGAAGGGCATTATATCGTTTTGGCTTCAATCAACTTTTATTCTACATTCAATCTCATTACGATCTATGTTCACATTTGTCGTTGATTATTGGTTTAAGAGAATGCCATTTGCAAATTTTTTGCTATTTTGAACATTTAAAATTACGAGAATTGGCCTTCAGTTCTCAAATAAGTTATATCGGTGCAGTGCACCTATGGAAAAGTAGAGCCACCTATTATTTTTATCAAAAGAAATATAACGGTCCTTTTGTTCATACCAACTTTAAATCTGAGACTTGAAATTCAGGCTTTACCTATTACCTAGAAGATCAATAAATTAATAACCTCATATATTTGTAAGCTATTCTATGCAGCGGAGACGAATTGAATAGTTTTTAACCGCCAAACAAGATTCCTTTACAAACAAACAAATATAAATACTCACGTGGGCCTTGTGAAGCGCAAAAAACGATGAAACAGGAAAACAAAACGCACAGAGCTCCTTGCATCTTGCCTGCTGGACTTGTTTTGCCGTTAACGACGATCTCAAAATCTTTTATACTCGTTTAAAGTCACGAGAGGATACACCTATGTTGTAGACCTTTTTTCCTAGTAACAACTAACAAGTAAGTCATGTTTGTCAATAAATACCCTTTTCCTAGTAAGTAAGTAGGTATGTATTTTAGTTTAGGTTTTACGAAGGTGTTTCCTACTGAGTTATAGTTTTTCATTGATACTTAATGTATACATATGCACTCACGCCTGTAATCCCCTATGGCGTAGGCAGAGGGGTAGCCAGTACGCCCACATTTCGCTGAGCTTATTTCCGTCCCATGATGTAATCGCCATACCAGGTACTATTCCAGATTCGGGCTGACACTACGCATTTCGTAATAGAAGAATCACATATAAATTTTACCCTACCCGGGGATTAAACGTGAGACCTCAGCACAGCAGTCGTCGTGCGAACGCATTACAACTTCGCCAACGCGGCAGTCGAATATCGAAAACAAATTTTTCATACTATATAATACAATACTAGCCTTTTCGTACCCAACTCCGCCGGCCACACTGGAAGTCAATTTCTAAAGAAAAGAAAACTAGCTTTAAAATTTACCTATAAATCTAACATCAAAAACGGTCCATCTGTCAGCAGTGGGAATAAATCAGAATAGACAGACACTTTCGCATTTATAATGATAGCTAATAGGTATGGAAATTGCAGTTCTGTACAAAAAAATTAGGCAGGTATATAATTTTTTTCATCGTTTTGGACAACTAATTGGCGGAAAAAAATCGCCAAACCGGCGCTCCAAGCTCTTTCTGCGTAGATCGGCCTAGTGTCAACTAACTTTTTAAAATAATTAAAAAATATATGTAAAATTTTAAAATGAAGGTAGGCATTGTAACATTAACTTTTCGAGACGACCTATCTCAGTCTCTCCCGTGACCACGAAGGCTGAAAAGCTTTCGAAACGTCGGGACTAAAATAAAATTAAACCGTGATAAAATCCGTATAAACTACTTTTATTTCAATGATAACGATTTAGACTCTTGACACATTAAGTACATTTTTTATTGCCCCACTGCTTAATTACTGGTTTATTCTCCATTAATGCGTGCAGATTAGAAAATAAACATCAGTAAAAAAATTATCCTAGAGCCTTCTAAATTTCTAGGAATATTCCGATGTGTAATAATTTTTGGAAAGATTACTTAATATTTCGAATTCTACAAAGTATTTACGCTTAATGGATTGATGTTTTGAAAGGTCTATTATTATTTGAAAAAAGGTCATCACTATAGATCTAATAATTTAACTGCAGTTATAACTAAGTTATATATTTAACTGCTAAGATTTATCTTCTTTCTTCTTTTGAACTACGCATATTCGCGCAACACAATACAATATGGGGTTAAATCGAAAGGTATTGAGTTATTCTATCGACGTTTACGTTAAACACCCTGTATGTTTATAATATAACATAATGATCTCAAGTTTGGTAAAACACGGTGCGTTTACAGATAAAAACTTGTATTTATTTTAAATGAATTACATTTAATCTATATTTGTTGTACAAGCAGGAGCATAAGTCATTTCTTGACACGAGCACACCGGTATGCATGGTCCGTCAATAGTCTGCCTCAGATACCCTGCCTTGCAAACGCAGCCTGGCTTGCAATATTCATCCTCGCATTCAATCTTCGATGTCAGGGCTGAGCAAATGTCTCCTGGACATGATTTTTTGCAATCTGTGTACTCTTCATACGGCCCGGAACATTTAACTGTAAGAATTAATGCAAAGGATTATAAGTATAAGCACCTGATCGAAAATATAAAATGGCGATAGCCTTGCCGGCAGTGGAAGGAAGTCCTGGTTACGAGTTCGATCTCAATACCCTAGAGCACACATCTCTGACTGTTTGAAGTTACGAGTACATTAATTGATCATTATCGCACGTTTCAACGGAGCAAAATATCGTGAGGAAACCTGCACACCTGAGTATTCTCCATAACAATCTCGAAGGTATGTAACCGCTACCAACTGGCGTTAGGTCAGCGTGGTAGATTAAACGCTAACTCCTCTCGTTAGTAGAAGAGGTTCGTCCCTAGCAGTGGGACTGGATGATACAGATCTGATATTATTATTAGGTATTACTAATTAAAATTAAGTAATAATTTTGCGAGTTCTTTTTTTGGGTTCTGTTACCAGGATATTGCTTGACTACTTAACCAAGATCTGAAAAACCAATTATGTATTATGGGAGTTTGTAACGACTGCTTAGACGACTATAAAGACATCACAAAGTTATCCAATTGAGTATCGACCCCGATGACTTCGTCTTTAAACTTCCTGGTAGTAAGTAAATAGGTAATATTAAGATAAAACAGCATTTAGCCTCTATAACATGGGCGTCGTCAAGGGAGAACAAAGAGGGCAGCTGGGGGCAGTTCCCCTAGAGACTCGAAAAAAATGATATGCTATTTCAGTTGGGATATCAACACCAGAACTCTTCGGATAGTTATTATAAAAATATTCAGCTACTACTACCATCCTTGTCATTCCCCGAACAGGGTTTCTGGCTAGCCTATTCTCCCTACTGGCCCATTTGATTGGCTGGCGACACTCTTACTGTAAAGTTTCATAAACACAGACGAATATCGATATTTTTGAGAATTACTTAATTAATTTTTGTCCCTGAACGATAAATAGTTACTCACTTGGTTTTGGGTTCCCACAAACTTTTTCGGGCACACAACTACGATTATTTGATCGTAGGTACCCTTCTTTACAAACACAACCTGAATCACACCCGTTCTTTTTATCAGGTTCACAATTAAAACCCCTTTCTCCGTCAGCAATATCGGTGCAGTTTTGAGGTCGACAGAGTCTTTGAGCGCAGTGTGTATATTCTTCATTCGACGGGCATATTCCAGCTACAATAAATGCAGTAATGTTGATATTTTTTATAACAGCTTTAATTTGCTTATAGAATGGTTAGAGGCCAACCTAGTGTCTAAAGTTTTCAGGCAATCTGCTGTCAGTTAATGACAGACGCCACCAACGTTTTACGTGATTGTTTCAGAACAGAGACGCTCAGTTGGAATACTACTAAGGACAACGCATCGACTGACCGCTCCAAGGTGGCTTAACTCGCTTATCGTTTACTGGTGACTGATTAGTGTGTAGAATGAGCGTCTCCGTGTATCTATAATATTGCTGTAAACATAAGTAGAGTAAATCATAAAAATGATGCATTGTTTTTAAATGTCTGATAATTATGCTAATATTAGTTATCTACATAAAATATATATTAATACCTATAATACAAAATAATTCGATAAAAAATTACTTACGACACTTTTCGTAAGGTACGCAAATCCCTGAATCGTTTCTCCAATAACCCTTGTTACATGTGCATTTCGGATTACATTCTAAGATAACTCCTATTCTCTGACGGCATTTCCCAGTAGAAGTAGCGTCATGACAACTATCACTGGGACAGTATGGCGGACACGGGTTGTACATCTCATTGGGTCGGGCGCTGCAGTCGAACGGAGCTGGAAAATTTTAATAATTTCCAAAAATTATTACTTATTAAGTCTACATTACATTTATATGTTTTATTCATTTGACCTACCTAGTGTCTCACAGTATGTTTACCTGGACAAATTATTATGCTTCCCATCTTACAGCCTAGGTAATTTACAGTAAGCAACTTAGAATGCTGTTTATGTTAGTCATTTACTTGTAATTCTATTTCCGTGGTTAGAATACGCGTTTACAAGTTATTGATGTAATCCAAGCATTAGGTACATTGATGATCCAGGGACGGTCATACAATTTTTCGAAGAATATATTGCCGCCCAGTAAACCGAAGATGCGTTTCAAATTCGAATTACTTAACTTTTAGCTACGATACTAAATAGGAATCAACAATAGCGAATATGATTCAAGTCATTTCCCCATTAGGTCGTCAATGCACTCACATTGTTCTAGCATTTTTGATGTTTATGGGCAGTGATGATCTCTTACCCCATTTTTTAACCTAAAGTAGGTTATTTCATACAATATATTATTTTTAAAATCGTTCGTACGAAGCAATGGCTCACATTATTTGAAAGGTTGTTTTATTTACTCCATTAAAACTCCATCAAAATTAGTAGATTTCGTGACCGGTTACTTTTTTAAAATGCTGTTACGATTAGAGACGGTTTAAAATATAAATTAATGTTTTCGTTTGAACGTTATCTACGCATTCGCGGATCATTAATCCCATTTTATCGAACTTTGTACAGTTGTTGTTGACACTTGCGTGAAGATCCCTGATAGAATAATTGGGTGTACTTATTTATTGAGCACACTCCTCTAGGGAACCGATTAAGTTAATAGTGTGTTAAGGTGTAACCGCTTGCGTAAGTCGTTCTGTGAACAGAAGCTATCTCTTTTTTTATGTCATAGGCATAGGCCATATCTATTTTTTTTTATGGCATAGCAAGTGGGTCACCTGATGGTATGTAATCTCCACTGCCCATGTACGCCCACAATACCAAAAGAACCATGGGGCGCGTTGCCGACCTTAAAAGAAAGGGATAATTAAGGAATTAGGAAAGGGAGAGGGTTTGGGCCTCCGGATATCTCACTCACCGTACAAAATGCAGCAGCAAATTACTACTTTACGCCGGTGAGACAGTGGTAATGACCCAGACTAGCCGGCCCATACATGCTGTAGACAGAAGTGTCTACAGCGTGGCTCTACCACTCATAGAATATATAATATATAGCCTCTATATAAATAAAATGTTTACTTACGACAATCCCTGGCAGAAATGCATGATCCGTTGTTCGCGCGCCTGTAGTTAAAGCGGCACGCACACCCTGACCCGCGACACTCTTGTGTACAAAATCTTGGTTCGGTATCTGCCTCACTTTTCGGACAAGATTGTTCTGAACATGCATTTTTGCATTGCACTAGATTCTCGTTTTTAGGACACGATTGCTCTGCAAAATGTATTTAAGTGTTGTTTTAATTATTTATATGCCTAAATAAGTATTTTAAATACTTTGAATAAAACGTTACTCGTAATATAACGCAGTGTGTGATGTTTTCCTCACCGACGAATTCAATCAGTAGCTAATTACTTAATCATCATCGCTGATAAGTACACTCATGAGTACATCATGTACCCAAACTCAGTAGTTACCTATAGGAGATGCGATCAAGAGGCCCTCGATTTGCTTTAGGTAGATATTAATATTTTCCATATGAAATAGAACAGCACAGGGATGAATTCAAAATTCAAAAATTCAAAATTCAAAATATTTATTGAATCCATAAAATGTTATACATTATTTAGATTCCATCAAAATTCTACCGCTAGTTCGGAATGCTGTTTCGCTCGAGAAGAACGAGCAAGAAACTCCAGCGTTGCTCTTTTCAAAACTAGTTTACAATTATTACAGCATAAGGTTTTACAATATTTAATTGGAATTAGAGCAGCTCAATCAAGCAATTACAGAAATGATATCTACGCATTGGATTAACTTGCATGACCTCCATAAGCATGACGAATAAATTAAGACCTTAAAATAGTGTTAACAAATAAAAGATAACAGTCCGAGCAGACCAGTCCACACAATTGTAGTTACTCTTTCGTTTCCCACTGCAGTCGAAGGGGAATGAACTTTATTGATTTATATATTGTTTATACGCATAAGTACGGATAGGTTGAGAACATAATGTAGTACAGGGCCTTCAATCTAAATCGCAAAAATTACGATGGATTACAAGAAAATAATTACAAATCTGCTGACCCCATGACTGTATAAAAATATATGTGGTAGTATAGGTCCATTACATAACTTTCTGTCGAAGCAGAAATTGCGTAGCGGCATCGGTAATTGAAACTTTTCAGATAAGGTGAGCCCATATTTATATAAAAAAAATAATAGCAATAACAGCGTGGCTCTACGAGTGGTAGAGCCACGCTGTAGACAATTTTGTGTACAGCATGAATGGGCCGGCTCGTCCGGGTCGTTACCACTGTCTCACAGAAAACCGGCGTAAAGTAGCAGCTTGCTGCTGCGTTTCGTACGGTGAGTGAGATATCCGGAGGCCCAAATCCCCCTCCCCTTTCCAATCCCTTATTATCCCATTCCTTTGAGGTCGGCAACGCGCCCATAATTCTTTTGTATTGTGGGCGTACATGGGCAGTGGAGATCGCTTACCATCAGATGACCCACTTGCTCGTTTGCCGGCCTATACTATAAAAATAAAAAGTTTCAATTGCCGCTATTTGCGAGTGGTAACGCCACGCTGTAGACAATTTTGTCTACAGCATGAATAGGCCGGTTGGTCCGGGTCGTTACCACTGTCTTACAGGAAACCGGCCTAAAGTGGCTGCTTGCTGTTTTGCGTTTCGTGCGGTGAGTGGGATATCCGGAGGCTCAAATCCCCCTCCCCTTCCTAATCCCTTAATCATCCCTTTCCTTTATGGTTGGCAACGCGCCTACAATTCTTTTGGTATTGTGGGCGTACATCAGAGATCGCTTACCATCAAGTGACCCACTTGCTCGTTTCCGACCTATGACATAAAACAAAAATTGAAAATTGTTGACACAAAATTTCTAGTGAATCGTCATATCTATTCAAATGAATCCCTAAAAAATTATCCTTGTGTTCGAATAAAAAAACGCGATGTATTACTTTACAGAATTCTAAATAAAAATTATAAATAACAAATAAAAACAGTCATAAATACACGTGTCAATGTCAGCGTACACTGAGCTGGACCCCTTCTACCGCATATATTGTAGCAAATTTATGTTTTATAAATGCGTGTTTTTTTTATCATCTTTTTGTTGTGCTATATGTATGTGTGTGTAGAAAAATAAATGGTTTCAATGGTTTTAAATGGTTTAAAAAACGCTGCATTTCGATCGCGCGAAACATGAATTCTGGTAGAGGCGGATACTGCCACTATGGCGTGATAACGCCGAGCAAGAAGTAACAAATAAAGTGAATGTGTGAATAGTAAAAAGTACTAAATAAATCTTCATTTTATATTGCCATATATTATTTAGTCGTTTTAAATTGTTTATCAGTATATGTGTTGGATGTAATTAATATTTTGCGTTGTCATAAAACATTTACGTCAATGTTTTATGTATGTATCGTGGATGTACCTGTTCTGTACAAATATTAGTAAACTTCATTATCTTATATGAAATTTACAGTCATAATATTACTTTTTGTGTCAACAATTATTACATTTACCACATATCCATAAAAAATTACAATTTTCAGTTGTAATCTATCCCCTATCACATTGTGGGACGGAGATACGCTCGGCGAAATGTGGATGTACTGGTTACACCTCTGCCTACCCCTTCGGGGATTACAGGCGTGTGTGCGTATGTATGTATGTATTATTTAATTTAAAATAACCTTATACTGCTGTTCCCTCAGATAATAAACTTCAAATATATAATGTCCTTTTCAACCCCGAAAAAAAGAGGGGGTTATACATTTTTACCGGTTCGGTTGTATACCGAATGGTTTAGATATCATAAAATCAGTAGTACAGCAGCAGCTTTGTACCCACAAAGCAAAATATTAGATTAGACCACTGAGATGTTAGTAGATACATATACTTGTCAGTAGATTCGAGGAAAATAATTAACCATCGTTAGAAATAAACATAATATCCTCTCAATCGTATTACGAATACAATAGCACCACACAATATTTATGATATACACAGCTAACCTACTTACTTAGGGCCATAGCAAACACGATACTTTTAGCATCCGCGGTCGGCGTTTTTGCATCTGCATCGATGCTATATTGTGTTTTACGCGCTCAGTCGCTGTTTTGGAATGACTTATTTATTATTTATCGATCTCGGCTGGGGGAGGGGTGAAGTGAGAGGAACAGCGGAATTAGTAGAAGCACGCGTCCGCGCTGACTGTTCCTTTGCACTTAGACTTCAATTAATTCCTGCGACTAGCATCCGAATGTGTGCGGAGTGTAGCGTTCAGTCGCTGTATGGCGCTTCCAAAAGCGACTGGTGTTTGTATGTGTGCAGATTGGAGCGTTCGGACGTAGTATCGAGCTTCCGAAAACCAACTAAATCGGTAATCACCAAGGCTAAAAGTATTGTGTGCTGGCCCTTATACAGCATAACTATAACAGCTTCCATGAAGCAGTGGGTGAGTATCCTATGGGTTATGAAACGAGAGATCGCGAGGTCGATCACCCACCGAACACCGCTACCTTATATCTGGATAATCAATGACCCATTGCCGTCTTTATGATAAGGGATATTTAATGGATTGAGAAGGCGACGACAGATTTAGGCCTCTAGATATTCACGCACTGCCTGAACCGCAACAGCAAGCTGTTACTTTACAACGGTTTTTTGTGAGCCAATGGTAACAACCCGGTCGAGCCGGCCCTATAATGATGGAGACAAAAGTGTCTACATCGTGGATCTACCTCCTGCACTTGAGATCTTCAGCCTCAGAACGCTTCGTAAAGTAGGACGTAGTAAAATAACACTTACGACATTTATCATATGGTACGCAAGTTCCATTAAGTCTCCAATAGTTTTTCCGGCACCTGCAAGCCGGTTCGCATTCAAGTACTATAAGGATGGTTCCGAAAATAGGACACTTTCCGTCAGGAGTCGCTTGAGAACAGTCTTCTCCAGGACAGTATGGAGGGCAAGCGTTGTATTCTTCATAAGGTCCGATACAAGCGAATGGAGCTACAATTATAATAAAAGTGTTGCTAATCATGGATTGTTTTTTTTGGTTTACATTACAGCTTGCAATTTATTTTTAATTTAGTGTACAAATGTTGTCTGTTATTACCGGGGTTGTGGCCTTTTTGTTATTTTAGGTTTATTTTTATATTATCATACACTGAACAAGTAATTGTACTTACGCCATTTTTCGTCATTTAATAGATTAATTAGCATTTAGCAAAGTACACTACATCAGCTAAACTCTTTTTTTTGTAAATGAGTAGGTACTTACGGCAATCACGCGTATTGATACAAGAGCCATTTTTAGCTCGACGCGTATTGAATCTGCATTTACATGCCGTTGGGGGACAATTGTCTGGACCGGAGCATAGTTTGTTTCCGTCGTCCCTGCTCTTGGGACAATAGTCTGAAGGACAGTCTTGAGGACATTCTACTGGAATTTCATTGTCACCGCAAGTCAATTTTGGACCAACTGTTGTATTTTCTATTGTGACTTCTGTTGTCTCAGGTGGCTTCTCAGTCGTCATGACCGTAGTATTGTTTGTTTTCGCTAAGATAATACGAGAATTTATTATAGATTTGTTGTTTCTTATTTAGAATAAAAAAATATCCAATGACCAGTCAATACTTTTATAGTCAATATTTTATATTTTTATATGAAACTATGAAGCAAGTTTATTCATATTTTTGTAATATAACTAAAATGTATTACGTACTACTTATAATAGCAGTGAAGTAAAAACTTTTACACACTTACGGCATTGATCGTAAGGAACACAAGTCCCATTAAGCCTCCAGAAGTTTTTCTTGCATCGGCAAGCTGGTTTACATTCAACCACTATACCAATACGTCCAGGGAGATGACATTTACCATCGCGAGTAGCTTGTGAACAGTTCTCACCAGGGCAATAGGTAGGACAGGCGTTGTACTCTTCATTAGGGCCAAAGCATTCAAAAGCAGCTACAATTTGAATACATCGTTATAAAATTACCGCATGAGAAAAAGCAGAGTCCGTAAATGGTAGAGCAGTGCTATAGCTAGTTTCTTCTACAGCGACAATGGCCAACTCCGATAGAAGTGGCACTACTTACTATCTCTTAGAAAACCTACATGTAGATACGGTTTATTTATTGTGTTTCACACAGTCCACATCGCTATTTTTTTCTAACTAATATATTCTTTTCGAATATGTAAAATATTTAAGGATTACTTACGGCAATCTCTAGTAGATATGCAAGTTCTATTCTTAGCTCTTCGTGAGTTGAAGCCGCATTTGCAAGTCGGCGAAGGACAGTTATCAGGCTTGCGACATTTTGATTGATCATCATATCTACTCGTAGGACAATAATCTGAAGGACATTCAACAGGGCAGGTGTCTAAAACCTCATTATCACCACAGGTTGGTGGTTTTGCTGTAGTCGTTGTTTGAATGTCATTGGCATCTTCTGTTGTTATAGGTGTATTTTTTTCAGTTGTAACAACTGAGCTGTTTACATTTGCTAAAACATAACATACATAAGCTCACACCTTTATCCTAGGGTAGGCAGAGATGCAACTAGTGTTTCAGGCACGATTCACCGAGATTATTTCCATCCCATGATGTGATAGCCTATCGCCATGCCTGCCCCAAATTCCAACCCCGGGAAATTCATGTGTGATTTTTCGTATCGACAACTTAAAACTCAAATTATCGTTTTCTGATCTGGGAATTGAACCCAAAAACTTCACGTTTATCAGCCTTAGTACGCTGCCGGTAGACCGATGAGGCGATTATAGAGTGATGTACAGATTATTATAGGAGTTGAGGTGAATGTTCGAGGTATTCATTTAATTCATACACTTATAACATATCTACACGTGTTTTAGAGCTATTAAGCACGTTTGAAGAACTTTATTCATGTTTACCCCAACGACAAAAAGAGGAGCTTTATAATATAAATTCAAATTTCATTAATGGAGATAATTATGATTATAAAAGGATTGAGGACTATGAAAAATATAATAAATGGAGATAAATAATATAATAAGTGCTTAGGCATATTAGACAGCCAAAAACAAGTCTGGAAAAATATTTATCATTTATGAGTAGGTATCTTTATGAGTTATCGAACAAAACGTCATCACTCACGACATACATTGTAAGGAACACAATTTCCATTAATCTCCAGTAGTTCTTCTTGCATCTACAAGCTGGTTTACAATTGAGCGGTATTAGAATTTTCCCTTTTACGTGACATTTTCCATCTGGGGTTGCTTCAAGACAACTTTCACCGGGACAATATGGAGGGCAATAATTGAATTCTTCATTTTTTCAATCGCATTAGAATAGCACCACACAATACTTATGATATACACAGCTAACCTACTTACTTAGGGCCATAGCAAACACGATACTTTTAGCATCCGCGGTCGGCGTTTTTGCATCTGCATCGATGCTATATTGTGTTTTAACGACTTTACGCGCTCAGTCGCTGTTTTGGAATGACTTATTTATTATTTATCGATCTCGGCTGGGGGAGGGGTGAAGTGAGGGGAAGAGCGGAATTAGTAGAAGCACGCGTCCGCGCTGACTGTTCCTTTACACTTAGACTTCAATTAATTCCTGCGACTAGCATCCGAATGTGTGCGGAGTGTAGCGTTCAGTCGCTGTATGGCGCTTCCAAAAGCGACTGGTGTTTGTATGTGTGCAGATTGGAGCGTTCGGACGTAGTATCGAGCTTCCAAAAACCAACTAAATCGCCATTCACCAAGGCTAAAAGTATTGTGTGTTGGCCCTTATACAGCATAACTATAACAGCTTCCATGAAGCAGTGGGTGAGTATGCTATGGGTTATGAAACGAGAGATCGCGAGGTCGATCACCCACCGAACACCGCTACCTTATATCTGGGTAATCAATGACCCATTGCCGTCTTTATGATAAGGGATATTTAATGGTTTGAGAAGGCGACGACAGATTTAAGCCTCTAGATATTCACACACTGTCCGAACCGCAACAGCAAGCTGTTACTTTACAACGGTTTTCTGTGAGCCAATGGTAACAACCCGGTCGAGCCGGCCCTATAATGATGGAGACAAAAGTGTACATCGTGGCTCTAACTCCTGCACTTAAGATCTTCAGCCTTAGAACGCTTCGTAAAGTAGGACGTAGTAAAATAACACTTACGACATTTATCATATGGCACGCAAGTTCCATTAAGTCTCCAATAGTTTTTCCGGCACCTGCAAGCCGGTTCGCATTCAAGTACTATAAGGATGGTTCCGAAAATAGGACACTTTCCGTCAGGAGTCGCTTGAGAACAGTCTTCTCCAGGACAGTATGGAGGGCAAGCGTTGTATTCTTCATAAGGTCCATTACAAGCGAATGGAGCTACAATTATAATAAAAGTGTTGCTAATCATGGATTGTTTTTTTTGGTTCTTCTTGCATCGGCATGCTGGTTTACATTCAAGCACTATACCAATACGACCAAGGAGATGACATTTGCCGTCGGGCGTGGCTTGTGAACACTTCTCACCAGGACAATATGGAGGGCAAGGGTTATATTCCTCATGAAGACCTTTGCACTTGAAGGGCGCTATTGGAAAATACGTTATCTAGGTATTAATAGTGTCATAGTCATCAACGTTATCATCATCTTCATACTCTAATCATAGGTGAGATCCGTGCAGCATGTTTTAGTTTTTATGATTGTGTGTGTTACATGTGATTTCTTCATATCAGTCATCCATTATGTTTATTGAAATTATACTATTGCTGTGAAAAAGTATTTATTCTCACGTATTTTATCCTCACCGAATCCATTTAACTTTATTTTTTTGTTTTTGGCTTCTATTATTGCATTTTATAAACATAGTTTGGTTTAAAAATTATTAGTTTTTTATAACATCCAGAAGAAGCAGAAAATAGATCGGCAAACAGGCAAGTGGGTCATCTGATAGCGAGTTATCTTCACCGCCCATGAACGCCCATAATACCAGAAGAATCATAGACGCGTTATTAGAAGTTACGAAATGCAGCAGCAAGCTGCTACTTTACGTCGGTTTTCTGTGACACAGTTGTAACAACTCGCGTCGTGTCGGTCGATTCATGCTGTAGACAAAACTGTAGACTGTATGATGTTTATGTATAATTACTTACGACAACTCCTAGTAGATATGCAAGTCCCGTTAACAGATCTCCTTGAATTGAAGCCGCATTTACAAGCCGGTGGTGGGCATTTATTTGGCTTGTTACATCGGGATTGGTCATCATGTCTGCTCTTAGGACAATAATCGGAGGGACAGTCGACAGGACACTCATCTATCACTTCGTTATTTTTACATTTCGCAGGAGATGAAGTGGTTTCTTCTGAAGATTCGGCCGAATAGTCATCACAATCGGTTGCTGTATAAGGGACACAATATATCTTTGATAAAACGTTGTTTTTGTATGTGAGTGCATAATGATATTTTTATTAAGATTTTATTTATTTATTTATGTATATTCTAGTAAGAAATGCTGCTGCTTTAAACATTATTCATCATAAATTATTAAGTAGAAATATAATTAGAAATCAAGCCTAAAGGCCTGTTTTGAGGTACGCGACTGAAACAGGGAGATCGTGACGTGTGATGTGAGACAGGCGATGCGCTTTGTATAAAATTGTATGGAAACGGTCGCGCGTCGCACTCTCCCGTATCAGCCATACCTCAAAACGTAAACAATGAGGCACACGTTTATCATCATTCCTTTGTCGCTCGACCAATCTCAATCAAACGGCACGAAAGTTCGTGTCGTGTTATAAATAAATAAATAAACACATATTCCTGACCTCACACTAGGTAAACCTATAACGTGGGTATCTGGAACTACGAGGGGCTTGCGATCCTACAAGATCCAGACCCTAAACAAATTTTTGTGGATCATACAAGCATTTGTTTCAGTGCGGGAATCGAACCCACGGCCTCTCGCTTCGTAGCCGGCTATACTACAACATCACCTCAGTAAAAACGCTTCTAAACTGTATCACCGATGCAATTTACCCATTTTAACATATTACCTTTTAAAAGTAGACATTATATTTTATGGTACGTACACCTTAAAATTATTTGCATTCAACCCTGAAAAATTACTTCAGATATCCGAATGCATACCTAGTCTACATTACATAACAGAAATAAACGTTCATAGAAAGAACGAGATTAGTTTAACGTTTGTTATCAATAAATCACACAGACGTGCTGAAAAACTCTATAAATATAGCTAGAAAAACCTTCTCACCTACGCCAACACTGATAAACAAGATAGCACATAAAACAATAAATATAAAACGTGCCATACTGAGGTGTAGCCAGTATGTTAATGACTAGTTTATACACTTAACCGTCTTTTTAAGAATAAACCGATTGAAAACATGTACTATTTAAACAGTTGGATAATCGATTTTCAAACGTCACGACATTTCTTTTATTACAGAGGTTTTACTCGCGCACGCGCAGCCGACTCAGGAAGAACCTATTCCCAGTATGCGTCATGCGTTTTATTGTATAATTTTTATACGCTAAAACCCGATAAGCATTTGTTTTTTTCTTTGTCCGTCTTACGATGAGACTTAAGGGTAGAGCCTAGCCTTTCAAGAAAAAATCTACATTTTGTTTCAGAAAATGGAAGCAATTCCGCGGGATGAAACGGGCCTCAGTGTCTGTCTGAGGGTAATTATTTTGGAATGATGTTTGTTATTCAAGACTGAATTCAAAGAATGGATACACAGGCTCCCTAACCCCAGGTCGACTCCCACCACAGGTCAGGGTCGGCGCTTGGACCGGCGCGGCGGCTCCGTTTCATAAAGTATGGCTGAGACCTCTCCGTAGTGGTAAGTTTATGAATAGTTTTTAAATGAAATAACCCGAATTATAACGCACAAATGAACGCTATAATCTCAATTATTCGTTTATTTATTTTGAAAGTGTAGGGTTTCCAAAAATGGTCGTTACAGTACGCGTTCAGTAAATGAATGACTAACATTACATTTAAAGGGATCTGTTTTTTATTTACTTAAAGAACAATATGCACCTTTATCACAATATCCAAGTAGGCAGTTATTCAATGAAAATGTAACGTAGCCAAACAAAAAATACCCTATTGGACAAAAAGTACTAATATTTTAGACCAACGTAAAAAAACAAAAACGTTCTCAATTCATCTGTATATTTTATGTATTATAACTCCGGCGAATGTGGACCGATTTGGTGGGTTCCATTTTAAATAAATAATTCTATACATGGTGAAATCGGAGATGAAATACCAAAACTTCGACATTTATGCACCTATTTTGATGATTCTTTCACTACAAAATGGTAGAATAAACAGAATAAACACACTCGTAAAACTAAAAAGCTAAAAATTAAACAACAATTTCGAGTCCGTGGTACTGTAGTTTATCTTACATATACTATAATATTTAATTGAATATTAAATCGAACATCGTGATATATTTAACATGTTTTTTTGTCGGTAAATTGAGGACATTCGCTATATGGTACGCATTTGCCGTTCTTCCGCCAGTAGCCCTTGATGCATCGGCATTTCGGTTCACACTCGACGACAAACAGCATAACGCCTATCCTCGGACACCTTCCATCAGGCGTGGCTTGTGAACAGTCGTCTGTCGGACATAGGGGAGAACATGCCACGTGCTCTTCGTATGGACGATCGCAGCTGAATTTTGCTGGAAACGTAAGAACGATTTTTGATTAACTATTTGTGAGGACTGAGGAGTAGAACATATGTGATTTGAAATTGCATCATGATGTTAAGAAGACTTTTTGGAGTTGATACTGAAACACATTTTATTAAGTAAAACTTTTCCTCCTTTTTTATTTGCCTCAATGATGAGATGAGCTCGCGCGCCTATGTTATTTATTTTTTATAAGAATTATACTTAAAGGAGTCCTTAATTCCCTTACTTATAGGAGATTTACGGTAGGCGGTTTGGCTGTATCCTGGCATTGCTGAAGTCATTTCATCAGGTGGCCCGTATGCCCGTCTGTATGCAATAAACAAATTAAAACAAACAGACAGAAAGATAAACGAAGTAGTTAGGTCCAGTTATAGGCATATGAATAATAAGATAAGAATGATAAATAAACCGTGTTTATTTATCATTCTTATCTACATTCCTAATACTGCCTCGGTGGCGCAGTGGTAATGTGTACGCGGTTCGATCCCCGGGGTAAAGTGTCACTTTAAAAATGATATTGGGTTTTAGTATCACGCAATGCTTAGTTGATACTAATTACACCAGCATAGCATCAGCTCGGAGTCTGGAGTTGTGCCCGGTATGGCGATAGGCTCGTCCCCTATCACATCGCGGGACGGCAAATAATCTCGACGAATTGTGGGTTACACCTCTGCCTACCCCTTTGGGGATTACAGGCGTGAGTGCGTATGTATGTATGTCTTATGTTACATATGCAGGCAGACTTCAATTTGTATGGAGAAATTCTCCGGCCTTCCACCTGTCCTTATCCTACTCGCAGTGGTATCGTTGCAACATTTTTTTAACACATGAGTTTTTACGACCGATCGCCTGCCTGACGTCAACCCCTCTGGGGAGAAATGTATGGATTAATTCTATAAAATATAAATTGTACTCACGACAATACATCGCAGGAATGCATGTGCCGTTCTCTGCGCGTTTGTAGTTGAATATACAGTCGCAGACGTTAAGTGCACAGATGCCGGTGGCTGTACATGATGCGTCGTAGTTCTCGTGTTTTGGACAGATCTTTAGTTTACAATCTCCACCGCATGATTTTACTACTTCATTACGGTCGCAGTTTAAGTCTGAAATAAAATTTAAACAAAATAATGGCAGTTATCTTGATTGAAGTTGTTAGTCACTTTCTGTGAATTTTCCAATTTGATGGCTGTGATTGAAGTTGCTAGTGTGCTAATCAATGGTACGATCGGTCTACGACTCACGGCAAGGTGGCGCTAGAGGTCTGCGGATCATGGTAAGGTGGCACTAGGGGTCCCGCCTTGAAAATCGTTGGGAAAGGCTGGATTAGACCATCGAGCTAGCAGACATTTTTTTTTTTATTATATTGCTAAACAACCTTAAGCTTGTCTGTACTATTATTATCATAAAGGTGTCTGCCAAAAAATATTAATGGCGTTCCCATGGTCAACTATTTTATCTGAGTTCGACCAAACAAAACTACAATGCCGTCGTTCCGCGCGCTGTGGCGGGAGTTTTTAGTGGTTTTTCCTAAGAATCTACTCACAGAAGGTAGATGTCCAAATAACGCATACCTACTCACAATCCCTAAATGTGATGTGTTTACTTGCAACGTCACGCACACAAATGCAAAACAAAAGTCAGTTACAATGTAATTTCCTAAAAATGTAGTAATTTGAAGATGAGCGAAATGTGTCAAAATTCATGCATTGATTTATGTAGTTTGGAGCCATATACGGCTTCAATTTAACGGCTTATATGTCGAGCGTGTACTTTCATTATGTAGTTATTCTAAGGGTTTTTCTGTTAACGTGTATAACATGGATCATGAGTATTTTAAGATTTTTATAATCAACTGAGAGAACGAAATTCTGCTGAAACTGAAAGTTCCGAAGTCATAATTATTTCACAAATTTTACGAATGTTACGACTATCATATTTGAATAGGTTATTCGGAATTTATTTCAACCCGACGTCATTTATACCATTTAGCCTACCAGTAAGACTTTTAAAATCGACTCACTCTACAACAAGACTTAATCATTTTAAAAATATTGAGACCATCTTTGCCGTCAAAATTTTATGAAGATATGTAGCAGTTAGCTGTCCGACAGTTCAGTAGCGTTTCAGTATTCAGTCGTTACTTATTCTACTGATACTATATTGTGATAACTACCTAGGTATGTATATGATTTTATAATAATTATCCATTATCTGACGCTGCGGTCTCGGGTTCGACTGACGCTGGGGTCTCGGGATCGTCCCCGCGTCCGGGTAACAGTGATATTAAGTTTTTATATTACGAAATTCTGAGTATCAGCCCGGAGTCTGGAATTGCGGTAATGCGATATGGCCGGTATGGCGATAGGCTCGTCCCTTATCGCAGCATGGGACAGAGATAGGTATGCTCGGCGAAATCTGGGTGTTACCAAACCTCTGCCTACCCCTTCGGGGATAATAGGCGTGAGTACGTATGTATGTAAATAATTATCCATCGTATCGAATTGAAGATAGCATTGTTAACGCACTATGTAATATTTCTTACCTGCTAAACAACTTGTAAATAAGATGATCACGAAACTACTAAGCAGAAATTGCGTCATGCTGTGAGCGCGCAGAATCATTGACTGATCGTTAAGGAAACCTATTTTCGATTAAAATGGTCACGGTCCGTCTAGTCATAACAAATAGTGTCCAAGAACAAGTTCCGTATTGATCATAAACATTTTTCTTAATCAGCGACATCTATTAGATTTTATAGACATTAATTGTACGTTCGGTTTGTAAGTGTATAATCTAACTTTGGTTTGGTCATCCAAATATTGAAATGATTATATACTTTTTCAGCAGATGACTCTAAGTCAAATTTAATCCGGACTGTAGGTATCTATGTAAGGCGACGAAATGATATATAAGTTTTTCACCGACTTCATTTGTCCTAATAATGTTGGGAGGCGCCATGGGGCTACTGCATTATGAATTACAGATGTGATTACTTTTACCAGTTAATTATCTACTATCCACTATACCACCGAATACAAACGATCAAAGTGTACAGAGGTTTTTAAATATATAAAAAATAAAAACTAAAACATAGAAAGCAAAAGAAAAAATGTTGGTGCTGTTGTAATTTTATGGTCAATTATTTGTAAAGGCTCAAAATTAGTTATTTTTGTTTTTAAGATTTTATTATACCTATTTTTTGTGAAAGTCTTATCAAAGTCAGTCTCTGAAAAGTTATGCGTGTTTTATATCTACCTACTAATTCCCATCGAAATGTCAGCCTCCTCCGTTTTTCGTCGTTGGTTACATATTAAGATAAAATTAAAAATTGGTTACAGCAACCCCAAGATAGAAGAGTTAATTTAGGAGAACGTAACTTTTCAAACAACGCCACTTGTTCCATTTCAAATAGAACGGTATAAAGGTTATTAAGCATTTAAATCCTGCCAATTCCAATTTATGTTGTTTTCTGCAATATTCCGAAATACTTGATGGAGCGGTTGAAATATCTCTATAGCTTTGTGTAGGGAGCTTGGTAGATTGAACAGCTGTTTGCTTCCATTCCCGCTGGTTCAATCAATTTGATTGGCTCAGTTTAGCGATACTTCACAGCCCCTATTTTGTTTAGACAACTGAAATATTTCAGAGCAAGATAGCGTTTCTTATAAATCGACATGGGGATATGTCTAGTCATAGTTCATTAAAGGTTCAACTTTAGAACTTAAGATAAGCTGATTTCCACTTTCTGTCCTCAAATGTATCATTAAAGGTATGATTTAAATATTGCAGTTTTAATCAGATCCTAAATGTAGTAAGAATATGGTAACAATATGTACCTATGCGTGTAGAAAAAATAAATCGTTTAAATGGTAAGAATAACAAAATTGATCAGCAAATATTAACATATGCAGTTCGTAAATTGTTTTTTATAGCATAGACCAGCAAGCGAGCAAGTGGTTCACCTAGTGGTGAGTGATCTCCACCGCCCATGAAAGCCCACAATACCAGAAGAATCATGGACACGTTGCTGACCTTAAAGGACAGGGATAATAAAGGATTGGGAAAAGGAGGGGATTTTGGGTCTTCAGTATCTCACTCACTGTACGAAACGCAGCAGTAAGCCGCTACTTTACGCCACTTTTCTGTGAGACAGAAGTAATGACCCAGTAGAGCCAGCCCATTCTCGCTGTAGACCACTCAATTAAACCTAATTTACTAACTAATTAAATATATCTGCAACAATATTAGGAATATAGAAGCATATTGTGAGTGAGTTATCTTTTGGCGCTCGGCGGTCGCTGCCACGGCACACTCCATTCGGTTATTTAAACACACGTTCTAACATAACCTACCATTTGATACTATTTTCGTTCTCATCAATTGTATAATCTTGCTGACGAAGTAATTATTTTGTGTTGTTATATGTAGGTAGTACAAGTGTTAAGGAATTGCTAGAATGAACGTCTTATTGTCGATTTCAATATTTGATCTTAGTATCCGAATACATCCCATGAATGAGCCCATAAGAATACAGTTTACAGGTAACGCGTACATATTACTTAGCTAGATTGGTTGATTCTCAGAATTCTTGTACAGATTCGGATTGAGATCTTTTAATTAATCACTTATATTAATTATTTTACTTTTTTCATGTTAATTCAACAATAGCACGATAATAAAGGAACAATAAACAAAAAAACAATCAATGTAAAAAAGTACCTAGTATGATCTATATTTTAATAGCTTTTTATTAGCTTCATACGTATGTTAGTATGTAACGGAATCTTTTTATCACAATTTTTTAAATGCATCGCAAGCTTCAAATAAGAAATTCTATTTGTAAATACGGAAAGCAAGAAACGTAAACCTTTTTTATTGTTATTTAAATCAGCTGTTTATGAGCACATCGTTTAATCGATAGTATTATTTGACTAATCACGTAACAATTGCATTTTTTACTTATTAAAGTGTAAGTAAGCCTTCGTGTGATTTAGCATGCAAATAACATAAGTTTATAGTGTTACCTTGTATGTGTGCATGAGAGAACCCACGCGGGACTTGCCGCTTCCCAAGTCCCAACTAGTTCAATTTTGATAAGTGCCTTTGTATTAATAAAGCCAAGTACCCACTCTAGAATTTGGATGATTTGTTTATTCGTGAATGTAGAAATTGAAGGGTTATGTTTGTTGTCCATGTTTTATATGTTAGGTGTTATAGATTTGTTGTTTTTGTTTTTGTGTTGGCATTTGCTCGCGTGGCTGGCTAATGGGCAAGATACCGATACTGAAGAATTTCGATAATTTATATTCGGAAACATGAGCATGAAATTAAACCGTTTCTCCGTGGACCTGTATCACATAAATAATACTGGAGACTGCATTCAATAGACACCTGTAGGAAGTGAAGGACATAGAGTTTCCTGGGTTTAAGGGAGCAATGGGTGGAGAAGCGCCGGTACATAATTGTACCGGAATTTTGGCGGATGTAAGGATTATCCACCCCACCGGTGTAAATCTCGTACTTTGTACTTATCTTAAATTCGGACTAGGTTTTGGCAGAGATTCACGCCATGTCCATGCAGAAGAATCTGTTTGCAAGTAATATTTATACCAACTACTTTATCGTAGTGTATTACGAAATGCTAAGTATAGCGACGTTGTAGACTCTTTATAGTATTGAACTTAAACGGGCCGCCGGCCGGGTGGACCGTCTTATTACCACTGTCTCACAGAAATCGAACATGAAGTGACAGCTCGCTTTGCGTTTCGTATGTTGAGTGAAATCCGGAGACCCAAACCCCCGTTTCGTATGGGACGTGAACAAACCATCCATGTTTATTCTGGTATTATGAATGTTCATGGATGGTGAAGATCATCTATCATCAGGTAACCTACTTGCTCGGATGCTGACTTCTGTTGTAATAAATAAGGTACGAAGAGATTCAAAATTGTATGCTCGTCATATCCGTTTTAGAACCCTCGTCGCAAGCAGCTCTACAATTTTTCTAGTTTTACTACACAGTATTAGAAAATAAAGCCTATTTCGCAATGTCAATATGTCAATGCCAGCTAGAAAATGTTGTATTTTAGTATTTTCTGTCTTATATTTTTATTTAATAACACTGTTAAACACACCATAATCTTTTAAAAACAAGCCGTTGACACGAGTTAATATTTCAGTTATATATATAAAGGCAATTTAGTGGTTCTGCGAGACTCAAGCAAAACAACTTTACCGATGACGTACCACCAGCCGGCGTATTTGCACGCCCTTTGCAAACTTGTGCAAATAACTCTACATTCTTGGCTTTCTAACCTTCAGCTATTCCAGTGGCTAGCAAAGGTGACTTGAAATATTAATAAGGTCTTCAGACTGTTTACTGCTTAGGAAAACTTCTCGGTTGTGCGGTTAAAAGTATTTAAAAATTAAGGACCACTACAGAATCCATATGCATATATATGCCCGACGGTTAGGTTGAAAACTATCATAATAATATGTACTTTAACAGTAGTTTATCGCGCTGAACAAACACCGATTGCTGGAAGAAGAGAATGACTTAACTTTGAATTAAAAAATACGTACTGTGAAGAAATCACGGAAAAATACTTGTTTGAATAGTTTAAAGACCCATTTAGACAGAGAAAGTTTTTTTGCATGATACAGATGAGTATAGAAAACTTTTGTTTACAAGCCCGCCTCATACAGTTTTAAAAAATAATCCTATGACTTGACGTCGTAAATAATTTTTTTTTTGTTATATTCTCGCCTATGACGTTCAAGAAATTATCTTCATTTAAATGGGGTATACTCATCATCACACAACACTAAGCACATTCGCAGTGGAGACAATGAAGGTCCCAGTTATTTCTAATATTGTCTAGCACAAGCATTATTGGAAATCTACTATACTTGATCACATTCTGCTTGCAAATTTAGGATCAATTAATATTTATTCCATTCTTTGGTCTCTAAAAACCAATAAATTAACTATCTGTATTTTTGGATGAATGTATATCTGTATTATTTACGACGTACACACACGAGTCACGACATGACAGCCTCCGTGGCGCAGCGGGCGAGTAGCCGGCTGCGAAGCGAGAGGCCGTGGGTTCGATTCCCGCACTGAGACAAATGTTTGTGTGATCCACAAAAATTTGTTTCGGGTCTGGGTGTTGTGGGACCGCAAGTCCCTCGTAGTTCCTGATACCCACGATACAGGTTTACCTAGTGTGGGGTCAGGACTATGTGTGTGACTGTTGGGTGTATTATTATTATTATTATTATGTATGTCATACCATAATCTCGGGACTACAAAGTCCCGGACCATTGGCAGGCGTGCGTGGGGCCGAAGCCAACACGTAGAGGCCCGTTAGACAATTTTAATTTAATAAGGTGATGTGACACCGCCCGACGGCTATCCTTGTATACACTATAGAAGTGTATCCAAGGACAGCCCCCGGTTGGTGTAGAACTATTGTAGGGATGGGCAAAAATAAATATCTACTATTTTATTGAGGTGAGGTGTTGATGGATTGGATAACCGGGTCTATGGGAAGGACTATGGCACCTGCCTGACCTATGTCAAAAACATGGATAAAATAGGCAGGTGGTGACTCGCCAACTCAGGTAGATGGGCTCCCCAAAATAGTCACTAGAAAAAGCGACAAGGGAGCAACACCCAGATGAGTGGCTAAAAGGTGGAGAGGTGTTTTGGCTTTAAACAACGATCATTTGCTCCCTTAGGGTCCCATCACGTTGCCCACTCACCACTTACGTTTCACATCCAACTTTCGAGCATGAAGCTCTCGCAACTCCACTCTGACCGGCCGGTGAAGGCAAGCCAGAGGTGGGGGACCTGTTCCTCATCAGTGTTCACTCCAGCCGGCCAGTTAAGGCGAGCCAGAAATGAAGAACAGGAGCCTCCCCCGGGAGCACTCGGGTACGTAGGGTTGCTACTCCCCAACAGCTCGCCACAAGCTGCCCTGCGGGCTTATTATTATTATTATTATCATATTTATGAAAAAGGAGATATTTAATATCATAGGTGCGATCCATGCACAAGAACAAATTTGCTTAGGAGTTTAAAATGCGGCATTGTCTTGGGAGTTTACTAATTTAAATGCCTTTAAAAATTTCTTTTCAACGAATTGAAAATCGATTTTAAGATATTATTTAGGACTAATCGTAGTCATGTGTGAATATCCATTTTCTGCCCAACACTTCATCTGCATATCGCAATGCATTTAAATGAAAGACTGTTGAGTGGATTCGGATTTGGCGTGTTGATTAAAAACTCACAATAGGTCGCAATCAGGCGTGTACCGTATATTTTATAATCTACATACATCAACGAAGGTATATACTCGTACGAAGTGGGATTACCTAGTAGTTTTATAAATGCACAATTGGCAGCGTTTTTAATAAAATCTGTGCCTATCTTGCAAGGACGTCAATGTAGTAGTATACTAAATACTAGACGGGATGTTTTGAAGAAAGTTCTGTTATATTGTAACGTCGCTTAAAAAAAAATTGCGCCACATAACGCAGGAGTTTGACAGCTGGCAGACAAGGAGTGGAACGCGAGTTCTAGTTCAGAGTAAGTGATGGTAATATTGAGTTATGGTCAATTGAACGTAACTTTTGGCGCAATTTCTGTGTACCGCACAGCCGGTTTGGTATTATACATGGAAGTCATTGTATTTTTGCTATTAAATTATGTATTAATGAAGAAATAATACTTTAGTTACACAAGTACTGCACTAAGCCGGTAATAAGCAAGTTTATTGCGCGGCAGGTCTCGTAAGAAATGGTATGATAATCTCGATGCCTTTCGCGAAGACTCCTACCAGGAGTTTGCCGAGGACCGTTATTGGTGAAGGGATGTTTGAGAGGCCTTTGCCCAGCAGTGGGATGATATAGGCTATTTATATTAGATAGATTAGATGACAATATTTATTACCTTCACTAAATTAAATGACTGTTCCCAATATTCTATCTAACGACAGATTTGCTTACTGGCAGTAAAATTTTGACGCATTTTCTATAGAAAAACTGTCAGAACACTTATGATAGTAAGCAAATCTTTCTTGATATAGAATATAGGAAATGACCGATGGCCATTAAACAATCGATAAAATTATAGAGCCACGCAGTTGAGACTTATAGAAGCAATGAATGGACCGGCTCGATCGAGTAAGTACGTCTCACTGAAAATTGACTACTTGCTGTTGCATTTCGTACGGTGATTCAGATATCCTTAGGACCGAATCCCCTTCCTAGTCCCCACTCTTTGCCCTTAAGATCGGCAAAGTATCCATGACTCTTCAGGTATCTTAGGTGTTGATGGCCGGTGGAGATCACTTAACATCAAGTCACCCACTTGCTCGTTTGCCAGCCTCTATCACAAAAATACTCGCATATTGTACAATTTCGATATTTGTGTTTTATTTTAATCACGATTTGTGTTTATTTCTCGAACGTGTGATTTACATGAAAACCCAACAGTTAGATAGTTGAACACATTGCCGATACCTGCATTTAGTAAAATATTACTCCCTTGTTGGTAATAAATCACGTAAATCTTTATCCGAGTGAATGCGCCGCGCCGCCGCTATTTCGTTTTTTTTGGACTGGGCTTTAGCTTTAGCTAGGCCTTCACCTGATTTAGAGATTGAAAATGAAATAAAATTAAAATGGTTTGCAGTTTAATGGTCAATGATTGATAACATAAACTTCAAACTGCTGTTTAGTTTTAGTTGTAGATTTTTGAGTCGGGTTTTATTTGTTGTTGTTTTTTACTTTAGGTAGGAACTAATGTTTTTTGTGGAAAAATCATAAAAATCAATGCATAAAAGTCGAAGTTTTAGCCTTTCATCCCCGATTTCAGCCCTGGTTAGGGTGGAATTTCTCCAAATTTAAAAGAGGCAGAACAATACAAAAAGAATCATCCAAATCGGTCCAAATTTGACGGAGTTATATGTGAAATACATAAAAATAAATATTGTAGATTGTGGTATATACAAACGAATTGAGCAACTCTTTCTTATTTTTGCGTCGGTTAAAAATAGTCTATGTATGTAACAAGAATATATAATTTATCTTAGGGACTTTATTTCATTGTCAGCCCCCGTGGCGCAGTAAGCGAGTAGCCGGCTGCGAAGCCTGAGGCCGTGGGTTGGATTCCCGCACCGAGACAACTGCCATAGCACGATGCACATAGTATGGGACACCTACATTGCGATGTCAAGATTCTCCGGCGAAACATGACCTCCGAATAAAAGTTTGTTCGTATTAAGTAAGTAAGGTACTTCGGTACAGTTCACGCAGATCAGGAACATCTTATTGCGGTCGATAGTTTAGTCGAAAGTAGGAATGACAAATCTCACCATCTGCTCCCAAGGAACAGTTCGGATTCCGCGTGTTGCACAATCACGTAGAGAGTATTATATTCTTTGACAATCACGGAACACATCCTTGAAAGGGATATTAAACTTAAACTCACTACCGGAGCCCGATTTTTCGATGTCGAAAAAGCATTCGACAAAATGGTGCACAATGGCTTACTTTACAAGCTACACACCATGAACATACAGCCCATACAGCTCGTGCACATCATACGAGACTTTTTGTCGAATCGCTCTTTCCGATATCATGTGGAGAGAACACTCTTCCCGACAGAAAATTACGGCCGGAGTCCCGCAAAGCTCCGCCCTGTCCCCTTATCTCTTCTCGCTGTATATTAGCGACATACCAAAACCCAAAAACACCCATCTGGCGCTCTTTGCGGACGATACCGCCATCTATACCTCACGTAGAAATCCGGCAAATGGCGAATCACCATCAACCTATCCAAAAGCGCCGCGATTCTGTTTGGAACCGCCGTCTTTTGGCTCCAGTGCCGAATGTCACCATGTTCGGTATGGGTATACCCTGGGTCAAGACAGTCAAATATTTAGGAGTAATCCTTGACCAGAAGTTGACCTTCATCCCACACGTAAATACGGTGCATGGCGAGCCGCATTCGCGATAGCTCAGTTGTACTGGCTCTTGAATAAAAAGAGTACCATGTCCGTTCACAACAAGATTAGGATATAATATACCACATGTATTAGGCCGATAATGACGTACGCATCGACCGCGTTCGCTCACATCCCTCCCGGCCGACTTAAGCGTATGCAAACCCTACAGAATCGCTTTCTGCGTAGGGTTCTTGGGGTACCGTGGTACGTGCGTAACCGCAACCTCCACGTGGATGCCAAGTTGCCCACCATCAGGCAAGTCATGAAAATGGCTAGTATACGGTATTTCGATCGCGCCGCGCATCATCCCAATACGCTCATCCGTAGAGCATCGATATACACTCCCTTTGACCGCGCAAAGAGAAGAAGACCACGATGCGTCCTCACCGATCCCGAATATGAGACCACTCTGGCCATCCGAGGGATGGTGGAACTCATACAACAATTACACTCCACAAGTCCGATATACCGTCCTCGCCGCCGAGGACCTCGCCGCGCTCCCCGAAGCACCCCCGACCCTAGTACCGGTCCGCAAACCGATGAATAAAAATACGATTATTAGGTTATAAATCCCCCTAAATCCCAATCGCAAATGTCTTTGCCCTCCTCCAGTGGCCGTGCTGAGCCGAGGTCCATACCCTCATTAGGGGGGTGCCCTCAGCGCGGTCATTTAAATTTTTAAGGGTTGAGAATGCCTAAAGCACTCACCCGAAAGCCCGGTGACGCTGACAAAAGCCGACTCTCGTCAGGCTATCGGCAACAGTACACAAAAAAAAGTACGTACGTAAAAAAAGTAAAGTAAGTAGCAAGCTACCGACCTGACATTGAAATAGTTCACTTACTTCTACACACCCTCTGGCTTACGATTTAACTTTCACTGCGTTGGGCTGTTTTAGGACTTTTGGGGGTTATACAATTCAGTGCATCACACAATTGCTTACACTTCCACATCGTGGGACGGGGTGATTATCGATGTATGTCAGTAACTCGATTCTCTGTATTTCCGTACTGTGACAATACAATAAACGGTGTTTACTGACGAAGTGTACAATTTTACGTCCCATCGCTACACGGTGACCCTACACACTCTTTACAATAATTAATTTTATTTTTTTATATTAATTTTATTTTACTTATGCCAAAAAAGGTCTTCAGATCAATTATTTTCAATTCTCATTCCTTTCTTTAAATATCTGACTAATTCCTCTGGTATTGTGAGTGTTCATCAAGTGACCCATTTGCCGGCCTTCTGATATAATAAATACATTACATTTTTTCTTTCTCGGCATAAAATATAATTTATGTGTTTATTGCGCTACCAAACCATTATTAATCCAACTGACTCCAACCATTTAGCACAGATCAATCACAAAATGACCTTCAACTGAAACATGCTTAATTATTCTCTGTCGAATAATGCAAAGGCACCTCAACAGTTCCATTTCAATAATACGTCAATTTGTAAGCGACGTCGGTGGAGCCGCGTCTGCCGGCTCGCTGATGTTGAATTCATTAATTAGACATTCCCTAGGATTATATTATCATTTATGCCGAGTACATTAGTTGCTTTTCTCCTACAGCTGTAAATTTCAGCGAGGATATTGAATATTTCTTTTAAAAGAATATTTTTTGTCCGGCTACTTAATTAAGTAAAAGGAGGCTACTCTACTACAGTCTATTTAGGGTTAGTCAAAACTAATTTTATAGCGAAGTTAAGGATACATGCACCAATACTCGTGACTGGCTTGAATCGGTTAAATCTTTTATTATTCATTAAAGAACTTATCGTCCGGCAAGTGGCCACTTGCCATTGATCCTCACAGCCAGCCGGCTGCGAAGCGTGAGGCCATGGGTTCGAATCCCGCACCGAGACAAATGTTTGTGTGACCCACAAATATTTGTTTCGGGTCTGGGTGTTATGGGACCGCAAGTCCCTCGTAGTTCTTGATATCCACGATACAGGTTAACTAAGTGTGGGGTCAGGACTATGTGTGGACTGGTCTGCTGGACAAACTGTTATCTTTTATTTCTTAACACTATCTTAAGGTTTTAATTTATTCGTCATGCTTATGGAGGTCATGCAAGTTAATCCAACGCGTAGATGTCATTTCTGTAATTGCTTGATTGAGCTGCTCTAATTCCAATTAAATATTATAAAACCTTATGCTGTAATAATTGTAAACTAATTTTGAAAAGAGCAACGCTGGAGTTTCTTGCTCGTTCTTCTCGAGTGAAACAGCATTCCGAACTAGCGGTAGAATTTTGACTGAATCTAAATAATGTATAACATTTTATAGATTCAATAAATATTTTGAATATTGAACTTTGGGTGTATTTATTTTTTATTTATTTATTTATTTGTTCTCACTGTTTACATCTTACGTACGTGATGGGGTACAGGGTGACGAGCGCAGTCTAGTGGCATGCAATGCTTTGTAACTCAAAGTACTGTGTGGTTTTGTGTATGTTTATGGGCAGGCTTACCATCATAGGCGAGCGACCTGCTCGTTTCGTTATTGAAACGAATAAAAAGAAACTTAATACCTACAAACTAGCATAATATAGTATTATTTCGCATGTGAAACCTTGTAAAATGTTAATTAATTGTAATAACGTTGTGTAATTGAGTTAAGATACTGTTTGTTTTCCAAATTAAATTAAATAAAATGCAGAATTATTGTACCATACTGTAGGTTTTACTCGCGGCACTGCCCATGTGAAATTCATTTTTGTGATAGAAAAAGTTTCGCATCAGATAAAAGTGAAACTTGCAATTTTATTTCTCACATTAATTTTGATTATAGCATTTTGGGGGTTTTTTTCATTATTGTCGATATGTGCTGTCTCCCTAACTTTATTTGTTTACACTACGCGATCTCTAGGGAACTTACTCAACTTGCGGTTTTGCACGCATTACCAGTAACCGCATTCACTGCCTCAGTGGCGCAGTTATAATGCGTACGCGGTGCGACTGCTGTGCTGAGGTCTGGGGTTCAATCCCCCGGGTCGAGGAAAAGTGATATTGGGTTTTTCTATTACGAAATGCTCGGTATCAGCTCGGAGTCTGGAATTGTGCCCGGTATGGCGATAGGATCGCCCGGAGAAATGTAAGTGTACTATAGTTACACCTGTGCCTACCCCTTCTGGGATTACAGGCGTGAGTGCGTATGTATATATGTACCATTAATGTTTCATTAATAAATTAATCATCATAATAATAGTTTTAGTCTATGTATAGAATAGAATAGTCATATACATGTAACTCTTCCAGAAGAAATTGTTAGATTATGGTAAAACCGCACCAAAATCTGCTCCGTAGTTTAGAAGAACTAAGCAGACAAACAAACAGACAGACGTGGATGAATAATATATTTTGAATTTGACGGATAACAAAAGTAGCTACAAGATTGATCCAGTATAAAATTACATTGCGATAAAAAATATTCTGATTAAATGAAAAAACAAGTTTGATTCCGGAATATAATGTTACTCCGAGAGAAAATGTGCCCTATTAAAAAATTCTCGTAAAATATGGAACAAAGTACGTAAAAACTCATGAAATTGCTGTGATTATGTCGATAATACGGGCCGAGTGTTCCGTAATTAGTTGATTAACTGACTTGAACTTGACAGTCTCCGTGGCGCAATAGGCGAGTAGCCAGCTGTGAAGCGAGAAATCGTAGAAACCGTGGGATTGATTCCCGAACCGATATAAAAATGTTTGTGTGATCCACAAATATGTTTCGAGTTTGGGTGTTTTCTGCCCAGAGGGGTTGAAGTTGGGCAAGCCGCCGGTCGTAAAAACTTCTGTAACATGTGTTAAGAAGCATGTTGCGCTGACCTCAATGCGAGTGGGATAAGGCCAGGTGGAAGAAGAGAAGAACTGACTTGAATCAACATAGTCTGTACAGTTTTTGTTGCTCATTCCGATTGAAAGTCTGTTCGGACCGTTCACATCGCATACGATTTAGCAGTTGTTCAACTAAAATCGAACCGTGGGAAGTCGGTATAACAGTTAATCATCTTAACAAAGTTGTTCAATTTACATGTTTAATGATTTACTTCACGGAATAATTAAACGGTACGCATCAAAAATTATTTTCTTAACGTCTAGAAGCTCTGTGTCATTTTAATCCCCTGAAAGCCTTTGTTGATAGGCATTAAGGGATCGAAACGTCTACCAGGTAACTAAATGTATTTGATCAAGGATTAGTTTGTTAATGCTGTCTTTATTCAGTTACACATATTTGAGATTAGAAGAGTGTCAATTAACTTTAATATGAATAAGTAATTCCTTATGACTCAATTATTATTTCCACACTCAGCCAGTTCGTGCATTATGCCCAGCTACGGAGTACAAGTAATGCTTTAGATTCCGTCACTCGATTTTTCTTCCACCTGCCCTTATCCTACTCGCAGTGGGGTCAGCGCAACATGCTTTTAAACACATGGTACATAATGATTTGGCTTGTAGTTTTTACGACTGGCTGCCTGTCTGTCTGACGTCAACCCCTCTGGGGAGAGAAGTACTGAGTACCTTACATATTTAACATATTTTATATAGTCGAAGCCGGCAAACGAGCATATGTCACTTGATAGAAAGTGACCTCTTTATGGGCATAAATACCAGAAGAATAAGGGACCATGGTTGCGTTACCGACCTTTAGGGATTATAATCGAAAGGGAGAAGGGGATTTGGGTTTTCGGAAATCTTACTCACCGTACGAAATAAAAAGCTCCACCTCTCATCGGTTTCCAGTGAGACACTTGGTAATAACCCAATCGAGCCGGCCGACCGATCTATTCGTGAATGTATGATAAAAGTAGTTGCATTTACATTTTTTTATAGCAAAGGCCGGCTAAAGAGTCAGTGGTTTAGGTGACCACTGGAGATCACTTACCATCAGGTGTTGGTAAGTGATTTCCACCGCTCATGAACTCCAACAATACCAGAAGAATCATGGACGCGTTGCCGCCCTTAAAGGAAAGGGATAATTAAGGGATTGGGAAGGGTGATGGATTTTGTGAACTCAGAATATCTCACTTACCGTACGAAACGCAGCAGAAAGTCGTTAATTTACGTCGGTTTTCTGTTAGACAGTGGCAACGACCTGGATGAGCCGGGCCATTCATGCTATAGACAAGACTGTCTTCAGCATGGCTCTACCATTTTAATAAACTTGCTTAAGTTTCAATCACAACATTTGTCTAATGTAAAGTGAGTGTTAAATCTAGTACGAACTAAGATACGTAACTACTTAATAAATGATATCTCAAGTACAAATTTACACATTTTTCTTCAAGAATTCATTAATTCCATTACTTGAAGTTGGAAAAGCTGTTGGAAATGTTATACGTACCTATATATGTTGAAAAACTTCAAGCAAGTCATATTACACTCTATATCTTCTACTGAAAGATTATTTTTGTTTGAAAGAATGTTTTGATCAACCTTAGTAATTCAATATCGTCACGACCTTTCAGAACATTTTTGAATTTCACGAGAGTCGAATGTCCATCTGTGTAAGTAATTTATAAAATTATTTTTTTGTTCTCACAAAGATTCGTGTTACTTTTATTTTCTTCAGATTTCGATATTTTAAACCCCTGACAAAAAAAGCGTGTCAAAAGGTTGACCTCATTATCTCTCTGTCTATCTATCTGTGGTATTGTACACTGGTTTAGGTGAAACGAGTGGACCGATTTTAATGCGTTTTTTATTTGAAAACTGGTTTAATAGAGATGGATATTAATCGATTGAAAAATTTGAACTTTGAGTGGTAGAGCTACGCTGTAGACAGTTTTGTCTACAGCATGAATGGGCCGGCTCGTCCGGGTCGTCACCACTGTCTCACAGAAAACCGGCGTAAAGTAGCAGCTTGCTGCTGCGTTTCGTACGGTGAGTGAGATATCCGGAGTTCCAAATCCCCTTCCCTTTCTCAATCCCTTAATTATCCCTTTCCTATAAGGTCGCGCCTATGATCCTTTTAATATTGTGGGCGTATATGGGCGGTAGAGATCACTTACCATCAGGTGACCCACTTACTCGTTTAAAAAAAATTGTTTATACATTTTGAAAATAGAAAATATTAGTTTTTCTAAAAAACCCCAATTTTATTAGATATTTCATGTTCTTTTTAAATTGTGGCCCAGCAAAGTGTCTAGACTGGACTTGATGTTAATTACATGCCAGTCCAAATATAATGTCGACCATCAAGAAACATTGCGTCCATCGACGGCCGGCAGAATTATGACGGCATGAGGATACTAGATATACACGGTTTTTTTTTTTTTAAATTTGGTTGAATGACGAGACGAGCAGGTCGCTCGCCTGATGGTAAGCGCCACGCCTGCTCATAAACAGAAGCAACGCCACACAGAACTTTAAATAACAAAGCACTGCATGACACTGGACTGCGCTCGACACCCCGAGACATAAGGTGTTAAGTATCATAATGCCCAGTAATTTCACTGGCTTCAATGTCCTTCAAACCAGAACACAACTGTGCTTACACACTGTTGCTTGGGGGCAGAAATAGATAAAACAGTGGTACAAACCCAGCCGGCCTCTCGCATACGAGGGGCCTACCAGTCTAAGTCATGTCTAAGTGCTGAACACAAATCTCTTGTTGTAAATGTTTTGCCTAAGGTCATGTCAATCTGCTAGATTTGCTGTTGGGCTAATTGCTTCCTCATTAACCCATTCTGTTTGGAGCGCCTTGACACTTGACCATTGTTCTTCAAACTTTCTATTTGACGACTCCTGTAAAAAATGTATAGTTGCTGATTAATTTAGGAAGTAGGCGTTGGCACTTTTTCTACATGTGGTACATATGTTATGCCATTTTGAGTATATTTTAATACAAAACGCGTTTATTATTCTTGATACTCTAATTGACTATTAGCCAGAATCATATCTGCTTTAAATTTTTAGTTAACTTGAATGACGAAACGCAGGTCACACGCCCGTTGGTAAGCGTAACTCCTGCCCATAAACAGAAGCAACACCACACGGAACTTTTAATTACAAATGTACTGTATGGCACTGAACTGCGTTCGTCACCCCGTGATATAAGTTGTTAAGTCTCATAATGCCCAATAATTTCACAGGCTTCTATGTTCGTCAAACCGAAACAACACAGCTTACCCACTGCTGCTTGGCGGCAGAAATAGACAAAACATTTATACCAACCCAAACAGCCTCTCGCATACCTACCAGTCGGTAACAACTAGCAAAATGATGTATTTCCCAACTTGTAAATGTTCCAACTTTGTCGTTTTCTTTTTCCAACGTAAGTAAAAATATTACTTGCTACATGACGTCCTACGATAATGTGAAGAAGGGTGGGCCAATTCCTTCGAAACTTTCACTAGTAGTTTGTATATTGGACTTCCTATTCCGCAAAGTATCAATCCCCGAGGGATACCGCTCGGCTCAAATGCAGAAAAGTTCTTGAATTTATAGGTGCGTAAAGTTTTGGGATGATTTTATATGAACATAAAATGCTATAAATATTAATAGGTATCATACGTCGCATGGAAACTGAGATAATATAAAAATTGAAAAGTTATTATGGTTCCGAAAATATTTCAATAAAATATGAGTCCATGGGGGCATGGATCCTACATAGCGGACTCATATTGACCAACGCTGGCGGAAAATAAAGCCAGTTAATGAATTTTTTATTTGTTTTATTGCCCTGATAGGCAGATGAGCTAGCAGCCCGCTTGATGGCAAGCGGTCATTACCGTTCATGGGCATCGGCAATGCCAGGGGCACAGCCAAACCGCTGCCTACAGTTAAAGGAATACTCTTCTCGTGTCGTGGAAGTCTCGTGTAAATATGATATGACATAGCGCTCAGGAAACATGAAGGCAGGGAGTTCACTCCAGTGGTTGCATGTGCGTGGTATAAATGAACGCTGAAAACGTACGGTGTTGGACCATGATGATAGATGGATGGTGTCCAGGTATTATGGATGAACTCTACTGCGATGTTGGGTAGTGCGATGGTAGAATGATGAAGTTGGGATCATCTTAAACAGTAATGCTTAATTAAATTTGACTGCCAAGAGGAGCTGATGATAATCCGTTTTAATTTGTAAATTAAATTAACTATTGCTTCTTGCGATGGGTTTTACGAATATAGATGGTTTGGAAAAATCCACGCAATTTTTTTTATTGTCGAAATAAGATAACTAGAACGATAACTCATGAATCTGCCGAAACTAAGGCTCCACTTACTTACACATGCAAAAGTAAAATCGTAACACTCAAACACGCAACAAAAATTTATGAACGTTCAAATTCTACTTTATTTCATAAAAGTTACGGTCTAAATATTGTAGCTGTTTCTAGATCGAGATACGACGTTCTGCACCGCGAAAAAAATTAGACGTATCAAGTGTCAACTAAAGATTATTATGCACAAACTTTTATAGCTCCGCCCCCTTGCACAGAGTTTTTCGGGGTAATTTTTTTGCTTGAGTTACGTTTCTTGTCATTATTTCGATGGTTGTAAGCCACATAATTATGCTTATTTAAATGTGACTGCCAGGAAGAGTTTTAGTTTTTCACAGTCAAAAAAATACAACTCAATAATAAAAGATACATACAGCAAATGCAAGCAAAACTAAGAATAGATTCGGAACAAAATTAAGGCAAGTTTGTAGGCAAATCAAGTTTAACCGCAACCGTGAAGACCGTGCAAAACGTTCCAAATAGTATAAGTTGAGACGCACGCCGAACCGCGGACTGTGTAAAAGCCATTTAACTTGCTGACGAGTTTTGGGGACTCTAAATAGCAAGTTATTTTTATATTTGGTAATGATCTCGCCCTTTTTAGAAAACTTTAATGAGTTTTGTTTAGGTTCAATTTAACCTCGATTATTTGCATATGCCCAAATTTCGTAGAATTGTTATGGGAGTTGGTTAAGTTTCTTCCTGGTTAGTTTGTTTAGTTTGATCTTGATCTTTTAAATGTTATTATCCATCTTCTTGTCAGGCCAATATTAATAATTAGCCATTATATACCGACTCTTCTACTACCGGACACTAACCTCCTCGAATTATAAGTTAGTTTTCGTTTACTTAGTCCACCACCCTGGCGGCGTAATTTGGATTGGTAGAATTCGCATACTTTCGAAATTGTGTTTGATCGACTCTCAGTTATTCAAGTTTTCTCATTGTTTTCCGTCATTTGTATCGACCGTATAGGAGGACCCTAGCCTCCCTCGCCTTCGCCTGGTCCCGGCCTAATGGGGAGTGCCCCGCTAGGCCAATACCGCTTATTTCTTAGAAAGACAGCCAGCATTCAAAAACAGAATTTTAAAGAAGACAGAACCTTAGATATATGCAATAGTTGTCGACGACACTTGAACGTATCGCTTCGTTCACTTTAAGCTTACTTCACTTCTCTAGACTCTAGAATCTAGAGAAGACAATTCGTCCCTTATAGCTACTTCCATTTTAGGGCATCCAATCCTGTCGTGTTTCTACATGTACGACGTACTACGTTAACCTTGTTTTCCTCCTGCCAGGGGCTATTTGTGATCAAGTAATTTCGTGGTTTGCTGTGTCTTTAAGCGTTATTCAATCTGTATATTATTTTGATTGGTCTGTTCTACGAATAGGCATTCACTGATGAGAATGAGAATTACTCGCTCTCATTAGTGGAGGAGGCACATGCCCAGCACTGGGCTAGTATATAAAATACAATTACGTTATTATTATTGGTTCAGTACTGCCCGTATTCAAGAACAGTACGCAAGTGAGTTCTTTCCTAAATGTACATTTTTGTACACGTGATTGGTTTATTTTTATTAAGCGCCAAAAACGGACCAATCATGTGCACAGAAATTACCACTATGCATTTGTGAGCACTATAAGATGTCACAGTAATGTTTATGAACACGTGGGTAAGTCTACAAATACGTATTCTTATTATTGTACACAAAGACTTTAATGTATACTACTAGACGGGCTGTTTAGAAGTAAAATTGCGTCACAAAACGCGGCGTTTGACAGCTCACAGACAGAAAGCGCGAGAGGGGAGAAATTTGTGGTACAATTCCTATGTACCGCGCAGCTTGTCTAGTAGTATACATTAAAGTCTTTGACTGTACACATATATGTAATGTAACAACATAACATAATTTATAAATTACATGAACTATTGCTTCTTGCGAAGGGTTTACGATTACAAATGGTTTGAGAAAATCAACGCAAAATGTTGTATTGATATTTCTTTGCGAAGTAGACCTTTGTGACATTTCATCGCAACATTTCGGTAAAAGGAGACAAGATTGATGGGCTAACACAAGTAATACGATATTTTGAACAACTACATCTAAAACGTCAATAACAAGGACAAAATATACTTAGTAGAGTACATAGTAGAGGTAAAATCTTCCATTTCAGGAAAAACCATTGAGATCAAAGATTATCTATTCTTTTGCCTTCATGAAGGAAAGAAGAGCAGGGAATATTTTAAATCTGATATAAAAAAAAACATTAAAGCCAGTGAAATTACTGGACATTGTGAGGCTTAACACCTTATATCTCAGGGTGACCAGCGCAGTTCAGCGCCATGCAGTACTTCATAATTCGAAGTTCTGATTGCTATATAGCTTCTGTTCATGGGCAGGCGTGACGTTTAAATGTTGATATTATTGCGTGTAAACAAACAAACGTTAAACGTTCTTGGTTTTATACGTCACTGTATATATAAATGTTGGTATTCTTGCGTATAAAGAGGTATTAAGAACTAAAGGGACCATCTGTCGTATCACATCGTGTGTCGAGCTCTATAGAGTTCAAAGAAAGTGTCATTCCCACACAATAGACGCTGTTTATTACTCAACCGTTTGAAACAGACGCCTACAGATATGTAAAATATAATACACTGATATACTGACTTCGTCTCAAAATCTATCTTTCTCGTATATAATGCGACACAGTTCATTTAAATGACTTGTCACGATCGCTAAGTCGGGAAGTGTATACAAGTGTTTCAGCCTGTCGAGTAGCTACTATTGACGTTCGAGTAAGAATTAACCACCTATTTTGCATAAGACAGCCGCTTTTGAGTACTTAGCAGACATTAGCCAATATGTCAGAGCGTGATTGTTGTATTTAGACGTGTTATATTCTAATAGCTATTGCTCGCGGCTCCGCTCGCGTGAATGTCCTTTTTCCAGGATAAAAGTAGCCTATATGGAATATTCTTATATAGAAACAGTTGGCGACATCGGTGGGTGCGGCGCGGCGCGGGGGTGATCGCATCAAGCGAGTCCCGTCATCGGTGTGTCATCAGTGTGAGAAACGCGCTTATATTTATTTCAGTATTTTTGTTCATACAACAGAAAATAATATGAAAAAATGGGAGGGTGTGAGGGTAAGAGGGTGAATATTAAGGGTTATAGGTACCTAGGTTTCAATGCCAAATCAAAAAATCCTAAATTAAAATTGACAAAAAAATACCAAAAAAAACTGAATAGGGACACCCTAATCACCTAGTGGTATAAAATAAACTTCACAACCTATTTATATACCTACTATATATACATGAAAAAAATCATAAATATTGGTCGAGCCATTTCGGAGGAGTGCGACCACAAACACCGTAATACGAGATTTTTATGTATATAGATAGAAGATTTTTATATATATAGAAGTCTTTACTTATGTGGCTCAATTTCCACTGCGCTGGCAATCGATAGCATGGGTAACCACCATGAAAGTAACTACTTTGATTAATAGAATTAAAAAAGATGGAAAAATATACTTTAACTTTTTTCGTACAGAACAGCAATTTCATTTTCAATTTCAATTAAGACCTATTATATAGCCGAACCACGGACGAAACGTTACCAACTCCCCTTGGGGTTCAGTAAGTACATATAGGGAGAGTTGTTAGCACTTAGCACAAGCTACGGCCCACCCTTATCCAATAACATAACTGAACAAACAATAGAAATTAACAATAGACAAGTTACAATCAAAAAGACCTTTGTAAGCCTTACAATGGTTACAAAATGTGAAAATACAAAATGCAAATGGATAGCTTGTATCGCTTAGAAACACGATCCAACCAGATTTCCGTCCGAAATAACAAATGGAAGAGAATTCAGCCGAGCCGAGACAAAAGCCACCAGAAAGCATAATGGCTTAATTATTTATTCACAATCCTACGAGCGGCTCAAACGTTGTATAGTGAGATTAAACACTACTTAATGGCGTATAATGGTATGTTGTTTGTTCTATAAAGAAAAAAAGAACGAAAGGGCGTTTATTATTAGAGCAGTACATTAAATCTATATACAACGTGTTACAGAAAGGTGTGGTCATATTTAAGGGTTGACGGTGAGTGTTTATGAACAAGATTTTATCGAAATCTAGACTTTCTAAAATTTCAAGCTAATATTAATCACTCGTTTATTACAATTTATAAGATCGATCACATCCTTATAAATTAAGTAATGCTGGAATGAGACTAAAGCTCAGCTATTTATCATTTAGTGTTATCCAAAGTTGTTGAATATCCACTTTACTTATTCAACAAAAGAGAAAATGGTTTATTTATGTCCCAGATTTTTTTATTTATGCAATCGGATTTGGTACTATGGAGAGCGAAATACTTATATATCATACACTATACGTTGCTTAAGATTTGGCTGTTTTTCAACCGACGAAAAAAAAACAGAGGTTCTCAATATAACGCATATTTTTTTGTTGTGTTCGTAATTGCCAGGACAAGGTTTGAATGAAAGAAATATTTCTGGAAAATCTACCGGAAATGTCGTAAATCTGGATCGTATCTTTTATCCAGACGACGCCGGGCATGAACAACTAGTTTATTATATTTATTATTTTAAAACGTATTGCTCGAACAATTAACTTTTTTATCTACATGCGGCCTCTATGCACGGCCCAAGCAAATGCAGCATTGACTGTGTATGTTTTTTACACAACTGTGGACGAAACGAGCGCTCGCTCGCATAATGCTAAGCGTCACGCCTACTCATAAACAATAGCAACACCACTCCGAACTTTAAATTAAAGTACTGCTTGACACGGCATTGAAGTTAAGTCTCATAATAACTAATAATTTCAATGGCATCACTGTCGTTCAAACTGGAACACATTAGTCAATACACATATGTGGTTGGCAAAAATAACAAAGCGGTGAAACTTAAACAAGCGGTCTTTCGCATACAAGAGACCTAACTTAAATAATTTTTTCTATAGTATTCGACGGAATACGTGCAATGGGTTACCAAACAGTAAGTGATCTTCAACGCCCATGTACGCCATAATACCAGAAGTATTATGGACGCATTGCCGACCTTAAAGAAATGGTATAATTAAGGGATTAGGAAGGAGAGGGGGATTTGAGCCTCCGGATATCTCACGTACATTTCGAAAGGCAGCAGCAAGCCGCCTCTTTACATCGGTTTTGTGTGACAGTGGTAACGACCCGGTCGAGCCGGCCCATTCATGTTGTAAATAAAACTGTTTGCAACGTGGCACTACCACTCGGAAAACCACGGTACCGTGGTACAGGTTTTGAAGTTTTTCAGAAATGTCGAAGATTTTAACTCATAATTATTTAATGTGCAAATGAATCTCATAAAGACAAATCGACAGATCACAAGAAACATGTGAAATGAGCTTAGCAACAGGACTCAACGAAAATCAATACTATCAAAGATTTTTCAGTTCATGACGTAAGTAAGAAATCGGTCCCGCTGGACCCATGGCTGGGTTCCAAATGAGTTCAACCAAGATAACGGTTAGAATGGAGCGTCGATGTACCGCCTGTTACGTCTCCTCTGTGCTCTCAGAATTACGTCAATATAGCTTAGCTAAGGTTGTTTAAGGAAAACTTCACGCGTATTACGATATGATAGATAAAATGTTTGCAATAAATGTAGGGCTTGATTGGTCTACTTCTATTCTTTTTTTATTTAAATGTACCAACCAAGGAAAACACCGAAATTCACATCAGAACTTTCGTTTTAACACAAAATACACGTCTAAAAGAATTTAATTATAACTGCGATTATAAATAATTTACATTGAGTGTGTATAGTGCTAAGTGTCTTAGAATACTCGCTCTCTTGGAATAAATCTTATATTAAGCCAGGAGAAATAACCCTTACAAAATATTTTTTTACTGATTAACTTTCAACAGAGCGTACCTAAGCACACGAGTGGCTATCTCTTCATTTTCGCTATACAGAGACTCTTCGAAATGTTTACTTACATTTTTATTTATTTAAGCTACACTACATGAAGAGAATATGCGTGAAATTTGGATGGTTGATGTGTTCTATGAACCACTACACGAACGAACGTAAAAAAAGAAAAACAAAAAACTACTGAGGAATGATCTAACCTTAAACTAGTTGTACTAAAACCATAGGGTTTAACCAGCTTAATCCATGAATGCGTGTGAACTAAAATGTTTGGCCAGTACGCCATACCGTGCGTTAATTCTCGTTTATTGCTCCACACAGGCAGCTATAAAATATAATAGCCTATACTTTCAACTCGGCACGTCGTTTTAAAACCCTTTTTTGTATCACAAATATGGATATAGCTCTCGTTCCGAGCTGTATATTTTTTTATCGTTTTGCAATTTTTTTAAGTGGTAGAGCCATGCTGTAGGCCCAAATATCCCTCGTCTTCCTAATCCATTCATTATCCCTTTCCTTAAAAGTCAGCAACGCGCCCATGATTCGTCTGGTATTGTGGGCGTACATGGGCGGTGGAGATTACTTTCCACATAAGTACAAAGTAGGCTGGAAAAATGTTATGTAATAGAATCTAAGTAGGCCACCAACATCACAGGCTAAAAGCCAAACTGCACGTGGTTCACTCTGCTGATTAACGGACGAGGTAATGGCGAAACTTGGTTCCCGTTGTGGGGTTCAGACGGCAGGACGCCGCATATAATACCAAACATTGTCAAATCTATGGTACGAGAACCCCGACCCTGGCATTAAGCCGAGATAATGCCGGGCATAAAGACAGGCTGCAAAGAACATTTTATTGTCACTTTCCACATGATATGAGGTATTTTACTAGGTGGTAGGTCCCTCGAATGCAAGAGGCCGACTGGGTAGGTACTGCCACTTTGTCTATTTCTGCCGCCAAGCAGCAGTGTAAGCACTGTTTCGGTTTTAAGTACATTAAAGCCAGTGAAATTACTGGGCATTATGAAACTTAGCATCACATGTATCGGGATGAGGAGTGCATTCGAGTGCCATGCAGTGCAATTCAGAGTTATGTGTGGTGTTGTTTCTGTTTATAGGCAGGCGTGACGCTCACCATCAGGCGAGCGACCTGCTCGTTTTGTCATTCAAGCAAATAAATAAATAAAAAATATGATTTGAGCGAGTCGGCGGGGGTGGGGCTGACCACGCATTAATCAATGCAAGGTCAGTCGGGATTTTATTGTCAAACAGGATTAACGTTGTGGATGTTCGCATGCCATTTCCGGGTGTTGTGCGCAGTTGATCGAGTGAGACTCGTATAATACAGGGCTGATATTACTGGGCTTATATACCTATACAGATGATGCACAGAAACAAACCCCGCTTTTTCAAATTGATATAAATTCTTTCACGCCCTAACACAACTTTGAAAGGGAAAATTTCTGAAACGTAATCACAGCAAAAACTGATTTATCTACATTATTTATGGGTACCAACTTAGCGAATAATGCTAATCCCTTGTACAAAAAAATTGCGAAAATAGTTCCTTAAGTTAAAAATATTGTACTTCCACCCACAAAGTACTAACGTAGTTTTAAAATTAGGCAAGTTGAAAGCTTAATTTGCCTTGGAAAACACAGATTCACAAAGTAGGAAGATTGATTGTGAAACTTTGAATGTTACAGAGGGCGAGAAGATATCAATAAAATTTTATGAAACTAAGGAAAATATTGCAGTTTCTTATAAAGGACTGACAGAATAGCGTTTGTATCAGAGGCTATGAGCTATTTTAGCACATAATAGCGTAATAGTACTACGGTTCTATTTAGATAAGTAAGTAGACGTTTATAGCAGAGCCGGCAAACGAGTTTGTGGGTCACCTGATTGTAAGAAAGCTCCACCACCCTCGAACATCTACAGTACCGAGGAATCAAGATGAAATTATGCAATGTATGATACTTACCGATACTCTTCATCCACCTGCCCTTATCCCACTCGCAGTGGTGTTAGTGCGACATGCTTTTTAACACATGCTAAAGAAAGATTTGGCTTATAGTTTTTACGAATGGCTGCCTGCCTGACATCAACCCCTCTGGGGATTACTCACCGGCTTATTTACTTAGGATACTTACCGATAAGTACCATATAATAATAATACCCATACTATACCAAATCGAAAAGCATTCAGACTTTAAATTTTATTGCAACTTAAGGAGCTATGTAAATGCAAGTAACTATTGGTAGATTTTTTAATTCAACATATGTTAATGAAACGCGTTAGTTTTTTATTTAATGGGTACGTAATGAGCTAAACAGACGTTCTGAAATAGATCTGCAATGAAATGCTTGCACATATCTAAGAAAACGACATAAGTGGGAGCTGAAAATATTGGAGCGGGCTAGTAAGGGCTATTAACAAACACGGGTAATATTTGCTCCGAATATTATGATGCGAATAAAAAGGTACTTATGTTTTAGTTCATGATAAATTGGTAGGTATGTTTTTCATTATGTATCAGGTGTTCTCCTACTAGCAATATCATATGTATCTATGTCTTACGCTTTATTATGCAAGCTACGAGATAATCCTCTCTGATTGTGACTAACCATAATATTCTTTAATTTAAAATACTCGATGCTTGCTGGAGACAATCCTCTACAGTCTACATGTTACGTCACTGAAAGGATAAATAAATGCTCATTTTCAAGCGGAGGACGCTTAGGGAATAGGGACAACGACGGTGCTACTTAATTGAATACACTCGATCGCTGCAGATTCTGGGACGGAATCCGATTGTTTAATTTAAAGAACAAAAGAGCAGCAACCGTATTTTTCATATAAAATGCTGAATATTATATCGTATTGTGCTTAGTTCATTGATAAATACAGGTAGGGTTGTTAATGTTGGACCTAACTGGAAACATCAAACATAAGTCATCGTTATGGAATAACAATGTCAAATAAATTAGGAATATTAAAGGATTTTTTACTAAAACGTTCTGTACAATGTTTATTTGGGATATATAAGTCCTCAGGCGACCAGTTCGAAAATATTGTTTTAATAAAAATAACTATATAATCTAAAGTTACTACATTCTATATGTTTTTTTTCTACTTCATTGTCCCAACCACTTTTGCGAGGCAATTTGCTCGGCCCCATTTTACCTTTACACCAATTTTCTTGTCCTGCCATCCTAGAATGTTAGATAATGCGTTTATTTATAGTGATTGCTCAAGAAAATCTTTTTTGTTTAAGATTTTTTTCTCTGTTATGGTATTTTTGGCGAAACAGAATAAAATGAAAAGGTATTTGCTTTACTAAGCTCAATACGTGATTATCGGAACCTTTTCTTAATAAAAGGGGTTTTTATTTATTGCATACAATATTAGACCAAAAGAAATTCTCCCATATTCGAAACAATAAAAGACAAAGCATTTATTTGGTAGCATATATATAATCGCCTCATTAGTCAAGTGGCAGCGTACAAAAGCTGAGATCTGTGAGGCCCTGGGTTCAATTCCCAGATTGGTTCAGATGTTTGAGTTTTCGATTCGAAAATCACACATGAATTACTCGGGATTGGAATTTGTACTGGGTGTGGTTATAGGCTCGCCCCTATCACATGGGACGGAAATAAGCACGGTGAAACGTGGGTGTAGCACTAGTTGCACATTTTCCCTCCCACTTCGGTAATAAAGGCGTGAAATTATGTATTGTATTTATTTGGTGCAAGACATTATATTTGGTGAAGTCAGTCAGCGGGAAATGTTTTTTTCTGTTTAAAACGAAAACTTGGCATGAATTTTGTTCAACACATTTCATGAAACACAATAAATACTTCATTCTTCTTGTCTTCTTTTATTCAAATTTCAACTCCTGGGGGAAAAGACCCACACTTCTCAATCCCTCGATTGTCCCTTTCCTTTATCGTCGGCAACGCGTCCATGATTCTTTGGGTGTTGTAGATGTTCATGGGTGACGGAGATCACTTACCATCGGGTGACCCACTTGCTTGTTTGCCGGCCTCTGTTATATTATAAAAAAGGGAACTGGAAGGTTTGTATGGGAAATAATATGTATTTTAATTTGTTAAAATGAATTATTTTTATTATTCCAAAAAAGACTTAGGCTAAGCCGTAAACAAAAGCACGAAAGCAACATGATATGAAACCAATTACGTACACAATAGACCGATCGCGTCGCGTATTAAAAAGAAATCTGCAATCAACATTCCATTATGCTCGACTGAGATTATACTAGTAAATTAAGATGGGCCCTAAGTCTATAATCCGACGTATACAACACTGTACGCTTCTAATTGCATTAATTATGCACATGCAGTAAACGGGGCAGTATAAACAATGGTATCATTTGCATCGTAGACACCTTGCGAGGCATTTGTCGTGCAAATTTCCTATGAAGATTTGGTGTTTGGTCGCGTGTCTGTTCCTATTGTGTGGATTTAATTTCCATTATACTACTGTTTCACTGTATGTTACGTGTGTGGGAGCGGGTTTAGTATCCAGGTGTTATTGAAACGTTAGTCTTGATATATGGTACTATAGAAGCGATGGGAATAGGTCGAGGTCATTATACGTTGTTGTCATTTTTTGTGTTTTTCCCTGTTATCAACTATTTTATTACATTTTAATTTTTTTATGTACTTATTTGGAATCCAATGATTTTAATACAAAACTGTGCGCCTTAACGGCTGGACAGATTTGGATGATTGGCACACAGCTAGACCGTGACCTGGATACATACATAGGGTACTTTTTATCCCGGTAGTATGTTCCCACGTGATAATTTTCTCGTTCCTTTTTATAAATAATTTTAATTTAATTTAGTAGTAATTTAATCATTTATTAATTCCAATAGTTCAAGACAGAAACTTTTCACTCTATATCGAAAAAGCTTGAATAGTGAATACCAAACCGCTTCAGCTATCCATTAAATTAACGTTCTCTTGAATTTCGTCTCCGATTCTATAGAATTACCAAAAAAGAATTCAATTTAACAAATTGAAACGCAATACTGAAACAACATTCCTGTGGAATAAATGTTCTAAGGAAATGCAATATCTTTCCCTTGATGTCACTTTATTAAATTTGTTTGCTGAAGCGGTTTATTTAATCCAAATTCTAAGGGTAGGTAACCGTTGTTAAGAAGTAAGTGGGAGTGTATGTAGGTCACCAACATTTTAGGCTCAAAGCCAACCTCACCTGCAAGTGGTATGCTCTGCTTATTATTGGAAAAGGTAATGGCAAAACTTGGTTCCCGTGGAGGGCTGTGGTCAGACGGCGGGTCGCCCCACATAATACTAAATCCACCGTCAAGTCAAGATGGAAAGGTGGACCCTGGCAGAAAAAGTTGACATCTCTAACCAAGTTATAATAAGAAACTACGTTCAATCCAATACGTTGTATAAAGTCTCAAGAGGTTTCTATCGCGAGAGACTATTCTAGTTTTTTTTTTATTACGACAAAAAAAATGTCGATTGGTTTCAGTTCTCCATAAAGTTTGCATTCAAAGCTGGGAGTGCTTCACTTTAAAACCCTTTTAACCCGAATCAAGCCATTAGGGTTTTAGAAGATTTAGAATTGTATGATGCTTTATATCTGTGGAGCCAAAATCATTGTGGGTAAAATAGCATTTGACATTTGCTTGCTTTCGGACAAGTACTTGCTTTCGGAGATGTTAGTACAGTGCAGTTGAAATAATTATAATGTCGAATGTTCAGAGACATTGTGTCACTCGGTCGCCAGAATTATGCCGGCCTAAAGTTACTGGATATAGACTGGAAACGCCTGGGACGCTTATTATATTTATATTATTCTTTATATTTTAGGTTCTCTATAGAATAGTGTATTTAGGAGGAGACGCCGCGCCGTATGCTTTTATGATCGATCAACAATCCACGCTACATTTACACTGACAGAAAATATGTGTTATAATATTAGCCGTAATTCCTTTTTTGTAAATTTTAGAGTGTAAGTGGGTCATCAACATCTTAGGCTCAGCCTGCAACCTTACTTGCACGAGTTATAATGTACAATACACTTTGTTGATTAACAGACAAGGCAAATGCGAAACTTGAGCCCCGTTGCGGGTTGTGGCGTACAGACGGAGGGGCGCCCGTATAATACCAAATACCGTCAAATCTATGGCACAGTAAAAGTGATCAAAACACCATGAATCGATGTGATAACCGTCGTTTAAGTTTTAAAAAAATACTCGTTCCTCGTTCCAACAATAATATGTAAACACAAATTGAATTCAACGGAGAAAAAATATTCTCGAGAAATCTATTTTAATACCTATTCTCTGAATGCACATTAAAATAAAGTGTATAGTGGGTACAATGGAAGTGCTCCAGCGAACTAACCGGCATTCTAACTTTGCGACATACTCCTATAAATAAGACGGCTTGGACTTCACTTAGTTACAATATATACGGTATTGTACGCAAATTGTTGTTGCTACTTTCATAATAACCTGTGTTCGAGTTAGCTAGGACTTAGTTGATTATAAGTTTAAATCGGCATTTAATTGAAACCATGTGATTGAATCAGATTTATTATTTTAATAAGCGCAAAGAGAATTCACTTTTGAACATTAGTACCATTAGTCTCATAAGAAACAAAATAGTAGACAGGATGGCTAAATATGTTTAGAAGAAAATTACCTTTCATTGTGTACCTTATTTGTTTGAACAACTCTACTTTATAAAATGACATACTTTTCACATTTCTTATGGCATGAATATTTTTTTGAGAGATCAGCAAGTAAGGGTATATGTACAAAACTGTATAGCCGAAACTTCCTAAATTTTTGTGGTTAGATGAGACCAATATGAGTGGATCCGATATTATTATAGGGTTAAGATTGCGTTCCGGACAATAAACGATTTTGCACTTTTAATGAGCAAACGTGATAACCCTTATTGCGATATATGCGGAAAAGAAGAAGATGTCTATCATATTGCGATGAAATGTGTGCTGAACGCAAACGAAAGAATTTCTTTATATTCATGTTGTTCTATTAGAAAATGTAACACTATTCTGACTTCTTCTAATTCTCAGGAAGCCAGGGAGATGTGTAAAATGGTTCAAGTTCGATTTGATCGAAGTTAATAATTAATTAATTTATTGTGAACCTATTTAAAGGGAGCATGTTCAGTTTGTGATCATATATAAATAAAGAACCAATAAAACCGCCTTCAAAAAAGGAGGTTTTCAGTTCGTCTGTATTTTTTTTGTATACCTATGTTGTACGATACCTCCACCAAATGTGGACTGATTTTTATGATTATTTTTATATTCGATAACGTTTATTTAGAGGATAGTCCTATATAAATTTGGTTAAGATCTGATGGCGTACGAGGGAAAATGAGTAATCTCTCAACAGTCGCACCATTATATTGTGGTATGGAAACCTCGGTGCGCGATTCCAAATCACACTAAGCCGGATTTTTTATCTTAGGCATTGCCGATTATGATTGGTTTGTTTTACTTTTCAATTTATTCAGCCTCTGGATCTCTAGGATACTTCAAGTTTTATCCCTACAGCATAGCCCACTGTTTCCCCATCTCATTACTTTATTTGTTTTCTTAATTTCGCGTAACGATTCAATGCCTTTTGAAATTAATATTCACTTAGAGCAGAAATCTGTTTTGACTTATAAGAGGATTATTATCTTTGTCTTATTAATATTAAATTATGTAAATATAAAGTCGACTTCCTGACTCCGCGGGGCAGATTTATTCTGAATAGGAGAATATTCTGGCACGATAATTTTTAAAGGCCAGATGAAGTATTTCGCATAATTTTTAAACCACACTTTTTCACTGGATTCAATTAAAAAGTATGTAATGTATAAATACATACATACGCACTCACACCTGTTATCCCCAAAGGGCAGAGGTGTAACCAGTATACCCACATTTCGCCGAGCGTATCTTCGTCCCATGATGTGATAGGGGGACGAGCCCATCGTCATACCGGGTACAATTCCATATTCCGGGCTAATACGGAGCATTTCGTAATATAAAAACTCAATACCACTTTTACCACTTTTTAATATATAAATTTCAACATAGGACAGGACCTTATTAACTTCACCACCACCGTCCAAGAACATATAAAAATTCTATCTGTTCTTGGTGATTAAAATGCCTGGGTAGTCGTAGTGCATTGACGAACTTCAAGAATTCAACATAGCCAGCACATGAATGCTGTAAAAAGCTCGTTACATCGGCTGATATAAGTAATATTTTTCTTCATATCGAAATTTAATAATAAGACTAACACATGGAGCTTTTCATAACGCGTAGTGTCATTATGCCTCTCTGAAACTCACAGCTGTTGTTTATAATAAATACTTTTTAGGTTATTTGTTAAGTATGAACTATGTGAAGAATTGTGCCTATTACTATAATATAATATATAATATAATATTGCGATAGAACATGGAGGTTGAAAGATGAGTTTAACAATATGTAGATTATTTCATTTACACATATTACCTCTCATACCAAACTTTATATCAAAATATACAGTGTGTTACATAAAGGTGTGGTTATATTTAAGGGTCGTTAGATACACCAGTTAATGAGTATTCATGTAAGTACCCGATCTTACCAAAATCTAGACATCCTAGAGTTAATTTTAATCACTCGTTTATTACGATCGATAGGATCAATCACATTCCTATTAATTAAATTAAATGCGTGAGCGAGAATAACAATGCTGATAGTGAGACAAACACTCAGCTGTTTATCATTTAGTGTTGTCCAAAGTTGCAAGTCCAATATCGACATGTTACTCATTCCATAAAAAGAATATGCTTTGTCCTAGCATCATCGGATTTGGTATTACTAGGGCATAGTATTGGTGAAATACTTGTGTCATACACTATAAGTTACTTAAATTTGGCTACACCTTTCTGAAGCAAGTTGTATAGGACATTGCTACTCCTTGTTAACATTGTGAAACGCCTATCTAAGCTAGCTATAATCTGTTGAGCCATATTCATGTTAAAACCAAAAAAAAGTTTACTTTCTATACTACCAGCTATTTGCCTGTAAAGATCATTTTTCCCTCATCTCCGCATGCGGGAGGTTTAACGGTACCTCAGAAGACTGTGCCCTATACAATACATAAGTATACCCAGTAATTTCCTTCATTTTTTCCTTTTGTACGAAAATCTACCCCTTAAATCAGGAATAAAAAGTACCCCAAGTCCTACTCCAGATCTAGCTGTATGCGAAATGAAATTAGTTTCACTGATAAAGCGTGACTGATTAGCAAACATCCAAATTCACAAAATTACAACTAGAACAAAGACCACCATAACCACTTTGTATAAGGAGAATGACCATACATTAGTCTGGAGTCTGAACGTACCAATATTAATGAGCTAGCACTGTAAAGTACAAGACCATCTTGGACGTTCTAAAGTAGAACTCACCTCGGACCACTGTCGAACATAAACAACATGGAGAGGCTTTAAATATATATGAGCCAGAACGTGGACCGACGGTACAGTGCCTGCTAGACAAATGTGTACAGCCATATATTTTGTACTGAATTCAGCTTGATGGATATATTTATATCGCGAACGTGTTTTGCTGTTATATTTGTTGCAACTGATAATGGATCAATTGTTGGGTATTCCCTGTATATCGGTCTTTGTTGATTTCCATGCGTCGCGTATATTGAAACAGTAGGGTAGATAAACCAGTTAAGTTAAACAATTGTGGGTGATCTCGGCCGGTGGTGATCACTAGCCATCTGGTGAATCACTACGTCGTTTACTTTGCTCCTGTAATTAAAAATATATATAACGTGTTAAATCGTAACACCGGCCGCTACTGTACCTGAAGTAAATACTTGATTTCAAGGTCTGCAGGGGCTAGTTTTGTTTTATGCTCGGCCACTTGAGGTTTTAACAATCTTGAAGTTTTAAATTAAATTGTTTGCACGAGCTGTTTAATTTGAGCGTATTAACTTTGTAGAACTGGAATTAAAGTATTAAGCTGTAATTACATTTTAGAATACATACTTTTATGTACAAGAAGCAATAGCTTTTTATAGTTACTTGGACACATGGAAAAGCGGAACTAGTACAATTTCATCGTATCCAGGTATCCGTATATCGCAGCCTTATAGCTCCGCCATTTTTCCATCGATTCTAATATTTGACATGTAAGTTTCATAATGTGAACTGCCATACAAACTTGTAATTAAAGCTTTCATACATAACAAATTACTTACTGAGTATTATGAGACTTAACATCTTATGTCTCTGGGTGACGAGTGCAATCCAATGCCATGCAGTGCTTTGTAGATCAAAGTTCTGTGTGGTGTTGCTTCTCTTTATGGGCAGACGTTGTGCTTACCATCAGGCGAGCGAACTGCTCGTTTCGTCACGCAAGATAATAAATAAAACATTGAGGTCTGAAAATTTGTTTTTCGTGTACCCTATTGTTCGAGGTTTCGTTGGATATGTGTTAAAAAAGGTATATATTTTGCGAGTTATATCGCTGTCAACGTCGCGTCGCGTGCCCCAGAATTTTGATATTTACAGATCACAGACATCTGTCCCGTTGCCAGTATTAGTTTAATGTAACATCAAGTCCATTCTATAAGAATAATAAATAGATACACCCAACAGTCACAACCATAGTCCTGACCCTACACTAGATAACCTGCTAGATGTTGTGAGTTTGAGAATTTAGATGTTTATTAATCAATCACGCCTCAACGAATGGACTGATTTAGATGAAATTTGGCACACATATAGACCATGACCTGCCTTAAGGCCTACACGTAGGCTACAAGACAATACAAAAAAGACATTCACGCGGGTGGAGCCGCGAGCAAAAGTAGTACTTATATCATTTTCGTTGACCTTTACTTGCGTAATATAATAGTGAAAGTATTCGATCAAACTGGTCACAAAAAGGTCAAAAAAGGGTACAGACAAAGACTTCTATGTATGTACTAGACGGGCTGTTTAGAAGTAAAATTGGACTACATGACGCGGGAGTTTGACGGCGAAGACGGGGGAGTGAGAGAGGGGCGTTAACCTAATTCTAGTTAAAAGTAAGCGAGATGGTAATATTGATTTGAGGTGAATTGACCGTAACTTAGTGCGCAATTTCTATGTGTTCCCGCCGGCGGTATAGTAGTATACATGAACCAACTTATTCATAATGACTTATCGGAACTTTATAAGGCCATTGAATCAACGTTTTTATTAACGTTCGATAGGCTTAAAACGTTTTAACTAATGAATGTTTATACCTTCGATAAGCGTTTTGTTATTACTTATTCTTTATTGTACACAACATATCACAGGTCAGTTCTTACATACAATACATGTACAAAGGTGGACTTATCTCTATAAGAGATTTCTTCGAGCCAGCCTTCGAGGATTAAGAGAGATAAAAGAGTGTGAAAAGAAATATAGTGACGGGAATGTGTACTTAAAAAAGAACAAAATTGTTATTGTATTAACAACGCATAAATAAATACATATATACCCACATATATATTCAACAAATATTATCTATAAATTACATTACCTATACATAAATAATAAATCAAACTATCATAAGACCTGAAGTTTATTACAGATAGTTATCAGTTTCAATTCCTTGAACTCGCTCCGTGTAAATTAACATTATCCGACTTCCTTATTACTATTCTCCTCCAAGCACTAATGCAATTTTTAAATTTTATTTTTGTTAATTTATATTGCCAAACTGATACGAACCTATAAATTACTCTTATACCATTTTCTTTACTTGACTAGCCCTTTATTCCCTGTGGGATAATCGTTCATTGAGCTACGATGGCTACTGAACTGTGCTGCTCTGATAAAGAATAAATTTAGACGGCCACCATTCTAAATCATATTATTATCCCTTATGGGAAAGGTTTGGTGATTTATCAATTAAATTTATGAAACTTTCAATTTAATATCTTTTTATAATTAGTATATTTATTAAAAGTTTATAAGTGGGCTACCAACATCTTAGGGCCAAAGCCAGCCGCACCTGTACGTGGTACATTGACGAAGCGAAACCTGATTGCCGTTGCGGATTGTGGAGGTCAAATGGCGGGTCGCCCCACTGACTACCAAATACCGTCAAATGTATGTTAGGAGAAGCCAGACCCTGATATCAAGAAATGTTTAAATAGTGACTGAAAAAGAACCGTTGGGCGGAGCCAAAAATTTCATAGAAAAGTATAAAACAATCGTTAGAGCATATTGCTGAATTTCGAAATATGAGTAAGCGATACAAATATATGCCTTCCAATATATGCCTTCCTGTTTCGTAAATTAAGCTTGGGAGCCAGTAAATTTGAACATAAAGGTGCATCAACAAAGTATTCTTGTAATTCTGTGGATCAAACAAGTGACGGAAAACGAATATATATATACCTTCTATTTTCTTCTACAAGAATCTAGCATCACAGTTCCGTATAATCAATGGAAGTTCATTAATTCAAAGAATTCATTCTAACGGCCATGTAAAGACTAGAAATTCATCAAACTTCAGAAGACCTAAAGTATAAAATAAATCCTTGTTTGCTCAAAAGTCAAAATGTAGCAATAAATGTAGCTATCTACATGAATTGTGTGATCGTACTATCCACGTTCATTATACACAGTCAATGGAACTAGTGTGAGTCAAAGATTCAACCAGCGATGTATCTTAATTCTAAACAAGTCACAGATTAATCGGCTTTTGTAAATCTGCTACAATCGAGACCATTCGATAAATGAAGTTATGTAACAATAAATGTATAGGCTGATGAATGATACAATATCTCGTGGATGTATTTTGATACATCATACTAATATTATAAATGTGAATGTAAGTTTGTTTGTTACGCTTTCACGCGAAAACTATTTAACCGATCATCATGAAACTTTGTACACATATTCTTGGAGGTATAAGAAGTAGCATAGGATACTTTTATAAAAAAAAAAAATATTTGTTTGTTACGCTTTCACGCCTAAATCACTGAACAGATTTTGATGAATTTTGATGTAGAGATAGATGGGAACCTGGAGACGTTTATAGGCTACGTTTTATTACGGACAAGTCTATTCACGCGGGCGGAGCCGCGAGCAAAAGCTAGTACATAATAATAATAACATACATAATAATCTTGGATTATTAATAAGTGGAACTGTTGATTTAACTGTTACATACAGATACGAAAATTCTGATAGCCTTCATGGTGAAGTGGGCTAGTATAGCCAGGAGCCACAACACACTAGCAGAATGGAGTTTGGAAGCGCAAGCCTTCGTGAAATGCACTAACAATGCTTATTTACTACAGAAAATAACCCATTAACATTTTAAAATGCATCAGTGTAACATTGACAAACTAACTCAATTTACAAACAAATAACCCGGCAATTGTCTGACAAAATTCAGCTGCACCGAGCGACGGACTACTTTCCGAGGCTCCATTTAAAATCCATTGTACGAAGCATAAATCAATAAACAAGTTTTTACGAGTCCATACAAAAATGTATTGAGTTATGTGGAAGCCTACGGTGAAAGCAGTGAAAGGCTCAATTGTGCCTAAAAGTTTGATGGCCGGCAGCCACGTCCGCAACAAACTATTTACTTCATACAGCACACGATGGTAAATAAAAGTTTGTTCTCCGTTTCACTATATGTGTTGTATTCATATTTTATCTTATTTTATGTAGAGCAGTTGTATTCCACTAACCTGGCTAGTTCAGTGCTGGAATTTTAAGTAACTACTTATCAGTGATTTATGCCATTTAACAACAACCTTGAAGTGTTTCGACGCACTTTTAAAATGTAAATATTTCGAAAAGTAAGTCGGGAATCGGGGCATAACTCTAGCTTAGGGTATGCACTTATCAATTGCGAAACAGGGTCAAATTAGTTTTTGCTGACCCAATGGCAGCAGGGAAAACTCACTTCGCAAGTCTTTAAAAGTAATAATACTAGCTTCTTATTACACACGCCCCACTACTGGGCACGGGCCTTCTCTACTGCATGGGAGGGATTAAGCCTTAGTTTACTACGCTGATCTAATACAGGTTGGCAGACTTCAAGGTATCTTCGAAATTCTTATGGATAACTTCTCAGGTATGCAGATTTCCTCACGATGTATCCTTCACCGTTAAAGCAAGTGATAAATTAGCTCTTGAGGCTGGTTTCGAACTGCGACTTTCCTCTCAATAATCCGTATCACTTCCCGCTGAGCTATCTCTGCAAAGAAAGATTCAAATTGAAAATAAGATTCTGACACTATGTATGTACCTAATTAGAGCTATCAATCGAAAATCTTTAGCAACTGGTTCACGTTACAGTATCGATATTATAGGTAATATGCTGTTTAATCAAGTTTAGTATCAATAATTTCTGTTGAACTATTTTTTGAACGAAAGATTGCCATTTTAGATGATAGTGGCAGGGAACGTTGCCAAACTACTACTGCATTCAATGCAACCGGGATTTCTGTTAAATTTTAATTTTCAGATATTTCTTATTCGGGAATGGAAGCGATCGAAATGTGCCTGGAATTTACAGTATGAAAATGATTATTTGAGTAATTTGGGCATGTACATACAACGGTTTTTTTTACTGCCCTGGAAGACAGGCAAACAGGCAGCCCACCTGATATTTCTGCTGCGAAGCTACCGTGTGTAAGCACTGTTGTGTTCCGGTATGAAGGACATTAAAACCAGTGAAATTATTATAGTACTTAACAACTTGTGCCTCGGGGTAACGAGCGCACTCCAGTGCCATGCAGTGCTTTGTCATTAGAAGTTCTGTATGGCGTTGCTTCTGTTTATGGGCAGCCATTTAATATCAGACGACCGACTTGCTCGCCTCGTCATTCAAACTAATAAAATAAAAAATAACTAGTACAGAACATTGAGGAAGAATAATTATAAGATAAAAACTCCAGAAACTTACTTCAAATCCCGGATCGCGGTGCGTTTGCTGTTATCAATTGTGGGGTTTCCTATTTTCCATTGTACTGAGTCATTGGATCTTAACCAATTTATATAAGACCAGCACGGGGATTCATTTTATGGAATCCTACTACTACTATAAATGTGATAGATTGGATGTTTGTAAGTTTGTTAATTTGGATGTTTGTTAGTGTAACGAAGTAGAACAATTGAAACACAATGTACACGACCTTCTCCATTTATTTGGGCAGAGTAACACTTTATATTCCGTTTAACGAGCGACTGACTGCCGACAATAATTATTCCACCTTATTTATACCTTTTCACAAATAGTTCAAATTAGTAATTGTATTTATTATTGAACATGTTAGATCGTTCTAAATAACGTGTATATTATTTATAATTGAATAATTAAATAAGTCAGAGTATCTTATGGATTAACAGACAATATAACGTTTTACAATAATAGTGTGACGTCATAACCGTTGTGTTAATATTTAGTACTGCCAGCACTTATAACATTCGGCCATCCTGCGTAAACCGTGTCCCCACGGCTCCAGTTTCTTTGAATGAATTAAAGAAAGAATAAAATCGATTATTGATCATGTAGGCAATTAAAGTTAAAGCAGTTTTTTTTTAATATTAGTAGGTAGTTTATAATACTTTTATTATAGAAAAGTGTCAAATTGTAATTATTTTTAATAAACTTAAGGACCATGTGCATAAACCGAAACGACACGCGCTTTAAAACTACCACCGGATCCAAGACGACCCAGCCTGAGAAGACCCGGCGAAACAAACTCAGTGGGCTTACTTTACCACTGGAATCAACGCGACGCGACCCAGTTCTGAGAAGATCCAGCTAGTCAAACTCAGTGGGCTTGAATTTGGTCCAGATTTTCAATCCAAATTACTCAGGGAAATACAATATCCTACATTTAAATTTTAGGGGCGTTGATACGGACCATTGGTATTTTCGAATTTTTGTTTTAGAACTGCCACCGCGCCGGTCTAACTTTCTTCAGCAACTTCTCAATTCCTGGAACAGAAAACAATATACAGCAGTAACTTTCCTTTGTTATTATAACTCAATCTATACCTATTATAATATGTGGTTTTAATAATAGCTCCATCCCTATAATATCTTTTGAATTAACATGTCTTTTATGGACTTGATCACACAGATGTTAAAACTGATGTAAGCACATAGCTTAATTTATATGTAAGGGCTTGATCACACAACCACATAGCTTTTACTTATAAGCCACACAGCTTTCATTTTATACAGAATCACAAGATTTTATTTATATAAGACCACACAGCTTCTATTTATATAAAACCACACAGCTATTTATATAAGGCCACACAGCTTTTTATATAAGACCACACAGCTCTTTATATAAGACCACACAGCTCTTTATATAAGACCACACAGCCATTTATATAAGACCACACAGCCATTTATATAAGACCACACAGCCATTTATATAAGACCACACAGCCATTTATATAAGACCACACAGTTTCTATTTATCCAAGACCACACAGCTATTTATATAAAACCACACAGCTTCTATTTGATTTATATGCCAGGGCTTGGACACACAGCTACCCCTACCGATGTTCCTTCAAACACACAGCTTGATTTTATATGTAAGGGCTTGGTCACACAGCTACCCATACCAATGTCCATCCAATCACACATACATACATACATAGACTCACGCCTGTTTCCCATAGGGGTACCCAGAGACAACGGATTTCCACTTGCTACGATCCTTGTATACCACTGACCTCATTTACTCTCATTAAAATTTTCATACATGCACGTCGGTTTAGGGTACTCCTGACCTGGCCCTTCTCGAGAATATCTCAAACTTTATCTATGAAAGTTCGCCGAGGCCTTCCCCTCCCAACTATACCATTCACACTTGCCATGTATATTATATGATCAAATGAACTTCGAGAAGCGAAGTTCGATCATTATTATGTGAGTTATTTCATTCGAAGATATATTGTTAACTTGGTAGTCCTTTAAACCTACAAGGCAGCTCGCACTATTTAAAGACTCTAATCGATTGCTTTGTCGATCGATTTCTTTTGATGTTTAATCTGTCATAGCGTTTCCCTAGCACTCCGCGTCACTATGCAGATCATTCTTTTTAGAGAGTAGAAAATTAAATAAATCTTATTTGTGTACCTTTATATTATAAGGGTGAGGGTGGGTTGGGTGTGTATATCTTCGAATGAAATAACTCACATAATAATGATCGAACTTCGCTTCTCGAAGTTCATTTGATCATATATTATATTTCGTTATTTCATTCGAAGATATATTGTTAACTTGGTAGATGTTTAGAGCATCAATAAGGTTTTGAACTATAAACAAAAAACCGTCTCATCAGAAAGAAGTTTATTTAATTTTTTTTAATTAAAGGTCAACTTACAAACAACTTATATAATTTAACTTAGTTTTAAGATTAAATATAATAATCAGTCTTTCTATTTTGAAGCTACTTGACACACTGATTCAGCAAATAGCCTACCTGTTTCCGATAAAGGGTCGGACACAGGACGGTTATAGAATTTGGCAAATGTCTCTGATGTACTTGACCAGCCAGCAGTTCTTCTTATTACGTCAATACTGACCCCAGCGGAGGCCGCTGCCGACGTAGCTGCGTGCCGCGTGCTATGCGCGCTGAACATACCCACATCCACGCCACTCTCCGCTAAAGTCTGTCTTATCCATCTACTAATAGATTGGGAAGAAGCTTTTTTATAAGGTTTTTTATACGTAATAAGGAGATTTGCACTATCACAAGGTCTTAGGCTATGGGTAACGTAAAGATAATCAATCAAAGCTGTAGCTGGACAAATATTTGTGTTTTCTTTGAAATAAGGCAAATACAAAACAGGCTTTTAATTACATCAGTGATATGTATTTTTATTCCGGCAGTACATCTTTTGACGTTTTCGATCCTAATTAGAGATAAAGTTTGGACTCTATGTGCGGTGCACAATGCTAGGAGGACAGTCAACTTTTTAGTTAGTTTTTCTAAGCTTAGGGTTCTATTTGGGAACCATTGACATATGTGATCTAATACAAAATGGGGATCCCACGTAGTAGCGTATTTAGGACGACAGGGTTTTGTTTTATAAATTCCTTTTAACAGTCTCTTTATCCTTTCGTCCGAGCCTACATCGTTACCTAAAAGTAACGATAGTGCTGAACGATGTGTGTTAATAGTTCCGTAAGAACTTCCCTTATGGAACTCATTACTAAGAAATGTCATTAAAGGTATCACTGAAGTATCAAATACGTCTAGGCTATTCTGCTGGCGAAATGACCACCAAAGTTTAAATGTTACACTATATTGTTTCAATGTGTTGATTGCTACAGAGGAAATCATTAGATCTAATGCTATCGCAGGGACATTCCGGTGTCCAAATGCTAGCCGGAGAGCTTCGCGGCTCCCAGGGTAAGAGTCTTGTGTAATGGGTAAAATGATCTGAAACGAGATTGAAGAAGGTCTCTATTAGGTTTGAAAAATATTATTTCTGAGACTAACATGGTTTTGAGTAGGGGGAACCATGGTTGACCTGGCCAGTAAGGAAATACTAATATGCCTGTGGCTTTTTCTCTGATAATTTTATTTAAACATTTTAATATTAATGCGAACGGAGGGAAAGCATAAAAAAAATATTGACGCCAGTTTACTGTAAAAGCATCTATAGTTTCTGCATCAGGATCTTTCTTCCACGATATGTATCGCTGACATTTAGTATTCACACGGGAGGCGAACAAATCAATATCTGGTTGACCTAAGTTCCTTTTTATGCTGTCGAAGGCCCACTTGGAAAGCTCCCATTCTATATCAACGTTAACTTTTCTAGACTCTTGATCCGCTTCAACATTATCAAGAGTATTTATATATGATGCAAACAACCAGATATTCCGCCTCTCGCACCACTGCCAAATAGACTTGGCTACATAATTCAGGTGCGGGAACCGAATCCCACCCATTCGGTTTATGTAACATATCGCAGTAGAATTATCCACTCGTAATAAAATTGTACAATCTGAGAGGTCCCGAGCAAAACAATTAAGTCCCATAAATGCTGCTAACAGTTCCAAATGGTTTATATGAAAAGAATGTTCAATCTCTTTCCATCCCCCATTTACGCGTTTACCGTCACAAAAGGAACCCCAACCGGTTCTAGAAGCGTCGGTAAATATTTCTAGCCTAAATTCGTCCTGTGGTCTTAAAGAGTTTTTAGAGGATGATATTTTATTTGCCCACCATTGCAAATCAGGTAAAATGTACTTAGGGAGACAAATTTTTCTTGAATAACTACTGTTCTGTTGTAAAGCTAAGAATTTTGCTCTTTCGAGGCTTCTCGTGTATAGCCAGCCATATTTAATAGCTGGACATGCTGCAATAAGTATCCCAATAAGTTGTGAGAACTCCCTAATGGTACATGTAGGTAATAATAAAAAATTACTTAACAATTTAAAAATATTAGATCTCTTAATTTGAGGCAACCCTAATGACATATCAACCGTATTGAACATAAATCCCAGGAATTTACATGTTTGTTGAGGTTGTAAATTACTTTTGTTCCAATTAATAACGAAGCCCAGACGTTTCAGTAAATTTAAGGTTTCTTTAACATTCTTATAACACTCGTCGTAGGTATATCCAATGCACAAAATGTCATCCAGGTATATTACAGATTTATGACCCTGGGACCTTAGGTAATTCATAACCTCTTTCATTATTTTTGTAAAAACACGGGGAGCGACAGATAGTCCATATGGCATAGCGTTAAAATGATAAGTGTTACAATTATTATTTTCATTGTCCTGAAAATTAAAACACAAATATCTGCGGCTATTTATAGCGATTGGGATTAAAAAGTACGCTTCTTTAAGGTCAATAGTGGCCATAAAACCCTTTTCTGGTATTAGTTTGGCCGCAGTCCTATGGTCTTCCATCTTAAAGTGATTAATAGGTATAAACTTATTAAGAAGTTTTAAATTAAGTATAAATCTTTTATCTCCATTGGGTTTGGGAGCTAGAAAGATACTTGATATGAAATTATTATCGCTCTGATCACATATAGATATAGCACCTAAGTCTAGAAGTTTCTTAATGGCCGAAGACATATCGGCAACCTCAGTTTTCGTCCGCAGAATGTTTTGCGGAATGACTATTTGCCTAGCTACGTTACTGAACGGTATGGAATATCCATCCCGAATCCATTCAAGGATTAGAGAATTTTTGGTAACGTTTAGCCAGGAATCATAAAAATATTGTATTCGCCCTGCGTGTACCTTTAATGCTGCTGAGGTGCGCGTGGAGCTTTGTTCGATGTTTTCGTATGGTTTGCTGGGGTTGCTTTGCGATGGCTGGCTCCAGCGGGGTTGATCCTTCTGGACCCCCCTCGCCCCCCCCTGGTTGGTAGATAGCGAGGATGGCCCGTCCAGTTTACCTGGGATCGTGGGCGACTCGTCGATGGCTGTGGTGTAAATGACGATGAGGGTCTTGTGGTAGGTGCTGGTTTTTTAATTTGGAGTCCTTGTTTCTCTATTACTCTGGAAGCTTTAATTTTTTCTGAGAGCTTACTGCCGAACAACAATTCATCTCTATCTACATCTTGTACTACATTTAGGAAACATTTGTCTAGGCCGGGGGTTATAAACTTTTTCCTAGCCTCAGTTTCAATGTGATGGAGGTCGCATAGTATGCGGCAACTATCACTTAACAGCTTAATTGCCTCTAATCTTTTGTTGTCGCCATCAAGGAGCAGTACTAGTGCTCTGTTCACGGCTGTAATTCCAATGCCCAGCTGTTGTTGGACCGATTCAACGCGTTTGACTTGGATCGAGAAACTTCCGAAGAGGCAGCCAAAATCTCTGGATTGAGTTTAGGCGCCTGTAATAGGGAGCAATTTTCCGGGATCAAGAATTGTTTCATTACTTTATCCTTAGATTCTTTGGACAGGCCTTTTCTTAATATCGGCGTCCATAGACGTGCCAAATTGTCGTGAATTTTCTCACCTAGCTTTGGGGATTCCTCCATAGTTTCGCCTAAGGCACATAAAATATCAGGGTCCAATAATACATCACGATCTTCTTCGGGTTGAACTTGTTCTGAAGGCATTAGGACTATATCCCCCGGATTTTCGGGGGCTATTTCCTCCAAGGGAAAATTAGGCTCGATGGGGGGTAGCTCTGGATCTGAAGTCAGAAACAGTTGCATTATCAGTTTTTTTTTTTTGTGGGTAGTTCGAAAATTGTGGCGAAGCATTAATTTAGTATGAATCACCTTTGTGTTAACCCACGGTTAACCTCCAGGTTTATTCGTGACTTGTGTGGACCCACGGTCCACCTCTAGTCAAATAAAGCGATTTTCAACAAATAATGTGTTTATTAATCATTGATTGCCGTCGTGTCAACCCACGGTTAACCTCCTGGCATAATGGCGCTTATAATCTACGCAGATGAGCGTATTATATTATCACTGCGAATCATTTTGACCACTTAGATAAGGAAAAACGACTTACCTTCATCTTTTTCAGAGTCGGATGAATCTATAATAATTCGACGGCGTTTTTTATTTTCTTTCTCTTCCAGTCGTTGTAATTTGCGTTTATAACGACGTATTTTATCGTTTTTATCCCTTTTTGGCATACTGAAAGAGAAAACTTAAATGTGCGCGTGCGATCGCTGCCTCGCACGAAAAAAGAATGATCTGCATAGTGACGCGGAGTGCTAGGGAAACGCTATGACAGATTAAACATCAAAAGAAATCGATCGACAAAGCAATCGATTAGAGTCTTTAAATAGTGCGAGCTGCCTTGTAGGTTTAAAGGACTACCAAGTTAACAATATATCTTCGAATGAAATAACGAAATATAATTGCCAATCACACAGCTTTATATAAATAATATAATAAATGGAATTATATGTATAGTCAATCAATACAGAAGTCTATCACGCATCCCAATAGAAAAGATCTTTAGCAAAATATATTTATCGGGTTCACCCAATTTTAACTACAGTATCACAGCGCAGGAGAACAGATGTTATATAGCAAATTAGATTCCCATAGGTCTGTCTACCAGTTCACACAGAATAACTTTCGTTTCAAGGCTCGCATCCAGACCTATTTACATACATACACACTCACGCCTGTAATCCCTGGAGGGGTAGGCAGAGGTGTACACCCACACTTCGCAGAGAGTACCTCTATCCCATGATGTGATAGGGGGCGAGCCCATCGTCATACCAGGCAAAATTCCGGACTCCGGGCTGATATCGAGCAACTTCGTAATAGAAAACCCCAATATCACTTTTACTCGTCTCGGGGATCGAACCAGAAACCTCAGCGTCAGCTTCAGTCGCAACGCGCACGCATTACAACTGCACCACCGAGCCAGTCCCATTTGTCTTACCTGTTTGTCATTGTTGTCATCTGTATTAGATATAATATTGAAATAAGTTGATAATCATGTGCATAATTATATTACACATGTAACATTTGCTATATTATACTTACAACTCTATAATAATATATCGTGACAAATTTGCCTTGTTTGTTATTTTTAGTTGCACAAATACAATTTATGGTTGACCTTGTTTAATAATAATAAAATTTTGTGCAGCAACCTACACTTGTCTCTTAACTGTATTAGTATAATAACATGGTGTAATGAAATTTATTTACTGCTGTCAGCATTGAATTTATGATATTTGGATGACAATTATTTATCTACTAATTTAAGTATGGGTTTTTTTTTTTTTTTTTTTTATTGTTATGAATCATACCTATCTACTTCTTGGTCAGTGTCAGTAGAGGCGACAGACACAGGCCGTTTCTAAGGGTGAAGGGAAATACCAGCAATTACTATGCTAAATTTTCTGCACCCCTGCAGTTGTACTCAATTACACTACTTCTTCAAAGAACTAACTGATTTGTAGCATATTTAATCCATTTCCTATGATTACGTTTTGATGGGAGCAAGCATGTTGGCAATAGTATATTATTTTAACTCCCAAGAGTATATTATGCAGTGAATGGTCCTGTGTACATTTATGGTATTTAACTGTTCAGCAATGTACATTTAACTCTCGACCATTAAAGAGGGTTTCGTAAAAGGTTTTTCCTACTTTAAATTATCTTATTATTTTGTAACCAACTTGCATTATAATCTCTCTTAACCGTTATTTTTGTATTGCGTTAAAATTTCTAGCAGATCAGGCGATTAAAACTGGCCAAGGTGTCAATAACAACAGAATAGGAGTTTACGAGTATATACGAGCTTCCTTTACAGTTGATGGCCAAAGCCCTGCATTGTACGACGAATATATGGCCTGTCTGATCTAAGATTTTTATAATAAATTGTATTTAGCCCAATTTTGGGATCACAAAATGCTCCTTATGGTTTCTTACACAAAGTAGTCAAGAAGTCTAAAAATAATATTTTATAAATTGTCATAAGTCATTCGTCGCAAGGTTTCTAATCAAAACTACTCAAAGCATGCTTCATGAATTCACCTAGCTTATTCTAAATCTAGAGATCGAATTCTTGTAATGTGAACCACCACAGAGTTGTACAGAAAATCGTTATTGAAGTGATACTTTTTTTTTAGGCGCGTTGAGCACTTTTTGGGTGAACAAAAAGAAATCGTGAAACTCGCGTCATCGTCACCGCACGCTTCCCATGAGCTATATATATACTGTGTCATATATATATCTCCGTGCATTATTAGTATACATTATATATATACAAAGAGTATATCTCTCCACATATACATCTGTAGCGCACGGCGCGGTATGCCTCATATACATGCAATATTTATGATCAAGGATTAAAGTTTAAATTGGTCATTAACACTTCTTTACATACCAATAATAATTTATAAATAATAATCTAATAGCTCGACAAGTTACTTAGTTTTTCACTTCTATCGGCAGTCCTCAAAGACTGCACCTATATAGGTACTTAAATTATTATTATTTACTTGGCTTCGTTCAATAAGGCTAATGCTCCATAAGAGAGATAGAGTGAGAGTGAGAGATACTGTGTGTGTGAGGAGTGCGTCATATGTTACTGTACGTTTACGTTACTGGTGACTATTTCATTAGCAAGTGAATTTTCGTGTCTTAGCAAACTAATCATTTGTACTAATGCTATTTGCTAATACTAATATGACTCAATAACTTAGTGTTCCAGGGCTGCGATGCGCTAATACACAAATTATGAAGCCACAAATGAATCATCTTCACATACTTTCGCAACTGTATTTAATTTGCGAAATGCTAAATGAGACTTCGCATGCAAAAATTAATGCGAATGCTAATTAATCCAATACTACTGGTAACCTTACTAAAATAGAAAATAAGTTCTAAGTAGCCGATCCTTTAATAGTTTATATCCACCCACACATATTTTACTAGTAGTTGTGTGCACTTCATTTGTTTTTGCAGTTGTAAGTAATTGCATATAACCTTTCCTAAGGGCAATCCTTCCAGTACTACAGGCCTAATATGAGTTACTAATACATTCAGTTTTCAAATTCGTATAAAATTACTACCGTCGAAGTGTCAAAACTAGTAATTCATACGGTAATAAAGAAAATAATCGCTTGAAAACTAATTTCATATTCTATTATTATGAAATAGAATAAACCATATAATTAATTTTAATTCATCATAGTTCCCACTAGTGGCTACTAATATTTGACATATTGAGAGAAAACGGGAACTTTTATAGTTTTACAAAACTATTAAAACTTGTACTAGGCCTACTGATGCCACAGGGTGCATGTCGTCATTAAGGTAGAGAGATGTTTTCACCGACTCTACTTGGAGTCATTTGTATTAAGTGTACAAAATACAGCTGTTAGTCAAAAGCATTAGTCAAAACGAAAAGCATTTTGTAATAAAATAAGAAGACTTATAGTAGCCGGACAGAGTTATGAATGCAGTGTTTGGTCTGGAGTCTTCCTGAAGACTCTCCTTGAGTTCAGTTAAGATTGTGAAAAAGAATGTACTTCATAACTTATTCACTTGATCAACAAACTGAAGAGAGTACTGATCTTTAATAGTATTAGCAGTTAAGTCAATTATAAGAGAATTTTAATAATTCTTAATAAACTGAATATTATACCATATTTCCGTAAGAAAAATATTCCTACAATGCTAGAATGAGATGCTCACTACGCTTGCTCTGATTTAATTAAATAAGTAGGCAATAATCAGACACTGTCCCTCTAATGATAGGTACCTCTAATAAGTTATTGATTTCCCAATTACATTTCTCTATAGGACAGCTGATAAAGCTTACAACAGAGAGTTTATTAATAATTATTCACATGCTTTTTTTTTAAATCTGTGCAACTTTAATTTTCGGTAGGTACTTCAGGCTAATGAGTGATAAAACCTTGTAATGATGGTAGGTATATTATCAGTTCCACTAAGGTGACTGATCAATTTCCAATAAATATTAGTACACTACCTGTTCTCGAACTATACACATATTGTCATATATCCGCCTTAGCTACCATCACATAAGCGTTACACAGTTCAAATCTGAGTCATAAATTATAATACGAGTATGGCTTGTAATAATTTGGCTCCAGACAACATACTGAAGAAGTTGAATTCACTTATATAACAATCATGGATTGTCCAATTATTGATTAATAATAATTATAGTAATATCCGATGCTATTTATTTAGGCAACTCGTGTTCTATTTAAATAAAGCAGCCCAATAGAATACTTACGCAATAAAAACAGGGTTAGTTTACATAATTTGCTGCACTTAATTATATAATCTGCCAAAACCTTTCACGACTGTAGTACTCGGCTCAACCACAATTTTTTTTTAAGTCTGCGCGCACCCACACTAATTTAATAATTTATTGCTAGTAAGTATCTATAAAAATGCTAGAAACTGCCGTCTACTTTTAATCATATATATAATATGTAGTACATAACTAACCTTTTGTGATTGTAATTGCGAAGTTCCAGCAGGCGACGACTCGACTGTGTCTGCAGTCCCGCGTTTCCATATTTAGTGCACCGTTGTTAAGCCAGGTGTATTTGCTTTGTCTTACGATCGAAATTTAGGAGTAATCACGGCATTCCTGGGGCTACATATTAATTTGTTCCCTTTGAGGCGGTAGTAAGGAAAAAAAAGGCATTTTTTTCCCGTCTTCGTAATAGTCCTGTAGGCCGATTTGTGAAGGCTTGATCCCACTTCTGAGATGTAACGAAGTAGAACAATTGAAACACAATGTACACGACCTTCTCCATTTATTTGGGCAGAGTAACACTTTATATTCCGTTTAACGAGCGACTGACTGCCGACAATAATTATTCCACCTTATTTATACCTTTTCACAAATAGTTCAAATTAGTAATTGTATTTATTATTGAACATGTTAGATCGTTCTAAATAACGTGTATATTATTTATAATTGAATAATTAAATAAGTCAGAGTATCTTATGGATTAACAGACAATATAACGTTTTACAATAATAGTGTGACGTCATAACCGTTGTGTTAATATTTAGTACTGCCAGCACTTATAACATTAGTTAATTACGCCTTAATAATAGTAGTACATTTATAATAGAAGTAGGATGACATTGTTCAATGATGGGGCCCAAACTAAGCATACGCTTATATATTGGGCCCACATTTGCGGCTTATACGGCGATATAATATTTTTTTTTGTATACAATCGTATTTTAAATATATAAATACCTATATTATTTTAATATTAAATATTAATTTTATACAATCCAAAATATTTTAACATTTTCATAATGTATGTAACATTGTCATAAAACATAATCTAAATAAGTCGATTCTTAAACATTAATAACTTATATCTTGAACGTTCCTCACTATGCCAAGGCTATAAAGTTGGACGTTTTGGCAGCTTTTAGGCATTTACTTACTAGAAAGCAAAGTTCAAAGGTGTAAATCTTAGCGTGTGGCTGATGATGGATCTTAGGATACTTAAGACATCTTGGTATTAAACTTCGCAATAAGCAAAAAGTTATTTTACTAAAAATATTCCTTGAAGTTAGACAGTTAGATAGGTTTATTAATTAATAAAATTCTTGGTGTGTTGCTTTCTTGTAACACTATTGTTTAACTTTAATTAGAAGCTGTTTTAAGTAAAACACTAAGGAAAAAATTAATAGTCTCGTCATTTCATCACGAAGTATAGGATAGGAAAATTAAAATACTGTGTAAACATTTATAATATTTTTGTTTATTAGCTCGACGAGACGAGCAGGTTGCTCGCTTGAAGGTAAGTGCCACCATAAATAGAAGCAACTCCACACAGAACTTGGAATTATAAAACACACACGTTGTATGAAATCCTTTTCAAACACGCAACACTTTATTTAGCTCTTTCCACACCGTTTCTACTACATTTATTCGACTAACGTCGATTCATCTCTAAGGACATCAATCATTGCGTTTACCGAGCGAACTAAACCTCTTCAACTAAAATATTCTAAGGATAATCTCTTTTTCAGTACAATCGACCTGTCTATTAATACTAAACTATGTGGGTTGGGCAATATTTGCGTAAGAATTTAGCATACTTTGTAAGAAAATACGTGATGATTCGAGAGCGGTCAGCAAAGGACTTCCGACCGCTGTTTGTTTGGTTAGGCCTGTGGATGAAAGTCAGCTGGTTCCATTTTCAAGGAGTCTTGAGTATTTAACCAGAATGGCGGTTCACCTTTCCTCATTCTGTTTACTTTTAATTCAGCTTTTTTGTAGCATAATGGATTAAATTTGAGTTTACATTAATGAACGAGGCTTGTATGTTATTTTAAGGCAGGAGACGGAATTGAGAAAATTTAGAATTACGCATTAGCATGTTCCGTCAACCCCACTGCGAGTGGGATAAGGACAGGTGGAAAAAGAAGAAGATCAATTATATTCGCTATCGTGTTGTTTTACTTTATTTCTTAACTATGTTATGACTGATCTTTAATTTGTCTCACCTAATATACTAGATTTTTTTAATAGCTTGAGTGACGAAACGAGCAGGTTGCTCACCTGATAGTAAGCCTGCTCATAAACAATAACAATACCACACAGAACTTTGAATTACAAAGCACTAAATGACACTGAACTGCGTTCGACACACCGAGAAATAAATTGTTAAATTTCATGATGCCCTACTTACTGGACATAAAGCCATTACTATGTCTTTTAAACTCAAATTTAACAGTTCCTATACACTGCGTTAGAAATAGACAAATCGGCGCGGCGGTACCAAACCAGTAGGGTTATCGTATACGAAGGATCGTCCAACTAGTAAAGTAGGTACATATTAGGTATTATTTAGGTACATATTAACAATCGTACAAACTAACTTCAAATTTAATGAATGTTAGCAGTTTACATTAGCTGCATACGGCATAGATGATTGTTAAGGGTGACCAGTTTGGAAAATAAAAATATCGAACGAATGAAATAATACGGAGCATATTTTTCAAAATCAATTGAATTTGACATACAGTATGCTATAATGGGAAAAAAATATTTCTCATATATATGCATGTACTATTTTTTATAATGAAACTACTTTAAATACGTACGACATTTGGACTTTAGCTATCGTTTAAATGTTTAGAATGGAGTGTAGTCGTGTCTCCTGGTCCAAGGATGTCTAGTCGGTGTGGCAACCCTAGTGTGTAAGTGGAAGAACTAATTTAAAACTTTCTCAATGGCAGTTCAACATCGATCGGTTAAGCATAGTTCTTCAGGGCGCCGCCGTTTATTTTTATTGAATGCGTTTATTTTCTATTGCTATCAGACTTCAGGTTCTAGTTAGTATGAAATGATTTTCATTAATGATTAATATTATTCAACCTTTTCTATAAACCGTAAAAAAACTATTTAATTTTTTTGGGAATAAAATGATTACATTGTTAGCGATAAACAGTGGCATTATCGTAGGACATTTTAGAGACAAATTTCGCGAGCGGATATTGCTTCTAATGGATGATTACCATCCATCTTGGCCCAGACGCGTGTACATAAATCTGTGTCCTTCTTACTATATCCAGTTATCTTAAAAACAACAAACATAACCTTATATATACAATCATTGGTGCCTCTGTTTGTGATAGTGTAAATTTGAACAACTTCACCGGTAGGTCATATTCAAATCATAGATTTATTTTGTAGAGTTAATGGTTATGCACGCGGGTTAAACCGTGAGGGTCAGCTCGTTAAATATTACATATTATCATAACCTATTGATTAATAATTTAATGTGTGGCGATTTTAAAACATAGGGGCGAGGAATATAAGACTGCATTGAGCTAGACCACATTCGATAGTTTTTTTTACAATTACCAAATATGGTATTAATTACATAATGGCACGGAAATAAGTTCGGCGAACAATGTATGTACTAGTTGCAGCTCTGCCTACCCCCTTCAGGCGTTAGCTTATGAGTACCAAATACTGGAATCTAAAATATTTAATGGTGGGTCAGAATATACCTCTCATTTATTAGAAAAAAAACCTATATGCTTCACAACAGTGTCCAGTTAATAGTAGTCAGCTTAAAGTATTGTATGAAGTTTTTAAAAGGCTTTTGTGCTTCTATCCGAATCCGACAAACATAACTTCAGCATAGACCTATACAGTATGTAATAAAAACCCTGTAGGCCCTTTCTATGTCGTGAAGATAGTCGAATAGACAGCTTAATAGAAATAGTTAAATTCAAAAAATAATAAACACAACCGAGATATTATCCCTACACAGGTAGCTTAAAAAATGAACATATTAAAAAACCCCTGATATCGCGGTTAAAACGCCCAACAGGGTTATTATTATTATTAATAGCCTACACTGTGTCCCACTGCTGGGCAAAGCCCTCCCCTTATTTATTAAATAATAAAATAATAATAATAATAATTAAAATTTCCCAACAGGGTTATTGTTACATATTGTATATAGCGTATACCTTACTAGATAAACATGGCTCCTATATAAGATAACGCCCAAAAGATATATGATTTATTTTATGCACGACCTCGCCGTTTTCTTATTACAAAAAAACAATGTTTTTCTTACTAAATTTTGTGAGCAACTTTGTCGTTAACGTTATGACAAACACTTTACAGGTGGCACTTCAAAGAGATTCAGACAAAGATGCAGCCACTTAAAGTAAGAGGCTTTTTATTCTTTTTCGACTTATGTATTCTCAAGATTTAGGGGGAGTTAAAGTGTTTCGATGCTCATCCCTAAGTTTCGTTGTGTTCAAAGGTGCGTGTTTAAGAAGTTGTTGTTAGATAATGTATAGTTGTGCCAAAGGGTAGTTCCAGCATCTGTTACTGATGTTACTGCTTTATATCAAAAAAATCTATGGCAATTGAGTTTGTCCACTTGTCATAGATTTTCAAAAGGGCAAATTGCTGACTCTTAATCATGCAGTCATCGCAAGGATAAACATTTATAAAGAGGCGGGATGGATGACCATCGAAATAAGATAACGAGAAACGTAACTCAAGCAAAAACATGACCCCACAAAAACTCTGTGCAAGGGGGTGGGGCTATAAAAGTCTGTGCAGCTCGTTCATTCATCAATACATAAAAAATATCCATGATCTCTAGTTGACACTTAATACGTCTATTTTTTTGCGCGGTGCAGAACGTCGTATCTCGATTCAAAAATGTAATATTTAGTTATTAACGTTTATGAAATAAAGTTGATTTTTAACGTTCATCAACTTTTGTTGCGTGTAGTGTTAAGTGTGATTTTACCTGTGCATGCGTAAGTAAGTGGAGCCGTATTTTATGGCAGATTCATATGAGAGTTATTTCTGATCCAAATTCTGATGCCGCATCATGGGCCACAAGTTTCCGTTTGCCTGATCGAAAAAACCCTTTAGATCTACCAACAATCGGGTCGCTCGTCTTAAGTATTAATTGTAATTTCTAATTAAATCAGTTTTAAAATAATATAGATTTATTTTAATCCTTCGGCGGCGACTTCCGATTCACTACTTCTACATAATAACATACTTTCGACTGTTATTGATTTGGGTACATTGAAATATAACAATAACAATTGAAATCTCATGTCAAGCAATCATTATAATAATGTTCGGAAAATTCTCAAATTAATTGCCTGAGATTAGAATTTATACACGCGAAAGGATCGCCACTTATTGCTTTATGGGATTGAAATAAGCACGGCGAACCATGGGTATACCTTTTCCTATCCTACGGGGGTACAAGCATGAACTAATATTATTCGTTTCACTAAAATATGTTTAAAGCTGACCTTAATTACCACGAACTGCTTACATTTAATGACCGTCCAGTCCATGAAGCGCTACTATATATAATTTTTACATTCCTTCCCAGCGTTTCCAAATTAGATGTCTATACTTCCAAGGAGTGTTCAAGTGCTTTTTTCAAGAGCGTAAACGTAACAATACTTAGTATAACACTAAAATCATAGTAATACATTCGTATTTCTTTTTCATGGTAAGTGATCTTCACCGCCCGTGAACAGTTATAATGCCAGAAGAATTGTGAACGCGTTGGGAAGGTGTTTTGAGCTTCCGGATATCTTACTCACTACGGTTTCGTACGCGAAATGCAGCAGCAAGCCGTTATACGTCGGTTTTACTACTGTTTCCTTACAAATTCACAGTGTTGTTCCAATTATTTCACAAAAGCATGAGACGACACTTAAACACCACGATGCGACTTACAAACATAAATTCATCCGGCTCGAAGGATCCCTTCCGCATGCCAATAGGAGCATTTTAAGCGTCGCGATAATATTTCTTTCTTGATACAGCGCCCGCAGAGACAGGCCGAATGAAAGATTAATGAGAAGCGACGCCCAGTAGCAATGAAACAAAAGGTGCCGCAAATACTTCGCTTGAGCGTGTTTTTTCACGATCGTGGCGTGTTTCTTTTTTTGATTGTTTCTATCGTGTGGCTCTGACGGCTTTTGTTGAAGATTTCCTTCCTTGTGTGTTTTGTTTTGTTTGGTATTCAATTCTGGAAGCGACAGCCTCTGTCAGTAACAATTTCCTTTTGCGTTTCAGTCGATTGTTATATAGTTAGTTACTTTTCGGTGTTGTTGAAATTATTCGAAATGTGCAGCAGTTAATATTTAATTTGTATTTTAAAATACAGATATATTGTGTCGTCGGTTTCAGAAACTAGTAGAGACTTTCGATCTCACAACACCCAAACTCAATAAAAATACTTGCGGATCACACAAACACTTGTCTCGGTGCGTGGTTCGAACCCGCGGCTTCGCGTTTCACAGCCACCTACTCGTCCGCTGCGCCACGGAAACTGTAATTTTATTTATAAGCTCGGTTTACATATTTCCGTCTCATGATTTGATATGGGGCGAGCAGATCGCCATATTGGTCACAAATTCCACAAATGTCGATTTATCAATACAACAACTTAAACAAATTGTGCATGCGATGGGATTGAACCCAGGGCCTCATCAATTTACAAGTCTACCTATGCTGCCACTAGAGGTAATAACTAATGAGGATCTTGACTTCATGTAAATTATTATGTCTTAGAATGTGTCAGTATTTACAAGTAAATATGCTACAAGTAAATATAACACAAAGTGTAATTTGGCAAAATGCACAACTAATATCAGAAGTATTATTTTATATTAACTGACACATTTGCAGGACATATAGCCGACCGTTAAAGTTTGAACCATTCATTTAAGTAATTATAACATATTACATAACAGCTGTAGCAGCTTATTCGCAGCTTGGAAATAATAAAAAACAATCGAGAAAAGCGAGCCGCTGCCAGCTGTGACCAAATTATTTTGCAACTTTCACAAATGACCACCATTTTTAATGTTAAGTAAACAAAAATGGACTTTCACTTATTGTACGCGACGGAATAATGAGCGCTACTATAAATGTTTGTGTTTGTAAGTCAAATGTTTGTTAGTGTCTATAGAGTAAAATAATTATCGTTATATTTTACAAAATTCATCAAATAGCATCAGAGACGAAGAGGAGTAATTAGGTACATACGGAACAAATAATGTTGAATTCTAAAAAATAACCGACTGAAGTTCACCCATTATTGTGTCAGTGAGGCTTTCGTCTGTAAAGAGTGAACACCATAATAAATTTCACCTCGACTGGCTGTCTGACGCCGTGAATTACTGACTCTTCCGTTAAATGATGCCCCTTAAATTTACATCGTGCATAATACTAACGCTATGACGCTGCGTCAATGACGCCCGAAACCTAACCATCGGAAGATTTTGGTAACATCAACATATATTGGCTAATTTAGAATAACTATTTATAGAAACTAAGTACACGAAATTTAAGCCATTTAATTAGAGCCATATATGTGAAGTCTACCAATCCGCATTAGGCCAGCGTGGTGGACTACGGTCTAACCCCTCTCATTCAGTAGAGGAGGCCCGTGCCCAGCAGTGGGACATGTATAATACAGGGTATAGTATTAGTAGTAGTTTAGTTAGTATATGCTTCCAAAGTACAAACAATATTATATTTATAATTCTCACTTATAAATCAATGTATGAAACACATTTAGCACATCTAAAAATTACCAACTTTTTTAGGAAACAACTTTACTTTTGCGTTTACACGCGTGACGTTGTTGCAATTAATCACACACTTAGCGAATTTTCAGCTTACGATTGTGAGTATGCGCTGTTTGGATATCTACCTTCTGTAAGTAGTTATTGCAAGTTGGCTAAACTAAAAATACATCAAGTCTATAATCGGGTTACACAAACAGGTCACAGCTTCTGAAGCAACTCTACTATTAGGGCACGTTTCAGTCAATTGGGACATCTATTTACGATTCTGCTCAATGACAAGAGGCTGGTACCGACTGCATAGATATAGCTCGTATGTCTAACTGATGCATAGCAAAGCGCTATAGCTTATCATAAAATTGTTTTAGTAGTGGTCTGCATCAGAATATTCAAATCCAAGAGTTTCTGACTTGGCTTTAGGATTGATATAATTTAACAATAATCATTAAAGATGGCTTTATGACGGACAGAAGGATTCGAGAGTGTGGTTAAGGAGTATGTGGTTATGCCTAACCGACTGAACACGAGAGACACGTTTGAGGGTATATGTGACCTACATACTTACATACTACATGTAACATAATTAGAAATGGTAGAGCAACGCTGTAGATAGTTTTGTCTACAGCATGAATGGGCTGGCTTAACCGTGTTGTAACCACTGTCTCGCAGGATACCGAAGAGACGTCGCAACTTGATGTTACGTTTCGTGCGGTAAGTGAAATATCTGGAGACCCAAATCCCCTTTCCAATGCCTTAATTATCCATTTCCTTTTGACAACGCATCCATGGGTTATCAGTTATTGGATATTCATGGGCAGTGGAGTACACTTACCATCAGGTGACACACTTGCTCGATTGTCGACCTCTGCTATAAAAATCATACCTGCATTGTTAGAGTCTATTTTTTGGCACAGCTTCAATGGGTCAATAGATCTTTTGAGACTTGAGATGGCGTTTTATAGTGGGAGTTGTGAGGCGTAAATTCTCTTCTCTCTTTTCTACTAAATTGTATATATAAATTTATAACATTTTTAGTAGCATTGTCGAGATTTGGCCTTTGTATGGACTACTTTGGTCACTCATCGAGTGCGGTTCATGAACCAATGGTTACCGATAATCTAGTTTTGCTATTTTCGGATCAATGCGGTTTTTAATTTGGCTTAATGAATGAAAGCCACTAATGACGCTTTCTCATTTCGTCGGTCGTGGTTATTTCTGAATCACACTTAAATTACTGTTCGGTTTGGTGTATTCATTTAATAATATATGATTTTATAGTTCTTTTCGCTGTTGAAACTATATTCAGTTTATGATTTCATATCTTTACGTTTACCTAAAGTAAAATTAACCTTGTATTGATATAATCCGTATAAATTACTCAGCTTATATGATACGTTGAATATATTTTTGTCATTAAATTATTTTGATTGCATTGCCTAATTTAGTTATTAAACGAATGTTATCAAAAATAGTTTCCGCTGTGTGAAACGGTGCTATTACTTATTCCACTGCGATAAGAAAATTGACGTCTTCTCTTATCACTACGTGCATTTGTTACGTCTTTTGAACATTTCCGAGGTAACTTTACTTTACGAAATGGAATGCATTTATGAGAAGTTATTTGCATTAAAAAATAACAATGTTAATTAAATTGGTTTTCATTTGAATCTAGACACTGGTTATTATTTTTGTTATCGCCTACGGTTTTATTGACACAAAAAATTCCATAAATCTCCCCACGTTTTTTTAAGAATTGTACATAGATTCATATTTTCAAACAAATGTTTATAAAAGTATGTTTAATGTTTTTTTTTGGTTTTTTAATCGTATATTATAAACGTCGAACCTGTAATAGAACTAATTTATAGATGTCGTAGAAGAACGTGCGTACTAACATTAAATTTATATTTTTTTAAAGATGTCGGTAAATTGTTGTTTTATCGATAACATAAAATAACCCCCTGGGATCTCAATTAGGTTATCCGTCCATCCACACCCAACATGTGACCATGTTTTTTTCAACCCTTCATCGAATCAACAACCCAACCCTAAAATAATGCACATAAGTTAGAGAAAAATATGGTAATGGAGTACCTGAAGGTATTTTCGATCTCTTTATTAATTCTGTTACGAAAAAATATTTTCTTACTTACAACAAATATTACACCGATTGTTTAGTTTCACCGAATATTGTCATTATTTTTATTGCATTACCGTAAAATAAGGAAGAATCAAACATTTTTAATTTAAGTTATAAAAAGAAATCTGGAAGTTTTCGAAATCACAGTTTTAAATGGATTGTAAGAATATAAAAGATAATGGTATGACTGTCCAAGAAGTAAGTAATAAATACTAGGTATCAACTTGCAAACTTAGATAAGCCTGAATTTGATAATTAAATTCTATTAATTGTTGTAAAAGCACAGATTTTATTAAACTAAAGATTTTTGATTTTATTATTATTATTATTTTTTGACAGTATTCATGGATTGCGCTACACTTTCCATAGGTGTAGCGTAGTCACTTTGCCGAGCCAGGATAAAAAAATAAAAAAAACTACTATCAGCGTTTGCTTGCGGACCCGTCCCGTGAAAATCTTTGTCTTAGATAAAGTAGTGTATTATCCGACTACGGCGAAGCAGGGAAGAGAAACGATTTTGACACCCTATTTATGTATATATGTATGTATGAATGTTTGCCCGCCTTGGTGGCGAAGTTGTAATGTGTACGCGTTACGATTGAGGTTAACGCTGAGGTCTCGGGTTCGATCCCCGGGTCGAGTAAAGTGGTATTGGGTTTTTCAATTACGAAATGCTTAGTATCAGCCCGGAGTCTGGAATTTGTGCCCGGTATGGCGATAGGCTCGCCCCCTATCACATCGTGGGACGGTGATACGCTCGGTGAAATGTGGGTGTACTGGTTACACCTCTGCCTACCCTTTCGGGGATTACAGGCGTGAGTGCGTATGTATGTATGTATGGATTAATGTTTCACTCTAGCGTTGCTCCTAGTGAACCGATTTTGACAAATGAGATGTCTATCAATTCTTCTTTATTGTGCGATGGTTATACGCTATATTTTTATAGTCTATATGTTTACTGGAGTTATGCTTATTATCATTGTTATCTTATTATCTCAACCTGCATCGGAATACGATGCTGTTTTATAAACGCAAACAAATGAACAGAAAAACATTAGAAACTGTTTTTCTGATGTGTTCGATTAATACATTTCACACATAAATTTTCCCCAAAGTTCATGCTGGAAACTACGAACGTGTTTGACAAATCAGCATAAATCCATGAGTAATTAATGTGTCCAATTCACACGAGACTTCAGTTTCAGCTAAACTCTGCCGTTGCTATGCGACTTTGATTTAAATGTATGAAAGGGAATCAGCTCTGTGATTAGTCAATTATATCATTATGTTGTGACTCCAGCGATTCATTAGGTGGCAGTAATAGAAATTAGGTTTAGGTTTCATTCTTACCAAGCAACATTTTCAACCGCCAACTTATAATTGTCCCATTTTGTTTTCAATAGCTAGCTAATAAGCTTTTATACATCGTTGGAAAATACATCAGTCGCATAAGCCGGCAACCAAGTAAGTGGGTCACCTGATGGTAAGTGATCTCCACCGTCCATAAGCACCCACAATACCAGAAAAATCATGGGCGCTTTGTCGATCTTAAAGAATTGGGAAGGGTGGAGATTTGGGCTTTCCGAAATCTCACTCACCGTATGAAACGCAGCAGCATTCCGCTACTTCACGTCGGTTTTCTGTGAGCCAGATCATGGGACGGAAATAAGCTCGGCGAAATGTGGGTGTACTGGTTACACCTCTGCATACCCCTTCGGGGATTACAGGCGTGAGTGCGTATGTATGTATATTTTACACATTACAATACGTTTCAGCCATTAATAAATATTGTTTTAGTAAGTATGCTCTATTTATTTTTAGTATGAGGATAGTAACATTAACCATATTTTTATTTCACTTCGTTGTACGAGTATATTAAGTGTATTTTATTTAACGCAATTCAAAGAAATTCATAGATTTAAGTATTTATTGTTATCCTAGCGAGGCGCACGTCACACAAATCCCCAGCGAAGTGGAGTTAACTTACCATTTTACTTCTCTGAAGTAGTTGAACTTGTCTAATCCCGGCGGGTGACTAAGTATATCTCGCCCATAGGAAGCGGAATTTACTTAAACCTAACATACAAGATGCAGAACATGTGCTTAGTTGTAGGTCCCTCGTGTGCGAGGCCGTCTGGGTTGGTACCACTATTTCTGTATTTCTGCCGCCAAGCAGCAGTGTATAAGAACTGTTGGGTTTCGGTTTGAAAGATATTGAAACCCGTGAAATAATTGGTCATTATAAGACAAAAACTTATGTCTCGGGGTAACGAACGCAGCCCAATGTCATGCAGTGCTTTGTAATTTAAAGTTTCGTGTGGTGTTGCTTCTGTTTATCCGTAGGCGTGGTGCTTTCCATCAGGGCGGCCAGCTCGGCTCGGCTCGTTTGGTGATGTAAAAACACAAAGCGGTGCCACCAACCCAGACGGCATCTCGCATACGAGCGACCTACCGCTTTGTAAATGACTGCAAGGTTGGACAGTCTCATAAAAAAAATGGATGAGAATAACTACCGGAATATTTACCTATCTGGATACCGACTAACCCAAATAGCATATTCATAAGTTAGAAATTATTTCTAATATACTAACAAACTAGTGAAAATGTCCGAGCTACGCTGTCGACAATTTTGTCTAGAGCTAGACCGGGTTGTTACCACTCATCATCATCATCGTCATCATCAGCCTATATTTGTCCACTGCTGGACATAGGCCTCTCCCAATGCACACCATTGAGCTCGATCTTTGGTTCTTTGCATCCAGTCATTACCCGCCGCTTTCCGCAGGTCGCCGCTCCCCCTTGCTGCAGGGCGTCCTACTCTACGTTTACCTAAACGCGGTCTCCACTCAATTACCCGTGTACCCCACCTATTATCGGTTCTTCGTGATATATGGCCAGCCCACTGCCATCACTGTCTTACAGAAAATCTAAGTTGCCGCTAACTGCGGCGTTTGCGACAGGATACCACCCAGTGAATATGAGTGTGAAAATATGTTTGCAAATAAACATAAAGTACTAAACCCTTCCATTTAATCCGAGCATAATGAATGTCTTGATATGTGTGTTGCCTTGAAAGGAAAACACTCGCTCGTAAATTCGTTGTTATTATATTATTCACAACAAATGTTCTTCACAAAATATGGTTTACTTGTATATCATTTGTAATGGAAAAAATATTTACATGTTTAATAGGGCTGTCATATTTTAATTTACATATTAATTTTCTTTACATAATATACAACGTGTTACAAAAAGGTGTCGTCAAATTTAAGGGTTGTTACATACACCTGACAGTGAGTGTTTATGTACCGGATCTTAACAAAATCTAGACATCCTAAATTTTCACGCTAATTTTAGTCACTCGTTCATCAATACTAATACATACATCACTATGATTCTTTGCATCACCTTTGCGCGCCCAATGACGGTTTCATTCGTATCAGCTGTTTATAGTTTTGTGTTACTTGACGCGATGGTCGGAAGTCCGCCTTAATTTATCAGTCAGTTACCCACTGCGTTAGTCAACTTAATGCTTAGTTTAATGTGCTGATATTTAATTATGACAAGTGGTAGAGTCACGCTGTAGACAGTTTTGTCTACAGTAGAAATGGACTGACATGACCGGCTTGTTACCACTGTCTCACAGACAACTGTCATGAAGTAGCTGGTTGCTGTTGCGTTTCGTGAGTGAAATATCCAGAGGCCCAACTCACCACCCCTTTCCTAATGCCTTAAGCCAGCTTAAGTATCACTTTCCTTCAAGGTCTGCAATGAGTTCATGATACTTCAGGTATTATGGATGTGCATGGGGCATTGGAGATCACTTTCCATCAGGTGATCCACGTGCTCGTTTACTGTTCTTTGCTATAAACAAAAGAGAAAAAACATTTACTGAAACAATTTTCAGTCCCGCTCTGAACTCACATTCCTACTTTCTCTGAAATATTTTTTGTCATTACATTAATTTACCCGAGACATTTTACGATTGGTCACATGTCCCAAATGACGTCATTTTGTAAATAAAATTCTCTTTATCCCTCCCGTTTTACACGATATCTCGACCATTCGCCTTACGTATAGGGTTGCCTGTAGGAAAATTGTTAAATAATGTTAGTGTTGTTAATATTCCAATGTAGCTAAATAAAATAGATTAGTTTTTTTTTATTTGCTTGAATTGCGAGATGAGCAGTTCGCTCGCCTGATGTTAAACATCATACTTTTAAACGTCTTGTTTTGTATACCTATGTTAGATTATAAATAATAATCATAGCGTTGATTTGTCTGACAGTGATGCGACGAACTTCATCCTATACAGCCTATTATATCGTTTAAAATCCCATAATATCCGGCTATTTTCTGGTCTCTGGCAACCCTATTGGTACACTACATTACCCTAAAACGGCCTCCAGACTTTCCGAGTGACGCAGCTTTTGTTTTTCCTGCCGCCGCAGGTTAAGTATGTTCCGTACCGTCCTCGTAGAGTTTTTGTTCCGGAGTTAATTAACACAAGCCACTGGAATTTATATTAAACTAGCTTTCGTCTGCGGCTCTGCTCGCGTGAACAGCCTTCTCTAGGGTAAAAAACAGCCTATGTAATCCAGGTCATGGTCTACTTGTGTGCCAAATTTAATCCAAAACATTTCCGTGACTAACAAACATTCAAATTAATAAATTCACAAATATCTAAACTCACAAACATACAAATTTAAAGTAGAAGTAGGAAGTAGGACTACATTTTGGGTGATGTGTCATCAAATTATCTATCTATTTATTTTTAATATACTGGGACTATGGTTTTTCTATAACTATATACAACTGTTACAAGGTGGCAGCATTTTAAATTACAGATGATTTTTTAATTGAAGCCGAGACGAATTCGATGTCGGAGTTTTTGTAACGGTTAGTAAATTTTATAAATAATTAGTAAATTACGAATAACAGCATTTGATGCAATCAGTTACTGTCCCGCTTATTATAAATGCCAAAATATTTGCCTAAATGTATGACTTTGGGAAAAAGGTGTTTTAAATTTGCAAAATGTACAATTTTATAATTCACAGCGATACTTAACCTTACGTGCTAAAATATAAGATTTAAAATAAAGCGCTACTATCAAATCGACTGAATATAAAAATTTGACCAATACAGAACGTTGAAAACACAAAGAATATTAAACAAGTTCTCGACGCGTGTGCTAATTCAAAATTTGTGCCTTAATTTTTAAACCAGACCTTTCTAAAGTGGAAGAGTAAAAGCACGCGAATCACCAACCCACGTATCCTCAAATTGTCGACTGCGAAGGCATCGAACCCACGTAATTGGCTCACCTTTTGAATTGCTGAATAGCTGGGAATTGCTTCTGCAAGCTGGCGTATTCATAGCTATAAACCTAAAGAGTTAAGCTTGCGATTTCTTTTTTGATCATTAATTGCAGATTTTTTTTATCATAAAGTTGTAGCTCTATTTAAGTAAACTTAGTTAGCTTTAGATTTGTTTAATCTGACTCCCCTTCCCAATCTCTTAATTATCAATTTCCTTTAAAGTCGGCAACGCGTCTATGATTTTTCTGGTATTGTGGACGTTCTTGGTCGGTGGAAATCTTTATCAGATGACTCATTTGCTCGTTTGATGGCCTGTGTTATTAAAAATCAAAAGAGAGAAAGGTCTCCTCCTGATAAAACGTATTCCGATTTTCTTTACTAGCAGTTATCGCATCATTTGTAAATATACATTATTCGCGTGTCAAATCAAATCCTTCGTCTATTAAACATAAATTATACATTGATGAAAACTTTCCTTCAACAATGATTCCATAATTACATCTTTTAATTCATCGAACACATAATTTCCGAAATGTTATTTACGCTACTTCTGAAACTTGGTCGAAACTTCTTAAAAACAGACGCCAACAAGGCCCGTGGAAGTTAAATTACTGAGTAATCTTCGTTCGATATCTGAAACAAGTTTCTCGGCTCAGAATAAATTGAGTATTCAATGTTACGCGCTCTTTCGAACCAAGTTTGTAAATGTTGAAATAATAATTACAGTACTACGCCCTCTTGATACATTTATACTAAAAGAATAAGCTATGAACCCGTATTTTGACCTTTCTAGATGTAATTAATGTAAAGTTTAAGACCTTATTAGAAATTAATTGGGAAAGCATGACTCTCTCATTCACTTATCAGAAACATTTAGAGTATTAAGCAACCCTTGGCGCGGCCAGTCTATGAATGAGTGACTGCTTAGTGGTATTTCAGCTGAGCGTCTCTGTACTTCGAAGGGCACGTAAAAAGTCTGTCCCGGCTGTTTTCCACTGACAACACAGGTAATTTAAAAAACTTTGACACCAAGTTGGTCGCTAACCATCCCATAAGAAGAAGAATTTAGTAAAGTATTTATTTAGTGCTTGATTAATATTTACAATATTCGCACAATAGATACCAAATCGTATCCTTTCAATATGGGAGCAAACTAATGGGAATTAATGGTAATAAATAAGTCAGAACTAATTCGTAAAATATGAGTGTTCTATTACTAGAGAATTTAAAGTATTATTTGTTGACTGCCTCGGTGGCGCAGTTAATGCGTACGCGTTACGATTAAGGTTGATGCTGAAGTCTCGGGTTCGATCCCCGGGTCGGTTAAAAGTGATATTGGGTTTTTCTATTACGAAATGCTCAGTCTGGAATTTGTGTCCGGCTCGCCCCCTATCACATCATGAGACGGAGATACGCTCAGCGATATGGTTGTTACCAGTACACCGAAATTAAAGGCGTGAGTGTGTATGTACTCGTATGTCATTTTTAAGATTTGTTGTGAGATTATGTCATTGAGTTTATATTTTTTAGTAAGTCGGTCAACTTGAAATTCGATAATGTGTTCTCCACTACCCATGAACACCTAAAATGTTAGAAAAGTCATAGGTACGATTTCTCAGAAAAAAATGAGGATTTAGAAGGGGAGAGGAAATAGGGTACTACTATATTGTTGCTTCGGAAACCCCTTCTTACTTACAGTATAAAATTACCTTATAAAACGCAACGGTAAGCTGCCATTTACGTCAGTTTTTTGCGAGAGAGCGGCATCGAAAGCGGTATATGTACCACCTCAGCCGAGCCGCTATTCATGCCATTGATGAAACTGCCTACAGCCTGAATCTACGAAAATATACAATATGTACCAAAACATTGTTTGGCATTTTAACTGACATATCAGAATCATTATTCAAATGTAATGAAATAACTCGCATACGAAAATTAGGCTATAACAATAATCACATTTATTTTTATACTATATTTTATTGTTTATAAACCGTATTTAGATTGATTACTTCAAGAGCGAGGACACGGAGCTAGAGCGAGATAGCAAGTTGCGGCGTCTACGTACATCAAACGCGTTGCGCCGCGTGCGCGCCCGGCCACGTCAATACGTCATATCAGTCAGCTGTTCATCACTTTTCAGATGAAAATATCATTTTTTAAATATCTTCATTTTTCTAAGCTACCTGTGTAAGTACAATATTTCGCTTCTGTTTTCCATTTTTTAATTTAACTATTTTTAACAAGCTGTCTATATGTCTATCTTCACGACCTAGAAAGGGCCAACCAGGTTTTTTAACATTCTTTATAATAATTGAGTAGAATCAAAATAAAGGCAAGAAGGGTAGGAGAATGTTTAAAATGTTTTACCAAAACTAGCACATTGGTACAATTCGTGTTCGTAACCAATAAACATACGTTGTTAGTATCACGCTACCTATTTTAACTTTCTGTTATACGGAGCAAACAACAAAATTCCCATTTCCCTGCTCCTCAGTAACTATTTTCCTCGTTTCAAGTTACCAACTGACTCTTAAAATATTCATTATGAAAAACATTGGCAAATATAGAAATGATGCAAATAAACAGAACAAAATTATTCTGAAAATTGAAGTGAGTGTTTGCTTTTCATTAAATCAAAGCCAACATACCTCTTTCATCAAAATACGGGGGAGAGAATTTGGACGTAAAAAACTTCAGTCTTTTTGGGCTTAAATAATATATACAGGCTTAATGCCAGGATCCGCCTTCCCATCATAGTTAGACGGTGGATTTGGTATAATGTCGGAGCGACCCGCCGCGCCGTCTGACCCCTACAACCCGCAACGGGAACCAAGTTTCACCATTACCGTCGGTTAATCAGCAGAGTACCACGTGCAGGTGAGGTTGACTTTGGGCCTAAGATGTTGGTGGCCTACCTACACTCCCATATCTTTATATATATAATTCTACTGTACGTATGTATGTAACTGAACTCCTCCTAAGCGGCTGAACCGATTTGAATGTTTTTTTTTAATGTGTTTGGGTGGCGCCCTGGATGGTTTAGATTCACGATTGGACCCGGTAGGTGGCGCTGCTGTAGTTCCGGTTAAAACCACGCGGGACAGCTAGTTTTCTATATAATCAATAGCAATTACGAAAATTCTATCAAGACCAATAACTTAATGAAAAATATTTTTCAACAGCGATCACTTAAAAATTCTTGCAACCCAACGGATTTTATTTACGTTTTGCCTTAAATTATAAAATGACAAGAACATTAATATTTCAAAACCACTGGTGTGTCACATTAAAATTATTTCCGTGGAGATTTTTTTTTACTTCCTTATTTTGCTTCAGTTTCGCTTTTCAGAACAGTGGGACGAATTATTCTGTTTTTAGTGGCAGATTTACAACAGAGTTGCTAAATTATGAGAAAAAAAAATTGTTCCCATTTTGTAATCATCATTTATGTACATAAAATATGTTGTTTCGCCCTCGAAGAAATATCGAGAGTAAAGTTCGTATGTAAGTTTCTAGGAATAAATATCATAAATCATTCGTTCATCATTATAATCGTATCGTATTGTTGTCTGTGCCTACCCCTATGGGAAACAGGCGTTTAGTCTATGTATGTATGTATGTAAATATCATAAATCCAGATGTAACTAAATCAATTGATTATTTTACCACAGTGTTCGTCTACGATGCGGGCCTGGCAAAGTATGTAATTATCTGGCTTATTTAGAATCCCAGGGGCTTATTAATTACGTTATTAATTTTGTAATTCTATTATCAGCTTCAGTTTGCTGAACATCTCTTTACAATTCTCATTACGCTGTTCAGAGTTCGGGTTGGGTAAAACTGATAGTGGGTTTTTCTATCATGAAATGGTTAGTATCTAGTCTCGAATTGTACCCAGTATGGCGATAGGTTCGTCCCTTTTTACATCATGGGATGGAGATGCGCTTGGCGAAATGTGGGTGTACTGGTAACACCTCTGCCTACCCCTGCGGGGATTACAGGCGCGAGTGCGTATGTATATGTAGTACGAACCATCGAAATAAGATGAAAATAAACGTAAATCAAGCAAAAAATGATCCCACTGAAAATCTGTGCAAGGGGGCGGGGCTATAACAGTCTGTGCAGCTCGTTCATTCATTGATTCATGATCTCTATTTGATACTTAATACGTCAAATTTTTTGCGCGGTGCAGAACGTCGTGTATCGATTTAAAGATGTAATATTTAGACATACATTTTATGAAATACATTCAGTTGATTTAGAACGTTCATTAATTTTTGTTGCGTGTGATTTTACCTTAGCATGTGTATTTTTGGCAGATTCATATGAGAGTTTTCCTTCTAGTTATCTTATTTCGATGAAACCAACATATTCAATATCATCGTCATCTTCTTAATCTTTTTCTACTATGTAGGGTCGGCGCATATAAAATATAAATTCTGACCTTTTATTTTTTAGACAAATGATATCACGTACGACGTTATATCACGTTGTTTTTTATTTCAAAAACCGTTCTGACGGGATTATACGGTAATTGTACGGGAACGCGTGAAATAAGATCAACGAAGTGAATCTAGACGCCAGGCCCATCCCTTCTCAATGTCACGTCTCTCCATCGCTTTCTAATGTGACGTGGCCTTTAAATAGGAAAGCTAAACTTATATTAAGAAAGACAATGAACTGTGTTTGTGAATGCAAATTAATTTTAAACGAGTTTCCGTTCTCATTACAGAACAATTAGAATATTGCTAATTCCCCAGAGGGGTTGACGTCAGACAGGCGGTGTCAGGAAAATCTTTCAATAAAATGTGTTAAAAAGCATGTTGCGCCAACCCCACTGCGAGTGGGATAAGGACAGGTGGAAGAAAAAGAAGACTGCTAATAAACTGAGATAGGCAAATGCTATATTTTATTGTGGACTGACCTACCTAGTACACCTACATGTTACACAATATTCGTATTTCACTTATTTGTTAGTGGCAAAATTATATTTTTTTTATTTTGGTCCCTACATTCTCGTATATATACAACGTTTTAAGAGAAAGCTGTGGTCATATTTGATGATTACATACATCTGACAGAGTGTAACAAATCTTATCAAAATCTGGATATTTTATTTTTATTACATTAAATTTTAGCGTAGTAGAGCCACGCCGTAGACAGTTTTAGCAACAGCATAAATGGGCCGCCTCGTCCGGGTCGTTACCATTGTCTCACAGAAAACCGGCGTAAAGTAGCAGTTTGCTGTTGCGTTTCGTACGGTGAGTGAGATATCCGCAGGCCCAAATGTCCCTCCCCTTCCCAATCAAATAATTATCACTTTCCTTAAAGGTTGGCAACGCGCCCATGATTCTTTTGGTATTGTGGGAGTAAATGGGCGGTGGAGATCACTTACTATCAGGGTCACTTTGCAAACGAGCAAGTGGTCAGCCGGCGTATGCCAGAAATAAGCAAAAACAGAAAGCTGTGGTCATATTTAAGTTGACGTGTGGTCGAAAGGTCGTTACATACATCTGACAGAATGTTTGTGAACCAAAATATATAAAAATCTGGACATTCTAATATTTCACGCAAATTTGAACTACTCGTGTATTATGAACGGTTTTGTGCGACATATATATAGGACGATACCAGCACAGTGACGAACACAGCGGTCCCGCCTTACAGACACGCTCGTCGCTCGTGTATCTCGACTGGACGTAAAGGTTTAGTGGCGGTTTGTTGTTTATGTACACAATACAGCCATTTATTTACCTTGTAAATGCAGTTGCACGTGGATGCATAGAAATTCCTTGTTTAATTTAATTACATGAATAATTTTAGTTTTTGTTTGAAGATACTACAAACATGGATAATCTTTTTTAATTTATACAAGCTTCGCTTGAGTAAAATCTTAAATATTTACCTTTACATTTTAAATTACATTCAAGAGTGCTACAAACTATACTCATGGATAATTTAGCTTCTTATTGGTAAGAGAATTCTCAGAATCGGATCAATAGTTCCAGAGCCTACTCTGAGTAGTAGAGCCACGCTGTAGACAATTTGTCTACAGCACGAATGGGCCGGCTCGACCGAGTCGTTACTACTATCTTACAGAAAACCGACGTAAAGCACCGGCTTGCTGTTGCGTTTCGTACGGTAAGTGAGATATCCGGAGGCTCAAATCCCCCTTCTCAATTTATTAATTATCCCTTTCCTTTAAGATCGGCAACGCGCCCATGATTATACTGGTATTGTGGGCGTACATGAATGGTGGAGCTCACTTACCACTAGGTGATCCACTTGCTCGTTAGCCGGCCTATACTATAAAATAAAACTCTTCGATCATACTTACAAAGTTACAAACTGTATATTTTAATATTAGTAGCGTAGATTTAAAAGACTTGATGCAAAATGCAAGTTCGAAAGTCTATTTTGTAAAGTAAGCCGAGGTCTGCATACAGAAATGAGGCATATATTTAAGTGGTAGAGGACGCTGTAGAAAGTTTTGTCTATAACATGAATGGGCCGGCTCGACCGGATTGTAACCACCGTCTCACAGAAAGCGACGTAAAGTAGCGGCTTACTGCTGCATTTCGCACGGTGAGTGAGATGTTCGGAGGCCCAAATCCACCTCCCACACATGTTTTTTCTGGTATTGTGGGCGTTCATAGGCGGTGATGATCTCTTACCACCAGGTTACTCATTCGCCCGTTTGCCGGCCAATGTTATAAAAAGTACAATAATTTAAAATTCGTTTCTAAGAGATTTTCCTATATACGAGTTAATGCCGTTAACGATATTGCTACATCGGGTAGACTCACGTAGCAAATCTACGGCGTAGCTTAGTGAGCTCTACGCTGCTACGAGAAACTCTTATTGTATCCAGTACCATCTAAAGTTCTTGTTTCAAAGCATTTAGTTTTCTATTATGTTCGACAAGGATTGATCGCATGTTGGTGTTTATGTATCCTTTCTTAATCCTCACACAAGTAAAGTTGTTTATATCGACATTTTGTTAGATAATTAATTTTCTTTTACGAGAACGTGTTATTTGTTGTTCGCTCATATGTATCATGTATCCAGCTTTCTTACTCTACAATTTGGTATAGCATGTGTTCATGCTGTGGTTTTATTTATTTTTAACCCACGAAAAAAGGGCATATGAAACATATAATAATATAAAGATATTATATTCCTTACAAAATAAATGAAATTTCTAAATGGCTGAATAGATTTATCAAACATAGATAAGAACCATCGCGATGCAAACAATTAAAGAAAAACCGTATTCAATTCAGTTCTTTTGATTAGGAGGCCAATTCTCGTAATTTTAAAAGTTCAAAATATCATTCCGATCTAGTCTCAGCGTCAAGAAAGTTGCAAATAGCATTCTCTTAAACAAATAATCAACGTCCAATGTGAACATAGATTGTAATGAGATTGAATGTAGAATAAAAGTTGACTGAAGCCAAAACGGTATAATGCTACTGCTAATGCTAGGTGCATTTGACGTTGATTATTGGTTTAAGAGAATGCCATTTGCAACTTTCTTGACGCTGAGACTAGATCGGAATGATATTTTGAACATTTAAAATTACGAGAATTGGCCTATAGGTTAGATTAAGGTTACAACCTTTGTCTGACTATAGATGTGTCATAGTAGCGCCTAATCAAACGAAATGAATTGAATGCGGTTTTTTTTAAATTGTGTACGCAGCAGCAAGCCGCTCCTTTAAGTCGAGTTTCTGTGAGACAGTAGAAACCACTCTGTTGAGCCGGCCTATTCGTGCTGTAGACAAAATTGTCGAAAGCGTGGCTCTACCACTCAAAATGTATTTATAGTTTTCCGTACCTAATGGGTATCAACGGAACCCAATTATTAGTAATTAGGTTTAGGCCTACGTCATTTGTTTATCAGTATCTAACAAATAATAAAAAAAAATAACAAAATGTAAAATTTTATGATAGTATGACATCCTCGGTGTACGAGTCGAGTTCTCATTTGGTCAGTTCTTTAAACCGACGAATATAAGGAGGTACTCATTATATTATAAGCCGTAATGGCTGTGGTCTTATTGAAACTTTACATTTAATTGGGATTTCAACGCAAATTTGTATCGAAGTCAAAGGAATTAGACTCTCCGAAGACGTATTTAAAATTAAAGTTCCCACAACAGAGCCCTAAAGCTTGGTATACCAGGAAATCAAAGCATGACGTAGAAATAGCGAGGATAGCATTCAGCGAGTGCCTCTATTTACAGTAACGAGTAACAAAAGCGTGCGAACAAATTTATCTGTCGACGAATTCTCGGCGGACAAAGTTGGCACCACGCCACAGCCTGTGACTGGCGTGACAGGTATGCAGGTTAGGGAGATTGGGTCAGTATGCCCTTTAGAATTAAATTTATAAAGAGAAGCATTAAAATTAGTTAGTAATTTTCTGGATAGTAATTGGGCCACCAAGATCTTAGGCCTAAAATCAACCTCACATTCACTCTCCTGATTAACGGATGAGGCAATAGCAAAACTTGGTTCCCGTTGCGGGTTGTAGGCGGCGCGGCGGTCAGACAGCGAGTCGCCCCATATAATAAATACCGTCAAATCTATAGTAGGAGAAGGTGGACCCTGGCATTAATCCGAGATAACGCCAGACATAAAGCAAGGTAATGTAAATTTGCCTCAACAGTTAAAGAACCTTAATATAGATTTGCAATTTTGAGGTATTTGATTCCATTTTTCAGTCCAGACCATCGAATTAAGATTACAAGAAACGTAACTCCAGCAAAAAAATTACCCCACCAAAATTCTGTGCAAGGGAGCGGGGCTATAAAAGTCTGTGCAGCTCGTTCATTTATGAATTCATGCTCTCTAGTTGATACTTAATACGATTAATTTTTTGCGCGGTGAGAACGTCGTATAGACTAAATTTAGAAATATAATATTTAGATATTATCTTTTATGAAATAAAGTTGATTTTGAGCGTTTATAATTTTTTGTTGTGTGAATGAGTATTACCTTTCCACGTGTAAGTAAGTGGAGCCGTATTTTTGGTAGATTCATATGAGAGTTATCGTTCTAGTTATCTTATTTCGATGGTCCAAAGGTATTTCGATCAACACTGTCATATAAACAAACACAATAATAAAAATATGAAATGCCATAATTCCGTGAGTGATTCCTCTAAAAATTACCCTAAATACAGGCCTGACGTAACTCGCGTTCCACATTCAGAGGTCAACGCACTTTTTCCCAATAAATATATTTTGTTTACGCCACACGATTACACGTCCACTCCATCTTGTGTTAACCGCAAAACAGTGGTGTAAATGCGACGCAATCCCTCTATTTTATGGATGCAAATTATACTACTGACTTTAAAATATATTTCTATTATATTTTTTATCCCTTTTTCCCCACGGGGAAAATCCCAACCCAGATGATATCACCCAGGTGCAAAAAGTGAAAAAGTGTAAGTATATTCCATTGTATATATGAATGTGAATAATGATAATTTTATGATGGAATTAAAATTATTGTGGCGATAGGCACGCGTCGTATCACATCATGAGACGATGATACGCTCGGCGAAATCGGTGTACTAGTTAACCCTCTGCCTACTCCTTCGGGGATTACAGGCGTGAGTGCGTATGTATATAGATGTTTATACTTTTAAATCCTGTTCATTTTTATTTCCATAACAGATTCAATTTTAATACCCAATTCTATACTAGTGTACGATGCGGCTGCAATTTTGTAACCGTTACATCGAAGCTACGGAACATTCGCTTTAGAACTTTACGGGTGCCACGAGACACGAGGGAACTCCAGCCATAACGCCTGCTATGCCGCGTTAACTTTATGGATGAATAAAATATGAGATATTATTTTAAACATACGTTGTAATATATGTAGGATTGTATGAATGGCAGAATAACTGATAGGATAGTAATGATTGAGTGAATATAGTGAATGAGTACGAATGAACGAGGGAATGAGCGGAAGTGTGGAAGATGAGAGGATGGCAGTTGAACTTGTGAGTGAAGACGTGTCGGATTAGATTATTAAGATTTTATTTGTTAATTGTGCTGATTTGTAGTAAAGACTTATAAGAAAACCTGTATTTTTATCCTCGAACCCTACAAGTGGGGACTCGTCCGGGATCGGGATAAAAAAATATTTTTTTCAATACTTACGTGATTCGCGGCACGTGGCACGGAGCGCCGGCTAAAGAAAATCGCAAGAAGTAATTGTTATTTCGCCGTTATTACCGTTTTAGAAGATGCCTAACAACGGGAAAGATCGAAGACGAAACCGGCAAGACGATTACCAAGAAGCTGATGACGACGTTATGGATGCAACACGAGGTCTTGCACCCGACATTTTGCAGATGACGGCGGATTTGGTGCCTAAGTTCAACGGGCGTGACAAGACGTATTCGGTGTCACAATGGGTGAGTGACATTGAGGACAACGCAGCTATTTTCGGGTGGTCACCGCTACAGAAGTTGTTAGTGGCACGACGGGCTCTGCAAGGTACAGCTGCATTATGGTTGAAAGCGGAGCGTCCATTCAAGGCGTGGGAAGACCTAAAAGCGGCCATTGTGAAAGAATTTCCCGATACCGTGGACATCAAAGCGATCCACGAGATGATGAGCGCGCGTAGCAAAAAGCCCACCGAGTCGTGTTTAGATTACATGCTCACAATGAAGGAGATGGGTAAGCGCGGCAAAATGCCAGACTATGTAGCGATAAAGTACATAGTAGATGGCATACAGGATAATGAGATAAATAAAGTCATGCTATATGGTGTTACTTCATATAATGATTTAAAGGATAAGCTGAAAATTTACGAGGCGGTCAAAGAAAAAATGTGTCGGCAAACGCAATCGGTGAAAAATAAGCAGAATAAGCCATTTAATCGAAGTATTCCTACCAACTCAAGTACGTCACGAGGATTTTGTTTCAACTGTGGTGATAAGAGCCATATCAGTGAGGAGTGCCCGAACAAAATGCAAGGTAAAAAGTGTTTTCATTGCAATGAGTTTGGCCACATCGCACCCGATTGTCCAGCAAAAACAGCAGTGTCCAAGATGGCGGGCACGACGGAAGCACAAACTCGGAAAACAACTACGTCACGGCGATATGATTCAAAACCGGATACGACCAGGAGCGGTAACATTCAGCACATCGGTCAAAGACGGAAACAGGCCTTGTTTACGGCAGCGACAGAGGGCGCAGCGATCGCGAATGATGGAACGAACGAAGACCGGATCGCGAGTGAGCTAACTGTACGTGAACGAAATGACAGCGATGACATACGTCAGAAGTGTCACTGTCATGGCAGCGAGTTTAACGTTTTGGACATAAATAATTGTTCTGTGAACAACGGTATGTGCAGCAAAATATGTGCGAAACCAATAAAACCAGTGAAAATAAAGTGCGGAAATATCACTAGTGCTCTTATAGATTCCGGTAGTGAAGTAAATCTCGTATCATACGACTATTTCGTTGAGTTAGGTTCGCCGAATTGTGACATTACAAAAAGTATTGTGCTTACCGGCTTAGGCCAAGCTAAGGTAAATTCTATAGGACAATTTGTGTGTAGCATAGAAATCGACGGGTACCAGTATAACGATGTAAAGTTTTATGTCGTTCCTCAGGATAGCATACCTTATAAAATAATATTAGGGCATGATTTTCTAAAGAATGTTGTCACTGTTATGAGAGATGGGTCAGTGTGGGTGAAACCGAATGACTGGGTGAGTGAGATTGATTGTTTTATGTGTGTCACTGATTCTATAGGTTGTGTCAAAGATGAAGCTGTCAAAGATGAGGTGGTGCGCTTGGTGGAGAGTTACCAGCCACGCCAAACGAAGAGGGCGCCTATTGAATTGAAGATTACACTGAAAGATGATGTACCAGTTGCTCAACGTCCACGACGTGTCTCACCCAAAGAACAACAGGAAGTAGATAAGCAAATACAGGAGTGGCTAGAACAAGGAATCATTCAGGTAAGTTTTTCGGAATATAGTAGTCCACTTGTGCTGGTCAGGAAAAAAGATGGATCATTGCGAATATGTGTTGACTATCGGCTTATCAACAAAAAGACTATGAGGGATGAATATCCTTTGCCTATTATAGATGAGCATATAGATAAGCTGGCTGCTGCAAGAATTTTTAGTACGATTGATTTAAAGAATGGATTTTTCCATTTAAAAGTTCACCCAGATTCAATTAAATATACATCCTTTGTAACTATGACAGGGCAATATGAGTTCTTAAGGGCACCTTTTGGCTTAGCCACCTGCCCCAAAGTGTTTACCAGATATATTTCAGTAATATTCAGAGATTTGATTACAAGAGGAATAGTCCTTGTATTCATTGATGACTTATTGATTCCAGCTTTAGATGAGCTGCAAGCTATAGAAAGATTGCGAGAAGTATTACAAACAGCTTCTGAGTATGGTTTGCAGATCAATTGGACTAAGACACAGCTTTTAGTGAGAAGAGTAGAATACTTAGGTTATGTCATCGAAGAAGGTGCAGTAACGCCGTCGCCAGGGAAGACTGATGCAGTCATGAAATTCCCTGAGCCCAGAAACGAGAAGCAACTGCATAGTTTCCTAGGTCTCTGTTCATATTTCAGAAGGTTCATTGAAAATTATGCACTTATAGCCCGACCTTTGACTGATCTACTAAGAAAAGATAAAAAGTTTATTTTCGGTAATGAACATCGATTAGTATTCAACATATTAAAGGAGAAGCTTGCAAGAAAGCCTGTACTGAAGATTTATGAACCAAATGCTGAAACGGAATTACATACAGATGCCTCCAGTATAGCATATGCAGCGATTTTACTTCAAAAGGACTGCAATGGTGAACTACATCCCATACACTACATGAGTAGACGGACAACTGATGCGGAGAGCCGATACAGTAGCTATGAGTTGGAAGCCTTAGCCATAATAGAAGGCATAAAGAAATTCAGGCATTACCTTTATGGTAAACAGTTCAAGATAGTCACCGACTGTAAGGCATTCCAAATGACCTTAATGAAGAAAGACCTAATTATGTCGCCAAAGGTAGCTAGATGGATATTGTTTCTGCAGGATTATGACTTCACTATAGAACATCGGGAAGGCTCAAAGATGAGACACGCAGATGCTTTGAGCCGAAATCCATATGTGAACATTATCTTTACAGATTTGCATAGTGACTTGAGGCGTGCTCAAGAAAGTGATGATGGTCTACAGGCAATTATGAAGATTTTGTCTGAAGAAAAGCCTTACAAAGATTTTTACCTGCACAAAGGCATACTGTGCAGAGGACCAGAACAATGCTTGGTTGTTCCACAGAAAATGGAAATGGAAATTATAAAAAGAGCACATGGAAATGGTCATTTCTCCAAAAAGAAAACAATAGAATCAATAAGTAAAGACTATTATATTTCAAAGTTGGGGAAGAAAGTTGAAGACTTCATTGCTACTTGCATACCATGCTTGTTAGGTTCCAGGAAGGAAGGTAAGCAAGAGGGATTCTTACATCCTATTGAAAAGGGAGAGACGCCACTTCACACACTACATATTGATCATATTGGGCCTCTGACTGAAACGCGTAAACAGTATAATTACATACTCACTATTGTTGATGGTTTTACTAAGTTTGTGTGGCTGTTCCCAACGAAGACTACATCTACTCAAGAAGTACTAAATAAACTTGCAATACACCAGCAAACCTTTGGAAATCCAAGGAGAATAATTTCTGATAGAGGGACTGCATTCACAAGCAAAGATTTTATACAACATTGTCTAGAAGAAGGAATAGAGCACATTAAAATCACAACAGGTGTTCCCAGAGGAAATGGGCAAGTAGAAAGGGTACATAGAACATTGATTTCAGTACTGACTAAGCTGTCAATCGAAAAACCTACTCAATGGTATAGGCTAGTGAGTCGTGTTCAGCAAGCACTCAATAGTACTCATCAGAGAAGTATAGATACCACACCATTTGAGTTATTGATTGGAATAAAAATGAAGAGAAAAGAAGATATTGAGCTTTTAGAATTATTAAAACAAGAAGAGAGAAACACTTTTATAGAGAATAGAGAGGAACTTAGAGTAAATGCAAAGAAACAAATATTAGATATTCAAGAAGAAAACAAAAGGAGCTTTAATAAGAAAAGAAAGAAAAGCAAGGCCTACAAAGAAGGGCATCTTGTTTGTATCAAAAGAACCCAGTTTGGTACGTGTATGAAACTCAAAGCAAAGTTTTTGGGTCCCTACAAGGTCACTAAAGTTAAAAGAAATAACCGGTATGATGTGGAGAAAGCGGATCCACAGGCTGAAGGACCTAAAAAGACCACTACCTCTTCTGACTACATGAAACCATGGCCAGATTATGCCAGTGAGTCAGAGTGAAGAATGATAGGTAAGTTTGCATTTTTTTGTTGATTGTTGATGTATGAAAGATGATGCATGAGTTGTTACTTGTTTGTTTCTGCCCTAATCTTGTTTTATTAGGATATGTTGTTTATGTTTTGTACCTGTGTACTCTTATGTAGGAAAATATGCTTTCATGAAAAAATGTATAATTAAAGATGTTGTTACCTAATATTGTAAGAATAGCTAATAATAGTAATATTGTAAGCCAAATATTAAAGAGATGATGCAATATGTACCTAGCTATTACATAATAACATTGTGATGTAATTAGAATCTTTGTTTTAAGTATCCATTTGTTCTGTCAAAAGAAGCTTTATATTAGTGTAACGTTGTGGTATGAAAGTATGAATAAATGATGATGTCTGAGGGCAGACAGTAAGGTAGGACGGCCGAGTGTAGGATTGTATGAATGGCAGAATAACTGATAGGATAGTAATGATTGAGTGAATATAGTGAATGAGTACGAATGAACGAGGGAATGAGCGGAAGTGTGGAAGATGAGAGGATGGCAGTTGAACTTGTGAGTGAAGACGTGTCGGATTAGATTATTAAGATTTTATTTGTTAATTGTGCTGATTTGTAGTAAAGACTTATAAGAAAACCTGTATTTTTATCCTCGAACCCTACATATATTATCGCCGTTCGAATTTGGATTCGATGGGTTTTAAACATTTGATTTTACTGCCCTAATGGTTTATACTAGTTTAAAGTCGCATACATAATTGAGTAATCAAGAATTATTTAATTTTCGAACCTACGTCGCTATATTCTTGTTTTTATAAATAGTAAAGTATAACTAAAAAAAATAACAGTTAACAAAACTTAGAAAGCGACTTCAAAATAAAAACACTGAAAAGTCAAAAATAACAAATTCTATCTATTCTATTCTGTTTAGAGTCGGTGCCTGGGTGCCTGTGTCGCTACCGGTCAGATAAAATTGCACCGACTCCAAAGAGAACAGAATAGATAGAATTTTTAGATTAGAATTTATTTTTGACTTTTCAGTGTTTTTATTTTGAAGTCGATTTCTAAGTTTTGTCAACCGTTATTTTATTTTTTGACTCCGTACTCCGTCATCAGATCTTAACCAAATTTATATGGGACCACATCGCAGCTAAACTCTATCGAGTGATTTTTTTCCAACATAATACAAGTAATGCAATTAGAACGGTTGCATCATCTTGCAATGCAGCAAGTTAGAAATACTGCCACAGATCGCACCCTTACTGTAAGCCGTTAAGGAGTTCCATTGATCATCATATTCGACAATTACTTGACCATAACGCCGTTACGGTAGGTGTCTCAAATATCCGGATAGCCTATAAAAGATTCGGGCGATTATCGTTAATTTGCTCCTAAGAATTGAAGATTAAGAATTCTTTAAGATTGAATTGAATTCCATTACTTTGCATGGATCCCATAATCAGAACCTAACCAAACTCTCATAGAACTACCCTTGAAGTACATCCTTTCCAATAAAAAAGGAATCATCGAAATCGGTTGGCGTGATATTGAGTTATTCGTCCATTTGTCGCGCACATACTAATGCAAATTTAAGACTTATATGGTTTTCTCATGGATTCCATTGTCAGAACTGAACCAAGGGACCACTCGTGAAGCACCAGCTTTCAAATAAAAAAGAATCATTCAAATCGGTTCACCCAGTCCAAAGTTCTGAGGTAACAAAGATAAAAAAAAATACAGTCGAATTGAGAACCTCCTCCTTTTTTTGAAGTCGTTTAAAAATAATAATTAAACACAAGGCCGATTTTTCAATGTCGGAATAAATTTTATATTCATGTATTTATGCCAAATAACGTATTAAACAGCCAATTTAAGAAGTACCAGTTTAAATATTGCCCGTTTGTATTTTGGCGTCTTATATGGTATCCAATAAATAACGTTTATTTAGATATTGAAGATCTACTCATATGAAAGTATTAATTTAGTAGTTAAATTGTACGAAAGTATTATACTGTTTTTCTCGAAAACGATTCTTAAAATATAATTCTAAGTAAAAAAAGATTGTATTTTCTAATAAATTCTCCAGATAGATGTGCGCAGTCTGGCATAACAATTCTCTTATATGCATTTAACGGACTGGAAACTGCAGTACTTTAATATGGCGTATATTAAATTTTATTTTATTACGTTATATTAAAGTGTAGTTATAAGATGTCGTAGATGTGTGGCACTCTTCGGATACTTTGAAAATATGGACATAATATGATGATGACCTAACACAAACCTGGATACAGTATTAGATCGTATACTTATTATTATTGAGTCGGAACCGGATTACCGAGCATTCATTATGTGTACAAAGAGGGTGTACTACAGTTCAGCTTAAGGTATCGCTGATAAGTATTTCTACTATGGTATATTTATAGAAAGCTAGCTATCAACAAAAAGACATTTTAGAAACTTTAAATTAAGTCAAATCATTTATTCAGTAATTAAGCCGCCAAGGGCACTTTTACACGTCGTCGTTTAAGGTTTAGTTACTCAATAGTGAAATTCTGTGTATTGGATCCTTTTCGTTTACGACGTCCAATTTATAACCTACAACTCAAGAAAATTATAACCTTAGATATAATAACCCAACCGTTAAAAACCCCTGATGTCACTTAGAAAAACGTCTGTAACATTTAAACTTCTACACAGATTTTCCTAAAACCTACCTAAAATCCTCTCTATTAAACCGACTTTCAAAGAAAAGAAACGCATTCAAATCGGTCCATTCGACAGACACACATACACAAGCGCAACAGACAAAGTAGTCAAACTTATAACACCGCTCTATTTTGTCGGGGGTTAAAAAAGACTCGCCAAGCTTCCAAACCGAAGCATTTTTCAACTTTCTAAGTGGAAGTCGATGTTTACATTCCTAATATAAAAGCTTCTAACGACTGCGATGTCGTTAGCTTATCTCCGAGGTGGCAGGTTAGGCATTTTCAACTTGACAATGACTTGTCTGCTACTGAAGTGGCTTATGGCTTAAGGAGGCCCATTTGTACGAAAAAAGTATGTTTTATATAATTTTCGCAGAGAGCTAATTACTCTTTTGAAGATGACAAAGTTAGTTTTTAAAGCACTCTTAAGGAAAATATAGAAGTTAATGATTAATATAATATATTGTACTGCATTGTCTTTGCTGTAATTGACAGGACCTAGCAGATAAATTATTTTATTAAAGTATGTACATAATACATACGCACTCACGCCTGTAATCCCCGAAGGGGTAGGCAGAGGTTTGATCAGTACACCCACATTTCGCCGAGCTTATTTTCGTCCCTTGATGTGATAGTGGGCGAGCCTATCGCCCTACCAGGCACAATCCCAGACTCCGGGCTGATACTGAGCATTTCGTTATAGAAAAAACCAATATCACTTTTACCCGACCCGGGGATCAAACCCGAGACCTCAGCACATCAATCGTAACGCGTACGCATTAACAACTACGCTAACGAGGCAGTATATATAAATATAATCAAAAGTAAATTTTATTCATCTACGTTGTAACTTTAAATTAAACTTTAGTATTCTTATTTTAATTGCAACATTCAGGTTTCTTGGATGGATAGAAGGAATTGAATATAAATTGGCGTATTACCGGTTTGAATCGTAATAACTTGGATATCGGTGGAAGAAGATGGCCGTAGCCGGTGAGGCGGAAAATTTCTAATTTCTGACGCAGTTATCTATCGGCTGTAGAAGAACTTTTTGTTTTTTTTTTTATCTACTTTTGCTTTTTAAATATACTAGGTGGTAGTATCTCGTATGCGATAAGCCATCAGGGTTCATCGCTTTGTTTATTTCTGCCACCAAACAGCAGTGTATAGGTGCTTTGTGTTTCGGTTTGAAGTACATTAAAGCCAGTGAAATTATTGGGCATTATCTTAACAACTTATGTCTCATGGTGACGTACGCAGTCCAGTGCCATGCAGTGCTTTGTAATTCAAAGTTCTGTGTGGTGTTGTTTCTGTTTATTAGCAGGCATGGCGCTTCCGTCTGGCGAGCGCTCTGCTCGTTTCGTCACAAGTTAATATTACAAAAATGGCTGCATTTGTGGCTATGTCAAACTATTTTACGAAATAAGATGTCTCATTTTATTATATACTAGCTGTTCCCCGCGGCTCCGCCCGCGTGAATGCCTATTTCCAGGATTAAAGTAGCCTAGTGGGCGCCCTCGGTGAGAAACGCGCTTGACAAAAATACTAAAAATGACTATTAAAAAATAAGGGTTGATGGTAGGATGGTGAAAATTTAGAGTTGTATCTATTTTTTAATGTTCTGTCATAAAAAAATAAACAAAAAATTTTTTGGCTAAAAAATAAAAATTTAAATTTAGGGGTGGACCACCCTTAACATTTAGGGGGATGAAAAATAGATAGTAGCCGATTCTCAGACCTACCTACTGAATATGCATATAAAATTTCATAAAAATCGGTCGAGCCGTTTCGGAGGAGTATGGGAACGAACATTGTGACACGAGAATTTTATATATTAGATTTGCTAAATTGGAACGCAAAACCAAATATTGACTAGCTCTAACTAAATCTTGACGAATATATTATTATGTAACCGCCGCGCCGCACTGCACCGATTCTGATTTTTGTTAGAGTTCCGTACTCAAAGAACACTAACAGAATCCTATTACTAAATCTACGGAGCGTATAAAAATCCATGGGCAATAATGTATTCTGTAATACGTTGTATAATAATCCCTAAGATTGATACAATTTAGTCAAGTCTGCTTTAAATTATACCACTTAATCATATTCAAAAATAAAATGACATCCATTTCGTACTCTAATCCGATACATAATTTACCTGCCGTCCAATTTCTTTATAGTAAATTACCTTACAAAATCTATTTTTCATTTTATTCCCCAACGTCTAGGAGACGTGAATTTTTGTGCCCCAAAAACTCTCTAATTTCCTTTGTAAGATGTATTTTTGAGAAAACATTTTATCTTTAAAGAGCCTGCCAAGAACACGTCTACGGATTCTTAACCTTCACGGCGCTTTAGATTTAATGAGGTAGTTTAACGTGTAAATAAATAAGTAAACAACGTTCATTGCGAACTCTTCATTAGAATAGAACCTGTAATTGGTTTTTACCAAGATAAATAGATGTATTTTCCCAGATTAGGTGCCTTGACTTTATGAATAGTTGAATGACGAAAAGAGCAGGCTGGCCTGGTGGTACATGTCACACCCGTCCATAAAAAGAAGCAACACTACACAGAACTTTGGATTACAAAACACTTCACTGGACTGCGTTCGACATTGTGAGACATATGTTGGTAAGTCGCATAGTGCTCACTAATTTCACTGGCTTCAATGACCTTCAAACCAAAACACAACAGTGGTTACATACTACTGTTTGTCGGTAGAAATAGACAAAGCGGTGGTAACTAACCCAGACGGTACCTCGAATACGAAGGACCTTCCACCTAGTACCTAGCAAGATTTTTGGCTGCTGTTTGATAGAAATATTTATTGAAAAAGCTTGAGTAAATGCATACAGAACGCACTAAAAATTCGTCTGTTCACAAAAAATGATAAACTCAGAATTATTTAAATATAATATCTAAGTTATATACAATACATACATACATACGCAATGTAATCCCCCAAGGGGTAGGCAGAGATGTAACCAGTACACCCACATTTCGCCGAGCGTATCTCCGTCCCATATGTGATAGGAGGCGAGCCTATCGCCATACCGGGCACAAATTCCAGACTCCGGGTTGAAACATTGAGAATTTCGTAATAGAAAAACCCAATATCACTTTCCCGACCCGGGGATCGAACCCGAGACCTCAGCGTTGGCCTCATTCGTAACGCGTACGCATTACAACTGCGCCACCGAGGCAGTTATATACAATAAATACCGTAATCAACCTTTTCATGGTGTTCTGCGTATTTTAATAAAAGTCCGTATTTTATGTAAATATTAAATCTGGTCCTCAAAGGGCGGCAATCTCAGATTTAAATGCTCCGTTGAACATAAAGATCCACAAGGCTACAACACACCTTAAAGAGGATACTTCGCCACTGGTTTTTATTTTTATTTTAAGGTTGCGTCAGACTTAGCTAAGTAATGAATTTAGTAACAATTCGAGTACTAACTTCTAAAGACTGGCTCAATATTAGTTTAGTACTAGTCAATTATATTTTTTTTACTGTTAAGTGCTTTGAGACCACGATAAAATCAGTCTTAGTTGGAATCAGCGTAAACGTGTAGTTTTACAAATACTGTAGTCGGATGTACTTTAGTTGATTTTCTACTTATCTATATATTAATAGGTAAAGACTAAAGTTTGGGACCCCTTTTTAAACAATAAACGCACATACAGGAGATTTGACATAGTTAATTTTATATGGAGGAGGAGTGCAGAAAGCTATTTATCTTTATAATTCTACTGTACGTGTGTATGTCACTGAACTCCTCCTAAACGGTTGGACCGATTTGAATGATTTTTTTGTATGCATTTGGGTGGCGCCCTGGATCGTTTAGATTCACAATTTGACCCGGTAGGTGGAGCTGCTGTAGTTGCGGGAAAAACCGCGCGGGTCAGCTAGTATATTATAAATAACTGTAACAAATACAATAGTTTTTTTTAAGATCATACTGTCAATGTCAAACAACACACTAATGACGCATTGGTACACATTCGCATCTGACGTAATAGAACAAAATGCATATGTGATATAATTACAGATGTATTTACGAGTATATACACTTTGACAAAAGAACTCCAATAAAGTTTTACTTAAAAAAATGAATTACGGTCGAATATCGACTATTAGGCAACCACTAGTTTAGAATATTGCACCTAAGGTGTGGCACCTCCACATTTCGAATTAGACTAGCTGCAGCGAGGTGATATCAGATTTCAAACATGGTGGGGTGCTTTGACTCTTTATAGCAACTTTATAAAAGGCGTTGACATAGAAAAAAAAAGAATATTTCGACTATATATGTGCTTGAATAACCTTAATAACTAAGGCCATAAATATCTAGTACTTACCTAGCGAGTAAAATATGGGAAAGATAATGTTTGGAAAAAACATCAAATAAGTTAAGTCTCATAATGTCCAGTACATTCACTAGCTCCTATGTCCTTCAAACCGCAACACAAAAGTACTTACACATTTTTCCTTGACAGCAGCAAGCAGAAATAAACGACAAAGCAGTGGTAACAACCCAAACGGTATCTCGCATACGAGGGGCCTGCCTAGTTTTATGAGTGGTAGAGCCACGCTGTAGACACTTTTGTCTACAGCATGTATGGGCCGGCTCGTCCTGGTCATTACCATTGTCTTTCAGAAAACCGGCGTAAAGTAGCAGCTTGCTGCTGCATTTCATACGGTGAGTAGATATCCGGAAGCCCAAACCCCTCACCTTTCCAATCCCTTAATTATCCCTTTCCTTTAAGGTAGGCAACGCATCCATGATTCTTTTGGTACTGTGGGCGTATATGGGCGGTGTAGATTACTTACCATCAGGTGACCCACTTGCTCGTTTGCCGACCTATGACAAAAAAAATTGTTAAAACCATTTGCTCAGTCTTCAGCCAAAAAATAGATAGATAAATTAAACAACATATTCGTCAAATTTTATGCTCACCGTACATACCCACATCAAACCCGTGTCAACATATTTTATGGCGAGTCAGCGTTTCTTATAATGTGCCAGTCAATACTTTTTATTGCTAAAGGATAAGATCCAAGATTTGATTTCTTTGAATGATTCTGTTCTGAAAGATAAAAATGCTATGTAATTTACATTACAAGTAGATGCGAATAAAGGCTATTTAATACTGACCCATATCAGTCTGCAGTCATTTTTTAGTTATTAGTCAGAAGAACTACTACTGATAATCGTTTTTGTTGTAACAATAATATTATAATAATATTTATATATAATCGTTGGTGCTTCTGTTTTACCGTGTAAGTTTTGAACGATTGGGATCATATTTACACCATAAATTTGTTTTGTTGAGACGATGGTTCTTAATAGTATAATATCACGCTATGGATCACAGGAGCAGAGCAGTAACATTCACACAGGTGAAATAGCAAGGGACAGATATATCAATTATGTCATACTAACTTTTGCTCGACTTAGTTGACACACTATCTTGTGTCTAGATTTTGTTATCCTATTAGTGGGTTGTCCGAGGTCTGACCATTTGACCGTGTGATCTATTCTATTCTATTCTTTTCTTTTCTGTTCTGTTCTGTTCTATTCTATATATAATGTTTAGTGTCAAAACTAGTGTCAAATATTTCAAACCGCCCGAAGGCCTTCGACTTGTTATATTTTGATAACAGTCGGGACCGACTTTTTACGTGCACTCCGAAACACAGAGACACTCAGTTTAAATACCACCTAAGCGGTCACCCATCCATAGACTGACCACGACAGGGTACTTAACTCGCTAATCGTTTACCGATTAATGAGTGCAACTGGCTATGAGCACCTCAATGTGGGACCAAGAGTACTTTTGATCTCCTTATAACTACGGAACAAGATATACCTGACTATAGGGTCAAAACTACGTATGACTGTTAGTTGGGATTGTGGATTTGTGTGCCAATGGTTAGTCGTAACTGACCTAGTTTATATCTAAAACTAGCTGTTGCCCGCCCGTGTGAACATGCCCTTTTTCCCTTTAGGTATATTTCCAAAACCATTTCTTAGCGGACTCCTACATTAAAACTATCATCTGACCAAATTACATGACCATAGTTTTAGTAGTTTTTGAGATATCGTGATTAATCTGTGAGTGAGTGGAATTTCGCTTTTATATACATAGGTACATGTACAGATAATGTATCCTTAATGGTCTTTTTCTATATACAATTGATAGCCTGACCATCTGCATCTTCCCAGGCGAAAATTAATTATTTACGATAATAACAGAATGTTGCTAATATTTTTGTCCTTTAGGTAATTTCAGAGATAATGTAAAAACTAAAAACTGTTTCATATTTCTTTAGACATAATAACATCATGAACAAAGAAAGGTTTCGATATCGTTAATAAGTTTTTAAACAAACAAAATAAACACGACTATTTCTTATCATGTCTAGATTTTTTTTGGTATATTAATGTATTTATAGAAGATGTGTTTCCTTTGGTCGGTTATGATTTACATATACTAAATATCAACTAAAATGCTACATCTTTCTTTTGGCCGGATTCGTCAAAATTCATTTATTTTATTTTAGTTCTTTATTTCAAACGTAGAGAACCAAAGATTAATAGATGTACCAAGTTAAGTGTGAAATAGAAATATAGACAGTGCTCCCAACTTAGTGGAACTATCCCTAGATTTGGTGGGTTGGACCCGCCAATAGTGTGTAAATTTTGCTATCTAATAGCTAGTGGATATTAAGTGTTTTAGTTAACTACTTAGTTTGTTGAAAGGAATGTCTTCATCGTCTGAACAAACCAATTAACATGTCTAGGTTTTCGCATCATGCGTATATAATTTCACCGTTTATAGATATCCAGACGATTATGATGCTGACGTTGATGATATATTTAATTTGATATCCTATATATATGTATAATTTCGCGAATTTGGCTGTAAATAAAAGCATTACCTAATGTGAATGATGTATGTCATACCCCTATCATTCACTATCACACCCTGAGTCATAATGAATTATTATTCGTCAAATGGCAATACTGGAGCGAACACAGCGACGGCAGCGACGCTCTTCAATTCACAGTTAGCTTGGTACATCTAATACATAGTATTTTATATTGTTACTAGCTGTTGTCCGCGGCTCCGCCCGCGTGAAACCTATTTCCAGGATTAAAGTAGTAGTAGTGGGCGCATCAAGCGAGTCCCGGTGAGAAAAAATAGGGGATGATCGTAGAGGGTTAAAAATTTAGGGTTGTATGTATTTTTTATTGCTGTATCATAAAAAAATAATAACAAAAAAATTGACAAAAAAATTAAATTTAAATTTTGGGGTGGACCACCCTTGACATTTAAGGGGATGAAAAATAGATTTTGGCCGATTCTCAGACCTACCCGATATGCACACAAAATTTCATACAAATCGGTCCAGCCTTTTCGGAGGAGTATGGGAACGAACATTGTGACACGAGAATTTTATATATAAGAAGATGATCCTAAAAATTTCATACGCCATCACTTTGTGCATAACATTCAAATAAAAACAACAATAAAACTGTTGTTTTTACCGGACCATAACTGCAAACAACTCAAAAACAAAGCAAAAATGCTAAAAATTTATACTAATCTTGTTTAACGTTCGTTGCAAAAAGCTTTTAGTTCTGATAATATAATTTATGCGTCGACATGTCCCGGATTTTATGTTGAATAAATTTTGACCATTTTCAGGATTGATTTGATATGATGAATGAGACTATAAAAGTAAAAGCTACAGATGTGACAAATATTATGTATTTATTAAGACTTAAGTATAAAAATGAAGTCCTAAATATGACATTTAAATTGCCTCAAAACGTCGTATTATATCGAAAGTTTGATATTTATTTGAGAGCACCTTTAAATACTATAATTCTAGAATAATAACAATTTTATTAACGGGTTTTAAGATCGTGAAAAAGTAGCGATAGCTCAACGGGGAGTGGTCGAGATTAAAGTCGCAAGTTCGAAACCTGCCCAAGAACATGCACCTCTGACTTTTCTAAGTTACGTATGTATCAATTGTTAATTATCGTTTAGTTTAACGCTGAAGGAACCATCTTGAGGAAATCTTCATACCTGAGAAGTTCTCCAAAAGAATTTCGGGTATGTGAAGTTTTCCAGCCCGCATAAAGCAAGCAAGCGTGGTAGATTAAGGTGTAACCTCTCCCATTCAGCAGAGGAGGCCCGTCAGCAGTGGGACGTGTATAATACAAATAATAATAAATCTAGTATATTGTATAAATACATTGCGTATCTCTTCTAGTAGCAAGAAAATTGAGGTGCGTTAAACTACCTACTATGACAAAATAATCAACTATTAGGTCAGTTACTTGAATACTTCATAACAAGATTCTTCCTCAGATTGGATAATTTCCCTTGAACAGCTTACACCCACTCAAAATCAATGATTCTGGAAAATTACATACAAGCTGAATTCAAAATAAATATCAATACATAATATAAAACAAAGTCGCTGTCTACGTCTGTCTGTCTGCTTAATTCTACTAAACTATGCAACGGATTTAAATGTTGCTTTCACTATCATTTAGAGAATTTATCCCGGTAGGTTTTATATCTAGGTATATCATGCTATGACCCATGGGATCGGGATAGTAATATGCCTGCGGTGAAACATAAACTAGTCTAAAATCGACTCATTGAGAACAAAAATGCATTAATATCAATATATTACCACAGGTATTACGAAAATATTGCAAATCCAAATGAAAATAACGGGCGGTGTAACTTCAATGACGTACATATTTTCGACTCGGCAAATTGCTTGTAGCTATTTATGCGAAGAGGGTTGCCAAGAAAAACACATTCGTTTTACGATTTCGTCAATGGCGGACGTGCTACAGTAAAATATGGAAAATTCAGTACGGATGATAGATTTTCACGAGGCTTTCCTTTAGGCATAACAATTTTGAATAAACAATGTGAGTCAATACCTGGATAGAATATCAAACTGCCTATTGGGCTTTTGGGTCATTTATTTAATTGTATGAGCAATGCTGTTCATACAAAATATTTTAATACATGCGTGCTATGCTGAATTATATGAAGAGTCATGAATAATTTTCATAACATAAGCTTACTTCTATATCCCCGAAGGGGTAGGCAGAGGTGCAACTAATGTACCCATTATCGCAGAACTTATCTTCGTCTCATGAAGTGATAGGAGGCTAGCCTATCTCTGTACCGGGCACAAATTCCAGTCCCAAGCAATTCATGTGCGATTACTCAAAACAAAAACATAAACACAAATTGTGATCGCCCGAACTGAGCATAGGCATAGGCCTTTAGTTTAAGTAGTAGATACTTAACTCTTACCACAAGAACCAAGTGTTGTTTCACCATAATCTCTATTTCATTAACACAATCGTTTCTTGAAATCACGACGCGACGCTACATCAACGGCAACATGTTTTATTCTAGTTTTACTGCATCAACAGCTGCAACGGAGAGAAGGACCTATTTCCGAGCCGCGCCGACGTCATTTCGAATTCTTTTTTCTATTTTTTATGGAGTTATAATTAGGTTCTTTTAGTTTTTTTACACTTTTACAGTTTGGGACACAATTTTTAATTGGGGCGGAATAATCAAGGAAATATATATGCATCTTGATTCATACAGTCAAACAAGTAATAACTATTAGACCAATTATTTTTCGTATGTTCTCAGTGATTATGTAATATTGTGCTCGCAAAAACTAAAATATTTATTTCACATTACTGCTCCGCTTCGTAGGTCGTAGCGTGATGCAATTTATTAATGAACCTCGTCTCCACAAAATAAATGTATGGTGCAATATGACCAATAGTATATGGCGCAGCGGGCGAGTAGTCGGCTGCGAAGCGAGAGACCGTGGGTTCGATTCCCACACCGAGACAAATATTTGTGTGAACCACAAATATTGGTCTCGGGTCTGGGTGTTGTGGGACCGCAAGTCCCTCGTAGTTCCTGATACCCACGACACAGGTTTACCTAGTGTGGGGTCAGGACTATGTGTGTGACTGTTGGGTGTATTATTATTATTATTATTATTAATAGTATCGTACAAAGTTCAACTCCCCTTTTCCCCCTTAAAATGTAAATGAGTTTCACTATAAAATTGTTTAACTTAACAATTAAATAATAAACAAATACGAAAACAATTCTCAATTGCATTAGCGACATTGATCGACCGCATGCCGCGCCACCACCGTTTACATTTTAAATATTAACGTATCAAATTAATTAAACTACGGATTGCCCGACACGCGAACACGTGTATATTTTAATCCATTTCATTATAAATAATGTTAATTCCTGTGACATTCAATTTGTTTGCTCTCAACAACTTTAACTGGCGTTAGGTTTTTGTGTTAGAATGGGGTTTTGGATGTCGATATTGTTGCAGGACTTTTATTTGAATTAAAGGTATTGAACAAATGTATATAATAATATACAAGCCCTGTATGATACACGTCCCATTGATGGGTATGAGCTTCCTCCACTCAATAAGAAGGGTTAGGTGCAAGTCCATCACGCTGGCCTCATGCGGTTTCACATTCCTTCGAAATCCTTATGTAGAACTTCTCAGATTAAAGGAAGTGATCATTTAACTAAGAATATTCATATAACTTAGAAAAGTCAGAGGTGTATGCCTTTGGGGTTGATTTCGTACCTGCTATTATAGTCTCTGCAGTTTGTATCACTACTTCTGAGCTGTCGCTGCTTTTAAGCAAGTGTGGTAAGATGCACACATGTATATTATTTATATTTCATCAGTTAGAAATTTTTAACAGTTCATCCCAGGTCAGGCAATCATAATGTCTGTTTCAGCTTTCGGTTCCAAAAAAAAACACATATGAGTTTTCCGCGATTGAAGTTTGTGTCCGGTATGGCGTTAGGCTCGCTATTTCCCGTCATGCGACGGAAATAAGTACTGCGAACCGTAGATGCAGCACTTAATGCAACCCCAAAGGGGTAGGCAGGGGCGTGAGCTTATGTTATGTTAACATTTCATATACAGCGTGTTACAGAAAGGTGTGGTCAGATTTAAGCAACGAATTGTACGATATAATTATTTCACTCCCCGTAGTACCAAAGATTGCATTGCTAGGACTTAAATACCTTTTCGAATGAGTAAAATAGCGACATTTTACTTGCAACTTTGAACAACACTAAATGATAAACAGCTGAGCTTTTGTCTCACTCCAGCATTTTTACGCACTTTACTTAATTTATAGGGATAGGTTATAGGTGAGATTTTAAGATGCCTAGATTTTGATACGATCCGGTACATAAACACTCACTGTCAGGTTCATGTAACGACCCTTGAATATGACTACACATTTCTGTAACACGTTGTATATATACAGTGAAAGCAATATCATGTCACGCAGCTTGCAAACAACAGCAATTAACACGCGTGTTTGCACTTATGCTGATCTAATTATAGAACTGTCTTAATTGGCCTGATATCAGAATACACTCGGTGTAATTGCATTTCATTCTTAGTTGATCAGTTCTAATTTACTAGGTGATAGGACTCTCGTATGCGGGTCCGCCCGGTTAGGTAGCACCGCATTGTCTATTTCTGCCGCCAATCAGCAGTGGGTAAACACTGTTGTGGAGTTGAAGGACATTGTAGTCAGTGTAATTACTGGGCATTATGAGAATTAACATTTTGTGTCTCACGATAACGGGCGCAGTGCAGTGCTACGCAGTGCTTTGTAACTCAAAGTTCTAGATCTTGTTGCAACTGTTTATAGGCATCTGTGTCGCTTCCCATTAGGTGAGCGGCTTGCTCGTCTTGTCATTACTTACCATCAAGTGACTTGCTCGTTTCCCGTCCACTACTACAAAAAAACGTGATCTTTATTTCCAAAAAATCTAACGATGTTTCTCCTGATCCTTATACTCGTAGACATGGATTTCGGCGAGTTCGTTACGAGTCTACCTCAAAGCTCAATCAATCAGATAAGTTTTTATCTAAAGACTATGTCACGAATTAATTTATTGCCAGTCGCGCGAGAGATCGATGATATTGATGTTCTTCATCTAATAGGAAAAAAAATGTTGAGAAAAACTCTATATATACATACGCACTCACGCCTGCAATCCCCGAAGGAGTAGGCAGTGGTGTACCAGTACACCCACATTTCACCGAGCTTATTTCCGTCCCATGATGTGATAGGGGGCGAGGCTATCGCCATACCGGACACAATTCTAGACTCCGGGCTGATACCAAGAATTTCGTGATAGAAAAACCTAATATCACTTTTTCAGCAGCAGTTGACAGCCTCCGTGGCGCAGCGGGTGAGTAGCCGGTGGCGAAGCGTGAGGCCGTGGGTTCAATTCCCGCACCTAGACAAATGTTTGTCTGATTCACAAATATTTTTCTCGGGTCTGGGTGTTGTGGGACCGCAAGTTCCTCGTAGTTCTTGATACCCACGATACAGGTTTACCTAGTGTGGGCTCAGGACTATGTGTGTGACTGTTGGGTGTATTTATTTATTTATAACGCGTACGCATTACAACTGCGCTACAAAGGCAGAATTCCGTTAATTGCCTTATTTCTGTTCAATAATATAGACTACATATATGATACAAAAAATTTGAATGGTAGGGCCACGCTGTAGACAGTTTTGTCTACAGTACGAATGGGCCGGCTCGTCTGGGTCGTAGCCGCTGTCTCAAAGAAAACCGACGTAAAGTAGTAGCTTGCTGCTGATATATACGGAGGCCCAAATCCCCCTTCCCTTCCCAATCCCTTAGTTATCCCTTTCCTTAAAGGTCAGCAACGCGCCCATGATTCTTCTGGTATTGCGGGCGTACAAAGGCGGTGGAGATCACTGACTCACTTGCTCATTTGCTGACCTGTGCTATAAAATAATAATATACCACCAGGAAAATGTACCCAGATGGTCGACAGGAGTCCAACGCTTACACTACTAGCTTACGTCTGTCGTATGAGACTGCCTAGGCAGGTACCACCACTTTCTTTTTATCCACCGCCATATAACAGTGTATAAGCACCGTTGTGTTCCAGTTAGAAGGACATTAGAATCCGTGAAGTTATGTGGCATTATTAGACAACATCTCATGTCTCGATGATGACCGCAGTGCAGTACAATACAGTGTTGTGTAATTCAGTGTGTGGCGATGTTCCTGTTTATGGGCCGGCGAGGCTTACTATCAGGTATGCGACCTGTTCGCTACGTCATTCAGGCCAATAAAAAAACAGAAATAACACTATTATCAGTCTTACTTCCAATAAGGAAAAACATCCCGAATTTTGTAAAGATATAAATAATTCTGACAGTCGACTTTCCTACAAGTTGACCAGTGATCCATAATTAACATCGAAACAGTCGTCGACACAGCAAATATCATTAACAGTAAATAACATGATCTACCCCTTGGGACACGCAGCGAGCTTTGTAATTCAAAGTTATGTGTGGTGTTGCTCCTATTATGGGCAGGCGTGGCGCTTACCATCAGGCGAGCAACCTTCTCGCTACGTCATTCAGGCCAATAAAAAACAGAAATAACACTTATCAGTCTTACTTCCAATAAGGAAAAACATCCAAAGTTTTGTACAGATATATATAATTCTCGCAGAGGACTTTCCTACAAGTTGACCAGTGATCCATAATTAACACCGAAGCAGTCGTCGACACAGAAAATATCATTAACAGTAAATAACATGGGCTAGCCCTTGGGAGACGCAGAATTGGACTACACCCAAAACGTTTAGGTCAAGTTTGTTACCCATTTATCTGTTGACCCGTCAGAGTCGAAGGTCAATCGTGATCAAGTTTATTTACGAACAAGCATCCTAATACAATTATTCGATTAAGTGAGTGAGCAGAACCGAGTGTCAGATCGAGTCGATAGCTTGTATTTTTGTGGGAGTTACCAACTCATTGGACGTTAAATATATGTGTTTGTCATTCTTATAGCAAAAGTTTTGGGAAATATAAGTGCTTGTTTCTTACTTCCTACTTGGCTATTGAATGCAATAGCTGACGGATAAAATTTTAACGGATATTTTGAAATGGCCCTTAATCTATTTTCATAATGCCTTTGTATTTTATTCTGGGCATAAAACTTAACCACCACAAAACTATTTTCAGAATCTACACTTAACTTTTTGAATTAAAATAGTTTATTAATTTTCGTTGACCGAATTATTACCACTATGTTACAGAAAACCGACGTGAGGCAGCAGCCTATTGTTGCGTTTCGTGCGGTGAATGAGATATCCCAAATCCCACTCCTCCATCCCAATCCCACAGTTATCCCTTTCCTTTAACGTCGGCAACGCAACAGGGTGACCTACTTGTTCGTTTGGTGACATTTGCTAAAAAAAATATTTATATGAAGAATAATAATAGTCTGAAATAAATCATTTGTATTTAAAAAAAAATATAGCAAAAATGATTTATTCAAATTCAAGATCAGAAATTATATATAGGTGATATATCTGACCTAAATTCAAAACTCAAACGGAGTAAAAACGTAATTTTTCCAAACTTACTCAAGCAAACATTCCAAGTTAGCCTATATTTGCCTTCTTTTGTCTCCAACGTTCAGCCAATAAGGCTTAAAACACCTCACAAACTTGCTATTTTTAGGAAGTTGGTCCAATATTTGCCATCCTTTTAGCGTTTGCCAAGTTGAATAAACGCTCGGACGGGCAGATAACCAATTAACACTGTTTGCTCTAGAGGCATATCCGATCCGAGGTCAAATGTAAAAGTGCTATCAGTTCACAGATACATCGATAAACTGGCTAAATTGACAATCACGTTTTTATTTTTGGGTTCCTGCTATGCCCCTAATAGGTAAGGTATTTATTTCTACACATCACTTTAGCTTCTAATCGTCGATCAAAAAATTCAGTTAGATTTGTTATTTTTTATTTAAATTAACACACCCATATGCATTAAAATGACAGGAAATAATAATAATATAAAAAATAACTAATAGACCTGCCTATTGAAGGTGTGTGCAGCATTTTAAGTTACTAACCGGCTCCATTATTCACGATTTGCTGTTTGCGTGAGCTTTTAATTATGTAGTTTTGATTTGAGTGACGGCGACGCGTTCACCGTCATCCTATACCTATTAACGCGTACACACACATTCAGAGACCTTATACAAATACATTACGCACACATAGCAAGGCGTGCATGTACGAGTTGGATTTTCTATACAACAATAATAATCCCCATTTAGATGAAAGGTACATGAATGAAAAGGATGAATGCCAAACAAAGTATTGTAGAGCTACATTTTTTCGAGTAGTAGCACCACACTGTCGACAGTTTTGTCTACAGCATGAATAAGCCGGCTGGTCTGGGTCGATACCACTGTATCAAAGAAAACCAATGTAAAGTAGCAGCTTGCTGCTGCGTTTCGTACGGTAAGTGAAATATCCGTAGGCTCAAATGCTCCTCCCCTTCCCAATCCCTTAATTAGTCGGCAACGCGCTCATGATTCTTTTGGTATTGTGGGCGTACATGGGCAGTGGAGATCACCTACCATCAGGTGACCCACTAGCTCATTTGCCATCTATGCTATAAAAGAAAACAATTAATGCATATTTAATTAAAAATGTCGTAATATTTCAGTGTACCTTTTCAAGCCCCGCGTTATGTCCAACTCTATTACGATGTAATGGGATGAAAGGACTCGAAATGGTCGAAATGCAATATGAAACACGTTTTACCTCCACGTCACTATTTTCAAGTGAGATCCTTTGTCCGAATGTTGCGGTTGTCTGATTCATAATTTAAATTGATGGATATGAACACGCTAAAAATATTTTACTTGCTTTTTATCGCCCGCATGAACGCCTTTTTCATCTGTGTGCTAAATGTAATCCAAATCCATTCAGCCGTTAAGGCGGCATTGATTAACAAACATCCAAACTTTCACATTTACCATATTAGCGAATAGGATAGTAGGAAGTAGTAAGCCGATGTAGTATGTAAGAAGTGGAAAATTGAACTTAAAGTTGAAGGTTAAAAGTTGAAAGTAGGATATATCCTCAGCGGTTTTTTAGACTGTTTTCTCGGCATAAAATATATTTTCATGGTAGGTAGCCGCTTGGCTATACCTCTGACATTGCTAACGTCCATGGATGATCGTAACCTCATACAGGTGAGCCGTCAGGTCGTCTGGTTTCGAAGGCCAGTAAACAAAGGATAGTAGGAAGTATGATAATAGAAAAAAATATTCATTTATTTATTGACGAGAGGGATAGGCCACCACTGTAGACTAATGCGGGTTGGTAGATTTAATATACCTTCGAAGTTCTTATGAAAAATTCTCAGGCATGCAAGTTGCCTCGCAAGAGGTTTTCTTTCAACCAAATTAATTCAAATTAATACACACGTAATTTCGAAAAATCAGATATGTGTGTGCCAGAGGGTGTGTATGTCAGGATTGAATGGGAACAAGCGATGTCTGTCTCAGCAGTCAATACTACGTACCACTCCCCGCTATCTGCTTTTCGCATATAGTAGAGATAAATACCAGCCTGTATTATTTAATAAAGGTGGGCTAACTATATGGTAAAATTGATCTAATCGTAGTGTATGTGATCATATAAAACTCTACGCTTATTCATATATTTTGCAAGCTTTGCTATTTTAATATTCTTTACAAAAATATTATGCTTTACATTTATTTATGTGTATATGGAATTAATGTTGTTCTAAAATAAGTAATGAACAAATTACACGATCTATAAATGTGATAGCATTTATTCAGATATTTGCAGACTACACTAATATTAGTTCCAATAAGCAATTAACCCTTGACCCCTGGTGTATAATCCAGATCCTAATAAGCCACGGGTTTCGTTAAGAAAATACCGACGTGAACAAATATGTACTGCTTAACCCATTCATACATATTATATTGAGGATTGAGATGTTAATGATGAGGGATATTCTGGTAAATTTTAAGGCAACACCGATTGCGACTTATCAGTTTGGTTACTCATTGACTTTTTTAGACTATGCGGAACGTGTTCGAAAGGCGTCAAATTAAAAGAAAATATACATACATACGCACTCACGCCTGTAATCCCCGAAGAGGTAGGCAGTAATTAAATGCTATCATATTGGGTGTTACTATCACAGAATGCAGATATATTCTAAGCATTCTATGATAGAAACACCCAATATCACTTTTACTCGACTCGGAGATCGAACCCAAGAACCCCAGCACAGCAGTCGTAACGCGCACGCATTAAAACTGCGCGACTGAGGCAGTTGAAAGCAAATACTGATATTATAATTATATTGTGTATTGAAAAAAGTATTTGAAAGATTTTGTGTAGGTCCCATTACATAAGTTTTTTAAATGAATATACTTACTAAATATGCAACGTACTTAAAAAAACGAATGTTTATCAAACCCTTATAATCGAACTTGTATCTTAACATGGCCGCTCTCAGGAAAAGTGTTTTTTAAATAATAATATGATATATTAACACTATCCATTAAAGTTGATTATAGGGTTAACGTGTAAAGAGTAACAAATTAACTTGTCGTGGTGTTTTCTATTAGAGACTGATAAATGATTACACATTACTTACATTCAAGTACATGAAGATACGAGGAGAAAATAAAAAATAATCTCACTAATAAGTTGCCAACCTACTTTGTACTTTATCCTTTAAAAGTTACCGCTCAGAAATGCTTACCAAATATTTCTGCTGTCTTAGTTCGTTAGGCATTCTTGTATGAGTTCCTAGAACAATTTATGAATAGCCATAAATATTTATGGCGTATTTTATTCCCTGCAGCCACGGCTGGAGCATAATGAGAGCCATAAACTAATAGATTTACGTTTTATTGTCAATTTGAGATAACTATCGTGTGAGGTCATTTCCCTTATTATTCCTGATCAGCTTGTTTATTTTTTCGCGAGACAGCTTTTCAGATAATGCGAAAGTATTTACTCAGACATATATACCAGAAGAGAAATGTCTACTAGGAACTTTAAAACTAGCTCTTAGTTAAATCTTATTCGAATATTGTGAAATAGGCCCTAAATCTAATATCTTACACATAGCATTATTTAGAGTACTAGCTTTTCATTCTCGAATCAAAGTTTTTTTTTGCCTGATTGACTAGATGAGTATGTCGCTCGCCTGATGGTAAGCACCACCATACCTATCCACAGCATGGCACTACAGCGCGCTCGTAACCCCAAGACGTAGGATTTTAAGTTTCATAGTGCCCAGTAATTTCACTGGCTTCAATCTCCTTCAAACCGGAATACAACAGTGTTTACATACTACTGATTGGCAGCAGAAATAGACAAAGCGATGACGGCCTCTCCTACGAGAGACCTACCACCGAGTAAGTCCATGCGGTTTCATTGACAAAACGCCATCCACTGAGAAGTTCATTACTTAAATGATTTTACAGATCGTACTACTATTATAAATGTAAAAGTTTGGATATTTGTGAGTATGTGAATAACTAATGTTTGTTAGTCAATCACGCCTTAAAAGCTGAACAATTATAGGTGAAATTTGACACACAGGTAGACCGATGACCTGGATTGGGGCATAGGCTACTTTTATCCGTAAAAGGCCATTCACGCGGGAGGACCCGCGAGCAAACGCTAGTATAGAAAAGTTTAATTCTATTGAGGGCATCATAACTAATACATTTTTCTACGTGGCTCCTTATTTGTAGCTCTATTGTAGCACTTAGATTACCTTTTATTAAAGGACACTATAACAACTTAATATGTAATTACGTATCATCAGTTAACATTAAGTACCAATTATCATTCTATCCTTTAACTTAGGCTATCGTTTATGCGTAAGTCGGTCCTGAACAAATAACCGCCTCATAATGAAGCCTCTAAATGGGTTTCTTGTGTAAGTCGATACTTTGCGAGTAGATTACTTGCTCTTATCGTTATAAATTATGAATTTAGTACTCTGTAGTTAGGTAATGACTATACATAAGACTTTACAAGGTGGTAGGTCCCACGGATGCGAGAGGCCTCCTGGGATTTTCTACCGCTTTGTCTATTTCTGCCATCAAGCAGCAGTGTCTAAGCACTGTTGCATTTTGCTTTGAAGTAAATTGAAGCCAGTGATTTACTGGGCATTATGAGACTTCCAGCTGCCTTCATCCCATTCGCAGTGATGGCGCAACATATTTTTTTTATACATGGTGCATACACGCGTAAATATAAAAAGTTTGAGATGTATGCTCTTGGGGCTAGCCTCGAACCTGCGTCTTTCATCTCAGTCCGTGCTACTTCCCGCTAAGCTATCGCTGCTTGTGAGAGATCTTTGTGTTTATTTTATTTTAGAAAATCTGAGAACAATTAGTATATTAGTGTTGAAATCCGAAACTAGTTTAATTTTTATTATATTTATTTAAAAATACTACATACATATACATACACCACTCACGCCTGTAATCCCCGAAGGGTTAGGCAGAGGTGTAACGAGTACACCCACATGTCGCCGAGCGTATCTCCGTCCCACAATGTGATAGGGGGCGAGCCTATCGCCATACCGGGCACAAATTCCAGACTCCGGGCTGATACTGAGCATTTCGTAATAGAAAAACCCAATACTACTTTACCCGACCCGGGGATCGAACCCGAGACCTCAGCGTTACCCTCAATCGTAACGCATACGCATTACAACTGCGCCACCGAGGCAGTCATTAAAAATACTATTTTCATCAATTATAATATTGTGACAAATTATTGTAATATGATTCTTATCATAAACATAATAATGTACATACTGCCATAATTGTTCTTCATAAAATCGTGTCAGGGAGTTTTATATAATATACTGCTTTGTAAAGAATCTCATTTTACCTTCATAAATACGAATAACTTCTCGAACATTTTTATGTTACACGTTACACACATAATTTGAAATTTATAGTCTATTTATGAGATCAAATGACTCGGCGGAGCGTATAAACCATTGTTGAAACATTCACACGCTGTTAGATTTAAAGCTTCCTTTATACTATGTTTCTGTGTTATCCCTTTTCGTAGTGAATGCAAATCTACCTTCGTTTGATAACATTCTAGATTTCCTACAATGACTTCAATTTCATTAGACAGATAGATAGATAACTCTTCTTCATTGTACACCAATAATCATTTTAATGATACATCAAGAACCTTATGCTACAAAAGGCGATCTTATCATTAAAAGCGATCTCCACCAGACAACCTTGAATTGTATACTACTGGACGGGTTGCGCGGTAAAAGAAAGGAAAAATGTATACAAAATTGTGTGGCTAGGAAATAATTCTATTTATGTTACCGTAAATACCACCAAAAAGTTTTCGTACTAAATACGTAAAATGTATCACTGCGCTTCAAAACTCTAGATAGAAACAGTAAATCCACCCGGTGAAGATAGCTGAAACTATCCGTACTACGGGATTGATTAGCGACCGATGAAAACAGAAAGCTTTGTTTTGCGAAATGTGAACACAATAGAATCTCTGTGAACATGTTTATACGTGGCCATCCAGACAGATTGTTAAACTGTACACGCTTCTAGTTCGTATTTAGACGTGAACGTTTATATTGGGTTATGTTTCTCTCAAAATCAGGTCTAGCGATTTTGATGGAAATTAGGTACAGTATTTTAAAACATGATACTATTATCTGCAGCCTTCTATCAGCCTCCGTGGCGTGGTGGGCGAATAGCGTGAAGCTCGAAGCCGCGGGTTCGAATCCCGCACCGAGATAAAATGTTTGTGTGATCCACAAATATTTGTTTCGGGTCTGGGTGTTTTCTCCCCAGGAGGGTTGACGTCAAGCAGGCGGCCGGTCATAATAACTACAAATAGAGTCTTTCTGACTCCACTGCGAGTGAGATAAGGGCAGGTAGAAAAAAGAACACTTTTATCTTCATGTTGCAGCGGATGGATGAAAGAACATTGACGTAACAAATATACAAGATTTGAAATAATTATTGCTGTTTTTTTTTCTTTATATATCCTGCTTCTTAGTAATCTGTTTATACCAAACAATAATCTAATCTGTTGTCAGATGATAATCATTAGAGAAATGTTAATCCTAGAGAGATCTCACTCCACGCAATGATGCTTCACTCAGTCTTTTTCTGTGAATCCACCAACTAGGTCAGGTATACTATTTCTTTTTAATCTAGAGAATCTAAGGCTGCCATAGCCCTGCAATTGTGCCGCCAGTTCATTTTTATGTTGTTCCAGTCTGATTTTGTGTTTTGCAATGTTGCTATTTCTTGTTTTACTGTTCGTAGGTTGAGGTCAAGATTCACATATTTGTTACTAATATGTATTGGTATCTTGAACACAGTACGCATGGTCTTAGTCTGAAATCGTTCCAATATTTCTATATTGCTGTGGCTCGTTATATAATTATATTGCTGGTATTAAATAATATAATTATAGACTATTATGCATGTAACTACATAAGTATGTATAGGTAACAATATGAAGTCAAGGTCACATTTACGCCAACAATGGCACTTTGAGTAGACCGGTCTGGTCTACCCACAAGCAGTAATCGTTCACAAATATGACGCATGTGCCAGCCATCGGCCTCCTCAACCATGTTACAGGGAAGTGACCGAACCGGCACTTGACGCGATGCCGCAATTTTTAACAGACTTCATTATGTGACTAGATTCAAGCGATTTCAGAAAGTCGTCAAAATTTCAGTTTGCAGTTGTTTTTATAGTATAGGCCGGCAAACGAGCAAGTGGTTCACCTGATGGTAAGTGATGTCCACAGCCCATGTACGCCCACAGTACTAAAATAATCATGGGCAAGTTGCCGACCTTAAAGGAAAGGGATAAGTAAGGGATTGGGAAGGGGAGGGGGATTTGAGCCTCCGGATATCTCACTCATCGTACAAAACGCAGCAGCAAGCTGCTTCTTTACGCCGGTTTTCTGTGAGACAGCGGTAACGACCGAACCAGCTGGCCCATTCATGCTGTAAAGGTGAGTGATCACCGCCGCCCATGGACACCGTCAATGCCAGAGGAATAATCGGTGCGTAGACGGCTTTTCAGGAAAGAATAGGCTCTGTATTTGACAAAGGCTCTTTACACATTTTACAAATAACAAAATGAGAAAAAGTTTGACAATTTAAAAGCTTCGCGTCGTCGAAAAAACGGATCCGTGTACCAATTGTGAACTTTGTATCGGTGATACTTTTTTTATTAAATTCAGATTTCGAATGTACCGTAGGATTTTCTATAGAATTAATTTCACGATGTATTACAGTAGCAACGATTGCTACTCTATTAATAGGGATTCCATCTAACCGTTTTTTTTTTGTTTATAATATGATTTCAAACATTGCATTATTTGGTGTTAATAACTGTTCCAGTATAGGAGGAGATAATAATATAGTTTATATGAATACTCATACTCATACGCACTCACGCCTTTTAATCCCCGAAGGGGTAGGCAGAGTTGTAACTAGTACACCCACATTTCGCCGAGAGTATCTCCGTCCCAAGGGATCTCCGCTTGCCTGAAGTCGCCCGCTCTACTATTTCAATATTTCAGAGTAATTAACATGGACTGCATTTTCACTCTTTTACAAAACAAATAAATGATAGAGCTCATAGGCAAATGCTCATCTAATCTAGTTTCATGTAGTTATTATTTCTGGCTATTTTTTACTATATATTTAATCTATAGTTAGAATTTTAAGGACTCCGCACCAGACCCGGGTCGTAGTCAAATACTCCAGTTACGGCTTGGAAAATAAAATAACGCACAGAGGTCTTTATGGCATAAAATAAAATTAATTTCGATAACAAGAAGGTAAATCCTTTCATTTTAAACCTAATATCATTGAAGCGGTATAAAATTCGTCCCCAGGGCCCACCCTATATCAACATCGTTCGTTAATTAACCCCAGTGATCAATCTGGGACGCCCTTTCCATTGTCCCGCTGAATTAGAACCTTATTTTCAGTTTAGGGCTACCGGTTTTATAAGGTGATTAATTCTATAATTATTTTCGAGATGAGGTGAATCGTAAATCTTTGTACAAGGGTTGGGTTAATATAAGATAAGATTTAAATTTTACGTGATGAGTTTATAATCGGAGAATATTAAATTTTCATTACGTTTTCCACCCCGTAGTTTAAAAATTCACATTTTCATGTCCAAAGACACGCACATCATATAAAGCCTTGTTTCTGCCTTAATTAAATATCTTTTTTTTTTTAAGTCAAATAATTATTCAAAGCAAGGGCTGGCAGCCCTAAAGATTTCCGATTGCCATTATAAACAGCGTTATTGTTGCCGTTATTTATTGCTGCTTTATAAAAAGAGGAGCACAATGAGTGCCCAGTAATGGTTATGTTTGTTTAGAAAAATAAGGTAATACCCTTTTGAAGATTTAATAAATTTTCGATTATTTTTTACACTCCTTGTCCCACAATAGAGGATATTTTAGTATTTGATATATTATATTGTGTCCATGTAAATAAATTATCTATTTTAATTCATGCTGTATAATTATATGAACCTAAAATAACAAACATTCTATTATCTAAATCCATCTTTTAAATAATAGATCATATTTACATCGTGTTTCAAGGAAAAAATACTCCAATGCATGGTAACTTATTTGTGATTTAAACTATCCATAAAGATGGACTTAATGATCACGTCAAGCGACAGTGACGTCGCGTCGTCGTCTGTCAACGCGCTACTGAGAGCGCCAGTGACGTCGTGCGTAATTGACGGTGCTGTAGAATAGTCAAACACGCAGTAGAAACGCCTAGACTGGGCGGCATTGATGTTGTGTCACGTGCGCGTCTGCCGCTTGACACGATGATCGGAAGGAAATCTTTAACTATCATTCCAATAGAGAATAGTTTTGACGGTTGGGACAAATAGTTCTCATTCAATGTTTCTCGCGAACATGTAATAAACTCAAACATTACAAAATTAAACTAATTAAGTCTCTGTTTGAGGATATGGATACCCTTCCTGCCTGTCACTACTGATTAGATCATTTTCAAAGGAAATACAGGAGCGGTGTTTTACACAATCTTATAATCTTATAAATATGGCAAATTATCTTCAATCGATAAAAAGTTTATCCATTTATACCATCTATTAAAAATGTGAAAAATTTAGTGTCTTTTCAGATTTTATGACCCAATTATAATTCGAATTATTGAATTGAGAACCCGTCCATTTTTTTTGTCGGTTTATAAACAAAATCTTTTGACAATCGCTCTAACTCATTGTCTAAATCAATAAATCACTGGCGGCTTTACCTGCGAAGAAGTATATTTCTTGCTGAAAACTTATATCAAATAAAAATAGCACAGCTCCTTAGTGTAATAATGAAAGAAATTTCAGAATCGAATCAGTAACTAGAACTACCTATAATCCATTTATTACCTCTTCAAACAAACTCACAAATATTTTTTCTCTTTATATTATATTATTAGTCTAGATTCGTTAACACTATCGAAAGTAATGGCTAAACTACGAGTCCCACAACTACAATATATCCGTCACGCAATCCCTCGAAGAAACACTTAGAAATAAAGATACAATAAAAGTAAACAAGGTTATCCTTTGGCTAACGAAGTTTAGCCCTCAGCAAACTTAATATCTCCAACAAAACGTGGACTTGGTAAGTTGTTTATGAAGTTTCGTGCTCTGAATAAGAATTAAATAGTGATTGTATAATTGTATATATTGAGTGTGGTGTAAATTTAACACTCTATGTTAGGCATTATTACCAATTTTTTATTGCATAGGCCGGCAAACGAGCAAGTGGGTCACCTGATGGTAAATGATCTCCACCACCCATGTACGCCAACAATACCAAAAGTCATGGGCGCGTTGCCAAACTTAAAGGAAAGGGATAATTAAGGGGAGGGGGATTTCGGCCTCCAGATATCTCACTCACCGTACGAAACGCAGCAGCACGCTGCTACTTTACGTCGGTTTTCTGTGAGACAGTGGTAACGACCCGGACGAGCCGGCCCATTCATGCTGTAGAAAAAACTGTCTACAGCGTGGCTCTACCACTCGTACCAATATTAGACACTTAGGCATTAATTTAGATCCACATCATCATTGTATTCCTATGTCCCCCGATCGGGGCAGAGGGCAGACACAGTGGTTCTCCATCGCGTTCTGTCGCTGGCTGCATGCTTCACTTCACTCCAGGTGAGACCAATTCCCTGCGCCTCCGATACAACTGAACGCCGCCAGGTGTTTTTCGGTCGTCCACGCTTACGCTTTCCCTGTGGGTTCCAATCCAGAGCTTGTCTGGGAATGTGGTCACGGTGTCTGCGCAAGGTGTGTCCGATCCAGTTCCACTTGCGGCGTCGTATCTGTAGTTCTATAGGGATCTCTCGGCACAGTCTCCACAGCTCAGCATTAGTAATTGTGTCCGGCCAAAAAATCCTCAAGATCTGACGCAGGCAGCGGTTTATGAAGATCTGAAGCGATCGAGTCAGGTCTTTAGTATTTTTCCAAGTCTCACATCCGTACAGCAGCACTGGTTTTACGTTGGAATTGAAAATCTTTAGTTTCAGTCTGTTAGACAGGTGTTTGGACTGCCATACTGGACGGAGACAAGCGAAGGCGCCTTTTGCTTTGGTAATCCGGGAAGTTATATCCAAATCTGTGCCCCCAGATCTCGACACGATGCTCCCAAGGTATGTAAAGTGGGAGACTCTCTCCACTTCCTCTTCGCCTATGTAAAGCGGGGTGTCATCTTGTGCTCCGGTTCTCATGTCTTTGGTCTTCCGCACATTTATTTTTAAACCCACATCCGCCGCTTCCGCCCGCAAGACGTCCAACTTGGTCTGCATATCAACACGACTGTGACTGAGAAGGCAGAGGTCATCAGCGTAGTCTAAGTCCTGGAGGTGTTCCAATAGACCCCACTCAATGCCCCGCGAGCCGCACACGTTAACACGTGACATTACACCATCCAGTGCGATGAGAAACAGCAGAGGTGATAGAAGACAACCTTGTCGTACCCCTGATTTAACAGCGATGTCTTCTGATATGAGGCCATCATGGCGGACTCTACATGTGTAATTTAGATCCACAACTGTTAAGTATTTATTACTTATTTTCCTTTTAACTGCCTACAAAATTAGAAACATAGCATTTAAAAAAAAAAATCGGATTATTGCGGCACCAGCCATATACACACAGCTAGTAAATTATAACACATATTGCAAGGCACACAAAATAGATTTGTATTATCCTTTAAAGCTATTTTTGCAGACAATATTCCGCAACATGAATAATGATTGTAACAATACAAAAGACCCATATTACAAACAGACAATCGATTCATGCCGAAGTCAATAGCAGTGTACAGTCCTAGGACTATAAAGCAGTTGTCAAGCTCTCGTGTCACGAACTCTCGAGACGAATGATGTTACTGATCCTAGCACGGTACAGTGACTACACTGCACCGGGTGGTAAGGAAGATGGCACTCCATGATAATGAATCCAAATACAATATCGATCATCAAGATCAAATCCAATTCAAGTAGCAATCACCCCTACCAGCCAATGGTGCAATTAAACGACGTGTAATAACGCGAGCTGAGCCACACAGGATTATTTATAGTAAACTAGCTGTCCCGCGCGGTTTCACCCGCAACTACAGCAGCGCCACCTACCGGGTCCAATTGTGAATCTAAACTATCCAGGGCGCCACCCCCTACCTACGCAAACGCCTACAAAAAAAATCATTCAAATCGGTCCAGCCGTTTAGGAGGAGTTCAGTCACATACACACGTACAGTAGAATTATATATACAACGTGTTCAGAAAGGTGTGGTCATATTTTAGGGTCATTACATACACATTACAATTAGTACTTATGTACCGGATCTTTCAAAACCAAGACATCCAGACTTTACACGTTAATTTTAATCACTCGTTTATTAAGATCGATATGATTGATGACATCACTATTAATTATTACGAACGACACTCACTTTTTAATAAACTTAATTAAGATGTACGTAACTTGTAATTTAAACACAAATCAGTACCTAAAAGAGTGTTTGCTGAAGACGATATAGGTACCATCCTCTAGAAGCATTTTAAAGACTTCATTCTCGGGTCGTCCATCTATGAATTTGGCTTAATACAGTCGACGATCCTCTTAAAAGCTGCACCAACACAAAATACCAATACATATTACTTGTTTTTAGTCATAACAACATATTTTTGAACTCGTAATCATACTTCATAAAATCAGAAATTGCCGAACTGACTGCGTCAAATAAATATTGACATTTGACAACTGTTTAATGTTTTTTAATTATAAAATAATTAAATGAAAGGAGGTCTGAAGTATCACTGTTTATCATTTAATGTTGTCCAAATTTGAAAGTCGATATCGATATGTGTTACTCATTCGATAAAAAAGAAAAATCTATAATTATGTCCTAACAATGCAATCGGATTTGGTACAATGGAGTATAAAATACTTTTACCCTACACTATACATTGCTTAAATTTGCCCGCCCCTTTCTATAACACGTTGTATAAAGATGTTAGACCACTTCCTATATAAAAATATTCCACGATAAAATTAAAATACGATTTTTTCTCCGGATATTACTATTTGTTTCATCAAAGCAATTTTCATATTTGTGTGAATAACTCTAAAGTTTAAATTTCATCAACCAGATTCTAGTTTGACTAAAATATTGTTTCTAGCAGAACAAATATTGTAGTGATCGCTTTATCGTTGTTAAAAGTGGTATAAAAAATTGCTTGGATGTTATTGCACTTTAATGCTCAATGATTGGTAGAGAACACCGAATCAAAATTGCTTTTTAGGTTTTATTTAGTCGGTTTTATTATTGTTACAAAGCCATTATTTTCCTTCATTATGAAACAGGATCTTCAAAATCAGTGTATATTTTTTTATAGAATAGGCCGCAAACGAGCACGTGGTTCATCTGATGGTAAGTGATCTCCACCGCCCATGAACGCCTACCACACCATAACAATCATGGGCGCGTTGACGACCTTAAAGATAAGGTATTGGGATAAGGGTTTTAGGCCTCCGGCTATTTCACTCACCGTAAAAAATTCAGCAGCAAGCCGCTTTAAATGATACCAACTGTGAGCTATACCCTTCCGAATAAAAAAATATTATCACAAACATCTCACTCTGTGAAAAGTTTAGCGCGGTTATATCCAAAAAATACAAATATTCACGTCGAATTGTAAACTGACATTTATTTATGAGCCTGCATCATGCCATTAATTGTCAACGAATATCGTGAATGTGGCCACATTTACAATATTATTTACAATTAAACATATTAAAGAAACATTTGGATGATGCCAGTTTTTTGTGCAATAAAGATAGTGCAGTGGTAAAAGATTTAGTTCATTGAACTATTTCATTAGCTCATATTCTGAAGTCTTACTAAAAGACGTAAATCTTGCCTAATGGTTGTCCTGTCTAATAAGTGGTCTATAAAATAGCTAATAGTTCCATTCTTTTGAACGATAAAACTGAAGTAGATCCATCGCTATGATTTGGAAGTTGGTAACATTATTCTGTGACATTTTGAACTGACAAATCACTGTTTAGATAAAAATATAGATTTACTATCATATTATGTCGTACGAGACTCTCCGTATAAATGGGGCATTAGTCGCTGGCCGTACTCCTAATACTTTATATCACAAAGTTCTTCAATCGTGATGAGCATGTCCCGCCATTTGTTACCGCAATTATCTCGAGGCAATCGAAATTACTCGCCGTGGGGCAAAGATAAATGTTTCGGTGGAATTACACTCTTTAACTTGCTCGGCAGAGCATACGCCAATTGGAAAATCACTTTTCACGTTACAATTCGGAATTTCTATGTAGAATTGGAATTAGTAATGGTTTTCGTTTGAATTTGTTCATTGTGTAACATTATTATAATTATTTAGTAATTATCGCCTCATTGATCTAGTGGCAGTCCACTTAGACTGAGAAACCATGCGGTCCTAGGTTATAATCCCAGGTCGAGCAATCACATTATTTTTTAATTTTCGAAACGCCTCAGTAGCCCGGTATTGGAATTACGCCAGTATGGCCATAATTGAGCCCCTTATCACATCATAAGCTCAGCGAAACGTAAATTTAGCGCTAGTTGCACGTATGCCTACCCGTTCGGGGATGCAGGCGTGAACTTATTAGTTAGTAAAATATTCGGGCAGTGTGTACTGTAGTGTATAAGTATATTATATAGTGAGTCCTGTGAGTGAATCTTCGCCTCCTCATATTACAGTATACCATTTATAGTTTCAAGTTCCTCTTCACTTCGAATAGCATGTGGGGCCAACCACATATTGCCACATATATGTGTATTGTGTCGACTAGTAGTATCGATTTCGATTGCCAAATGCAGACACTAAAAGCAAACTTCGGATGGTTGCATCAAGTGTCTTTCCACGCGTTTCTAATATCGCTATTCCTAACAAAGTGTAATAACCAAATCTATGAGGGACCGACTGTATGGCTATTGGAGTACCAGGTATGTAGACTAGACTAGACACTATCAAGTATAGTAGAATAAGTATGGTAGACTAGATAGTGGCGGTAGATAAGAATAAGGATGATATTTATTTCAGATGGCACATTATAAATACGCTCGCCACTATGGGGAGCGTAGTTCTCTGCCGAGTGGCGAGTTACCCATAACCGAGTGATATCTGTGTGTCTGATGTATAAAATTACGTATTCACACGTGTGGTGTGCGACCGGACTAGGTGTAGTGTATGAACGGAGCCCAGAAGGCCAATTCTCGTAATTTTAAATGTTCAAAATATTATTCCGATCTAGTCTCAGCGTCAAGAAAGTTGCAAATGGCATTCTCTTAAACCAATAATCAACGTCAAATATGAATATAGATCGTAATGAGATTGAATGTAGAATAAAAGTAGACTGAAGCGAAAACGGTATAATGCTACTGCTAATGCTAGGTGCATTTGACGTTGATTATTGGTTTAAGAGAATGCCATTTGCAACTTACTTGACGCTGAGACTAGATCGGAATGATATTTTGAACATTTAAAATTACGAGAATTGGCCTCCTGATATAAACACGGAACACTAAACCGACCATGTACACGCCGTTTCTATTCCTTTCTGGATCCATTCCATGTATAGTAGCGAAGGACTTCAATGTAAAAAGAGTTTTGGCGCAGGCATTCCTTTCCCACAGAGGAGGGACGGAGGCGACGCCACTCTATTGGAGAAATTGTGTCATCAACACGCACGGCGTCACTGCTGCTTTCAATAAGGCGTTGACAGATGACGACGCGGCGTAACTAACACTCGCATTTATTGCTTGTCGCGACCACAGAAGTCTGCCTTAAGGTATCTCATAAATTGTACTGTCTGAGGAAACTAAAGGAACGAGATCTAAAAGTTCTGAGTATAGTTTTTCTATATATTCTATGGCATAGGATTTTCTATGTCTCCAGCAAAAAAAAACTTTATAGTATTTTTATTAAGTTTTATAAACTTTTAGCCTTTGAAATAGTTTTGTAGTTTTTTAATTAGGTATGAAATGGCCAGGTAATTTCATCCCGCTTAACAGTTTATCCATATGTCTATTATTAATTAAAAAAATGCCAGGTTGATAATTTACACAAGTATGCCTAATATTCATTATTTCATGATTTGGTAGTTAAAATTAAATTCAACATAGAATCGATGAATACAATCATGAACATGGCCTATGTTTTAATATATTCACTAAATAAATAAATAAAAGCACCTAACAATCACACACATAGTCCTGACCCCAAAATAAGATACGAGTCTTGTGTCTGGGTTACCAGGAACTACGAGACTTTCGGTCTCACAACACTCGGCCTCGAGTCAAATATTTGTGAATCACACAAACATTTATCTCAGTGCGGGGATCAAACCCGCTGACTCTACTTTCACAGCCGCTTATTCGCTCACTGCGCCACGGAGAGTATCAAAATTAGCAGCATATCTGAATTAAATCAATAACGAATCAATAAATCTAATCTTACCACTCAATAGCTACTTAACAGAACCATCCCTTTGGAATGCAATAATCTCCACCATCCCCCAAATTTATACTATTATATAAATCATATTAAGAAAGGCCGGAGTGGTATCGGCAGAATACGTAATTCCCTCTCGCGTTAGGTTCGACGAAAAGCTATTTCCCGATCTTCATGTAGGTATCAGATTAAAATATCCGAGCAGACATCTAAGGTTACTTCGAACGACTATCGCTATTTAGACGTCCGGAGATAACTGGATCTAGTGCTTGCAGGCGTCATCATAATGGTGGATAATATTCTCGCAAAGTGTTTTTCGAACATTGTGTTTAGAGAGAGTACGCGACCGAGACAGGCAGACCGCGACTAGCGACAAGCCCGCTATGTATAAAATTATATGGAAACGGTCGCGCGTCACGTTGTCCTGTCCCAGTCAAATGCCTCAGAAGGTACTTTATAATAAATATATTAAATGTGTACACTACAAATTCAGTATATAGAATTATCACAAAGTAGAAGCCTACGTTTCATTATGATACATACATACGCACTCACGCCTGTAATCCCCGAAGGGGTAGGCAGAGGTGTAACTAGTACACCCACATTTCGCCGAGCGTATCACCGTCCCACGATGTGATAGGGGGCGAGCCTATCGCCATACCGGGCACAAATTCCAGACTCCGGGCTGATACTGAGAATTTCGAAATAGAAAAAACCCAATACCACTTTACCCGACCTGGGGATCGAACCCGAGACCTCAGAGTTAGCCTCAATTGTAACGCGTACGCATTACAACTGCGCCACCGAGGTAGTCGCAGGCAGGCACGTGTCATTATGAGTATCAGAAATTACAGCGAACTGGAACCTGGAAATAGATATTTGTGAATGTATTATGAATATCTACATCTCGGGATGATAATCACTGATTTTTGAACGTCTATAATCTTAGTGAACCATTAGACAACCAAAACCGACCGATATTTACCATTTCTAGACTTTTTGTTCGACTGAATGACGAGATTAGTAGATCACTCGTCAGATAGTAAGTGCCACACTATACACACCTTTAAACATAAGTTTCAACACTAAAGTACCGCAAGGCACGACACCGCACTCTGAGACATTCGGAATATGTCAGTAATACCTAGTAATTCCACAGGCTTAAATTTTCATTATTCTTTAAATCGTAATACAACCGTCCTCACTCGACGGCAGAAGAAATATTTAGTCATGCAATTTTTGCATTGTCTCTACATTCGAATATTTGTATTATCTCTGACTGCCAAACCAAACTTATTTCAAATATGAATACAATTTTATTGCATTCCATTACGCAGAGTTCTGAAGTTACATTATGAAAACGACGCAATAATTCTTCATTGTCTATTAAAAAAGTTGTAAAGTATATAGCCACTTAGAAATGCTACTTGGAAACGACATCAGAACTGATTTAAAAGCAAACATACACAGAAAATATGAGGTTATTTCGTTTTATTTATGATAGGTTTTTAAAGATTCTAATTCTTCCTTGAATATGGTTAACAATTGTATATCTTGTACATGTGTTGTGTCTTGCAAAACATACAAATATAGAATGTATCTAGTAGCCATGTTTTTATACTGTCTCGGTGGCGCAGTTGTAATGCGTACCAACGCGGTACGACTGCTGTGCTGAGGTCTCTGGTTCGATTCCCAGCTCTATTAAAAGTGATATGCGGTTTTACTATTTCGAAATGCTCAGTATCAGCCCGGAGTCTGGAATTGTGAATTACGGCGATAGGCTCGCCCCCTATCACATGATGGGACGGAAATAAGCTCGGTATTATTGTTACACCTGTGCCTATCCCTTCGGGGATTACAGGCGTGAGTGCGTATGAATGTATTAACACCGAGTATAGGCACTGGCTAAATAAAAAGGTCCAGTCACTCTATAAAGTAGCTATATAAGAGTGGAATAAGGGCAGGTAGAAGAAGAAGAGATTATACATTTTCAAATATATTTATAGTTGTTTATCCATCGAGTTTATCAAAGACGTAGAGACAATGCTTCCAAAGCTCTTCGAATAATATAGAAAAAGTTTGCATCTTCAATCTGGCACCACGCGGTCACTTCGTAAACATGTGTATTTTACTCATACATTTGTTTAAGAAATAATAAATAGCTTTGAGTGGCGCAGGGAGTGGAGCACATCAATATTTATTGATGTAGGGCTACATATGCTCCCAGATATTCATACATTCTTATAGGGTTGACAAGTTTGTTTTTGTAGTAGAGGCCGGCAAGGGAGCAAGCGGGCCACATGGGAGCTTAGCATATGCAAGACAAATCTTGCGCACGAGAGAGATAACTATTGACGACAAATATCTCGCGGAAATATGTCAACTTTCCATAAAATAACGTTGTCATGTTAGGGTGCCTACGTGAACAAAACACAACACAGATGTTAAAATTACTATTTTATCTACGTTACGAGTATCTCTATTTTTGACATAACGAGTCCAGTATTTTAAGTAACCTTATTGGCTTCCATAGACATATAAAGATAACCAGATAAAGCTGGTTTTTCATGACAAAACGAATCGATAAAATTATCTCGTGTTACCTATGCTAAGCCAGTGGGCTTACTATCAGTGGATGGTAATTGATCTCCACCGCCCATGAGCATGGTGTCGCCGACCTTTAAGTAAAGGAATGGGGAAGGGTAGGGGGATTTGGGCCCTTGGATAGAGGACAAATGTAAAGACTCAGAGACATTAAAGGCAAGTATTTAATTCAATTCAAAAAGTAAATAACATTGCGAAATTTCTCCAATGCCCTACAAAGGGCTATCGTTTCTTACGAGCAGATGACCGGTTTTATTTGAATCGTTTCTAACAATTTCCTTCAAATAACAAAATTTTGATAACAATATTTGATTACATCTGTATCTCCAAAGGGAAATTGTGTGCATTTGTACTGTATTAACGAATGTACAGTGTAATCGCATCTAATAATGCCAAAAATTCTTTCCGAATAATTAAGTAATTAAATTATCTTATTTCGATGGTGTCATAAAATCACAAATATACTTTTTGAACAGAAAAATATACCTACTAAAGCGTAATTTACATGAAGAGAGTTTATCGCAAGATAGAGGCGAGAATATAACAGAACTATCAAGCAAGGACCCGTTCGTTTCGTCATTCAAACCAAAAAGGAATTTAGTCCTTACGATTCACTAACAATCTTTACCGAATCAATCAGTTTTATATACATCCATATGTACCTAAATATGGATATTCATATGGACCGACGACCTGACAAGGGTTGCAGGAAGCCGATGGATGCAGGCCGCTTCCAACAGGTCGGCCTGGAAGGCATTAGGGGAGGCCTATGTTCAGCAGTGGACGTCTTGTGGCTAATGATGATGATGATATGTACGTAAACTTAAATAAAGTCAAAATAGTTGAACGCTACCTACCTTGTTCTATTGCCAACTTATCTACAATACAAATGTTCTCAGCATTCATAGTTCCATGAATATGCAAGGAGGTCGTTTTAATATTTTTGCAGGAACCATATAACTGTACCACCCCTGCCGTAGAAATCTGGTCATACTGTAACTCATAACTTATGATGCAAATAATATTATGGAGGGACGTTACTGGACCGTAACTGTCGCCATATGCTGAATCATATCATGAATACATGAATTTACTGCACGATCATGAGTTCTCAATACTCATGGGTATATTTGTATACATGTTACTTCATTTTGCAGATCTAAACAAGAAGTTGTAACTTCACTTGTATAAATACCTCATCGCCAGGTTGAAGACCGCATTTAGGTGTTCATGGATCGTTACTTAGTGAGGTCGGCGCAAAATGTTTGTAAAACATGTTACAGAAAGATTTGGCTTGTAGTTATTTACGATTGACCGCTTGCTGACGGCCAAAAACCCCTCTGGGGAAAAGCACTCAAACCCGAAACATGTGGATCACACAAACATTTTGCCTTGGTGCGGGAATCGAACCCGCAGCGTTTCGCTACACACCCAGCTACTCAGTCACTGCCCCACGGAGGCTGTCAAATCGTTACAATCTAGTATAGTCAGTCTAGCTTCAAATAGTATCGACCTAATCTTTAATATTTTAATTCCCGGCAAAAGAGGGTATCGGGGAGATCCCGGGATATATACCAGTACACATTGGTATAAATATAATAAAGTCGTTATATAATAAAATCGCCAATATTCTGATATCGTGCGGTTATTGCTAGCCGAGGAAGCCTAAAATATATCCATATATAGCATTCCTTTATCGTAATAGTCGCTAAACAACTTTTGGACCACATTTACTGGCTTTTTTCTTTTCTTAGCGAAGTTGTGACTGGAATTGTATTGGTAAGTTGTAAGTACTTATTACAAAAACATTACGAAACTCCAGCACAAGTAATTTAATATTTGCTGCTATTTTTGTATAAGTTGTGTTATTTTCTTATATTTAGCTGGTTGTCATTATTGTTACTTAAAATAATTTACATTAATTTAGATAATACTGTGTGAAATGTATACAAATGTAATAGGGGATTGTTTAATATATCACATTCACATGCTTTAGGGCTCGCACTACGATATCATTTTCACGTATACATTTGATTATTTTCGTTCTAAATCAATCGCAGACAAAAAACTAGAGCAAAATATAACTCATTTAGAATGTATACTCAAAGTACTGCGCTACTTAGCTATCCGATGAGACTTACGAGGTCTCATATAAATTATTCAAGAGCATCATTAGGCACAGGCCTAATGGAGCAAAGGAGCACAGGCTCCTGTACGGGTCCAAGACGTGGCTTGCACATAAGCGTCACGTTATGGAGATCCACGTCGCGGAAATGAAGATGCTGCGGTGGATGAGCAACGTTACACGACTAGATCGCATACGTATCGAGTACATCCGCAGCAGCCTTAGTGTTCACGACGTGGCAGACAACCTTCAGGAATGTCGCTTAAGAAGGTGTGGTCGTTTTCAGACAACCACAGGGTTATGTTTGTAGCAAATACCCTAGCCAGGTCATACTGAGGGTACGATTCCGTGGACGTCCCAAAAACGCTGGCTTGACGTATTAAAGAAAGACATCATAAGAGCCGATAGTCTCAACACGAAGGATGCGGATCGATCAAAGGGAGGTGTCTAAGTAGAAATTTAAGGGTGGTAATACTGATGATACAGAACCTTTAGTGCGTGATTCCCTATTGCACTTGGACGTTTATATTTGTATAGACCAGCATCAAACAAATATTATTTGTTGCAATATTATTCTAAAACTTGTGTTTAGCTTCAGGGCTCGATTTTGTACCACAAAGATGTTACGTCTAGACTCTAGATAGTTCTGTCAGCTAAGAATGGTAATGTTGGCCGAACAAAAGCTGAAAATAGTTGAAATAACTATCATTTAATTCACCCCGGCAAATAAAGTAAATGTATTTATTATACAAGTTCCTAGGAATAAGTGTCTGTGTTATTTGCTAGCATTCCTGTTTTAATAAAGCGTGTAGCCGCAATTTCATCGTGTGTCACGTCGCGTCGTGTCCCGCTGCGTCGGATATTTGCGTTAATTTATCTGTAACGTCCATTGTTGAAACGTGCTCACTGCTCGTTTGGGTGATAACAAATCACATTAGCTTAGCGCGGTAGATTTATTAATTTTAGGGGTAATTTTTACGATTAAATATTTATAATAATATCAGTTCTGTACTATATACTGTCCCACTGTTGGGCAAGGACATTCTTTTTATAAAAGGGGTTACGCTTAAAATTAATAATTATATACTGTAGGTAGAGGTCCCATATTTTGACGCACATAAACTCCTTGGTTGTTTCATATATTTGCTATGCGCGTGTAAAAGTTGTGACCATCACCACAAAATGTACGTCAAAATGCACGCACTTGCTATAATAGTGGCTAAAGTGCATAAAAATAATCCGTTAATAAAAAAATAATTCCGAGTGTAAACTACATATCCATGATTGTTATTGATGACTACATCAATAACAATATCGAAGATAACAATGCATTGACATACAAGACTCATGCCCGAACGATCCCGCTATCGGTGCAATAGAGAAATTAAATATTTCACCAATATTTAACCAAAGTAAATCCATCAATATGTTTAGAATTTTAGAATTTAAATATATATATATACCTTATGAGGTATAGATATCCATTAAACAAAGGGGTACTTACTCCCTTTATATTAAGCAAATGTCAGTAAACTCGAGCAAGAGAAACATTATTAAATCAGTCACCCCATAATCCTCTGAAAATAGTCAACCGAGACACAATTCATTTATACATTACAAAAGCATTACAGTGACCAAGACTTCACAAACCACAGAGCTTATATTATATTATAATTTAAATATCAAAAGACTACAATAAAATTAACACAGTTAACTCCACAAAGGTCTCGTAGAAAATAATCACGTAAATTGCTTGAGAACATAATTACCTATTTCTTTGTTTTATACCGCTGCAAGATTTACAAAATTATAATTATTAATAACTACATGCTTGCGTTCGTAATACTAGAGACTGGGCGTGTTCGGGTGAGCAAAGTTCTGAGTAATCTAGCTTAGACTCGCAGAATATTATACAAATTTTTCATTCTGGACTCCTTATCTTGCCTATCATTTATTTCACAATGTTCAAGTAACCGCTACTTATGAGATACGAGTATAACCCGTTAAAATCCTGACTTAACTTTTAAACCTACCCTTAGGTAGGTATACCGATAAAACCAGCTATCAAACAAAAAACTGCATTCAAATCGATCCTTTCGTTTAAGCGCTACAATCTAACAGGCAAAAATATACTTACACACATAGATAGGCAAATGGGTCAAAATTATAATATGAAATACATGAGCATCACGTTGTCAATATAAGAGGAGGAGGAATATAATATTAATTGTATTCATAATTCTATTCAACTAATAAACAATAGTCAAAATTATAGTACTGTACGAGTCGCTTAGTCGCTTGGTTGAGTGTTTAACTTACTCAGAACTTCGTTCGTCGGAACACGCCCATTATGACAGCGATTTGACCTCAGAGGCTATACGGGTTGTTGGAGTGTTCTAATAGGGATAATAAAGAGGTAAAGTTTGTTCGCTGTATGCAATCGTTGATTATCGTCAACGATGAATAAAAACGTAACTTCGAAAACTAAGAGGTGAAGTTGTAAGTTTGCGTTCGAACCCGCGACCTCCATCTCGGCAAACTATTCCTCTCCCATTAGACTATCGCCTTAACGTTACCCTTTCGAATAGCAAAATGTCCACAATCCAGTTGGTTGTAATTTTCGCTCGCCCCTAATGTTCACGGAGCGGCATAGCGACTGGATTTATCTTTTTTTTACTTACGTTGTCATTTTCATTAAAACGCGTCGACCGATATTCGCTCGTCAGCTATCTGTTAGATGAATGTGGAACGGCATAGATTTGAATATTTTCATATACATATTTCAGTGTTTATATGACATGACTGCTTTGTTCCATTGCAGAGAATTTGCCTTTTTATTAGCTGCTAGAATCTGGGTCTTACGCGGTTACCTAAATACCAAGAATTAAAGACAGGTGCAGAGAAGGTTAAAAATACTTTTTATTACTACCTTACCCCAGACATAGATCTAAATAAATATCACCTACAGAGATCACCTAAAGAGAGTACCTACTTCGCGTGCATAGACGAAGTATGAGATCTTGCCCACGCATAATATAATTTGGTCTGCACTCGACGAAACCGCAGGGCATTAGGACTTTAGCCGAACACACGAAAAATACCATTTCGTATCCTAAATTATAGTAAAAACTCCTCTTTAAAGATTGTTTCTCATCACTAAATAAAATTGTTCTTGTGACATTAAATCAGAAAGTAGGTAAATATATGACATACTTAATTTAACATAGGTTGATATGCTTGCGATGTCTGTGATAGTGACAAAGTAAAGAAGTTCATTCAATATGTTTTCATTCATATTGAATGAAAACACACACAAAAGATCTCAAACAAATACTCATAGACACGCAACAATTTATGGACCCATTAATAACTACCTATTTTAGAAGATTTACTTTTCAATTTTTTTACTACGAAGAGTGAAACCTAGAGCTACCTAGAGTAACAGGGACTGGTGTTCCTATTTAATTTATATAGTTATTAAAATGTTACAGTGTAGGTATAAAATGTGATTTACTAATAATATTATCTTAGTAGGCATATTTTCAATACATGGCCATCATTGCGTAGGTAAGTCATAAACGCAGTTGGACATATACACAAAGCTGATAAGGCCCTAAGGCTTATATGTATTATTTTTTATACATACATACGCACTCTAGCCTGTAATCCCCGAAAGGGTCGGCAAAGGTGTAACCAGTACACCCTCATTTCGCCGAACGTATCTCCGTCCCATGATGTGATAGGAGACGAGCCTCGCCATACCGGGCATGATTCCAGACTCCAGGCTGATACTGAGCATTCCGTAATAGAAAAACCCAATATCACTTTTACCTGACCCGAGGATCGAACCCGAGACCTCAGCGTCAGCCTCAGTCGTAACGCGTACGCATTACAACTGCGCCACCGAGGCCGGCAGTATTTTCCCAAATATTATTTCGACATCTAAAATCGACTATTTATAGCCACCACCACCATCGACTATTTGGAGCCAAGGATGTATGATGTCTCGCGAGTTGGATTTCCCTCGGGCATCCTGTTACACCTCGTTTAATTTTAGAGGGGAAATAACGCGCAACTATCAGCTACTTATATCGTGAGTACCTAGATTTAGTATGCATGAGATTTTTATATGGCGTATTTTTGTACCCGGAATATGAAATGTTGAGCGGTGTATTCAAAAATAGGTGCTTGTTATTTGTCATGAAATATTGGAGGGATCATTAGAACGCTTATTTAAGTAATGAATATCTTTAGGCTAAGAATATGGATGTTGAAAATACCCATACCCAGCCAAGAGTTTACCTATAAGTGAGTTTCATATGGACCAACGAACGCATATGACAAGATTGACTGGTTACTTGAAAATTGTGTGAATTTACTCTATAAATATACTCCAAACTAAAAACAAAATGAAACTTCAAACATTTAATTAGAGAAACTCAACGATGCAGTATAATTTTAGTGCAGTTTCAGAAGGGGCGAGACATAAAATTATTTAAATTTCACGTAAAAGTCGGCTGGTGAAAAAGGCTCATTACTGCAGCGATGCAGACAAGATATAACGCAGGTACTATGTGACTAAAACAACGTGTCCACTTAGCGGGGCTGTGTGTTACATAGAAGTGTGGCATTTTCTGCCGCCAAGCAAGTGTGTAAGAACTGTTGTGTTCCGATTTGAAGGACAGTGAAGCCAGTGAAAATACTGGGTATTATGAGACTTAACATCTTATGTCTCGGGGTGACGAGCGCAGTCCAGTGCCATGCGTTTATTATTCAAAATTCTGCGTGGCGTCGCTTCTGTTTATGGGCAGCCGTGGCATTTACCACGAGGCGAGCGACCTATTCATCTCGTCATTCAAGCTAGTAAAAAGTGGCTCCTCATTCAATAGAATACCAAACTATATCTTTGTATAGCAGTCTGTGCAATTAAATCGCGTCGTAATAACGCAAGTATTTGTAGATTGCTAGACACTAAGGACATAATATATCGCAATAAAGTAAGAGGCAAGAACGCAAGCGTCCTACTTCTATTAATTATCTTCTTAATACAAAATGTAATCAAAACAAATATTGCAATAACGCATAAGAATCGATCTCTTACAACGCAAATGTGTGGTGGAGAATAAAATCTGACAAAAAAAATAGAAAAAGTATTGGTATTTTTCAAAAACTCAATGCGAAATTGTAATTGGTGTAAATGAGACCCTTATTAGATGCTAAAGTCTCCGCGCTGTAGATGGTAAAGTAAATGTCATGCTGCATTTCATGATTAAGTTTTTAAATTGGAGATAGTAAAAATTCTCCGTAGCTAATTTTATAAAAAATTCACGCTGCAATTTTAAATTTTTGCTGAAATGTTTTAAAAGGCCGCCAATGGAACAAGGGCACTTAAGCGCTACTGTCAGAAATTTATAAATATCAGAGTTTAATTACCTTTTCATATTGAGATTGCTAAAAGCCATTAAATCGCTCGAGTGGGTTCAATGATTATTTAAAATATAGGCTGTAAAGCTGTAGTACTCTTTTCTCATTGAATATAATTATATTAAAAGTTGTAATCTCCGATGACCCCATCATAGGTGTAAAAAGTACACTCACATTTCGCCGAGCTTAATTTCCGATTCATGATTTGATAGGAAGAGAGCCATGGCCATACCGGTTACAATTGCAGGCTCCGAGCTGATGAGCATTTCGCAATAGAAAAACCCCAACATCACCCTACCCGACCCGGGGATCGAACCCGAAACCGCATACGCATCACAACTGCGCCACTGAGGGGGATAATATCTATAAAATAGTATTAAACGTTTACATACGTTGAATACACTAAAATAATACCGATGTTGTGTCCTCTTATTTATGACAGACTGTATACTATACTATACAAGTCTTTGAAATAACTTCCCAAATATAATTATTTTCCTGTGGTCCCTTCTATATTAAGCTGTTAATTGATCTTATGTAATAAAATAAAGTAACAATAATCGGACCCAATGATTAGGACACTCACACCCGTGCCATAAACATGTCCCGGCGAGATATATCGCGAACCGGACCTCGTGCTAACGATTAATTAGCAGTGACTAGTGACGTGAGGTGAAATATGAAGATACGACAATGATTAGTAGCCTAAGAGCGGATATCATGTGAGTTATTTATAAGGATTTATTATGAAGGTGTCTAACATCATATATATTAAATAGCATTTTACTCTCTACTCCATCCGCTTGAGCTGCCTGTTCCGGAATAAAAAGTTCATATTCCTATGTTCTAATCCAGATCATGGTCTATATGTGTGCTAAATTTCATACAACTGTTAAGACATAATTGACTAACAAACATCCAAAGTCACCAACTCACAAATATCCAATACTTTCACATTTATTACAGTAGCAGAAAGTAGGATAATGAGTGATAAATAATGTCTAAATTTTAGACTGTGGTGAATAGCGCCAAGATCGCTTGTAACTTAAGGTGATAAAATATTATTCGAGTATCAACAAGCAAAAACAAACAGGACTTATATAATAGTTATATAAGGGCAGTCTAAAACAACGAACAATTAAAGGACGAATGAAACATAATGATTAACTGATACATTTCCACCACACCTATCAAGAGATATAAACTTGAACTAAATTATTACGATGTAAGTTTCAAATATAAAAAAATCAAATCGTTGCCTAACGAGGCAATCAGAAAACTCCCCACTAAACTTGTTTTTCTTGATTGGCAAAACACTTTCTAAGATATCTAAAACTTTGAGACTGCGTAGCTGACTTATCTCGCGGTTCTTGTCAAATTTATGCGCGCATTCAATTCCCACAGCTAAGTAAAACCAAACGAATATTCATAGATAACCTACTCTGAACCTTATGATTCTAATAATAAAGGTTTAATAAATGCAGTTTCTAACTTTGTGTCCCAGTTTTATTAGAGAAAGAAGTGCGTGAACATTTTACGAGGACGATGATTGAGCGAAATCCTGCTGAGATCAAAATTAACGTTCGTCACGAATGTATCTATACGCTTGACTTGAGGGAGTTTTATTACGACGAGAAAAGTGTAAGTTATCTGATAACTGAGTTTCTATGCACTGCCTCTTTAATTAATCGAGACCTTTTCCTCTAAAATTCTTAAGAATTTGGGAACGACAAAATTTACTCGTACAAAATTTAATAATCAAATAAAAAATTGTCTTCTTGTACTTTTAGGATGCTTATTCGTAATATTTTTACTTTTTCATCTTTGTCAATTTAATGTTGCCTAACATCTATTACAATTTTAATTAATACATCACAATCTTCTTTACCCCATCCTATTCTCCTTTTACAAGTTGTTATTACGAAATTTCTTGCGTCAGTTTCATACATCTCTTCAGATACAAAGATTACAAATAATAAATAATATCTAAACGTCACTAGAATAATAAATAATATCTAAACGTCACTATTGAGAAAAAAATATCATTTGTAATGCTGACTTTGCTCTATAAGGAAAATATCATTCAAATAACGGCAAATCTTCAATAAGTGCAATATAAAGCACAATATCTTAATATACCTAGCTGAAGGTACTTGTACTTCTCAAAACTTTCAATATTCGATCTCAATTCAGCCCTCCCTAGAGTAAACATGTCTTGAAATATCAGTAGAACATTGAGTTTACATAGCAACACCAGTAAATCAGGTGACCTATGAATATTAATGTCATTACTATTGCCCCATAAAATAACAGTTCTGAATACTAAACAGTTTTGTAGGGAGCAAGTTATTAGATTTGATTTATGCGTCATGTTACACTACTCGGCGTATTAATTACAAAGTTGTAGAAGTGTCAAAGCAGGGAAATCCTATACCTACATCACATTTAAATGTAGATTTCAGATTTCAGATGTGATCTCCTTTGGATGACTTTCCGCTATGGTTTTAATATAATTTCTAAACAACGGTTTCCAATCAACGCAGCAGTACGTTATTTGGGTCTTGTCGTACATTAATTTTATAAGAATCGAATTTACTACATTTAATATATTAATTCTGTTAATTACATTACCTGCAGTATAAAACATTTTATATCTTTATATTTATCTGACTATACTATCAATGAACCAACCTTTTAAAAGTGCAAAAACATAACTTCATACTTCACTTGCAAATTTCTCTAGGGCGATACAGTCAAATACTGAAGCCTGCTTCCACTAGTAGAAGTATCCTTGATGCAAAAAAAATATCTTAATGACATTGTAGTGGGTCGATAAAACGATTACGGTGGATCCAATTTGGTATTAATTCATTCAAGATCCATAATATAATTCATAATTTTTATGCTAGTCTACAAAACTGTTGAGAGTATGACGCTCCATCAAGTACGAGTTGCCCTTAAAACCAAAGATCCTACATCCTTCCATCGTAAAATTTTAGCATTTCAATGTATAGAATGAGATAAAAATATATTTTTAGATTCAGTATGGTTTCAGAAAACAGTTTTTAGCGATTAGAAATATGTATATAATAAACAACATTTAGTTTTATTGCAATTTAACTGAAAAGTGAAGTAATAAGTCTCCATCAAACTACTTAGTTTCAGTGGTATGCTTTGTTCCGGGCTTGGGACTGACGTATACTGCCTCATCAAGCCAGAACAACGTGAAGCAACTAAGCCGTAAAACGTTACAACATTGCCTTTATCCATATTCATCCATTACAATGTTGTCGGATTTCTCGAATAGCATGTTTTACGTCAATATGTTTATTATTAACATTGATTTTCCAATGTTAATTAAAATTTAATTGCTTATATGTATTTTTTACTTGAATCATCCTGCTCATGATCTGAGTCAAACAATGTATTTTTTAATATATTTATTCTTTTTTTGTGTTTATTTGTTGTATATTTAAAAAATTAAAATATGTTTTATAGGATCTAAGACATTTTTATATCTTATTTTCTCTGTTACCTTTGTCTTCATCCTCTACTAAATCCAATTTAAAAACTAAAATTTTCACTTATGTAGACTACCTATGTTTATTTCGAATCTGCTATGCGATATCGACTACCAAAAAGCTAGTATAAATATTATAGTTACAAAATAAACACAGTATTTTCATGTAACCTCGAAACTTAACAGACACTATCAGATTCATTGAAAATAAAATAATACTAAGCCGAACCTATACAAACATCATAAAGTATATTCAGCAAACAGTTGCCCAAATAATTTAGGTATAAAATACAATTATGAAGCCCATGATTATCGGCAAAACTGACGCTGTTATTATCATAAAATATAATTATCCTACTATTATATTGTTGGTTTGTAAACCGTTGGGTTTTAATGGTTCGCTTAGTTTCACTATAAGTAGCATAATATCATTAGTTTCACGATTAACCCCCGTATTCACAAACGTACTATGAGACTTCATAGTTAGCGCGAACGTATGGTTACGATTTCAATAAACGTCATTGGCTAGCTTTTGGCGCTAAATCAAAATAGACCAATCATGTACTTACAGAGAATTGTACTTTTGGCACGTGGCGGGCCTTAAGTGTCAATGGAGACGATGGTAATATTTTATATTTCGCTATCATATATACTTCAAAGTATCATTCCTCCTACGTAACTCCTCCTGTAACCTAAGCTGTTCATCTTGATTTAAAAACAATTCTTTATTTTTACGATCAGTTTCAAGACATCGTTGAGCCATTTTTATTTGTTTATTTCTTTTCTGCCTACTCTCGGCTATCCGGGGACTATAGCCATTCTCCAACTTCCCACTACGCCTCCGCCAACCAGCCATCACTGGCTAGAAATTACCACATTTTATGATACGAACTTTCCATACTCATCCCACTTCTCATAATACAATTCAGTAACATTCAAATTGACAATTATCGCCTCATTAGTCTAGTGGCTGCGTACTATGGCTGAGAACCGCGAGGTCCAGGGTTCAATTTCCAGGTCGGGTTTGAATTTTTCAATTCGAAAAATCATACATGAATTGCCCGGAATCGGAGTTTGTGCCCGGTAAGGCGTTAAGCTCGACCTCTATCACATAATGAGATGGAAACAAGCTCGGCGAAACATAAGTGCACTAGTTGCACTTCTGTCCACTCCTTGAGGGATAAAGGCGTCAGTTTATGCATGAGCTTATGTCAATTTGCTAAATAATATTACCTATTAATTAAGTAGAGTAGAACATAACATACTCAGAAAACACATAATAATGTACTTTCATTGTTCTACATAATTAGAATATTAATAAAGTAGTGACATTGTTCAAGAAATTCATCATTATACTTTGATGTTGCTGTGGCAGATAATAAATTATAGCGGGAGGATGGGAATTCAATTATGACGAGACGGGCTCTGGAAGTGTCTCTGCAAGTGCTAGGGCATATTCAGACGGCATGACGAGTATAAAACCATATAGTGTGAGCAGAGCTGTAGTAGCGCGGGCGCGAATCCGTTGCGTGGGAAATAAAGCGATCTACCTAGATGTGATTTAGTAATAAGTCAAAAATCTAGTGTGTATAATATGATAATAGTGAAAAATCTGACAAATTCTTAAATTTTTCCAACAAACTATCCCTATTAAACAATCCCCGGGCCGGATAAAAGTGATATTGGGTTTTCTGTCATGAAATGCATTAAGTTTTCTATCAGCCCGGAGTCTGGAATTGTTCCCAGTATGGCGATAGGCTCGCCCCCTATCCCATCAAGGGACGGAAATAAGCTCAGCGAAATGTGGGTGTACTGGTTACACCTCTGCCTACCCCTTCGGGGATTACAGGTGTGAGTGCGTATGTATGTATGTTCATAAACATGTACTAATAACACATTCGCTTTAGGGTGTTTTGTCAATTTCAATATTATGCTAAAAGGTTAAAAACAAAATCATTAGTAAAAATACTGATTTTAAATATTTATTAAACCTATACATAAGGCCGAAATATGATGGAATGTTGAATGAGAAACATGTTTTTTTCAATAAAAAGAAACCGTTATATGCGCTTATGGCTATGATCACGGATCTATCTACCACCTAAGTACTTGGAAAAACTATATTTAAAATTCTAGTATAAAAGTGTTGACCTAAAATTTTATATTCTACGCGATTCAAGAAATTTCCTTTTAGACGGATCTATTTTATGCTTCCGTTTCTTTACTAAATATGCTTTAGAAATAGCACATTTCAGAACGTAAATGTAACGCTTTAACAAAAGATACCGCATCCAAACGGGTACTGGAAACGATGTCGCTTTATGGGACCAGAATAAAGACTGTATTCAAAGTCACGTATCCACGGTTTAAATCGAGTTATCAAATATAGAACGACCGCGACGCGACGGGTCTCCACCTACTAAGATGAAATACTGTATAGAGAGTTTAGCATCCTCAAGCGCATTATTAAATCAATGAAACAAGCAATTTTATTTACTTAAAGTTGGAAATGCGCAACAGTTTTTGATAATTTACTTATTATAATTTTTTTTATTAACCCTGTATTAATACATGTCCCACTGCTGGGCACAGCCCTCTACTGAATGAGAGGGATTAGAGTTCCTCTGGGTCCGCCTTAGTCCACCACGCTAGCCTAATGCGGGTTGGTAGACTTCGCATACCTTCGAAATTATTATTTATGAAGAAGTTCTCAGGTATGCAGATTTCCTCACGATGTTTCTTTCACCGTTTAGACAAGCGCCAATTAACCATTAATACATATTACTTATATTGAACTTTATAAAGTTTGGAGTGTAAATGGGCCGCCAATAGTTTAAGCCTAAAGTCAACCTCACCTGCACGTGGTACACTCTGCTGATTACCGTACGTGGCAATGGTGAAACTTAGTTCCTATTGGGGATTGTGGGGGCCAGACACCCCACATAATACTAAATCCACAATCAAATCGTGATAGCAAGGTGGACTCTGGCATTAAGACGAATAACTTCAGGCAGAAAAAAAAATTATAAATTTTCAGCCCATTTAAAGTACAGAAGTAATGTATATACTAGTTAGGTGTATTGACATTACCCTCAGCAAACTTCAACGGACGCAAATCCGATTAGGTAGGTATGTATTTTCGTGTGCTAAAGATTGTATATTTTTTGATAAACAAATCTGTTTTTGAAACGAACAGCTCGCCTGATGGTAAGCGCCACGCCTGCCCAGAAACAAAACCAACACCACACTGAACTTTGAATTAAAAAGCACTGTATGGCATTGGACTGCGCTCGACACCCCGGGACATAAAATGTTAAATCTCATAATGCCCAGTAATTTCACTGGCTTGAATGCCCTTCAACACGGAACACTACAGTGATTACACACTAAAGGCGGCATAAATAGACAAAGTGGTGGTACCAACCCAGACGGACTCTCGTATATGAGGGACCTACCATCTTGTAAAAAGCGGTAGAGCCCTGCTGTAGCACGTATGGGCCGGCTCAATCGGGCTGTTACCACTGTCTCAGTGAAAACCGACGTAAATAGGAACTTGCTGCTGCGTTTCGTACGGTGCGTGAGGTATCCGGAGGCCCTAATCTTCAGGCATTGTGGGCGTACATGGGCGGCGGAGATCACTTACCATTAGGTAACCTTTGCTAGTTTGCCCGCCAATGCTATAAAAACCCTTGATGGAAAGAAGGTTGATCTTTTTTTTTTGGGCTCATCTCATTCACATTTTACCCAGATAAAGTTGCTTCCAATTCTACTAATGCTATTTAAAATGAATGGGAACGCATAATATGCTCTCCGATGTTCAGATATGAGGCTATGTACTCAGTGATTTCTAAAAATACTATCTTGGACTACACCACATTATGTTGTGTATTTTGCATTCAAATTTACACGTCAGCATAATAGTCCTTGGAAAGTATCAGCTAAATAACGAGAAAACTTGCATCATTTCAAATCTACTCAGGTTTTATTCCAAATTACGCCACACCTCGTCAAGAATTAAACAGTATTTTCCTTTCTTAGAAAATACAATAAAACACAACAATTTTATTAAACCATTTTATTTCCATTCCATTTATAATATTTCATTTTTACATATTTTAGAGAACACATTTTATAATTTTCTATTAGTTTGTCTTTTATCTTTATAGTTTGTGTAGGTACTTAATTTACAACCTTCATTAATATAATTTACATTTAAAATGACTTAATTTTACATACAAATGTATATTTTATATTTAAATATAAACGGGACGAATTAATTCAAATTTTAAGTTCGCTTCTGAAACTCTGGACTTATCGTTTTGATTATCTCCTAACTTGGAGTTTTACACATAATTTAAAATTCTTTTTTTATATATTTTCTACAAAATATGATAATTGATCATAAGGATTACTTTCCTACGTAAGGTAAAATTGAATTTACAGATAAGTGAACGTTAATTTAACTCCGATGAGTCATTGTTATTATATTTTGATGAATTTTACAGCTTGACTGGAAGAATTGGCGAGCAGTTTCGGCACTCTAAACAGAATGCAACTTTAATAGATGTACCTAATATGAATCAATATAATACCAAATTGATTTTAATTTTACAATTATAAAAAATAAATAAGTTTAGCATATTATTTGATCTAGAAAGATGCGAAGTTATTACGAATAATAAAAGTGAAAGAGAGAATAAAACTACAAAATGCAAATGCAGTGAAATCAGTCTTTAATTTAAAATAATCAAGTCTCTTTTGAACTGAATATTATAATGCTTGTCGTCTGTACTCGAGTTAGAATAAAAAAAAACTACAGTAACTTACGATTTGACTGCAAATATATAGTTTAATATTTCCAGATCCATAGAAAATGTCATAGGCTAGTGAATAAGATGTATCTTTCGAAAAGTCATTTAATTTTTGTTTGTTTTTAGCTTTATTTTAATGATTATTCAAGTAATAGTTCCGTTAAATAAATCATAATGAGATCATCTGGCCAAAGAGTACTTACTACTTATGTAAATTTAGATATAATCTACTTTATCCTTACAATATAAATCATAAATTCACCTATTAATTTTTTTAATTCGTTATTCATAATAGAGCAATTTGAATGACCACTGTCCATGTTTTTTTCCATTTATGAATCTAGGTCAAAGAATCGCCTCAGAATTGCGTTTGACATAAAATTAAATTCCAGTTATTAATGATAACACCACTAATAATAATACCATCATGCTATCGTACCATCGATGGTGTATTGATCTAAATCCTTTTGTTTTAGGACTGCTGTACCTACCTGGTGATTTAGAAAATATTTGACTTAGATGTCGACTAATATTTAATTTAATATTTATAAGAGAGAATTAAAATTTAGATGACTATTCTGTCAGTTTATAAAATAACACTTACAAAGTGTTTGATAATGTTTTATAATTATTTTATAACATATCTACCTACTTAATAGTATTACATGAAAAACAATTTTGAATATTTAAATAATCGTTCTCTATACAATGAAAGGATCTATCTACCGACATGGTGTTCCATTTAACGGAATTTACATTCTATGACATTTTTATACACAAAAATAGATTATTTCTTACGACATAAATTGTGTGAATCTACCAAGTAACATTACAGTGCAATATAATAATATTATAGTATCTATATCATTGTTTAGAATTGAGCTTTCTATACCACACGATCGAATAATAAAAATATATATTAAAGACACTTTACAAACTACAATTAATATACAAATTTCAATAATCTTCCAATACCAATTTGTCATTATAATTCGTAATTAACTATCATACACCAAAACTACGACGACAAGAGTCCTATATACAATAGTATGCACATTTGTACAGATATTTTGGTAGAGAGAATAGCGGCGGACGGGCGTCGATGCGCGCGTGTTGTGATGTAACTGTTGTGTTAGTGGAGCGGGGCGATGGCTCAGTCGGGTGAGACAGCTCAGATGGCGGGCAGCAGCGGGCTGGGGGAGCGAGCCGGCCGCCGCACGCCGCCCCACGACTCCCCCATCATATCCTCGTCTCCCTGCACACGCGCACTCGACATACTCTCAGCGTCACACTCCTCAACTTCCCAACTCTGAGATCGAGAGCATCATTTAAGAGCGGGACCGGGGCCTCACTAATGCCGGACAGAGCTCGTTAACGCGTTAACTATCACCAATTAGAAAATACTCATCCATTAATTTGTATGTTAACAGCGCCTCGGAACCCAGTCGTCCTCCAGAGCCCAGTCTCGATCGCAAACGAGGAGAAGCACTAACTTAGCCTGCCTGGGCTCGCTTGATGTTTCTCAGTTTCCCCTCTAACAATATGTGACATGGATTGTGATGTGATGTGTGAAAAGGATTCTACATACGCTAATTAAGTAGTTACTAACATCATTCGCAGTCGAGATTGGGCTAATGACAACCAACATCTCTCATGCACAGGCTGTTTGGAACTACAGGGTTACCTACGGGGTTGTCAGTGCAAGTGATTTAAATCACGTATTACGGTGTCAACACTTACATATAAGAGGTAATTACCATCATCGTGTGAGGCGCGAGCTGTGATGCGGGCGCGGGAGGAGCGGGCGGCGCCAGCGGCGGGGGAGGGGCCGGCGGCGGCTCCGGGGACACCGCCGCCGGGGAGAACGACGACGGAGCCAGCGGGGATTGAGCTGATCACGAATACATAATTTAAATAAATCAATCTGAACTGCAAAGGCAGGCAGAATAAGAGCGAGACTGATGGAGAATTGAACTAAATCATATTCATTGTTTCAAATACATATAAGATTAGAAAATAAAAACAAGCATTCATTTATCCACGGATGAACAATAAGGAGAATTACTTATAATCTGTATCAAAACCGACCTGCAGCGGTGAGTGCAAGCACGAACTGACTCCAGTGCACGCAGCAGCCGCAGCACAACTGGAGGGTGGCGCGGCGCAGCGCACGGTGCAGCGCCATGAACAGCAGTGGGTTTACCGCCGCGTGCACGTACGAGATGTGCAGGGTAATTTGGAAGTATAACTGATAAATAAGAGTAAATTTATATTGAAGTCAAGACTATTAACATACCTACGTAGTATATCTGATAATTGGAAATAATGTATCTCAATGGGCAATCAGCTCAAAATTACTGGTATCTTACACAAATTACTTAATTAGCAATGTTTTCTATCTTATCAAGATGCAATATAGGTAATGTTCCGAGCTGGATCCCAGAATCCTTCTAGTTAACTGTCTTATGTTAAAGTTTTTCTAAACAAAATGGCAACCTTGAGTTTACTTACCTCATATGCTACATGTGATGTCAAGGTCGGGTGATGTAGCAGCGTGATAATAAACAATGGACCCCAGAACAGGATGTATGCTGCAGTAATGACGAGGAACATTCGAACTCGCCGGACACCTTCCCGTTCCACTCGAGCCAAATACCCACGGAGGCGACGACCTCCGCCAAGGGGAAGGTTTGCACTACCAGACGGACGGCACTGGCCATCCGACAATGTTCCGTCGATTGTCTGGGAAATACAATACTATTAAAATAAACAGTAACACAAATCAAAAAAAGAATAAAAGTCAGGCGAGAATAGTGTTAGTGATAGATCAGCACAGAAGAATAGAACCATGAAAAGGAACTATGAAGAACAGTAACAGTCATACACATGCAGTACTCACCCGGGGTCCGACACTGTTGGGTAGCGAGTCCATACGCCTGTTGTCTCCTGCCATGCTGACAAGCGTAGTCACTAAACCAGCTACTCGAACTGCCTCTACGTTAGCCTGCATGCGATAAGATTTAAATTATCGAACACTCCCCCATAATAGGTCGAATTTGGCCAGATAGCTTTTTACGCACATTGATATGTATGCAGCATTTCTAATATGCGAGCATCCATTCAAAACAAATCGAATTCCGAAAATTTAAATCTTATTTACGGAGCACCGCAAGGAATATTGGCAATGTACCAACAAAAATTCCTATTTCGGCCAACGTAAGGCTTGTATGCACAATATTGTATAGCGACTCGAAATTATGTGGATGACTTCGTGAGTTTCAACGACTTTTGCAGCGCGCTAGTTCACAAATCTACCAACTGTGAACATTTGAATTGCACTACACAACTTTCACATTCTGTGAGCTATCTGTGCCTGTTTTCAATTCAAAGTCGTTGATATCGTGAGTGTGTTCGTGGATTCGAATGGTCATGGAGAAGTTTGTTTCCAAATCTAGTATGGCGATGAGAATGATGTTGCAAATGAATATAACAAAGCGTCCTGTCTACTTGGGTCTGAAACCTCTCCATGCCATCCGGCTATTTATATTAGGCTTGATGGACGTTATTATAAATGAAGACGACACGTACCTTCGTTAGATCTCTGTGTAGTTTTCTCAAGTGGAAAAGGGTGAGGCCGACGCAGACAGCGTTGACACCGATCCAGAGGGCATTAAGCACGTAATGCCGGAAAGGTCCCCGTACCAAGGGGCAGGACGGGGCTGGGCCGTAAGAGCCGTAAGAGCCGGCACTGGCGGCTAAAGCTCCAGATAAGAACGTTGGCCCAAGATTTATGGTGATTGATGCAAACCATATCATGAACGTACCGAAGAGGACGCACTGAAACAAATTATACTCATTAATATAGATAGTTCATGTACGTCTTGCTATATGGACGTGATGCATATGTATAGATACAATGACTAGATCTGACGAGTCACTGTCACACAAATCAAAACTTATACTCGTATTCACAAGCTCACGCACACACAGCACGATGTGCATAAGGAGCTGATCTATCTACGTATTTTTGTTTGTGAAATAATTAGTGATATTAAGGATCATTACGGGAAAACTTAATAACATCTATTATTTAAAAAATACAAACGTAAAAAACAGTAAATTTAGTTCTTCAATATTCAATTTTCCATGCGTCATATTTTCATAACGCACTAGCTTTTGTTCGCAGCTCACCCGCGTGATTTTTTTCCAGGACAAAAGTAGCTTATGTTCTAAATACAGGTCATGGATTACCTGTGTGCCAAATTTCATCAAAATCTCGTTACTGCGTCATTAACTAACAAACAACCAAATTCACAAAGTCACAAACATTTGACATTTATAATAGTGACTACACTAAATCTAACTTGATTTCTGTTATTAACAATAATTACGGCGTTTTATAAATTAACATACCTATATACGTACACATTGTTTCCTGAGTATTCAGTAATATTAATTATTGGAAAATACGTCTTTACAAACGACGCGACGCGACGCCTTTACACACTTACCTACGTCACAAGTTTCGCCTAATTATTACAAAACCGCACACCGAAGGTATTTTGCCTTTGATTTCGCCTTTGAGGCGTGGAGCTTTATTGAAAATAAATTAATATTGCTATTAATATAATATTCACATACCTAAATTCTTTTATATTATTTGTTTTGGTGTTATTTTGTGTGTGTACTTTTTAACATAGAAATGGTTATTTTGCTAGAAATCGCTGTATAACAAAGCTATAAAGTACGTCGATTTATGTGTAGGTTTTACATTAGTGTCTTTATGTTTATATGTTACGTCGTATTGTGACAATGAACGTTTGCGAGCGAGCGAAACGAGCGTGCCGCGGCTGCGGCCAGTGACAGCCAGAGTCAACTTGCTGTTTATTTCATTAACCATAACATGACCCACTACCCATATCCTACTAATTAATATACTAGCTTTATATTATAACTATGAGCGCACGATCATAGATAGCTCAGCTAAAAATTGGCTCAGCGCACCTTCTAGCGAAGGTGTATAAGAGTAAATATCAGAGTTAGTTTCTAAGGCGCTGTGCTAACCACAAAATTAAATTTACTGAATTGGTCCTAAACCATTTTCTAGTTCAAAGTGCTTTTATTTTTTTATAGCACAAGTCGGCAAAAGAACAGAAGGGTCACCTGATAGTATATGATTTCTATCTCCCATATGCCAAAATAATGCGTTACAAAGGAATGGAGTGGGGAATGGGAAAAGTATGGGGCTATTTGGACCTCCGGAAATCCCACTCACCGTAAAAAAACGCAGTAGTAAGTTGCCACTTCATGACGATTTTCTGTGAAAGAATGGTAATAACCCAGTCGAACCGGCCCATTAATGTTGTATACAATAGTGTCTACAGCGTGGCTCTATCATTTATAAAACAGAACAATGCGTGCTCGAACACCTCACAACGCTGTAAGTATTCAATGTTTTCGAAAAACGGACTTTGGAACCTGAATCGCCGGAATGAGCGGCTTTTCTACTATGGCGGGTTTTCCACCATGAGTACGGTGCAAGCTATCCAATCGGGTTATAACTAACAAACTAAATTTACAATTTAAAGTAAAAAGTAGTAATGTTGATTTGTGTAAATATCTTTTAACAGTATGAGCGTTTCAATAATCGGTTAGCATCAAAAACGTAATGTAACTTTAAAAAAAATACATAAACTAATAAATAAAATATACTCAAATTCAACTACAACAATTTCATCAACGGTAAACCACGAAATGAATTATAAAAATGTTCAGAACATATTTTACCTGAGGACTGTCCATGAGCAGTGGCGCCGATAAATCAGCCTGCTCCTGTTCGTTCTCGGGAAATATGGGACTGTCGTTCAACACTGTCGTGAGCATGTTCACTGTTGAAACCGTTACCTGCGCAAATATTTGAGGTTTACATTACATTGCCATAAAACATAATTTATAGGTACTTATTGGAGGTCTGTAATGTTTTTGTATCAAAAAGAGCGTTTAAATTACGTGCTCATTTCAACCAAGTACATCTTATGGTATGATATAAAAATACTACTTCATACATTATGTCGATAACGTGTCTAGTGAAAAGACATTGGCCGGCATCGCCTGACAATTCTCAGCGAGAATGTTTTGTCTGTGCCTGTGCGTGTATTTACGTGTCTATAGATATGGTATGATGCCAGCACATTCACTACGCCGATGGTGTTTAATTAGTAATTAGCGTTTGCTCGCATCTCCGCCCGCGTGATCTGCCTTTTCCGGGAGACAAAAAGTCTCTGTATCTCTATATTCATCAAAATCGGTTCAGCTATTTAGGCATGAAAGCGTACCAAACAAATAAATAAGCTCGCTTTCGAATTTATAATATTAGTTAGGATAAGAAAGATTATTATCTATCGTCATATCTAGTAAAAATCAATTAATATTTGTAAAACTTGTGAACCGGATGAACCGCGTCATAGCCGATATGTACATTGTACAACCACTACGCACTGGATCAATTAGGCCATTAAAATAAAAATTATTTTCTTTCTAACTTATACCTACTCTCTTGAATTCTCATTCCTGATTTAAATGACCTAGAAAATTGGGTTCTGGAATTTCACAATAAGCCGTATTGCGTGCCATTAAAATTAAGTAATGAAGATTTATTCGTACGACTTCTGAGCGAGACGAAATCTGGAGTTAAGCGCCAATAAATCAGATTGAGCTTTACGACCTTCGACTTTAACAATATCGTTGTGCAAGTTTTTCTCTTTTAAACTGATATAATTTATATATTAAACTTGATTTGTGTGATAAAATACATTTTCTTTTTGAAGGGCATATGCTTATGTTGTATATTTTAGATTTATAGATACTCTCTTCTTTGGGAATCATCATCATCATCATCAGCCACAAGACGTCCACTGCTGAACATAGGCCTCCCCTAATGCCGTCCAGGCCGACCTGTTGGAAGCGGCCTTCTGCAACCCTTGTCAGGTAGTCGGTCCATCTTGTAGGTGGGCGTCCTCTATTGCGCTTGCCCGCTTTGGGAATGCTCGTAGTAAAATACCCTTGTACACGGACTCTCATATGAACAAAGCATTTTATTAATTATATAGGTATTATTTTAAAATTATAATAATGTATGCCTTATTGGCACAAGACAACCTTCCCTTCAAGACTCATTTCGTGGAACAACGAGCAAATCGTCGGGCATCCACATATTATAAAACTCAATTTACATAGAAGAATATTCATTACTATGTCTGAGTAAGTGCGCTGTGTTTGCGTCCTAAAATGTGTTACGAGTTGGAAAGGCAAAGTAAAGTATCGTAAAATACTACTTACTGTAATTAATCTTGCGAGAACTTTTTCGATTTACAGATTTTTGGCTCTGTTTACCTACTACAATTACGGTTATGGGACTGTTTTTCTGTGCTTATTTCAAACATTATGCACAGTGTTTATGTAGGTAATATGTATTATTAAATGTAATAATATTATTCATATTAGGAGTACGAGGGAAAATTCGAAGTAGAGCGAATTCAAAGAATAACCGCAAATGCATCGATATTTATGCTTTGTGTTGACTTTCGAAGAAGTTTTTAAGTTTTAGTTTAACATATAATAACTATCCATTATAATAGTACTTACTAATAACAGGAACGCTGTTTCAACCAACGAACATTTGTAAACAGGTTGACAACGGAACACTGCTATTCCTAAAGGCAGAAGGATGGCGGCTCGCGCGCAGTCCACGATGGCTTGGTGGAATAGAAGACCATGTGACCACCTGTACATAAACATTACATAATAATATATATAATATGCACTCGCGCCTGTAAGGGTAGGCAGAGGTGTAACTATACACCCACATTTCGCCAAGCTTATTTCTGTCTCATGATGTGATAGGAGACGAGTCTATCGCCATACCGGGCACAATTTCAGACTCCAGGCTGATACTAACCGTTTTGTGATAGAAAAACCCAATATCACTTTTACCCGACCAGGGGGTCGAACCCGAGACCTAGGAGGCCCAAAACTGCCTCCCCATCCCAATCCCTTAATTGTTCCTTTCCTTTAACACTTTACTGTATATTCTCAGATTTTAACTTATTACGAATACCCCCCTCCCCCTGCACTAGGTAAACATTTTAGATTTCACAATATATGCAAGATATTTTTTCTTATAATACAAATTAACTGTGACGAGATTCAGTGACATCTACATAGTTTTTTTTAACCCCCGAAAAAAAGAGGTGTATAAGTTTCACTCATTTTTCTATCTGTGTGTTGGGCATCGTACCGCCTAAACGACTGGATGGTTTTTAATGTGTTTTTTTTATTTAAAAGCTAGTTTATCTGAGGTGGTTCTGAGATATCTTTGAAGAAAATCTGTTCAGCCGTTTAAAGTGACAAATGTTTTTCTAATTGTCGTCTGATTTATTGATATTGGCGATTATCGTTGAGTCCCAAAATATTAATTGAGTGAAGACAAACAATTTCAAAATTAATTGTAGCATTTGAGTTACCTAATTACAGCATAATGATTAAATAGAATCATTGGAAAACGATCAGGGTCCACGCTATGTTTTATTTGTTGTTTAATTAATTCTATCTGTTTATGACGCTTTTCATTTAAAATTATTTTATTAAAAAAAATATATGGAGAAAAATTGTGTCCCTACTCATTACTCTAAACCCAGTATACATACAAACATCCAAAATTGCTACCGAATACATTTCAGCAACAAAAGACAGAAACGTGTGGATGAATGTTTGTTACTTAATCACGCTGTTACAGCTTAATGGTTGGTGGATTGATTGTCTGAACGACATCCCATATAGACAGGATACGTTTTATCTCTGATAAATCGTATGTATCGTGGTGATTCTCAATGGTAATTTTTATTACCTTTAAATGACGAGACGTGCCGGTCGCTCGTCTGATGGTAAGCGTCACGCCTGTCCCCATAAACAGAAGCAACTCCAATCAGAACTTAGAAATATAAAGTAATGCATGGCAATGAACTGCGCTCGTCATCCTCAGGCATAAGGTAAAAAGTCCTCATAATGTCCAGTAATTCCACTGGCTTTAAAGTCCTTCAGACCGGAACACAACAGTGTTTACACACTGCTGACTGAATAAGTCTAACTTTTATACAACGTGTCAAAGAAAAGTTTGGTCAAGTTTAAGTTTTTTTTTTGTAGTGTACGATATAAATATTTCATAAATAAACGTAGAACTAGGACATAAATAAACCATTTTCTTTTTTATTGAATAAGTAACATGTCGATATTTGACTTGCAAATTAATGACAAACAGCTGATACGCAAATGATTTATAGTAATGTAATCGATCATAATAAACGAGTGAATAATATTAGCGTGAAATTTAAGGATGTCTAGATTTTGATAAGATCCGGTACATGAACACTCACTGTCTGGTGTATGTAGCCATCCATAAATATGACCACACCTTTCTGTAGCACGTTGTATATTCAATTCGCTTGAATGTAAAGGTGAACAGACATATATAATTAACGTAGGTATACAGCGTGGTGGATTAAGGCCTAACCCCTCTCATTCAGTAGAGAAGGCCCGTGCCCAGCAGTGGAACGTATATATAATACAGGGCTAGTATTATTATTATTATATTATACTTGGAAAACAAAAAAAAACAAAATAGGTTCTTATTACAGTTATTTGAGAATTATATAATAAATACCTACGCCAATTTTCATCAATCATGCCGATATAAATCAATCATTTCATTCAATCTTGATAATCATTCCATAATTCACTTGTTTTTCAGATTCAAAGAATTCCGGGGTTTGAAAGGTTGTGGTGTATTTTATTATTTTACGTAGAAATACTTATATAACTTTAAAGATATTTGCTCGTGTTCGTACTGTCTTTAAATATGGCCGAAACGCATTTGGCCGTTTTTTTATTTATTTTCCTGGTACGACAAAGTCCAGCAAAGTGCACCTGCAATTACAGTGTCTAAGTACCTTCTTAATAAAGTGGCAGCTTACTTACTTTAGGAAAAACGAGATCTTCGTTACTGCCCTACGCGAGACGGTTATGTTCTAAGGCTCACCGGTCTTAGGCTCAACGTTAAGCTGGGAAAAGATCTTACTATACCGCAGGGATGAGTCCATAGCAAATTATATTGTTTTAAGTTTTATACATACATACGCACTCACGCCTGTAATCCCCGAAGGGGTAAGCATAGGGGTAACCAGTACTCCCACATTTCGCCGAGCGTATGTCCGTCCCATGATGTGATAGAGGGCGAGCCTATCGCCACACCGGGCACAAATTCCAGACTCCGGGCTGATACCTAGCTTTTTGTAATAGAAAAACCCAATATCACTTGTACCCGACCCGGGGATCGAACCCGAGACTTCAGCGCCAAGCCTCAGTCGTAACGCGTACGCATTACAACTGCGCCACCGAGGCAGTCGGTGGCGAGGCAGCAGTTAAGTTTTATAATTACTTGAATTGATTTCAAACGTTTACACATGAGTATTGTCCTACCTCTTGTCATTTAAAATCCCCAAATGTATCAATCAACCGACAGTACCGAGTAAAACTATACGTATAAAAAGGTCTTTGTAAAAATACGGCGAAAAAAAAACTAAGTGAAAGAAAATTATTACTCATTCTGTCAAACGTCTCGATAAGAAAAAAAATCTTCATCGACAGGCAATTTATCAATGTACACTGTCACGCATTAGACCCTTTGCGTGCAAAGTGTCTAGATCAAAAAAGATAGCTGATGAAAATAATATTTTCGCACATTTTTATTTTGTTAAGATTACTTATATTATTTTAAACGTCAAATCATGAAATATAACCATGTAGGTAATATCCTTTATCATCTTTGATCTGTCTGTGCTTTACAACATCAGCTTGCTGTTTATAATTAATATAAAATACTAGCTGTTGCCCGCGGCTCCGCCCGCGTGAATGCCTTTTCCAGGATTAAAGTAGCCTAGTGGGTGCCCTCGGTGAGAAACGCGGTTGCCAAAAATACTAATGTCGCTATTAAAAAATAGGGGTTGATCGTAGAGGGTTCAAAATTTAGGGTTGTATGCATTTTTAATGCTGTATCATAAAAAAATAAAAACGAAAAATTTGGTCTAAAAAAAAATGGGTTGGACCACCCTTAACATTTAGGGGGATGAAAAATAGATTTTGGCCGATTCTCAAACCTACCCGATATGCACACAAAATTTCATACAAATCGGTCCAGCCGTTTCGGAGGAGTATAGGAACGAACATTGTGACACGAGAATTTTATATATAAGATTAATTGTCGCTCTCGGATATTTTTATTGTATGTACTTATTATATTAAAATATTTATATACAATTTATTATATTTTTTTAATATTAAACATACTAAGTATGTCTACGTTTTTAAAGTTATCTTATTAATTTGCCAAAATTATTATATTTGTAATAAACAAAATATTAGGTTAATGTGTGATATCGAATATAGAGTGTAAGTGGACCTCTAACATCTTAGGCTCAAAGCCAACCCCACGTGCACGTGGCACACTCAACTGATTAACTGCTGGTGTAAGACCGAGACAAGAGACCGCGAAGCGTCCGCTTTGTATGCTATTGTATAGGAAAGTTTTGAGATATGCGACGAGACGGGAAATCAGCAGGAGTATGATGCGCGACCGTTTCCATACTTACTTATTTACTTTTAGGTACACCAACAGCATACCTATTCTACAATTGTAATACTAAACAATACGTAATAGATCATATGGCCGATATATATGTCTATTACGGGTATACACAGCTCTCACCCGATACTTATGTATAAAGAATAATGCAATTACATAGAAATTCATAGAAAGTCGAGGTGTCGCTATCGCCTGACTTACATCATCGTCGCGTACCACAAAACATAACTTTACATTATGTTTTTTGAACGCAATATTTTTTCACCCATTCTTAAATAAACATCTATATATATCTTTATGTACTTTTCTGGCAAATAAATATTACAGTCAGCAATAAAGCAAGCTAGACTGATCCAATTTCCGTCGGACCTATAAATATCTCAACCATGGCAACATCGGGTTCAGTATGAAGACAAATAATTTTTCGCGGTTAATACAACGTGTTACTGAAAGGTGTGGTCAAATTTAACAAATGTTTAGTATACAGTAATATGTATTTCACATCCCTTAGTAAAGAAAAGGGATAATTAAGGGATTGTGAAGGGAAATCCCCCTCGGATTTGGGCATTTGGATATCTCTCACCGTACGAAACGCGGCAGTAAGTCGCTACTATACGTCGGTTTTCTGTGAGACAGAGCCGGCCCACGCTGTAGACAAAACTGTCTACATCATGGCTCTACCACTCATATCATAGTATATTATAAGGACAGAAATGTCGATTGTTTTATTGGAAAATGTTTATATTAGTTAATATACTTTCAACATGCTTTTTAACACATGTTATAGAATTATTTGGCTTGTAGTTTTTATGAACTAAGTTTTGTATGAATACATACGTAACTTAGAAAAGTCAAACGTGCATGCTCTTGGGGTTGGTTTCGAACCTGCGACTTTCATGTTGACAATTCATACAACTCCCCACTGTTCGTCCCCGGTAACTGTTGCTAAAAGTTATTACTTACCATGTCATAAAAAGTTAAAGAGAAAATTGCAAAAGTTCGTTTCATAATTACATTGAAAAGCTAAGTAGCTATTAACCCCAACTAAATGTTAGCATGAAATAACTTATAATTTAATATTCAAGTTGGCTGGAGGGCGATCTTGTCTTCGTGGGTAGACGGTGGGTGAATAAATTCCTTCGATAAAGACTGGAATACCGCAAGCCGTATCTTTACGGATAACGTCTGTTAAAATGGAAATTTAAGAACTGTTGACCTTGGTTTATGCATCACGCTATGTAAAGAGTTATATAGTTACTAGGTGGGTAGGTCCCTCGTATGCCAGAGGCCGTCTGGGTAGGCACCACCGCTATGTCTTTTCCCTCCGCCAAGCAGCAGTTGTAACAGTAGCAGTAGCAGTTGTGTTGTAACACTGTTGTGTTTTGAAGGACATTGAAAGACTTAACACCTTATGTCTCAGGGTGACAAGCGCAGTTCAGTGCCATGCCGTATTTCATAATTCGAAGTTTTGATTGTTGTTGCTTCTATTTATGGGCAGGCATGACGCTTATCATCAGGCGAGCGACCTGCTCGTCTCATCATCGCAAGCTAATAAAAAAAAACCTTTTGTTTCTGCCTAGCGTTATCCCGGCTTAATGCCAGGGTCCGCTTTCCCGTCATGATTTGACGGTGGATTTGGTATTATGTGGGGCAACCGTCTGACTCTCACAAACCGCAGCTGGAACCAAGTTTCGCCATTGCCGCGCCCGTTAATTTGTTCCACGTGCAGATGAGGTTGTCTTTGTTGTTGCTAAGATGTTGGTGGACCACTTACACTCCCTATTATAATGAAGTATATATATACATCTAACAGTTAGACTCTATGATTCAGGTAACTACGTATCATAATATGATTTTATGTTAATGACTGCCTTGGTGGCGCAGTTGTAATGCGTACAGGTTACGATGAGGATGAAGCAGAGGTCTCGGGTTCGATCCCCGGGTCGGGTAAAGAGATATTGGGTTTGATCATCAGTTGCTTGGTATCAACCCGTAGTCTGAAATAAGCTCGGTGAAATGTGTTTACATCTCTGCCTACCCCTCCGGGGAGTACGGGCGTATAATTATCACACAAATAATGTCCCAAATCCTTTATACAATCGAACACGAAAGGTTTATCCATGCGCCGATCCGCGCTGTGTGAATCAATTTATATGACTCCATTAATAACAGTCAAATATACGAGTAATACAATTTTCAAGCAAGTTGAACGTCTTGGTGTAAATTACGTTTCTATAGTATCGCCGCTTTGTTAGGAGCAGGCACTTAAAAGAAGATTGGGTAGTGTCTAATCAAGTTGGGCACTTGGACCACACACTTATCGGGTTACGCTTAATATCATATGGGTATTATACCAAATAGGGATAGAATATTGTATGTAGGCGTAAAATCTTTATCTTTTATGGTTGGAGTTTTTAATAACATGTTGTTCAAGGGTTAGATAGATACTTTTTTTTTACATTGAACGATTAAAATATGTAGGTTTTTTATAAGCTTGAATGTCGAGACGAGCAAGTCGCTCACGTGATGGTAAGCGCCGCGCCTGCCCATATACAGAATCAACGTCACTAAAGCTCTACATGACACTGGACTGCGCTCATCACCCCAAGACATAAGTTATTATATCTTATAATGCCCCGTAATTACATTGGATTCAATGTCCTTCACACTGGAACACAACAGTGCTTATACCCTGTTGCTTGACGTTAAAAATAGACAAAGCGGTGGTATCAACCCAGACGGCCTCTCGCATACGAGGGACTTACCACCTTGTAAACTAGACTGCGATATCTCTCGACAAATATTAACGAAAATCCAATTTACCTTTGAAATAGTATGCTCGATTCGACATACCTCAGTCATCTATTTCGATCAAAGTATATATGGAAAAGTTAAGACAGAAATACGAGCACAATATTCGGTTGGCCATCTAAATACGAAAGTTTTATGGTATAAATATCTACATCACAAGAATGATACAAATAAAAATCCTCTCGGCTGTTTGATGCATTTGATATTGGACTATTGTTATTTTTATCTTCAGAAATATTGGAACATGACATTTACGAGTATCGTATATGGAATTGGCCTTAAAATTGTGATATTTGAATAATAATAAACGTAAGATTTTCCCTGTATTCCTATCGAACGTATCCATTTAATATTTTCCATTTGTTATTGCAAATATTTTTGTTTTTGTTACACACCTCACTCATATGCTTGAATTCAAGTCTTGTTTTTGTTGTATAAATCTCATACGTATTACGAATTTTCATAGTTGTCTCTCAGCTTGTAGGTACCTACTTAATTCTTTTCTGTGATTTTTTATTTTAGATACCGACGCTACTTTACCTAAAGTTGTACAATTTACTTAAACTGTTATGATACTATTTTTAAGTAATTTTAGTTCTAACCTATGATATAAACTATTTTTTTTTATATCAAGGTTTAATAATTAGAAACACTTACCGTCTCAATTGCTTCTTGCTTAGTATGACAGTCATTAGGGCCAAATTAGCCGACATGCCCAGGCCGGAGAGCGCCAGCAGCGCCGCAGCACTTGCAGCGCCGCCTGGCGGACAGTGTCTCGTGTTGTTTAACATTGAAGCGTTCGTGGCACCTGATGAACCGAACCGAAGGTTCGCTCCTATCATAGCCACTGCTGACCCTGCTGTGAAAGGTAACACAAATGACTGCACCCACATTTTCTTATTCTACTCATCAAGGAAAATTAAATGAAGCTGTCACGGTGTATTGGCAGGCAGATTATCCGCCCAATCTCCAGATAATATTTGGAAGATCGGAAAAAAGCAATCAGAATCGGAAATAAATCGGCAAGTGTAGCGTATATTGTAATACAAAAACAATTTATCTACCATTATTGTGTGCTAATAATAATATAAGTACAAAGCACTGTGTAGTTTATAGTGATTCTAATATCTATGCACATTTTTGTGAATTTAAAACTATTTTACTTAAAAGCCCCTACAAGAAATACTCATTACAAAATTGCTTAAGCTCACCAAGAGTGTCATGATAGTTTTATTCACGCACAGTTGAACACGTTGTATATCAAGCAGGGGGCGAACCCATGGACCATTACTCTCTTTTTCTCAGCTCTTTCATAACGTAAACAGTCATCAATCTTGCGATGCTTCCCTGTCGTGTAGGATTTATCACAAGATTGAGGTTTTATTAATCTATCTATCATAATATTATGTAAAGTTACATGAACTATTGTCGGCAATAGAGAGTATGGCCTACATTCATATTCAGATTTTAAGAAAATGTACTTGTCTCATATTTGAAAATGGGTATTACAAAATATCAAACCGGTCCGTATATATCGTTTGTCGTTTAATATTCAATGAATATAAATATAGTTTTGATCGTGCCATTCAACAGTCAACACCCTAAAGCAAATACATCATAAATTACCTGCCGACATTTTGGTGAGGCGTCCGGTCTCAATGGAAGCTCTAAGTCGAATGCAATGAATCACTTTGGCAGCCAATCACAGCTGTCCCCCCACCGGCCCATTGCATTTTTGCACCAACCACGTTGTCCACTGACATTACAAGTTTATGTTCAATTTTATTTCACTTTGTTGTTATTTTTTAAACACTTTTTGTAGTCACTGTACTGATTTACAAGCACTGTTTGTAGTTTGAGATCATTTTAAAGTGTTCATTTTAAGTCTTTAAGAAGTGAAAACTATATTATGAAAAGCTATATTATTAGAAGAAGTAGTATTCACTATATTATAAAAGACCAGATGTTCAGTGTTTCTGGCCAGATAATAGATAACCCAGCTGAAACAAGTCACCAGTTGCTTGGATTAGACCTGTGATGATGTTTTGCATTTAGCGAGACTATCTGCTCTTTTTGACCGTGATTATCTAATTTTGTACTTATTTAATTCAGTTTACCATATTTTAAATATAAACATATAAATGTCAATAAATTGTGTGTAATTAGCATTCAACAAACTAATACTAAAGCCTCATAGATCTCCATCTATCTATCATAGAGTTAACCGCATGACACAGTCGTCAATCAATTTATCTTCTTCTAAATCTTATAATGCGGTTACGCCATCTGGGTTAGAACCACTGCTTAGTCTATGTCTGCCATACCATACCATCAGGTAAGCGACCTGCTGGTTTTATCATTCAAGCTAATAAAGCTGAAAAAACGAAACAATCTCCCTATCTTAATGGGTCTAACAATATGCGGAGAACTCGCATTATGTGTGTGATGACTAGATTTTTATCTGACTTCTTCGTATATTATAGGGGAAACTACCTATAACAACTTATGGCCGAAGTAAAAATTCATGACAAAACCATTATAGCAAATATAAATTCACATATTTGCATTGTCTTTCTTCAGATAGGTAGAAAGTGTAAATGATGGTTGTTTAATAAAACGAGGCACAAAGTGAATATGACTGAGGAAAAACTGAGGAATTTGTCTTATTACGAACATTTGAATGAAAGCAGCAATAAGATACATGTAAGAGTTTACAAATATCTTGGAAAATTCAACAATTCGTCCTTCCTGCCTGCTAACAATTCGTCTAGAAACCAGTTATAAAAGAAAACCGTACCGTTTCCAAGTATTTTGCATAGAGGTGAAGATTATCTTATCTAGATGCCAAAAAAATCCAATTTGTGTCTCAATCATTCCATGTGACGACACGTCAGGAATTTGACTGAATAACTAGTTACCCGTGTACTCAACACATCTCTTTTCACAAAAAGGCAATAAAACTACTCGTACATAAAAATTAAAGTCATATCAGTCTCTCCCGTGACCATGAAGGCTGAAAAGCTTCCGAAACGTCGGGACTAAAATAAAAATTAAACCGCGATAAAATCCGTATAAACTATTTTTATTTCAATGTGTAATATTCGCGTAAACATAAGAAATCAGTAAATAAAAACCCGTAAAATAATGAACACTTCAGATTATTATTGAAAGTATATTTAAAAGCTGGAACGATTTGGTACAACTTTTCGAAGTAATTATGATGAGAATATGCCGTAGATTTTATATTTATCTCGGTCTGCTAAAAATAATGATGGAATTGGTCGTCCAATTATGAGAATTATAAGCATATGAGCCTATGCATTAATTTAATGGGTCGATATCCTTAAATGTACAATTTATTACTGCCGCCTAACAACAACATTTTAACTATTTCACATTTCCCAAGTATAAGTAACATTTAATTCGAAATTCTTTTCCTTTTGCTTTGGTGTGAATAGAATATAGATAATAGTGTTACATTACCAGATTACCTAGGTGGTAGGTTCCTTATATGCGAGAGGCTGTTTGGGTAGATAGCCCACCGCTTTGTCTATTTTTTCCACCAAAAAGCAGTGTCTAAGCATTGTTATCTTTTTGCTTTATTTCATAAAATTTTTGATAAGTCTCATAGACTTAACATCCTATTTTTTGGGGTGACGAGCGGAGTCCAATGCTATGTAAATAATAATATGCTTTGCAATTCAAAGTTTTGTGTCTGTCTATGGGCAGACGCGGCGCTTACCATCAGGCGATTCATTCATTGAAACTATTAAAAAAAATACAATATTTTTACTTTTTTTATTTTCTAAAACAACGTCTTCATCCAGAAAATCCTCAAGTCTCGATGGTTAGGCAATTCTTTAGGCGTACTGCTTGAGATTTTCTATAGTTACAACAACAAGATACAAGAGTTTCCATAATAGTAGCATGGAGTCTACGTCAGTGAAACAATCATTACAATTGATTCATTAGTTATTAAGACAATTGTGGACCTACTGTTATATACATAGTCGCATACAGAACCTTATTATTAAGTTGATTAAACACAGTTTTCCATTCAAGTTTTAAACCTGCGTCACGAAAGCCCTCAGCACATTCACTCACACCAGTCCAGCATATTAAACAGTTGCAGTGTCACAAATCACTTAACGGATTAAACTCTTGGCGTCGTTTCAGTATGCGGTAGTGAAAAATATATTTTCCATGCTTGGAATACGAGTTAATTGAATATGCTAATGGAATGACATAACTGTGGTGTTTATAATAAATAAATAATAAATAAATACACCCAACAGTCACACACATAGTCCTGACCCCACACTAGGTTAAACCTGTATCGTGGGTATCAAGAACTACGAGGGACTTGCGGTCCCACAACACCCAGACCCGAGACAAATATTTGTGGATCAGACAAACATTTGTCAGGTGCGGGAATCGAACCCACGGCCTCACGCTTCGCAACCGGCTACTCGCCCGCTGCGCCACGGAGGCTGTCATAACTAATTACTATCAGTTAGTATACTTCAGCTCTTATTAAATATCTCAATACATTTATAGTAATGAAATAAAAGTGGTAGAGCCACGCTGTACACAATTTTGTCTACAACATGAATAGGCCGGCAGCTGTTCCCACTGTCTCATAGAAAACCGACGGGTAGTAGCAGCTTACTGCTGCGTTTTGCAAGGTGAGTGAGATATGCGGAGGCCCAAAACTCCATCCCCATCCCAATTCCTTAGTTATCCCTTTCCTTTAAGGTCGGCAACACCTTCATGATTCATCAGCTCTTGTAGGTGGTCATGAGCGACGGAGATGCCTAAGACTTACTAACAAGTAAACATTTAGGCCATATTCATAAAAGGAAAGCTCTAAATAAACTAGAAACTCAATTCGACACAAAAATTATGCAGGAATATATTCTATGCTGTTCAAATTACAATTATAATTCCACAAGATACAGCTTTTGTAGATAAGTCACCTTTTTATGGTATAGGCCAGCAAACGAGCATGTGGGTCACCTGATGGTAAGTGATCTCCACCGCCCATGTACGCCTATAATACCAAAAGAATCATGGGTGCGTTGCCGACCTTAAAGGAAAGGGATTATTAAGGGATTGGGAAGGAGAGGGGGCTTGGGCCTCCGGATATCTCACTCACCGTACGAAACGCAGCAGCAAGCTGCTACTTTACGCCGGTTTTCTGTGAGACAGTGGTAATGACCCGGACGAGCCGGCCCATACATGCTGTAGACAAGTGTCTACAGCGTGGCTCTACTACTCATTATATATGTTTATATCATACCTACTAATACTGCTTTCATGATTATATTTTATTAGAAATGTGAGACATGCAAGTCTGACCTAAAAAATTGACCATACTAAACTTATCTATTACGTCATCTTTAGCCGCGTACTGACTGAGCTAAAAGCCTCGCGAAGCTGTCTCGTGAGGCAAATGCTTGGTTGGTCACGTCGTACCTCGCCCGCGGCAAATTCGTTCTACTCCCTCACCCGAGCACGCCTGGACCTGAGCGTTACCGGTTTTGTGCGCTGCTCAATCTCGCAATATCGATTTCGATCTCTTTTTGCTGCGGGTTAAAAAATACGGATCACGTTAAAAGTTAGATTTCAAGATAATGCACCGATTTCGATAGAATTAATAAAATAATATTTATCCATATAGTTTCATTTGATTCCATTGCCGAAATCAAATGGTTTGAAATATTTTACGTTATTTTTGTTGTCAGTTGGTCACTGAGAGACATTGAGAAAACTATGTAAGTGAACGGGTCAGGCGAGCGCTTCACGCGTTTCAACTTCGACAAACAGTGGGGTGAACTGAACCGACTAGAACATAGACCACGCGTTGCCCAATGCGAAGCTTGGATAATTCACACCAATTTTCATGATGACATCAGTGAACATATGTCAATATAACAGTATTTCACCTTCATCTTATTTCGATAATATAAATATGAAGATATAAATAATATAAGAAATAATGTATAAGGATCAAATATAAAAAACAAAGAGACCTTCGTAAAATACCTATTTAATTATAATAAATAAATACACCCAACTGACCCACACTAGGTAAAACCTGTACCATGGGTATCAAGATCTGCGAGGAAATTTCGGTCGCAAAACACCCATACCCGAAACAAATATTTGTGGACCAACAAAAATTTGTTACAGTGCAGGAATCGAACCCGCGGCCTCTCGCTTCACAACCGACTACTCACCCACTACGCCAAGGAGGAATTATTTGCAAGACGCTTTATGCGGGTGCTTATTTAATTTCATTGATAATAAATAAAATTTTACTGAATACCACATTATGCTTTGTCTCAATGATTACTATATAATTACAGTTAATAACTAGTCAGTCCTGTTTGAAATTTAATGGCATATCTGCAATCGGCCCGTATGGTACCAAGTAGGGTTTAACCATTACATTATAATACTAATAGCCTGAATCCTTTATGACTACGTATAATGGCAGATCATATTATCACGGGTTCCATTATCCGAATAATAATTAAATTCAATGGAATAAAGTTAGTTCCAGATATCATGAGACAGTGATAGATAAAAGCAGCTTTTGATCAGTGGCGTGTGGCCTTATTGACTTTCAAATGTCTATAAAATTCAATCCGAGCTATTATCGACTTATCAAACTGTAGCCAATCCCTCTCTGCTATTAGAATTATTTGGGCTCCCTGGATTTATGATTTCATCTTACGGATTTTCAATAACCGAGTTATAAGGATGTACCTATATAAATGAATTAATTTGAAAGTTTCTTTAAGCTAGTCTGGATTTTAGTTCAATTTACCTATTAAACATATCCCGTTCCCGGTCCAAATGTCTAAAAAATATTGACTATGTTTGTTTTCTTCTTTATAAAAAGTTAAGCTATATTTTTTTTACAATACGCGTCTACGTAATGTATGGTTGAGTATTGTATCATATACATATATACTCTATACCATTACTTAACCTAATAATAGACTGTAAGACCCAAGATTAACAGGTACAAGTACTAAATGAATCTTTTTCTAATTGGAATGGAAATACAAGTAAATCGACAAACATTGTTATTAATAATATCTTATGAATAATAAAGATAATAATTAAACCTCAATAACATTCATATATACGTATACGTCAGCAAGCAAAATGAAAACCACGACTATCCCAAAGAACTACGATATCTGTACTTGCGTGATATAAAATCTTTAATGTAAGCAGTCTTATGGAAGGAAAATCTTTTTTTAAACAAATTCTTTAAGAGTCAGACTTGTTCTTTTGCATTGCACTTATCTAAATCCTTTATGGAACCATTACCCGGGTGAAACTCCCCAGTAGGTGTATAAATTTTCCTTCTCCGTTGAATTTATTCATTCAAGATGAAAAGATTTTAACAGATACAAGTCTGTATATTGTATATTCTATGATAAAATTATCGGCGTTCTTTGTTTCAATTAAAATAAATTCATAGTTTTCGAGTCTCACGCAATTTTCATCAGTACATTACATTCTCGAAGTTTCGTGTAAAGGTATCCCACATTGTAAGTTGTAAAACTAATAATAATTTTGAGTGGTAGCGCCACGCTGTAGATACTTTTGTCTACAGCATGAATGGGCCGGCTCGTCCGGGTCGTTACGAATAGCAGTAGCAACTTGCTGCTGCGTTTCGTACGATGAGTGAGATATCCGGAGGCCCAAATCCCCCTCCCATTCCCAATCCCTTAATTATCCCTTTCCTTTAAGGTTGGCAACGCGCCCATATTTTTTTTTGGTATTGTGGGCGTACCTACATGGGCGATGGAGATCACTTACTATCAGGTGACCCACTTGCTGGTTTGCCGGCCTATGCTATATAAAAAAAGTATTTTATTTTGCATATAAGTTATAACCGTGGTATGCTAGCATGTAACAAAATATTAACACTTACCATAAATACATACGCACTCACGCCTGTAATCCCCGAAGGGGTAGGCAGAGGTGTAACCAGTACACCCACATTTCGCCGAGCGTATTTCCGTCCCCTATGTGATAGGGGGCTGTATATTTATAGGCTCGCCTATACCACTTACCATATACCATAACCAGTAACACTTACCATATTTAGCTAAAGAGGTATATGCTTGGATTGATACCTACAAAATTAAAAGTAAATATGATCTTATTTCACAACACGCCAAGAAAACATTAAGCATCCGTATTAGTTTAGTCGCCAAGCTAGTACTTGCACCTAACCACAGTTATTCTCTATACCATGTCGTTACTCAAGGATGTGAAGATAGAAATGTAAGGAACCAATTAGTTTAAAATTTTAAAAGTATATAAAGTAAATAATCGGAATGCAGCGTAGTAAGTAAAACTGTTATGAATTGTTATTTAACTTGCTGTCCATTGCGGGTTTACCCGCGCGCATGTCATATATGGAAGAGATTGTATAAACGTTAGTGAAAACCGCATAAAAATCTTCTACGTAGTACCAAAAACAAAGCGGGCAGATAAATAGATAGAATAGGGGCTTTGTTTTATAATGTTTTAATTTTAATTGGTTCTTGTATATTTACCAGTTCTAAGTTCAAATGATAAAGGGTGTATGCTATTGGATTAACCTATTTTGCAGCTAGACTGACTACTAGAATTTAGGAGATTATAACGATTTGACAGCCTCCGTGGCGCAGTGGATGGCTGTGAAGCGACAGTCCGCGGGTTTTATTCCTGCACCGAAACAAAATGTTTGTGATCCTCAAATATTTGTTTCAGGGTTTTGTAGGTGTCTTCTCGCCAGAGGGGTTGACGTCAGGCAGGCAGCCGGTCGTAAAAACTACAAACCAAATCATTCTGTAACATGTGTTGAAAAGCGACCACTGAGATCGGAATAAGGACAAGTGGAAGAAGATGAGTGGATTATGAATGATTATAACGAACAACATAGTCTAATTTCCATAGCTCAGTACAAAAATTGATAAAATATAATGAGCAATTGTGCCAACAATGTCACATTCACAGGCCTGTGACTGTGCTACGGAATAAAAATTATCCCATTGCCGGAGCAAAATTACGTACAATTACAACATTGTTCCCGCTTCAGCGTCGGCCAGGGGAGAATTTAGAAAATTTAATTTCCACAAATGATTCCACCAAAAGAGTTGGAAAGTTTAATCCAGCGGTAGTTGTAGGACCACTTTATACGACCCAGTAACCCAGCCCGCAAAAATGAATACTGAAAGAACTAGTGCTTGACCCTTACACAGAATTGGAACGAATTTACGAATTACATTACACTTGAAAGCCGGTTTTGGTTACCCAGTCTACCACAATCCATTAAAATTTGTATAATTATAATACCACTTAGGTACCATTCGATGAAACAGGATATAATAAAAATGAGACGCCATTCATGTAATACAAAAAGCTTGAGAGTTTCAGAACTTTTTGTGATAGAACTGGCTTGTAGTTGCCACAATCACTCGAATCATTCCAGAATCCAGCCCGAGGCACTTATACGCAAAACGTGGCGTAAATAACCATATGGTGTAGCCATAGTATAGATGTACCAAGCTTACTGTGAATTGAAGAGCGTCGTCTGTTCGCTTCAGTATTGGCATTTTATGAATGATAACTCATTATGTATTTCATATTTCATTCATATGTATTATATATTTCATTTGTTATTCAATTCGTTTACTTTCAGTCAAATTCGAATTTAAAATTATAAAAGTGACTTTCAAAATACCAAAAAAATATACTTTCAACGACAAAAAAAATCGTCTGAATATCTATGTACAGAGAAATTGTAAGCCCATGATCCGAAAACCTAGACATGTTAATTTGATTATTTAGTGGATAAGACATACATGTGTTATTAAGCATGTTGCGCCGACCCTACTGCGAATGGGATAAGAGCAGGTGGAAGAAGAAGAATAGTGGATGAAGACATTCCTTGCCACTAACTGAGACGTTAACTAAAACACTAAAATATCCACTAGCCACCAGATAGCAAAATTTACACACTAGCGGCGGGTCCGACCCACCAAATCTAGCGATTGCAACTAAGTTGGGAATACTGTCTGTAACTACATTTTCTGCCATTTCACAGTTCACAGTACTTGGTACATCTATTCAAGAAATTGCGAGATATTCGATAGCTGTCACGTTATCCGGTATTTAAGAAAATATGTATGCAACTGCAGATTTCTATAGCAGCTCTAGAGGATCGTATTGGAAGCGTATTAACTTCATAAACTCGTATACTGTATTGAATTATATAGTTTGTCCGAATAAATGAGAATATAGGTCAGTTCGCTGGTCAAGCTCACTCGTCTATCATTACTATACCGTGGTTTAATGTACAGGCTAGGCAGGTACAGGCAGGACATAATTACGCTTCAGCGCTACACCATTCGATCAGCACCAATCACCGCGAGTTAAACCATCTCTATTGCTGCGATACTTGAATCAACCTCTGAATACATGTTTTTTTACAATTAAGCATCAATTGAATATCCATACTATTATTATAAATGCGAATGCTATCTGTTACGTTTTCACGGCTGAACGAATTTTAATAAAATTTGGCAACGAAATAGATTATTATGCTGGGGAAGGACATAGGCGACTTTTCAAAAAACAGAGAGAGTCCCGGAAAAAAGACATTCACGCGGGCGGAGCCACGAGCAATAGCTACCTATTTATAAATGCTCAATAACTATAATGAGAATAAGCAAACCAAAATGTATGTCAGGATCATGGAAGATGAAAATTCAGACTCCACCAACATTTACATTCAAGAATACCTTACCTAGAACGATAAGCATACATTTTTGGTTATTATTAACACGTAACATAATATAAATATAGGCGTTGAGATACACAGCATTCAAAATATGTACCACCATTGTCTTATCCGCATACTTTTCAACTGTTTTAAGAAAATGTCGATGAAGACATTTAGCGCATTAAAATCTGACGATTATTCAGAGTTCTAAGTACTTTGTAATATTTTTTGTCGCATAACGTCACGACTTACAATATAAAACCCTTTTGTATAGGTATTTATTTTTATTTCCATTATGAGTATGAACTGCCTTATTACGAAATTATGTTAATATCTTCCATTTGCCAAAATGTTTCTTTTCCCCCGACCCTTGTCTATATTTGAATATCTCAGTTTCATTATATTAAAATGCAAACACAAAAAACTTGCGGTACATTGTATGTAAGCGAAAATTCCGTACGTTGTTAGAAGAGCACTACCTAAATACTCTGAAATGATTGTTCTGCTGAATAACATGTGTTAGTTTTATATAACTAAGCCATTGTGAGACTCTCACGATCCTGCAGACAAACCGCCTTATGTGGTTTTGTGGGGCGCTATGATAATTTTTTGTACACAGTTTTTTTATGTTCTTAATAAATAAAAAACATTATTTACTAGGTGGTAGGTCTCTCGTATGGGAGGAGCTGACTGGATTGCTACCACCCCTTTATCTATTTCTGCCACCTATCTGCAATGTGTAGGTACTGTTGTGTGTCGGTTCGCAGGACATTGAAACCAGTGAAACTGCTGGACATTCTGAGACTTAACAAATTGTCCCGGGTGATGAATGCAGTCCAGTGCCACGCAGTGCTTTGTCATTCAAAGTTCTGTATGGTGCTGCTTCTGTTTATGGGCAGGCGTTGCGCTTACCATCAGCGATCTGCTCGGTTCGTCATTCAAGTTAATAAAAAAGTTAAGAAAATTAGAACATTTTTAGGAAATTGCACACAGTAAAGGACGCACTCTAACAAGACGAAAATAGCAGGAGACGAGGATATTCAAATCGGAAGGGTCTTCCAACAAATCACGTCGCGATAAAGGGGCTTCCGTGCAAATTGCGCTCCAAATAGTTTTTTCTTTTCTTTTGTCGTTTTATTTGTGGCTGTTATGTGAGTGAAACAAAGGAACGGTATGGACTGCGATTGAACTTATTTGAGACACGAAATAAGTTCTTAATTTTGCGAAGTCGATGATTTTGCTTTAATAGATGCCAGAGATACAAGTAACGTTTCATATTACCGGATCTTAATGAAGGCCTCTAGGGGCATTAATATACCAAATATATCTCAGTTTTCTTGGAGACAGTGTATAATGTCTATTACTTGTATCCTTCTTTGTCTGGGTGTTGTGGGACCGCAAGTCCCTCGTAGTTCCTGATACCCACGATACAGGTTAACCTAGTGTGGGGTCAGGACTATGTGTGTGACTGTTGGGTGTATTTATTATTATTATTATTATCATCTAGTCATTAAAAAAATATTATATTCTTGTATCAAGAAGCCAGAGGATAGGTAATACCGTTTTTGGTAACTGCGCAATACTTTGTTGTTAAGTTTTGTGCAGTGTTGTTAGTGTTGTTGGGTAGACGAGGTGCTTGCCACCAAGCGAGCGACCTCCTGTAGCAGGAGTAATTACTGGTGTTGACATTCTCGCGTAAAGAAAACTTTACTACTTACATCGTTAATCCGCAGTAAAAAAAGACATAGCTTTTTATTAGCTTTAGATGACGAGATAAGCAAGTCGCTCGCCTGATGGTAAGCGTCACGCCTGCCTATAAACAGAAGCAACACCATTCAGAACTTTGAATTGTAAAGTACTGCATGGTACTGGACTGCGCTCGTCACCCTGAGACATAAGGTGTTAAGTCTCATAATGCCCAGTAATTTTACTGGCTTCAATATCCTTGAAACCGGAACACAACAGTGTTGACATACTGCTGCTTGGCGGCAGAAATAGACAAACCGGTGATATCTACCCAGACGGCCTCTCGCATACGAGGGACCTACCACCTAGAATGTAATATACATTACCAATAATTTAAATTAATTACATCACATAAACTTTGTTAAATCAAGCTTTAAACATAACACATCATGCATACAACAAGCGGTAACTTAATTCCAATACTCAACTTAGCATATAATTTCTGAATTGATGCAAATTATTCGGCGGCAGCTTTGTAGAATTTCCAACTTATACTGTATTTGTAACATGTGGTCGCAGTTGATAAATGTGCAGTAAACCAAGTTGGGGTATTACACTTTGGTAGTAAATGAGTATTAGCTGTATTGGAATGTCTGAATAGGTAATAGATATTCCCAGGGTTTGTATTGGTTCATAAAATTAGTATTGTGAATTCGACTCGCGAAATATTATATTAGACTTATACTTCTGACTGATTTTGTTCGATGGCAATACATATCTTAATCATTGAGAGGTTTTTCTATGTTTATTCGTCGTATTCCTATAAATAAAATGTTACATTTCGTGCATTTGTGTCACATTCCCTCATTTATTTTACAGTTAAATGTTTACTGTTATGTAATAAGTTAAGACAAATTGGTGTAAATATTTGAATCGTTATAACTCTCACCAGAGATGTTTCAAGTGTATTCACGCACCATTGGTATGTGAGTAAATTCCGAACTCCTGCGAACCAGCGAAGGTTCTATAAATACACTGTGGGATAAGTGTGTCTGCATTACATGTGTAGGTAAGCTATAATAAGTAGTTTTACCAAAAACAAAATAGCAAATTTGTAATAAAACTAGTTTATACGGATTTTATCGCGATTTAATTTTATTTTAGACGGACGTCTTTCGCCTTCGTGACCACGAAGGCTGAAAAGCTTTCGAAACGTCGGGACTAAAATAAAATTAAACCTCGATAAAATCCGTAAACTAGTTTTGTTTCAATGTGTAATGTTAGCGTAATCATAAAAAATAGCATCAGCCAATAATTTTGCTGAAGTTGAAATGCATTCGTACTCACGCCTGTAATGCCCGAAGGGGTAGGCAGAGGTGTAACCAGTACTCCCACATTTCGCCGAGCGTATTTCCGTCCCTTATGTGATAGGGGGCGAGCCTATCGCCATACCGGGCACAAATTCCAGACTCCGGGCTGGTACTGAGCATATCGTGATAGAAAAACCCAATACCACTTTACCCGACCCGGGGATCGAACCCGAGACCTCAGCGTTGACCTCAATCGTAACGCTTACGCATTACAACTGCGCCACCGAGGCGAAATGAAAGTTGAGGCTGAAGTTGAAATGCACGGTCATTAATAGCGGAAAGTAATAAAATAAGATGATAAAGCAAAGACTTGAGGATGAGGAGGAGAACATTTTGTAATGAATACATTACTTAGTATGCTATAAAAATATTAATACAGTCCAACGGTGCAATATAGACTAATATCTAGAAAACATTTTCTTAGTAATAAAGAGAGATGAAACAATGCAAGTTTCAAGAACAAATGCCGCAGGATCTTAGCACTTAGACGAGCTAACATTGTCTAAGAACCTGTAGGTAAGTGGTGTGTGGTGTGGGTGGCAGACAAAACATGAACAATGAAAACAAAGCGACTAAGTATATATTCCTTACCACACAAGACGTTTAATGTACTTAATGATACAACGGAATATTGTGAGAGAAATACGGACGAGTCAGGCGTACATTTATTTACAAGGAAATTATTTTAGAGTCCCACATTTCGCCGAGCGTATCTCCCTCCCATGATATGATAGAGGGCGAACCTATCGCCATACCGAGCACAAACCCAGACTCCGGGTTGATACTGAGCTTTTTCGTAATAGAAGAACCCAATATCACTTATACCCGACCCGGGGTTCGAACCCGAAACCTCAGCGTCAGCCTCAGTCGAAACGCATACGCATTACAACTGCGCCACCGAGGCAGGCGAAATGTGGGTGTACTGGTTTAACCTCTGCCTACCCCTTCGGGGATTACACGCGTGAGTGCGTATGATTTTAAAGTCATGAATAATGGTTCAAAATTATAGGTCCATTCAAAATATGCAGAAGCTTGTGCTCGCGGCTCCGCCCGAGTGAACGGCAATTTCCGAGATAAAAAGTAGCCTATGTCTTAATTCAGTTCATGGTCTACCTGTGTGCCAAATTTCATCCAAAATGGTTCAGATGTTAAGACGTGATTAACTAACAAACATACAAATTCAGATACTAACAAACATTCACATTTATAATAAAATAGTAAGATATTAGGATGATTTTTACTTTTTGCTATGGATGGCACAATTGACTTTAAATCATATTATGCATTTATTAGGTACGTAATTTCCCTGCTCCCATGGGTCATAATGTGTTATACATATAAACCATCCAGAAAAAAAATCTAAATTATAGTGATCCGGAGGCCCACATCCCCCTCCCCTTCTCATTCCCCATTATCTTAAATTCAATCTTGACGCACTTGCTCATTTGCCCGCCTATGCTATATATAACTCTATAAAAATATAACTCTAAGTTTAGAAGAAATAAGCGGACACAGACAGACAAACACAGATAGCGACTTTGTTTTATACCATGTATTGATATTTTAAAAAATCTAGTTTATTCTAACCTTCATCAAACTAACAGCAATCTGGAAGAAATCAGATAGCGAAACCACACTACGTGTTACAGATTTTCTTTCACAAAGAACTCTGCTTTGATACGATCAAACTAGAAATACGAGCAGCGGATTCAATAAAAGCCGCAAAACAAATGTATCCCACATTAAACAACAGAAAACATAAATAGGCATGTTTCCATTTCGCTACCTGAATAAACACACGGGCGCTTGCTGCGCGTATAACGCACATGATGACACACCTCATAACACAGTTAGGAAAATCTCTAAACAAATTGTACTCAAAGCATTGTTAGGTATATTTAACCGTAACACCAAAACGATTTTATAACGTTATATAACAATAAATAAATTGTCAGGCGTATAAAGCCTCATTCATATTATACACGAAGAAAATTTCAGGTACTATAGACTAGAATGTAACAGAAAACTCTAGATGTCGAGGTCGCATCCTCTTCAATAAAATTATTTTCAGTATTAAGCGTATTTACTTCTACTCTTCACTACTGTAAAGTCTAGTAGATTTGTACGACGTGAGTCTTCTATATACATAAACACCGAAGACTAGTGCATCATCGAGCGTACTCAGTTTTTAACACCCGAAAAAAAAGATGTGTTATAATTTTAACCCATTTGTTTGTGTGCGCATGCGTGTCTGATTTGAATGTAGTTTTTTTGGATGTTTTTTAATCGCAATGGTTCTTAGCTATGTTAAAAGAAGATATTATGTTTAGCCATTAAAACGTTACAGAAGTTTTTCTATCTTGAATCTTATTTGACGCCAAATACTAGTCGACAACACGAAATGGTGCAAATAATGTTTCGTGTTATAAGGAAAGCAATCAATAAAACCAGAAACAATAAACATTTTAGGACGGTTAGAGTATAATAATAATGTTTTACAAATGTTACTCGTTAGAAATATTATTTTTCACGTCACGTTTTCAATCGGTTCAATGAGTAGGACGTGATAATACTCGTATCAACAATACATAATGACGGCAGAGAGTAATCAACATATTTATTACTTTTTAACTATACACCAATTGATAATAGTGTCATTTGGAGTTTGGACCACCAGACACATTTTAACACTACATCATTTATAACACAAATTAAAATGATTATACGTCTCAGAAACATTACGTGGCAAGTCTTTAAGAGAGAGTCCGTCTAGATAGGTTTTGTGTTCCGCCACCAAGCATTTTTGTGTTCGGCTTCGAAGGACATTAGAAAAAGTGATATTGTTCTTCCACCTGCCCTTATCCCAGCCGCAGGGGGGTCGGTACAACATTCTTTTTAACACAATATGTTACAGAAATACTTGGCTTGTAGCTTTTACAACCGGCTGCCTGCCTGACGTCAACCCCTTTGGGGAGAAAACACTTAACCCGAAATAAATATTTGTGTGTGATACAAAATTGTTTTCTTGGTGCGGGAATCGAACCCGCGATCTCTCGCTTCACAGCCGGCTACTTGCCCACTGCGCTACGGAGGCTGTTAGAACCACAGTCACATTTCAGTTCATTTTCATTTGCCCAGTAGGGCATTATGAAACAACGTCTTATGTCTCAGAATGGTGAGCGCAGTGCAGTACTTTACAATTCAAAGTTCTTAGTAGTATTGTTAATGATAATGGGTTATATTAAATTGGCTAAATTATGGGTCTTAATTGCTAATATTAAGTCAGTTTTTTTAATATTCAACCTAAACATACCAATATATGTCACACATTCCTATTCAATGACTACAAATACAGGTATAGAAATCAGCGGAAAAAGGGGTTAAAAGCTATAAATAGAAGCAGATGTAAATGGCTCCATTATAAGAAGGCTCAAGAAACGTAGCGGCAACGATTTAGCGGTGTCAATGCGAAAGCCGCAGGATTAACATACGCACTCACGCCTGTAATCCCCGAAGGGGTAGGCAGAGGTGTAACTAGTACACCCACATTTCGCCGAGCGTATCTCCGTCCCACGATGTGATAGGGGGCGAGCCTATCGCCATACCGGGCACAAATTCCAGACTCCGGGCTGATACGGAGCATTTCGTAATAGAAAAACCCAATACCACTTTACCCGACCCGGGGATCGAACCCGAGACCTCAGCGTTACCCTCAATCGTAACGCAGGATTAAGTTGGAAATAAATTCTATGAGTCGCTTGTCATTCGGCGGCTGGGTGAGTTGAGTGCACACAAAACGAGCAGGAGGGGCTAGAATGTGGAGTAAATACACGACACGAACGTTCATGCCGTTTGATTGTGATTGGTCGAGAGACCAACGGGTGACGTTATAAGATACAAAACGACGCGACACGTTTCGAAATGGAACGTTTCGTTTTTGAATTTTTGCATTGTATGGGGGCCGAACGGAAGGAGTTAAAAGAGTTGTGTTATATATAAGTTGTGCATTTATTCATAGAATCGCCCGTCATTAATGGTTTTAAATATAATGGAAACTTCAGATTTTATTTAATATATCCTTTTAGTGCCAGAGAAAACGATGGAGTTATATAATTTGACTCCTTCAAAAACTTTAATGTATACTACTAGACAAGCTGCGCGATACATAGAAATTTTACCACTAAGTTGTGGTCAATTGACATGAACTCAATATTACCATCTTGCTTACTCTCAACTAGAACCCCTATGGCGCTCCCAGTTTGTGAGCTGTCAAACTCTCGCGTTATGTGACGCAGTTTTACTTCTAAACAGCCCGTCTAGTAGTATACATTAAAGTCTTTTGACTACTTCGTTAGTCTGTCTGTGTCATCATATCGTCTAACGAATGGACTAATTTATGTGCGTTTTTTTATTTGAAATGTAGTTGAATGCTGATGGTTCTTGACTGATGATGCAACCAGGTAGTCTGCGACTCCTATTAATCAATACCAAATATGAATTTATTTGCACTCATTGGAGAAGTTTTGATGAGAACTCGGCTTACCGATTATGATCATTGTCTGATGATGCCGTGGGAAGGTGGCTACTGGAAGTCAGCTTTACTCTAATTGATGTCGGGGAGTTGGTCAGTTTATGTTTGAAGGTGATTAGACTTCACTACACGTGTCGATAATACATGTTTTTTTTTTGTCGTAATCTGAAGCTGACCCATGAAGTATTTGGACTTATTGACGCAACCCGATATCTGCCAAATGGTGGCAAATTACATAATATCGCCCTTTTTATCAGAACTCGTACGCATAGTATTTGAGATATGTTATCTCATATCTGTGATAGCTTTAACCCCCCGACAAAAAAATAGGGGTGTTATAAATTTGAGTCTATGGGCGTGTGTGTGTCTATCTGGCATCGTAGCGCCTAAACGAGTGGACCTATTTGGGTGCGGTTGCGGTTGTTGGTTCTTTGAAAACCTGCCTTTTAAATGATTTTCTATGAAGTCGGTGGGTTTTAACCTAATCAGGTTATATGCTAAAAAATCACTTAAGGTGACTACGATGTATTCCAAATCGAGCGATAATAACGAAAACGGGGTGCGTAATACTTCAGTCTTTATTTAACTATTAACGAGAAAGGGTAATTTCAAAACATCACTAAATTTATCCTGAACAAAGGATTCGTACAAAGCCTGATAAGATAAAAGTCGTCCATTAGGGTCTTACAACAAACATTCCCTGAAAGCTGTTAGAAATTGAACACAACTAATGAAGCCTGCTCAACGTTTTTACAGTGTACATAATTTTTTTTGAAGTGATATACTCGTTTAATATCGTTTGTACATGGATACCAAAAACGATGACATGACAAGACATAAAAACATTAATATATAGAAATACCCCAGAAGAACGAGAATGCTTACTAGATAATATTAAAAGCAATAAATCTAACGCCTAGATAAACCACTCGTACTCTGGAGGACAAAAAACGATCCCAAATTAGATACGTTGCGAACAACTTATTGTCATGCGTTTATCCCACCTCATATTTGGAAACTTCTATTTTGTGCTCAATTTATTCTTTTTGTAGTACTTCTGTTGATTCGTTTTGAGATTCCGAAGCTCGTTACTTATTTGATGGTACATGATGATAAAATTTTAGTAAGTGAAAAAAACCTTATTCTCTGTGATAATATTAGTTTCATATTGGGCCGAACGTGGTGAAAATCAACCTTTTACAATATGTCTCTAAATCAATTCCTTTGTTAGAGTCCCTCAATGAATATTTATGTGCGAGATTTGTGTGTTTGGAAACCAAAGTGAAAGCTTCGGTACAGCAACTGCTAAAGGCTAAAATACATACGCACTCACGCCTGTACTCTCCGAAGACGTAGGCAGAGGTACTCCTCTAATGTACTAGTTACAACTATAGAGTGACATTTCACCGAGCTTATTTCCGTCCCATGATGTGATAGGGGCGAGCCTATCACCATATCAAGCATTTCATGATAGAAAACCCCGATAGAAGAATCGAACCCGAGATCTCAACACAGCAGTCGTACCGCGTAGCATTACAACTGCACCACCAAGGCAGTCTCATTGCATTTCCCGACGTATATATAATGGCTGACCCCGAAACGTGACTCGACAGAACGAGTCACTATAGCAGGTTTTCAACTATGTGTACGGTGGTTGCTATCTAGATGGGTACAAAAATTTAAGGTACCCTCCCACAAGCAATATAAACGTTATGCAACTACTTTCTTTCTGCCTGGCGTTATACAGGCTTAATGTCAGGGTTCAATCGTACTACTTATATATTTGACGGCAGATTTGGTATTATGTGGGGCGACCCGCCGACCGACTCCCACAACCCTTAACGAGAATCAAGTCTCGCCATTGCCTCGTCCATTAATCAGCAGAGTGTACCACGTGCAGATGAGGTTGGCTTTTGGGCCTTAGATGTTGGTGGCCCACTTATATAACGGTTAAAAAACAAAGCCATTTAAAATGTAGGACAGACAGACGAACGATGTAAGCTCTGTAATAGATTTCCTTTTTTTATAGCATAGGCCGGCAAACGAGCCAGTGGGTTCGGAATCATAAAAATATCACGCCAATCTCCTTCTTCAACCTGGTCTTATCTCACTCGCAGTGGGGTCGCCGCAACATACTTTTAAACACATTTTACAGAATTATTAGGTTTGTAGTTTTTACGACCGGCCGCTTGCCTAATGTCAACCCCTCTGGGAAGAAAACACCAAGACCCGAAACAAATGTTTATGTCAGACAAACATGTCGTGTCCGTGCAAGAATCGAACCCGCAGCCTCTCGCTTCACAACCGGCTAATCGCCCACTGCGCCACGAACGCTGTCGCACCAATAATACTCTTTGGAAACAAAATCAAAAGATTTTCCAAGTCTCAGCCTAAGATATATACTAAGATTCACTAATAATTTTCAAATGCAACCAACCTGCAACCAACATAAAACGTCATAGAAAAATTCTATCGTAAGAACGGACACAAAAGCATTGGAAACAAAAAAGTTGCCATCATTTTCAGAAAATTCTTTTACCTTCAGGGCGAACGTTTGAATACGTTTAGACAAAATACGCTGGTTTTATTCTGATAAATAAAGGCTGAATATCCGGGATTTATGTCAGGTGCATTTCATTGAAATCTGATCGTAAAAACCCCCGACGTTAATGAGAAAAATATTTGCAACTTTTAATGACTGAACTGATTTTCTTCATACATAGCTAAAAATAATCTCATTTAAACTCGATTTCAAACAAAAAAACTGCATTTACTCACAGATACAAATAGACAAGGGGCTCAAAAAATTATAATACCCCTCTTTTTACTGGAAAGCATACAGAAAATTCGTACGAGAGATTATAACGTCATGCCAAAGAAGGAGCTGAGCAAACGTACAACTTTTCGTTGCCTCCACCAACAATAGTTGTATTCTATATGTATATATATTAAAATATTTATGTAAGTACTAGTGTATATAATATAGTAAATTTTATATGTATTTATGTAAGTAATGTTGTATCATAGTCTTCTATATATGTAGATTTATGTATTAGTATCTTGTCTACTTATTTTTTCTTGTTAGTTTATTCTATTCGACGACTTATATTCACCTACATTTTCTCGTCTCTGCATCACCCACAGGTAGACTGGTAGAGAATGCCTTTAGCATTAAGTCCGCCTTTATACATAACACATAACGTGTTATGTATATAAAGTATAAATAAATAAATAAATAAATAAATAGTTGCCGACGCTTGATGTGCTGACGCGATAACCTGCAAGATGGCAACCGGTGAGGGTGTAGATAATAATAATAATATCATGTCGCAGAACAACATTACAAGACTTGAAAAACTTTTAGCACAGTACAGTGCCTTGTAATTCAAAAATCTGTCTGATATTGCTCTGTTTATGGACAAGCGTAGCGTTTTCCATCAGGCGAGTGACCTTCTCGTTTCGTCATTCAGTCTAATAAAAAACAAACATGACCAAATCGTTGACTCAAGACCTCAAATAAATTTATACCTCAAATAAATATAAATAAATAAAATAAATAAATATTTATACTCTATCCAAAAATAAGCTGACACGACTACCGTTTCTGATAACTAAATATACATTAATATGCGGAAACTAATTTGACCTTTAGATACAGTTAAATAAAGGACACATTGCAATATAAAATAACAAATATTTGTATCAAATTCCGAAACTAAACTCGTTAAAGGAATGCACGGATGTACAACATAAGGGATATGGGACCCAACTCCCGGCTCACGTATGTTGGACATTTTCGACGACTTTGATACAACGCGATGTGAAATTATAATCAGAGGGTGTGGCCTTGCAAATACATTTATTATCATGTATTTCATTTTATACAGTATTAAATTATTATGTAACTTTAGCTGTTTAATTTTTATCGAAAGTATGTTATTGCAATTACATATTTTACTAATTCCTCCGTCATGCTTATTGGTAATAATTAATTATTAATGAATAAGAAGCCGGTGGCTCACAGAACTTCGCTAGGACAAAAAACTAATTAAATTATGAGCCGCAAGATATTAAATATACGAAAGTTTTTTATTCTCTCGAACTCAGTGTCTAGAATTGTATTAACTCAATATATTATTAATTTATTATATTAATATATTAAACTTATATAAATAATTTTAATTTTAAATATTGCTGAATTGTATAACTTTCAATAGTAATACTATATAACGACAAATAACATATTAGATTTTAAAAAAGTTTAACTTAACTGTGTTCTTAAATTTCATGAATACTTAAACAAAACGGAACTAAGAGTCTTATGCAGTAACTTTATCTACAGCTGTTCCTGAAACTTTTCCTAGGAACTTCGGTTTTATAAAACTCGACCGTCTAAAATTACCCAATTAAAAAACTTTTAATGTCTGTGTGTGTGTGTGTATTCACGCTACAAAAAAGAACAACGAGGTTTATTGCAGAGGCCGAGAAACGAGCAAGTGGGTCCCCTGATGGTGTGTTCCACCGCCCATGAACACCCACAATACCCAAAGAATTATGGACGCGTTGCCGACCTTAAAGGAAAGGGATAATTAAGAGATTGGGAAACGGTCCCTCCCTTTAGGCCTCTGGATATCTCACTCACCATACGAATCGCAAAGGCAAGCAACAAGAACAAAAAAGTAGCAACTTCACGATGGTTTTCTGTGAGACAGTGGTAACAACCCGGCCGAACCGGGATATTCAGTTTTGTCTACAGCGTGACTCTACCACTCTTATTTTGAACTTATAACAACAGAGCAGAGTGACATAAAAAGGTAGAGACCAATCGCTATTGAAAAGTAGTATCCCCTCTGGGGAGAAAATACCCATCTTGATCATAATCTAATATACATATTTAACCCACTAAGGCCCTGGCAACATCACGGTCATTTATATTCTATTAATAAAGTTTTATCCTTCCATATCCCCCGCTTTAGTATTTGACCCATAACACGACCGCTCAACCAGTCTTAAAGGCACCCGTTAACCCTCATATCAAGAGATCCTCGTTAATACGATAAGATTATCCCCTGGAGTAAACTGTATTGTGTATGAACAAATAAGGTTTAAGGCAGAAGTTCTGAGTATGTAATCCCGTTATGAAATTTGAATTTGTAAATTTTTATGATAATATTATGTAAATGTATGATACGACAACATTAACCTATACCTCTTTTTGGATACAAAATTGTTTATAAGGAACAAATGCACCTTATCAAAAATGATCATGGAACATTTTAGATGAGCGTCTTAATAAAATACAGTTTCTCATGTTTTAATACATCAGTGGTATTGCCAGATGAGTGGTAGAGCCACGCTGTAAACAGGATTATCTACAGTTTCAATGGGCCGGGTTGACCGGGTTGTTACCATTGGTATACAGAAAAACGACGTAAAGTAGCAACATACTGCTACGTTTCGTACGATAATTGAGATATCCCCCACCCCTTTCCAATCCCTTAATTATCCCTTTCCGTTAAGGTCGGCAACGCACCCATGATTCTTTTCGTATAGTGGGTGTATGTGGGTGTTGGTGATAACTTACCATCAGGTGACCCACTTGCACGTTTGACGGCCTGTGCTATAAAACAGTTGAGAATCTTTCTAGTCCATGCTTGGACATCCTACCGTACATTTACAAAATCCTTATAGAAACTTTAAACAATACATTTACTGCCTACTGACCAAAATGTTTAGTACCGTTACTTTATTTGACTTCACTTTAGACATTGGCTGCGACTTGAAGCGCGTGTCTTGTGCCTTTAAGTTTCCCACAAAGAGTTTTTGACGTAAACTTCTAAACTTGGCACTTTGGGATATAAATGTAATTCAGTGTAACAAACTTTCAGCTTCATTACTTTCTTTCATTGAAAGACATTCAGGTAAGAAGTTTTACTTGTAAACATTTGGTATAGGTATTATGTAGGTAACAAATGTGAAAGGAAGGAATCATGTTCAATTTCATTTAATTTTTTTAGACTATACATTTCTACGGCTAAATTACAAAATAGATAATCGAGTACTTATTACAACAAATAAAATAAATAAATACACCCAACAGTCACACAAATAGTCCTGACACTAGTTTAACCTGTGTCGTGAGTATCAAGAACTATGAAGGGAATGCAGTCCCACAAGACCCAGACCCGAAACAAATATTTGTGGATCACACAAACATTTATCTCAGTGCGGGAATCGAACCCAGGGCCTCTCTTAATTAATTGATTTGGTAAAGTATAACAACATTAAAGAAAGAAAAAAGGATATATAGACAATTTTGTCTACAGCATGAATGGGCCGGCTCGTCCGGGTCGTTACCACTGTCTCACAGAAAACCGACGTAAACTAGCAGCTTGCTGCTGCGTTTCGTACTGTGAGTGAGATATCCGGAGGCCCAAATCCCGGGCCCTTCCTAATCCCTTAATTATACCTTTCCTTTAAGGTCGGCAACACGCCCATGACTCTTTTGGTATTGTGGGTGTACATGGGCGGTGGTGATCACTTACCATCAGGTGACCCACTTGCTCGTTTGTCGGCCTCAGCAATAAAAAAATAAAAAATATCTTTATATATATAATTCTACTGTACGTGTGTATGTCATTGAACTCCTCCTAAACGGTTGGACCGATTTGAATGATTTTTTTTGTATGTGTTTGGGTGGCGACCTGGATGGTTTAGATTTACAATTGGACCCGGTAGGTGGAGCTGCTGTAGTTTCGGAAGAAACCGCACGGGACAGCTAGTATATTATATAATTGTAGGCGGCAAAGACCATGCTTATAAATATTATTATGAGAAAAAAAACACAATTAACTGAGCATCCCGGGGAGAAGAAAATTATCAGTTACGACCTTGCTTTTCTCCGTCAGCTATGGTTCAACCGCAATCCGGAAGTCATCAATCAAGACTTAAGATCGCCCCCTTGGGTACAACGTACAAAAATCTACTCAATATTATACTTAAACCCTGGCTCTAATCCAAGAAGGTAGGTACGATCTAATATAGAATTATTACAAAATATGGGCCATGGAGAAATAAATTCAGAAAACGGTCATACGTCCATGTTTACTTAGTTGGCTAACTCTATCATGTATTACATGTAACCAGCCATTCTCACATAAATAATGTCCTATTTTGGCTTAAAACCAACCTACGAACAAAGTTTTGTTATAACTTACAAACACTACCTTCTTTATTACTGAACTGCTTACATGTTAAATCCTTTTTTCCTAAATTTAAAATTTGCCACATTCATATCAAAATAATGGAAAAATCAACATTTATTTAATTAGATTCTGATGTCTATAAACCGTGAATGATACACTATAAATAAAAATAGGCAATACGTGTCAGGACTGGGACGTCTTTGAATGTGTAAATGAAAAGCTGTTCAAAACATTCGCGAAAGCGATCAACTGATGAAATATTGATAGAGGTTTGTTAAAAAAACGCGCACGTACCTCTGTTTTAGGATACTTTAACTTTATGAGATCGTATATATCTACTGACACACTTTTTTACGCTGTTCACATTTATAACAAGTGCGTGTCGAACTCGCGCACCAAGGGTGCCGTTTCACCCAAAGACTTTAATGTATACTACTAGACAAGCTGCGCGGTACACAGTAATTGTACCACTAAGTTGCGGTCAATTGGCCGTAACCCAATATTACCATCTCGCTTTCTCTCAACTAGAACACCTATCGTGCTCGCTGCCTGTGAGCTGTCAAACTCCCGCGTTATGTGATGCAAATTTACTTCTAACCAGCTAGTAGTATACATTAAAGTATGTGTTTCCACCACATAATATCGCATGGTCATCTTATCATTAGCCAATTTTTAACCAACTTCAAGAAGGTGGAGGTTTTCAATTCTGTATGTTCACGCATAACTCCGATGTAATATTTGGGTTTTGAGGTCTATTTTTGAAAATTTTAACTTATAATTTAATAATTACTAGTATTTGTTGTTTTATTTTATCACTTCAAGACTAAAGCTTGTATGTATTATCGATTCTACAATAAAAGAAAAACATGTACTTATATGGATAGCTCGCCTTAATTCTTTAGTTGCTGTTTCTTTTTTGCTATTAGTTAAGACCTATTACGGTTAAAATGATACAGCGGGAAGAGGGAAGACGGTAAGGCAGACAGTAGATGCACTGTAGACTTAGTAATAGGGCCTCATTGACATCCTTTGGGTACGAGACCCTAAAAAATATTACTAACGTGTGTAATGTCATCATTTCTAATCTTATATCATATTCTATGACATAAGATAAGATTCTTCTTATCTTCAAACAATTTTGTATTATTTAATTTCATGAATAAAATAATCTGAATTGTTATGAAATAATTGAATTATGTTTCAAATAAAACATATTATGTAAGACGCATAAAACACAAAACGATATAATCACTTTAATACAAACAGGAAAAAAAAACGACCAACCATTAATCAGTTCTAGAAATAAAACTAGTTTATACGGATTTTATCGCGGTTTAATTTTTATTGTAGTCCCGACGACTATTTATTTTAGTGCCAAAGAACACCGATTCCTACCTAGGATGATTCGCGAGGCTATTGAAATTAAGAAACACCCAAATTTCAATAGAGAAGATGGTTGAAAGCTTGCACAATGATCCTGGGATCCAATTATACATTTAATTAAATCGGAACCCAAAAGACCAACTGCCAGACCTCAAGACACCGTGAGCTCTTTCTGCGTAGATCGGACTAGTGTCAACTAACTTTTTTAAATAATTAAAAATTATATGTATAATTTTAAATTGAAGGAAGCCAATGTAACATTAACTTTTCGAGACGACCTACACCTCAGTCTCTCCCGTGACCACGAAGACTGAAAAACTTTCAAAACGTCGGGTCTAAAATAAAAATAAAATCCGTATAAACTAGTTTTTTTTTTTTAGTATAGGCCGGCAAACGAGCAAGTGGGTCACCTGATGGTAAGTGATCTCCACCGCCCATATACGCCCACAATACTAAAATAATCATGGGCGCGTTGCCGACCTTAAAGGAAAGGGATAAGTAAGGGATTGGGAAGGGGATATCTCACTCACCGCACGAAACGCAGCAGCAAGCTGCTACTTTACGCCGGTTTTCTGTGAGATAGTGGTAACGAATCGGACGAGCCGGCCCATTCATGCTGTAGACGAAACTGTCTACAGCGTGGCTCTACCACTCAAAGTAGTTTTATTTCAATGTGTAATATTCGCGTAAACCTAAGAAATCACAGTTCTAGAAACTTCTACTCAAAATGAAACACAACGATAATCCTTAGACGGGGTTTGCGTACACACAATCCTTCAGTTGTAAGTTAAGTCAGTTGCGGGACGAACTTTGTAATCCTCACCTCAATGTGGATGAGCCAGTTGTTATTAACCGAAACTGAACGATACTTGAACGCCTTTTGTTTGTGTTTAAGACACTCTTGTTATAAAATTATATCAGTGCTTGCAAATTTGTGGTCGATTGAACTAGATGGACTTAACGATTATCAATAGATAGATATAAATAAAAAATATATCTCTACCAATTTATTCTCAAGATGTAAAGGTTCAAAGTTCAACTGACGTGACAAATAATTCATACAATTATTACGGTAGAGCTATTTATGCTAGTATACCATTTTTTTATTCACCTAAATATAGAGACTTGTAGGTCGCTTGTTTATGGAAAGCGCCACCCCAACCCATAAACAGAAGCAACACCACTCAGAACTTTTAATTACGAAGTACTACATGGTATTATTATTGCAAATTTGGATGATAAGTTTCATAATGTTCACAAAATTCGCCGGCTTCAATGTCCTTCAAACCAATATACAACAGTGCTTATACACTACTGCTTGACAGATATAGCCAAAGCGAAGATTTCTACCCAGACGGACTTGCGCATAGGGGAGAACTGCCACCTGGTGACATTGGAGGATAAGTGTAATTTATTTATTAGTTATCATTATTATTAGTGTCTACTAGGCAAAATGGAGACCGTCCGTGCCTCAGAGCATAAGCTATGATGCATAATATGCCAAATGCTAACCGACCACAGCGGGTAGACCTAGTCATTAACACTGTGATTGTTCTGAAGATTATGGCAATAGGCTCACCAACATTCTATATATCTATGTACTAGCTACTACTCTTATCCTATGCGTATTACATAAGAAACTTCTACCCATGCGCCTTTAACAAACAATTAGAATAGAAAAGCTTCACCACAGTAATCACTATAGAATTTCCAAACTAAAAACTAATTTTGTTTTTTTATAGCAAGTGGGTTATCTGACAGTAAGTGATCTTCACTGCCCTTACACCCACAATACCAGAAGAATTTAAAGGAAAGGGATTGGGAAGAGGCGGCGGATTTTGGGCTTTGGGGTATCTCATTGAAGGTACGAAACGCACCAGCAACTTGTTATTTCATGTCAATTTTCTGTGTGACAGTGTTAACAACTCGATCAAGCTCGCCCATTCATGCTCTAAACAAAATTGTCTACAGTATGAGTCTACTACTCATGTAATTAGATATTGATACATAAGTGCAATCAATGTAAAATCTAAAAGCCAAAACTTTCTCTAACATGTGTTAAAAAGCATGATGGGCCGACCCTGCTGCGAGTGGGATAAGGGCAGGTGGAAGAGGAAGGGATTGCAATGAGTTTATCCTCTTAAATGACGTGGACCATTGCCTCTGACAAACGATTCTATGCTTACGTATGGTTTGAAACTACGCAAAAACTCGATAGAGCGAGGTTTGAATAATTGACGCTCGGATTTTACGGCAAGAAAAAAAACGAAATACAAATAAATACTCCATTATGAAAGCGAATCATTAAGTTGTGATATTTGATATATAATTTACCGTCTGTGCAATTATTTGATGTTCAATCATTCATTTTTGAATATTAAGGATTAAGATAAACTGCCTAAACGTTATTATTTTATTTTGTATTATTATAAAAGTGTAAAGGCCATAATAAATGTATAGAAACGAATGAAAATATCACCCATTGTTTATATTTACCCTTTTGAGACAATAATAATTACCGTAGACAGTTCGTAGAACATCTACGCCGTAGCATATAACGTAGCGCCGTAGATATTCTATATAATCAACCTATTATAATAAATGCCCAGCCGTTTGCCTAATGTTAATCCCATACTGGAGGATCCAAATCCGAACAAATCATGCATAAAAACTTTTGTAAAGATGGCCGACCGAGGGAATTCAGCCCAGATTCTCCCGATACTCGCACTAAACCAAGTTTGGTGACAGTTGTCAATCGCACATGTTAGGATATTCAGATATTAATGCATAGTATAAATTTATTATTCACAATTAATGATGAAATTTATAAAATTAATAAATGAGAGAAGCAGTTTTAATCTAAACACAACACAGTCACATGAGCAAATTATATCTATAATTGTTTTTGCGTAGGACCGTTGTTTTTGTTTCATTCCCTCTGAAATTACATTTTCGTGTAATCCGTTTATTTAATTTATGTGTGAAATTATCATGGACGTAGGTGGAGTTGGTTCAGATATAATCCTTATTTAAATTGTAATAATATCATAAGTATTTCACATCTATATTAGAAATGTGAAATAGTGAAATTATTTCTTATATTAAACAGGTACAAGTTCAGGTTAAACTAACGGCGTAATAAATATTATTCGTGACATAAAACCCATTTTCAGTTCTTGGCAAAACCATTTTATTCAAATAAATGATTACCTGCACATTACCCGACTTGGCTATCAAACACAAAGCCTTAACAGCCAAAACTCCTTAGTTAAAGCTTAAGCTAACCATGATGTAGATTGTAGAGCTTATGCTTCAGCTATAATATTATAGCTAACCACACGCTGGCATAACGCCACCAACAGGATATTGATACACCAAAATTAATTAGCTGATAATTTCAAGTCCATTATCCACAAAATTGGGGCATAATTAAAATCGAGCAGATAATATGGCGTTGAACGGTCGACATCCGATAAATATATCCGAAAGGTTTATCTTTTTTTTATAGCAGAGCGCTAATGACCAAGGAGTCACGGTAATTGATCTCCACCGCATATGTATAGGTTTCTAATATCAGAATCCTGGACGCGTTGCCGACCTTATAGAAATGGGATAAGGGATTTTTTGTTTTCCTCTAGCAGTTTGGGTATGTGAGACACCAATATTTCTAATATTCGATACTTTTATGTCGTACCGACAGATAGTATATACGCGGCAAGTAGGTACCGACGCGACGTTATGACAAATCATTAGTAGCGGGAGGCGGCTGAATGAGGAAGGCGGAGGACCGTCAAGGGTGGCGCGAACTTGGAAAGGCCTATGTCCAGCAGTGTCAGGCTGATGGATAGATGATTCGTAGAAATTCGCGTCGTGTACACGAGTAGCCTGCGCTCCATCTACGTTTAGGCACACGCTATCAGACATCGTTTGACACGATAATAGTAACTATTATTGAAAGAACTTTTGATACTCTTACTTCAAGATTTTGTTTTATATATAAACCACACTTTAAAAAATACAAGTATAAAAATAATTAAATCAAACCAGTACTCATGAATTCATATCCTTTTATTGCCCACTTAGATACGCGAGGAATGACATGTATAAATATATACAAATCATCCCCAACAAAAAGAAAATAACTAAAGAAAGCTTATCAAGAACATGTGGCGTGTATCGAATAGATCGCACTATGGGAGTCTCCAAAAGTCGATAATAGTTGGTAACGCCTGTACTAACAATAACGCCGAACTGTTGACAAAACACAATTCAATAAGATTACATCATATATGCATTTCGATTTCATATTTTGTTTTGTATCTTAAAGCATCCGTTGCTACAACCAGGCCAATATTAGGCGTTTCTTACGCTTACATGTAATAAACTGTAACCATGTTTACCTCATTCTGTATTGTTAACAGATGAAACGACTAATCGACTGCCCGGTTTAAAAAGTTTTTAAAAAGACTCATTACTATTTTGAAATCTTCAGTAGGTGTTTTGATAACAAAAAAACTGACTAGTTAACGTTTCTTTGAAGATACGTTCATGATTTAACCATCCGAGTGAAGGCGTTTCTCATTTGACATTCAAAGCTGCAATACAGTGTGCAGCGATGCTATGCTCGACATTTTACAACAGCTACGATCCTTTACTTGGACCGTAAAGAATATGTTCTAATTTAAACGAAAGACGCAGTCTCTCGACAATCGACATTTTATTTGTCTGGCTGAAAATATGAACTTTACATTTAAATGCATACATCATTTTGTGTTTTAAAAATATGTTTCGAAGTTGGGGTAATAAAAACAGAGTCTGGCATAATTAGATTAAAGACAAATTAACCAAAGTTACTAGTTATTTTCAATGTTGCCATAATTTAGACGCATCGTAAGCCTAACCAAATTATACCACTAATAGTGTATCTCTATAGAATACGATAATTACAAAACGCTAATAAACAGCTCTTCTGATAACATTATGATTTAATAACAATTTAAGCATTTAGAGTAATCGATAACCAACTCTTAGTACGTAGTAATATTAGGTATTTTGTGCTCTTAGTATAAAATATCCATATGACCTCGTACGCGGAGGCCGTCTGGGTCAGAACTACCGCTTTGTCTATTTCTGTCGGCAAGCAGCAGTGTGTAAGCACTGTTGTGTTTCGGTTTGAAGGACGTTGAGGCCAGTAAAATTACTTGAAATTATGAGACTTAACAACTTATGGCTCGGAGTGACGAACGTATTCCGGTACCATGCAAAGGTTTGTGATTCAAAGTTCTGTGTGGTGCTGCGTCTGTTTCTGGGCAGGTGTGGCGCTTACCATCAACTGAGTTACATGCTCGTTTCGTCATTCAAATATAAAAAGGTAAAATAGAATACTTTAAACTGGAGTTAAGTTAGCGCGAATAGCAAACGACTCGGTAAACCATACCAAAACATTAGTAGTGTGCCTGATTAACTTATAATTTTATTAAGGCTAGAAAAAAAACAAATACAAAAACACATCCGACCCTTCCATTCACAGCGTATATGATGTCAATGATGCCAGAATGTACTATACGACAGTTCTGACGGATTAATTAGAGACATACGACAAGTACGGATCTTCGAACGAGGCCTACTGATCGAAAATATCGGCTCGTGATTCGCCGTAATTGATACGATGGAAATATTTCCTTATTTCTTCACGGAAACAATTATTGCAAGGTATTATGTGACACAAATGGAACGCTGCTTTGTACCGTAAAGGCAAATGGAAACTCGATCTTTTCCATTATCCTACTCAAAGAAATTGTATAAAGGACTTGTTTTAGTTGGAATTTAAACTATTGTAATGGTTACAGATGGCATTGTTCACGTAGATTAAATTCCTATATGTTGTCCTAGCAAGTTATTTAATGTGACTGTACCCTTCGGATATACTCTGTCCGTAATCTATGCAATTAGATGTACAATGGTACATTTCACCCGAATAGCAAAGCTGACAGAACTGCTCTGCTGATAACAAAACTAGAATGAGAACGGGTAGGCTGTAACCACCGTAACGTTGAAACGGATTAACTGAACATGTTCAGGTAACTGAACCTTGATATGACCTGAATACAAGAAACAATCACCTGTGGAAACTACCTGACATAATAAAGACATAAGCTAATTGCTCATATTGACCGCCCCTGGCGGTCGATCATGATCGAAGAATATTACAATTTCTAACAATAAAAAAAACGGATGTACGGAAAAGAGGTGCTCAATTCGACGTTATTTTTTGGTATTATTCTCAGAGTGATTCAATCACATAATGATTTTTGCATTTGAAAGGGTAGCGCAAAAGTGATCGCTGATTTAAATTTCAAAGAGATTCCACTCTTAAGGGGGTGAAACCGCAGATGAAAGAATAAAACTTCGTCATTTATGCAGCTTTTTTTAATAATTTTATCATAAAAAAACCGGCCAAGTGTATGTCAGACCACGCACAGTGAAGGGTTTCGTAGCCAGGATTAACATTCATACTTTTAAATAAGTTTGAGACACCTAAAATAAGGCGAACGCAAAAATAAGTTTGTATTTTCCAAAGAAACTGAAACACAAAGTTATTTTTGCGGTCGCTAAACTAAAATATTGTACTACAGAAAATATCCCGTATCTCAAAAACTATACAATCGAGCTTATTGCAACCAATTTTAGTTTGAAGTAAATTTAAAGTTATACTACCTTGAATTTATTACAATTTTCCAGTCAATAGAAAGTTAGAGGGGGATACAATATTGCACACGCATATTTCACAGATTAATTACTTGGGCTAGCTCGACCGGATCGTTACCACTGTCTCACAGAAAACCGACATAACGTAGCGGTTTGCTAGTGCGTTTCGTACGGTGAGTGAGAAATCCGGTGGCCCGGAATCCCAATATTCCTTAGCTTTAAGGTCAGCAACGCGCCATTATTCTTCTGGTATTGTGTGCGTACATGGGTGGTTGAGATCACGTACCATCAGGTGACTCGCTTGTTCCTTTGCTAGGCTATGTTATAAAAAAGACAAACATGATGGTTTCTCTTTTGCAATTTGGCCACGGAACCCTAAAAATACAGACAAATTGCGAATCTCCTCCTTTTTTAAGTAGGTTTAAAAACCCGATACAACATCATACGAGTCTCTAAACCAATGAAAACTCAGCTATTAAAAGGAACTAGATAAACAATTAAGGCTTGTTTTGGCATGGTTAAGTAAAAAAAAGGAATTTGATAATTAAAATAACTTAGATCTCCGATCTGGCACACATTGTTAAAAACAGAATGAATATTTATAATGTAACATAAATTCCATTTGATTGTTATTTGTGCCGGGAGCAAACAAGTCGAGACTTATATGGAACGGCAAATATGAGGGAACATGTCAACATGGTACATGAGGTAATATTTCATTATACACATGCAGGGGAGGAATGGTTTGAACGTGCCATATATATAAAGCATACAAGAGAAGTAAAAAAGTACCAAACAGTGCATTTTTATTGTCTTTGGCTAAGAATACATGAAGGGGATAGAAGATGAAGACAATTCCATGCATATGTTATTGGATGCGAAATAAAAATGTACAGAAGACAATTCCATGCCTGTTATTGGATACGAAATAAAAATATACATTTAATATAATAAAACATATAGGTATATTCCGAAGCTCATATCGAAATGAGAGTTCAGGATTTCAATTCCCGCAGTAGAATAAATTAAGAAAAAATGTGACCTGCATATACTTAGCTTCATACAGTATTGTCGAATCAATTTCGGGAATAATCCGACTGTGTGATCAGGAAGATCCACGACACACCGAATCCTGGTGTAAAAACGTGGTGATATTAATGACTGTAGATCATACTACTGACTAGCTTCTGCTCGCGGCTCCGCCTACGAGAATATCCTTATCCGGGATAAAAAGTAGCCTATGTTAAGAACATAGGCTGTTCTCGCAGAGATAAGTCTAGGGCATAGTCTACCTGTGTGCCATTTAATCCAAAACCGTTTAGCTGTTAAAGTGTGATTGACTAACAAACATCCAGTCACAAATTCACGAACATCCAAACTGTCATATTTATAATTGTAGGATGAGCAAGTTAGTATTAATAATCTCTGTGCATGTAATAGAATGTAATCTATTGTTATTTTATGACATAAGTGATATTAGATATATTTTGGAAATAATTTAGAAGACATTAGGAAAATTCCTTATTTATGTATGCGATATAAATTATTTAATGGCTGCATAAGCATACATTATTGCCGTAATCGATTATGTTTAACTTAAAAAACGTAAGGATCTTTTTACATAAATAAATTGTGTAATACATAAAAATATATCTTAATAATTTAAAAATACATCTTACTGCTACGTTAAGTTATTGAGCGATATGAATGAAACATCACCTCTTTTATGCTGGATTGTCTATTCACTATTTTCCGTTTATATTCTAGTATTTTTATAGCACTAACAGACTGAAAAATGTGGAACATAATCGCATTAGTTATGTCTAGTATGGGCTCTTCTCGTATCGTCAATATGATGGAATTATATAACAGCGATATTACGAATTAATTATAATAAGCAGATATCTAAATACCTTATAGAGGTGATAACTAGTTAATGCTACACACTTACAGCATGATATGTCCAAAGTTTATTAAAACAGTTTTTACCAACTTATTACTCTTACGTGAAATTATTATCTCATAATATTACCAGTATTATATAATCGAGGAATCAACATCGCGTAAACGTAACTATTTATTTTTATTTAAAGCTCTGAAGATATTTAAAATTGTAATTATATTTTTTTCACGATAGCCAGAAACAAAATAAACAAATAGAAATAAAATCTATTCTAAATTTTCATTACAGTTACTGGCATACAATATCACTGGAGAAAGATTTATAATTCAGAAACCATAATGTGAGCGCGGCACAATTATGCCGAATCCCATACGCGCCGGTGAGCATGATACGGGCGGCCGTCCCGAGAGTCGGATGGATACTGGATGCTGGATTTGCCGCAGGAGCCTGCGTCACAACCACTGGACCTCGACACCTTTTTGCGGGTCCCTAATTAATAACCAGCCATGACGTGAACACGCGCGATGTCAAATCTCTTTCAATGCAAGTAAGGGTCTTTTATGGTGGAGTGTTAATGAAACTCCTTGTTAACGCTCTACGACACACGAGCAATTTGCGCAGAAGTGGTTTACGAGCTACATGATCGTTTGCAAAGCATTATATGATATTTTTTGCGGTGAGGGGAATATATTCATAGCATTGTAGTATTGACAAGCATAATATTATATTTTTAATACGATAAAACCTTGCACATGTCTATTGTGAAACTAGTTTCAAGTCCGATAGTTAAAGCTATTGCGGATTTTTATCCGAATGTTTCTTTTATTCTTTTATATTTAATTTGAACCATTGAAATCAGCAATAACCTATCGGAATGGACTGCCGGCACAGAAGTCACGGGTTCAATTCTACACTCAGGTCACACAACTCTGACTTTTCGACGTTACGTGTGTCATTCAAATCAAATATATTTATTTATTTATCTATTCTATATAACTGTTCTATTCTCCATAAGAACTTCGAAGGTATGTGAAGTCTATTAATTCGCATTAGGCCAGCGTGACCCGTATCCAGCAGCGGAACAGTAGGTATAATACAGGGCTGGTAAAAATTTAATATACATTTAAATTTATATTGTTAGATTAATCCTACAAATGTGAATGTTTGGTGTTTGTGACTTTGTAAATTTGGATGTGTGTTAGTCAATGATTAAACGGTTTTGGATGTAAATGAAGGTCGTTTTACAAACAACTATTTGCAATAACGGTTTTTTGGCTTAGATCAACAAACGAACAAGTCGGTCATCTGTAAATCAGTGATCTCAATGGCATATAAACAGTCGCAATACCAAAAGAATGCAAATGGATGCGCTACGAACCTTTATGAATATTGATTGGGAGCGGGGAGGATTTCGGCCTCCGCAAATCTCACTGTACTAAGCTAGTTCTATGCTAATTCACGAGGGTTTTCTGTGTGAGTAACCCGGCCGAGCCAGCCCATTCGTTCTGTAGACAAAATTGTCTACAGCCTATCTATACCACCTACGGAATTATGTGTACGTTTGAAGGAAATCTATTCAGTAATTTAAAATGACAGATCCTTTTCTAATTAATATCAGAAGGGTTTGATCCACAAATATTTGTTTTCGGTTTGAGTGTTTACTCTCCAGAGAGGTTGACGTCAAGCAGCGGACCGATCGTAATAACTACAAGCCATATTTTTCTGTAATATGTGTTGAAAATCATGTTGCGCCGACCCCACTACGAGTGAGATAAGGAGAGATTAAAGAGAGAAAGAAATAAACCACAACAACATTGTTTTCAGACTATGTCGCGGAATTCTATAGAATTAATGCATATTTTACTTAACCCGATACCATACACCTAAATACACATAGTAAGTAGGTATGGTATGCCTATTAATATGCGATCCAGACAGAATGGGTTATTAGACAGCTCCTTGCGTCCTGTTTGGCTGACCGCAATTCGCGAGTCAAGGATACCCTGACGAAGTGGGTCCTTAATGAAAGAGGGGATAAATTTTGTAGATACGGCATAACATCGGGCTCACGGACGTCATGGAAGATTAAACATGGCCGCCTTCAAGATAATGCCATTATTTATCTCTTTGTTTTTATTAACAAATATTATTACAATATTTTAGCAACAGCTGTATTTGATTAAGCATTTCGTGGCTTAAAATTATTTTACATATTCTACATGAGAGGGAGAGTTTAGTTAAATTATATACAAGGGTACTACTTGCCTTAATTCGTAATTAAATTCTCTCTTTGTTTGATACGTGTATTTTTATCTGCCTAACTAATTTATAAGTGTGTAACCAAGCGGTATAAGGTCAGCATTTTACAGCAATTATGTTTCGTAATGTTCTCCACTAGGAACATAATTGGTTTAAAAAAAAAACAGGTGTATCCTTTCATTACAGTAAATGATTAACTTACTTGAAACGGCCAATCTACTTAATTTTTACGTCTTTTTGTCGTTCAGAATATACATTTACGAAGAGTACATCATTTTATACATAAAGAAAACGCAGTCTGTACGTTCTGTCTGTCATACAATTTACCTGTATGTTTAAAAAACACTGTAGTTATTGTAACCACATTCCTCGGCAAATAAATTTTTCATTCATTTATTCTGGAGAAGACTATAAGGGTGAACGCACACTTAAACGCCGCAAGAGGTGCAGGGGTACAATCATCATTTATTAAAATTATTATTCCCCAGAGGGGTTGACGTCAGGGAGGCGGCCGGGTGTAAAAACTACAAGCCAAATCTTTCTGTAACATGTGTTAAAAAGCATGTTGCGCTGACCCCACTGCGAGTGAGATAAGGGTAAATGGAAGAAGATTTGTATGTAATTATATGCATAATCACGCCACCCACGTCCTTTAAGCTCATTATTCTCATAGTTAGTTCTTTATAAATGAAGATAACAGTTTTAAATAGTGAAGTACAAAATAATCTACTAATTATAATCCAAGTAAATGACCCCACTTTCAAACATATCTAACCGCAACTAATACTAAGTGGAATATAAATCCACTCAAACACATTAGAGCTGAAGTTTGGTCAACAGTGCAGCGATAACGAGCCTCGCCTATCGGCATAAGAACCCACAAGACTTCTCTTGATACAGTGTAAAACTGTATACCGTAGAACAACTTAGAAATAAACAGAAACGTTGGTGAAATCACCTAATTTCGTATTAACAACACCGGACTCTTGTTTTGTTGCGAAAGTATTTAACGCTTCATTTAACAAGGTATAGTATCTATGATTTTTAGATGTTGACCTAATATTAGTCATACAGTGTATTAGGTGCAAGCGGCACAGAATCAAGGGTTACGAATGAAGTATGAAGTTCTTTGCTATACAGCAATAGACGCTTTTTAACTCAATGTGCTATTAAAGGCTGATACCCATCGACAACTCAATAGTTGTTGTAGTGTCAATATACTCAGAATCAGAACTTACGAATTCAACGTACAAGCTCTCGTTGCTCGTTCTCTTTACTTACACTTAAGTCAAGTGGAAACAAATAGGAGAGTTTGACCGCAAATTCTGACAGTGTGGTTAATCTCTTATTTAAATTATTTCCTAAAATAGTTTAAAGTTGTGTTTGTTTTATAAATGTGGTGTGAATTAGTGCAAAAATATTCAAAGATTTTGAATTTTGAATTAAATATTCAAAGTGATAAACAGTGTATTGAAATATAGGACATTTATTTTTAACGTTTGTAATTAAGCACCAGACGTGCTCCTAAAATTGGAATACGAAAACTTTGCCAACATGGACGTACTTAGAAAAAATGTGGCCGATATAACAACTCGGAGGCAAAAAAGGACTATAGGATAATGTTTTGTTTACGCTGTAGACAGTTACATCTCTACCAGCAATGAGCTGGTTCAACAGGGAATCCAAATGAAGTGGTGGTTTGCTGTTGCGTTACTTACAATATATCCAGTCAGACGCCCAATCCCCATATCGCAAAGGAGGCAACGCTCCGCCGATATGCTAATGAAAAGGTAATGGTTTATTTATATAAGAATCGGGCTGTTGGTTATTAAACCTACTGACTGCTTTTGTCATCTCAAAATGCACTGTAACACATCCAAACTTTATGCAAAGCGGCCAGCGGCGTCAAATAAGCAAGTTCCGAACTTAAAACGCTTGCCACTCACCCGAATAATAAAAATGGGGCAAATAAAATCCTGTTTGCAACAACTCCACATCGAATATATATTTATTGTTCACTTTTGACACTTCCAACCACTTTTGTTTTGAAGCATCGAAATGTGTAAAGCACATCGAAATAAGATGACAAGAAACTTAACTCAAGAATAAAATGACCCCACCAAAACTCTGTGCAAGAGGGCGAGGCCATAAAAGTCTGCATAATAATCTCTAGTTGACACTTGATACGTCTAAATTTTTGCGCGGTGCAGAACGTCGTATCTCGATCTAGAAATTTAACATTAACTTTTATGATTTAAAGTTGATTTTGAACGTTCATAAATTTTTGTTGCGTGTATGAGTGTTACGTGTGATTTTACCTTTGCATGTATAAGTAAGTGAAGCCGTATTTTTTGGCAGATTCATATGAGAGTTATCGTTCTAGTTACCTTATTTCGATTGTAAAGCATATTGGATATATCAGTGATTCATACAGCTAAGGCTCGCTCTTACCACGGCGTATAAAATGCCAACGATACAGCATTTTTAAATGTTTATATAGGAAAAATTAAAAAAGTTGAATATGGAACATTGATAGCGTCTATAATTACGCCAGAAGAAATTATAATAACAATTACCTATATTAAATTTTATTGTTATTATTCCATTTATTCCTGGTTCAACCTTTAAAAGTCCAACTTGAAACCAACGTCTGAAGTACTAGCTAGGGAGCTGGGGAATTAGCTGGATGTAATTAAGAAACGCATTAACGTTAATTTTACAACGCTTTAAAAATCATTGGAGCCGTGGCGCGGGTGGTCATTAATAAATACCACCTTGCTGTGACTATTCGTAATTCTAATTAATGGCTTTGTGACACACCGCCTTTTCGAGGGGACGATGAACAATGCAGAATATTTTCTTTTATTGACCTTTGACAGACGAATTGACGACCCGTAATGAACGTATGGGATTTAAACTCATTGTTATTATAATGCGTGTCGCGTCGTCCACCTTTGTATACTACAATTTTTACGTCACAACTGAATTCAAAATGGCCGTCAGTGTTATCCCTGTATTATAAAATAAATAAATCTTAAATAAATATATTTCGCGTATTTATTTTGAGGAAATAAATAATATGTGGTTTTAGACTAAGAGATAAATATTTGAAAGTACATTTAAACAGAGTAGAATACCCTATTAACCAACCACAGCATCTCTGTGTATAAAGAGACGCGGGTGTGTTGGAAAGCACATAATAATGAAAAGCGTTTCCCTCAAATTACCAGCATTTGTGTCACCTAAATAATGGTTTAGCGTCAATTTGGGTACGATAAATCTACAGAACAATTAAGGTTAAAGTACCATTTCCCAATTGTATAGCTACTTGTGCATAATATATTGTGTAGGTAACGATCGCTTGCTAGAGTTGAGTCGTATCGAGTATCGACATATAGGTAAGACACTTTTATATCGACTTTTAAACATGGACAAAAAAGAGGGTTGTTATAAGTTTAATATATGTGTGTGTGTGTGTGTGTGTGCGTGTGTGTTGCTGGTTTAATCAAAATGGTTCTTAGCTATGTTTATGGAAAATTTGTTTAATTAAACATGTATATCTGTAAATCTGTATATACAGATTAAATAAATAAAATGTGTTTATGCATTTCGTTTTAAGCATCTGTTAACTAGATAAAATGATAAGAATGACCTATCGTTAGATGCTGTCTAAAAATTATGAAAGCAAAAACAATTAATATTCTCGTAGAAAAACTACGGTTCCAGTGTACTATTAATTCTTTGACATTTTATTACGTCATCCCTCAAGTATATTAAAAACATGTTGGTATCGCCTAACGAGGTTTTTGGCAAATGTTGTATATTAACCTGAAAACTGCAAGAAATATCTATATTAGAAAATCCGTCCATTTATCGTTTAAAATATAACCTACTTTGATACATTCTAGAAAGCAATAAAACAATACTACTGAATGCCTTATTCCCCATAACCGTAAGAACTCGTAACGCGACCGCATTATGCCAACTTCGCGAAATGAGCACCGAATATTCTTTAAGCCAATGTCAAATGCTCATAACAAGCACGTAACGTACCTCATCGCGGTTATATTTGATATTGGCGTAGAAAATCCTCTCAATGCCGATTTCAGGAAATCAAAGTAGCTTGGTCAGTTTAATGGAACGCAGGCACGTTAAGAATCCACACGTTCGTAGTGAATAAGGCCCCTGATCATTCAATGAAACTGATATTCTTATTTAAAAGTATCACACTAATTAATCTTGCGTTAAATGTCTTGAACTACTCTTTTAAGCCGCATTGAGATGAAGAATTTATCGCGTGACACATGAGACAAACTCTTTGAAACAGTTTGAAAAAGGAATCAATTTTTTTTTTTTTTATTCAATAGTAAAAAACAGTTAACATTAATTTGTACAAGAGATGTAACATAAACTAATTTATGTTATATGACGCGGCCTCGTAAAGGAGAGTTTTCTTTTATAATCCCTATTTAAGTGGTGAGATTTTCTCGTACGACACCAGCGTGAATATCATAAAAAACCGTAATTTACGTCGACGCATCATAAGATTCTTATTTTTAATTCTCGCCTCGGTCGTGCGACCACCTCTCCATCTGAATAGGACTTTACTTTTACGAAACCTGCCAGAATCATAATGGCCAAGTTTATGAATATTAACAATACTACAGGTACTGTCTTTCTCCTACAGGTACACACTTACCCAACACAATGTATAAAATGTTTTATTGTAGTAAGTTTTACTTTTATAAGTTGGCAACATTAGATACATAATTAATTTGAAGACGTATAAAGATTTGTAACGCCCTCGCGTTGGTTGCAGAGATTAAGTTTCTTAGGAATAAATTGCACACTACACAGTCACTGGTGCCGTATGGTATATATGAGAAATAAAGACGTTACCAAGATTAAAAGTATTTTACAAGTTATTGGTATATAATATTTTCGTTAAAATGTATTATCTAATATATAAAATTCTCGTGTCACAATGTTCGTTCCCATACTCCTCCGAAACGGCTTGACCGATTTTTATGAAATTTTATATGCATATTCAGTAGGTCTGAGAATCGGCTACTATCTATTTTTCATCCCCCTAAATGTTAAGGGTGGTCCACCGCAAAATTTCTCTCATTATTTTTTAGACAACATTTTTTGTTTTTATTTTTTTATGATACAGCATTAAATAATACATACAACCATAAATTTTCAATCCTCTACGATCAACCCCTATTTTTTCATAGCGACATTAGTATTTTTGTCAAGCGCGTTTCTCACCGGGACTCGCCTTTAATCCTGGAAATAGGCATTCACGCGGGCGGATATATTTTTTAATTTTGTTATTCGCTTGAATTACGAAACGGGCAGGTCGCTCGCCTGATGTTAAGCACCGCCTATAAACAGAAGCAACACCACACAATACCCTTGAATTACAAAGTACTGCATGGCATTGGACTGCGCTCTTCGCCCCGAGATGTTAAGTCTAATAAATACTCAGTAATTTCACTGGCTTCAATGTCCTTCAAACCGAAACACATCAGTGCTTACACACTGCTGCTCGGCGGCAAAAACAGACAAAGCGGTGGCCACCATACCACCTTCCACCTACCCATACGGCCTCTCGCATACGGACCTAGTAAAATTAAAAGATTGTATTATGTAGTCTATGCTTCGTAAAAACTCAATGATTTACGTAATGAAAGTATTCTCATTTTTTATTAGGTATGCGAAGTTTTTATAGATAGGATTTTAGAGAGTTAATCTTAATAAAACAATACACCCGTTTATTTTGATATGGCAGCTTTACTGATATTGTTGGTAGCCCACTAGTTTCCCTCGTTCCTCCCAATTTCCATTCCTTTCCTTAGATTAACTACATATATTAAGTATATGTATGTAATTTACCCATTGTTTGGTTAGAACTCAGACAACCTATTACCATCTTGTCGCCGTTTTAATATAGTTGCAAAAGTAGATTAGAATCAAGAGAAACATTGTCTTAATGAAATTTATGCAGACTTGTAACAATAGCGAATCTGAATAAGAATGGTTATACTCAGCCCATCAGTGTGGTGCATAGGATAAAATAAACAAAAAATCTAGTATATATTTAATAAGACACGGGGTGGTTTGAAAATGTAATTCTCGTAAATAATTACCTCAATTATTTTATATCTGTATGGTGTTCGGTACCCTGCTAAACAATATACGATTGCAGTGTATAGTGATAATCTTAAAATGAACAAAAAAATATCGAGAACAGCTAAAATCTTTAAGCAGACTTCGGTTCATCGCGTCAAGCGTCAGACGCGTGATACCAGTGCCTGTAAACCACAGAGTACTTCGCGCAATATCGCGAGAACTGCGATGTGCCAGATAGGAGACACTAATATTTAATAACTGGCATTTAATACTCGTAACAATTCGTAACAGTTAACAGAATATTTAGTTGGTAGTGGCCTAGATAATTAATGTTATAGTTATGTAACAACTACTTGTCTCATGTTGTCCTATTTTAATATAATAAGAGTGAGTAGTGATAAAACTTGTAATATGATCGTATAAGAAAACGTTATTCGTTACCTAATATTAATTAAGGAGTGGATTTTGATCAATGATTTTTTTATTATACTAGAGGTCAGCAAATGAGGACGTAGGTCACCTAATGGTAGGTGATCTCTACCGCCTAAGAACAGCTACAATACCAGAAGAATCATGGGTGCGTCGCTACCTTAATAATCTTGGACCCTGGTAATCACACTCATCGTACGAAACGTAACAGCGAGCTCCGACTTCATGCCCTTTTTCAGTGGGATAATAATAACAACCTTGTTAAGTCGGCTCACTCATACTGTAGACAATGTCTACAGCGTCGCACTATAAATTGAAGCTCTAAGCATGCGAACTTTTATCGAAGTGTTGATTTCTGTATATAACCCGTTTTTGTGTGGTGCCAAAAGCAGACCAATCACGTACACAGAAATCGCCACTATGCGTTCGCGGGCACTATAAGCACTTTTATAAATCCGGGTGTAAGTATCTTATCATCGAGTTCTATCACGTCAAAATACATACTAATTAATGGCTTTGACATACGGAAAGACGAACAGACGGAATAACGAAATTATAAGGGTTCCGTTTTTAGAAAAAAAAAAAAATAATGCAGTAATTTATAATCGACTGCCTCGGTGGCGCAGTTGTAATGCGCATGCGTTACGACTGAGGCTGACGCTGAGGTCTCGGGTTCGATCCCCGGGTCGGATAAAGAGGTATTGGGTTTTTCTATTACGAAATGCTCAGTATCAGCCCGGAGTCTGGAATTTGTGCCCGGTATGGCGATAGGCTCGCCCCCTATCACATCATGGGACGGAGATACGCTCGGCGAAATGTGGGTGTACTGGTTACACCTCTGCCTACCCCTTCGGGGATTACAGGCGTGAGTGCGTATGTATGTATGTATAAGTAATTTATAATCCTCAATACTTCAAAAAAATGGTAACCGACTCCATTACATTCGATGTTCAGTCACAGTTTTGCAGGTAATTTTATACATCAAAATACATTTAACCTGTTTAAGTTTGTACGTACCAGTACATAATAATTTAAAGTACTTCATTTAATATTGTCAGTAAGTATCGACTAGGGCTCTTATTATAAAAAAGTGAAAGAAGTCTTAAAGCCCATATTACCTAAAGATCCGCTTATCGAAAAGGCAGTTCTTTCAAAGAAATGAAAAGGGAAGCCTTGTGTAAATACGGCACAAGACATTAGGCAGACTTCATTCATTCAACCAAAGACTTTAACGATCTGATATCCATATGTATTTATACTTTGAAGATACTCTCGCAAATTATTGCGGTAAGCTTTTAGAGTTCTTATTGCTGGAACCTCTTGATGTTTCTGGGAAATATCTTGCCGTTTAGATAATCTAGCCTTTAACTTTCTTAACTTTCGTTCAAATAATAACTTTTTTAACCTGCCGCTAATATCCAATCCATAATGCAGTATCTTCTATAAGAAAAACAACTTTTTTTGAACCGAAAACAAATGATGTGTTTGACAGCCTCCGTAGCGCAGTGGGCGAGTAGCCGGCTACGAAGCGTGAGGCCGTGGGTTCGATTCCCACACCGAGGCAAACGTTCGTGTCTGGGTGTTTTCGGACCGCAAGTCCCTCGTTGTTCCTGATACCCATGATACAGGTTAACCTAGTGTGGGGTCAGGACTATGTGTGTTTGGGGCCGTGGAAGAGTACAAAATAGTACCCGCAGCCCCGACCAAACAAACGCACCCGGAGGCACATCGTTGGGTTTTAGTCCGTGGGAGTCGGACATAACCGCCCCGGCCGGAATACGATTTGTTAATGATTACAGCATTACCGAGTTAATTTGTAACCCTCGTCAAAAATGGGGGTGTTATAAGTTTGAGTCTTGTCTGTCAGTCTTTCTGATAGATAGATTGATTTGTTGATATGTCTGATAGACCGATTTCATTGTGATTTTTCAACAACATATAAGAAAAACCCCATTCAAATCGATTCATTCGTTAGGCGCTAAGATGCCACAGGCAGATATATATACATACACACACACACACGGACGCAGGCACGTGCCCATGTGTACGCACGCACATACGACTAAGAACCTATGTCTATAATATATAACCATTCTAAATCAGACCACGCTTCAATATATGCAGAAGTACGAGAGACGCGTCTCCGATACCTACTCGTCAGTTCATTACTAATTCTCTCATGCAGATAAATACATTATAAGCCCACGTACTCGTAATGTTCATGCACTAATAAAGTTTTAGTATTTGCGGCAATTTATACAGAAGTATAATATAGATACTTATTATAAGAAATAAGTAAAACATACTTGAACAACACCCACGAACAGACTCCGAAGGTAAAGGAAAAATCTACGTAGGATTTAACACCTCGCATTCGCTTCTATTCATTATTTGTGACGCTATTTCATGAAAAATGTTTTTTTACTTGGAAATAAAACTTCGTAAATTTATATTTGTCAAAGTAGAAGTAGAAAAGTTACTTACTAAAGTTTTACCGAAACATAAGTATCCACTGCAGTATAGACAAAAAACTAAACAAGTTCATAGCAACCTAGATATTAGGGATCTGCCGTCATTAGTTTGGGCGATGTTGTCCGCAGTCGCCAGTCACGTACTTATCGGGCAACTTCGACCACAACTTAATATGATATGCATGAGTATATGATACAGATGGGTATAAAACTGCAATCATGTTAGTATTAAAACTATACTTTTATTTATATGCATAGTCACTATGATCATTCCATTTTGTTGATCGTTTTGACATGCTAACTATGTTTCGGCAAGTTAACTATGCAATGACTAAAAAAATACAAATAAAAAATATAAAAAATTACATCAAAACTTAGATATCTTAAAATACCCTTGCTGAATAAATATACCCAATATATTCCATATCTGTTATTTAACATTGCAAGAACTACAAAAGCTGCGACATTTCGTGAAGTATAAAATTTTATTGGTTATAATTTCATGGCTGTTAAATTTTATTTTAAAAACGTACTTTTACGTTTCATTCCTCGCAAGAAAAGCAAATGTAGCTCTACTTCTACCCTTATTTCTAAACCCGATAAAAAAATGGGTTGTTATAAGTTTATGTGTGTAACTGTGTTTGTGCCTCAACTAAATAATCTTTCACGCGTGTGGAGCTGTAAGCATCAACTGTATTACAAATATAATTATCATAGTAAGTCAATCATACTATATGCTATCACATGCCTTGTATTTTTGAAAAAAAAAGAAATACTCAAGTAGAAACCAACATACAATTCAAATGTATAAAGAACATACCGAATAATTTTAATACCAAAGTAAGTCCATAAGTACTCATATATGAAATATGTGGACTGGGGTCATTTGAAGAATTCTACCACGGTATCCCCTGCCTGTTGTAAGAAGCGACTTAATGGGGACATCTGGGTCGCGGCCGCATATGGGGGGGATGTGAGGCCTATGTATATATTATTATGAAATGTACATCGTATATTTTCTTAATGCGACCCCGAGACGGACGGCAGTGCGAAAACCTCGAGCTGCCGCAAACGCCAAGGGCGTTCTGACTATGACGCAGCTTCCTAGCCCCAAAGGAGACGGGCTACGAAGGCAAATTCCAGGGGTGGTACCGCCAGTATGTTCTACCACCAGTTCGGAAAGTTTTGTTTCGCCTATGAAGAAGGAAGACTATTATGAGAGAGTTTAAACTCAGACACATTGAAACTTTTACATTTATAATAGTAAATAAGATTATACTAGTCTAGTAGAAACGTTTACGGATGACGTGACAGCTATCAGATAAATGACACTGTAAATATCGATGCTGTAAATAGATAGAATACCTAAGAAGTAATACTAGATGCTTCTTAATTAGTGTCATTGATTGTACCGAACAAACTTGCCTCTCAATCTTGCAAGTGGATGCGGCGCGGCGGGTGGCGGACACATTGTCGCCACTATTGGATACTAGATTTGATTTACTTTAAGCACACTACGCTACGTGATGTAAACACTAATCTCGCCCCGTTTTACGACACTTACCGAGAAATACTTGGAGTAAGTTATAATACTTCTTGAGGAAAGTCGCTTATAGAATTGACCTAAGACCTAGATTATCGAATTTTATGATCTAGGTTATTTTATTTATTGTTCGACTTATAGCGCTACTACTGGCGTACTGACTACAGTTACTAATAATAAATACAAACATACATACATGTTTGTGTTCAGCAGTGTATGTATGTATATAGACTGCTAAACACATACCCCTTTCTTTTGACTTTGCCGTAGTCGGGTAAAAATCTGGGAACAAACACAGAATCGTCACTTAACTTTAATTCGATTACACACTCAGAGCCAGTTAATGTTTTATGTGTTACGCTCAGTTACAAAGTACTATATTAATTGAAGTCTCTGAGATATTATCGAAATCTAAGAAATAGCTAATTAATACTTAAACTTAATTGTCTCTAAGTACGGCAGTAAGAGCCAGAATATCTAATCTTCAAATAAACGTTAATTATAAAATCAATTTAAGGTGGCATTATACTATATATGACCCGTAGACTGCCTCGGTGGTGCAATTCTAATATCTACGCGGTACGACCGCTATGCTGAGGTCTCGGGTTGAACCCCCGGGTCGGGTAAAAGTGATATTGGGTTTTTGTATCACAAAATGCTCAGTATCAGCTCGGAGTCTGGAATTGTGCCCGGTATGGCTCTAGGCTCACCCCCATCATCATGGGACGGAAATAAGCTCGGCGAAATGTGGGGTTACTGATTACACCTCTGCCTACCCCTTTGGGCATTACAGGCGTGAGTGCGTATGTATGCATGTATAAAATTTATTTGGATATTGAGAAATCGGTCCCAAACCGTGTTATATTACTATTGATAACATGCAGTAGTTAAACTCTTTCGGAAAATAGTATAACTAACTGCGATGACTTTTCATATATTAAATGACGTCACTCTATCATAGATTCCGAGCTTGGCGCATTCATATTCACTCACGGACTTATCCGAATGTGCCTTTATTAGGCAGATGACGCATTCATGCATTCAATACTATATGAAGTTCTATGACAGCCTCCGTGGCGAAGTGGGCGAGTAGCCGACTGCGAAGCGAGACGCCGTGGGTTCGATTCCCATACCGAGACAAATGTTTGTCTAATCCAAAAATATTTGTCTCGGGTCTGGGTGTTGTGGGACCACAAGTCCCTCGTAGTTCCCGATACCCACGATACAGGTTAACCTAGTGTGGGGTCAGGACTATGTGTGTGACTATTGTTGGGTGTATTGGGTGTATATGTACAGAAGTTATTTACGAATTTATTTAAGAATTTACGAATATAGGCTTTCTTTTATTATAAGCTAGTTTTTTTTTTATTTGTCGTCTATTGAGTCTTTATACTTTGGTACATTATTACTATGAACCCAACGGTGTAGCCTAATGTGTTAGCGACTAATATTTTGTAGCACACATAAAGCCCTATTAAGCTCTAGGTAATAGGTTCCTCGTATGCGAGAGGCTATCTAAATAGGAGCCACCGCTTTATCTATTTCTGCCGCCAAGCAACAATGGGTAAGCATTGTTGTGTTTTAGTTTGTTGTGTTACGACTTAACAGGTTAAGTATTAGGGTGACAAGCAGAGTCCACTGCCATGCGGTGCTTTGTAATTCAAAGTTCTGTGTGGTTTTGCTTCTGTTTATGGACAGGGGTGACGCTTACCATGAAGCGAGCGATCGACTCGTCCCGTCATTCAAGCTTATAATATAACAGACCACCATAATTAACGTGGCAGCGTCATACGATTCCTTTTTCAAACTGTATGACAAAGCCCCGTAAACAAGAGTTTTCTGGAATATTCTCGTCATGTATTATGAAACGTTTATTTCAATAGTTTTGCACATCATCTAAAGCGATTATTAAATCTCTTCACAAAAACTCTTTCAATACGAACATAATTCCACGGCATCAGGACCAACCGAACTCATGCACAAAAGCTAGTGCAATATAAAATTCCATCAACCCCTCTCCTCCCCCTACACGGAGCCTTTTCATTTCGGCCGTTTTGTGCCGTTAACGCATATCTTACGATATTGAAGTCGCGTTTCCTTTTGTTGAGTAGATCCTTAGGTCTAATTCTCGAAGTCAGCGGCGAACGGGGCGGAGGCGGTGGCGGTGACGAAGCGGTGCGTTTAAATGCATAGGTTTGGATTGAACTGTTCTCGAAGATCGCGGGGTGGGAAGCGAACGAGTCGATGTCGTCGCGCCGCCCCGCTCGCCGCTGACTTCGAGAATGCGGCCTTAATACTTTTTCGGTTAACGAGATTCTATTGTTCGGTATTTTTGTTGGGTGGAATGCAATACGAGTTCTATTGTAGTTTGATTAGCTTATGATACGTGTGTTTCTAATGTGTGCTAAGCGATTATCTATATAACCTTATGTTTTATCTATTTTACAATCTGATATAATATAGGTATAAACAGTTCTTATAATTTTTATATTCGAACTATTAAATATTGACATGTTTCCTGGCGTTCATTTACTAAGTATTCAATTTCGATGGTAGACCTAACTTTTATCTGAAAACTCAGATAAAAGTTAGGTCTAATATAGAAATTTAATACTTATAAATGAACGCTGTTTTCTGCATCAGATCTTTTATGGTTTCTTCGCTGCATATACAAACCATCCAACTTCAAGACAGTTGTTGATTAACTATCAGTCTCTATAAAACCTCTAATTAAAGTCCTGATTTATTTGTATCATTTTGAATATCATAATAATAATTAGGAGCAAAATTGTGAGGTTTTCATGTGGTCATCATAGATGATAATCACAGATATAACCACAAAATATTTTCTATTTTTTAAAAAGTAATATTATATCATTCAACAGTGAAAAAAATATTATTAACATAAATGAGACACACATTGCCCGTACATAATAAGTAACTACTAAATATAGAAACACCGATATCAAACTACGTAATAAATAACCATATAATATTGTAACGAAAGGTAATAAAATTATGAGTATACTTTATTACCTCTCATACATTTATACTAGTGAAAAACCTATTATTCGTACAACCTTTTAAACATTCGACTATAATTTTTTGATAAATTAATAAACATTACTAATAAAAATAAGAAGCGGTAAGCCATCTGTAATTAGGTTAAGCACTCAAAAATAAGTAGTTATATAAGGTAATGTTATTACGGGTCGTATAACTCTGTAGGTCATCATTATCGTGTATTCGTATTTCTTCAAGAAATGGAAATCGCCAAAGCCAATAACTTTAATCATAGTAGGAACTGTATATTACAACACATACATACCATATTTTGAAAATTGTAGAGACACAAATAATGTAGAGTTGGAAAAAATTTAATTCACGAAAATATATTTAATTTGTATTTTTTATCTTTATATTGGAATAACCGTTAATTTCTTACATTCTTTCTTTCTCTCCCTGAAATGCCCCCAATCGTACTTTGTGCTGTACTGTGCTTTTCTGCGTAACAGTAGTTTTAATTCAGACTACATTTCATTTCCCATCTTACAAAGGACTTATAGAGTCGAAATGAAAACGTGTTCTTAAACATAACGTCTAAATTGAAAGTGGAAGTGAAAGAACACTGTAGACAGTTTTATCTACAGCACTAATGGGCCGGCTTAACCATTTTGCCAGCCACTGCTATAAAAAAATAAAATAACGTTTAAATGCTACAAAAATATTATTATTTGAAATGAAGGCCTCCTAAATGGAAGGCAATTATTGGATATATGTTCGAACTTATCTCCCACGGCATAAACAAGACCAAGTAATTTTTTGGCGTGAACGGCCAACAGAAGACCCTCCAACTGTTCCCAAACTTCGAAAGGCAATAGTTTGTCGAATAGTCTTAATGATAAAGCGGTTTGACAATTTCTCTATCCTTATTGTTTGCTGAGTAAACAGACGATAAGGACTGTTTCAAGTTTGTTTGTTCTAAATTGGTTGTAGCTTTATTTCTATAAAATATGCATGGATGCTGCTTATTAGTATTTTTATTGCTGTAGATTTTTATTAAACAGTAACACATAAAAGGTTTACAGAATTTTTAGGAATATATATTTCAATGAGTAGCTCACTTGTATCATTGCGGTAACTCAAACGTTTTACTGAAAATATTGAATTTTGTTATTGACTAGCTTTTGTCCACCTGCGACAACAGCATTTTCCGGGATAAAAAGTAGCCTATGTTTAATCCAGGTTCTGGTCTACCTGTGTGCCAAATTTCATGCGAAATTGTTCAGCCTAACAAACAACCAAATTCACAAACATCCAAACTTTGACATTTATAATTGTTAGGCCGTGGTAAATAATACACTATGATGTGTATAATAACTAGTTATATATTAAAGGAACATGGTTACAATCGACGACTTCTTACACAGGAGTCTTTTACATATAGAATAGTAACTAGGCACATTGACAATAAACATAATTATTTCTAAAACAATATGATAACATTTACCAATGAGTTCGTTTTATCAACAATAATAGTAGGACTGACAACCCTACAGTGCAATAATATAATAAAATCTAAAAGTGCCACGTCCTCATGCAACCGTAACGAGCGCTATCAAACACATAGTATCTATCCCGTGGACTCACTTATGAACAATAAAGTGCAAGTTTACAGTGTATCTTTACGACATAGACGTTAAACGCTTTATTAAGGTCCCCCTGAAACGTCGCTGTCACACACATTACTCTTAAGTACACTTAACTGTCTGTGAGGCATAGAGGTCAGATAACTCTAGAGATATTTTCGTGGACTAAGCATGCATGAATTAGATGAGACTTGCTTAATAATTTTTTTTGAACTACACCTATAGGTCTAACCCCACACTCTGTTACCCTGTATCAGGAACTACGAGTGACTTACGGTCCTACAATTTTTTTTTCCCATTAAGAACCTCGTACTTTTTGAAATCTGTTGATAACGCGGAGGTTCATAATTCGTGTAAATTTTTTAGGCCCACTTGCACGACGATCTTAAATTGGGTTTAACACTAAACCTGTTTAGGAAACGCCAAATAGTATAAAAATTTTACATAAGTAAATAAGTTTAGTGGTATAACTGGATTTAGGGTCGTCATGCCAGTCGGCCTTAACTATGTAACACGAGATCTCCACCAAATGTGGATCTATTTTAATAGTTATTTTTCCATTCGATAAGGGTTACGCGAAGATCGTCTCATATAAATTTGATTAAGATCTGATGCTAGACATGGCGTACGAGGGAATATGTAAAATTCCTCAATAGTTAAACGAAAACGCGATGTCGATTTTTTGAAAATTTAACTTATGATCATTGAAGTCATTTAAAAATACTTTGATTAGCTATGTTACGTAACGTTATGCGTTAATAAAGTAAATTTAGTCTTTGTGCCCATAATTGAGGTTTTTTCAGATCTATCTAAAATAGCATTCACCTCAACATACCAACCTCATAATGATTTGATTGATTGGTGATTTTAAATTTCCTTAACAACAATACTTACTACACTCGATGTGGTAATATTTTTGTTAATTTAACTTTTCACGTTATACAACGTGTTATAGAAAGGGGCGGGCAAATTTAAGCAATGTATAGTGTAGGGTATAGGTATTTTATCTCCCATAGTACCAAATCCGATTGCATTGCTAGTACAATAATTATAGAATTTTCTTTTTTATCGAATTAGTAACATGTCGATATCGACTTTCAACTTTGGACAACACTAAAAGATAAACAATGATACTATAGACCTCCTTTCATTTAATGATTTTATAATTAAAAAAACATTAAACAGTTGTCAAATGTCAATATTTATTTGACGCAGTCAGTTCGGCAAGTTCTGATTTAATAAAGTATGATTATGATTACGAGTTCAAAAAATATGTTGTATTTGACTAAAAACAAGTATTATGTATTCAGTATTGGTACTTTGTGTTGGTGTAACTGATAACAGCTTTTAAGAGGATCGTCGACTGTATTAAGCCAAATTCATAGATGCAAGACCCGAGAAGGAAGTCTTTAAAATACTTCTTCTTACGTACGTATGTTCGTAGAATTACGTACATCTTATTCAAGTTTATTAAAAAGTGAGTGTCGTTCATAATAATGTAATCAATCTTATCAATAATATGTTGTATTTGACTATAAACAAGTATTATGTATTAGTATTTTGTGTTGGTGCAACTGATAATATCTGTATTAAGCCAAATTCATAGATGGAAGACCCGACAAAGAAATCTTTAAAATACTTCAGAGGATGGTACCGTCGACGACTATATCGTCGTCAGCAAACAGTCTCTTTCAGGTGTTTTTATTATAAATTACAAGTTACGTACGTATGCCCGAAAAAAAAGTGAGTGTCATAATAATTAATAGTGATGTCATCAATCTTATCGATCTTAATCAACGAGTAATTAAAATTAACGTGAAATTTTAGTTGAATAGGATGTCTTGGTTTGAAATGATCCGGTACATAGGTACTTACTATAAGGAGTGTGTAATGACCCTATAATATGACCACACCTTTCTGTAACACGTTGTATATAATATCATCATCTTTATAGCGAGTATAGTTATCTATTTGTGAACCAAACAGCGGTGTTAGTCTAATATTACATACATACGCACTCACGCCTGTAATCCCCGAACAGGTAGGCAGAGGTGTAAACAGTACACCCACATTTCGCCGAGCTTATTCCCGTTCAATAATTTAATAGGGGGCGAGCATATTGCCATACTGGGCACATTTACAGACTCCGGGCTGATAATGAGCATTTTGAAACAGAACCCAATATCACTTTAACCCGACCCGGACATCGAACTGGAGACCTCAGCGTCAGCCTCAGTCGTAACGCGTACGCAATTTCGCCACCGAGGCAGTTTAATATTCTAATATTCTAGTTTAATATTCTCTGAATAATTGTAGCAAACATAGTAACAGACAGAAAAAGCGCTTTCTTGATTTGTTAGGGAACCCTTAAAAGAGTATAAAACAACAAAATCAGTCGATTTACAAACCCACAGCCAGATTTAGAGCAATTAAAAAGTGTTATAAAGAAAGATTTACACGAAACTGGTTCGTTAACGGTACGTGCTTAGATACACAAACTTATCACGGATTAGGGTTTTTTTAAACTCAAAGTTTGTAACGGTTTGTAAACTGGAGTCGACTTAATTGGAATCTGGTTACGTCAAATCAATTTTCACATTTTGGAATGAACAGGCCTCCCCAGAGGGATCAGGGTGAGGCAGGTGGCCGGTCGTAAAAACAACAAGCCAAATGTTTTTGTAACATGTGTTAAAAGCATGTTGCGCCGACCTCACTGCGAGTGGGATAAGAGCAGGTGGAAGAAGGAATGAATAGGCACACACATACATGATTTACCATGACGAAACCATTTGCAGATGTCCTACTATCAAATCAAATTTCGCCACAAATTGCCACCATAATTTATGTATTTATTGTAATGCGGAATCTCTTGGTCAGTAGCTATACTACTCCAGTACTTTAGAATACTAATCCACCATAACCAAACACTAGTCTTTTTAGAAATACTATGTTCTATGTAATAATATCCAGGTCACTGTCTACCACCAAATGTCATCTAAATTCATTAAAGCGTGATTGAATAACAAAAATCCAAATTGACAAACTCACAAATATCCCAACTTTAATAATGTAACATTCGCAGGATGTAACATAGGAAGCATTCCTTCCTTGCAAACTATATCTCGGTTCCTGTATGCATACACGATTTTAAAACGTTGAATAAACCAAATTATCATCCATTTGACTGCCTCGTTGTAATGCGTACGCGTTAGGACTGCGGCTGACGCTGAGGACTCGGGTTGGATCCCCGGATCGAGTAAAAGTGCTATTAGATTTACGAAATGCTCAGTATCAGCCCAGAGTTTGGAATTGTGCCCGGTATGGCGGTAGGCTCGCCCCCTATCACATCATGGGACGAAGATATGCTTGGTGAAATGTGGGTTTACTAGTTACACTTCTGCCTACCCCTTCGGGGATTTTACAGTCGTGAGTGCGTATGTATGTATAGGTATGTATCATCTACTTCTGTATTCTAAACAAAAGATGCAACTTAAAACTCCAACGTCGCTATTGTAACTTAATAGTTCGGAAGAAGTAGGATTGGACCTCAACATGCCATTAGCTTACGCGGACATTGCTCGGAATGGCCAAGTTTTTCTACAGCCCGTTGGAGCGAAGCTCGTAATCCGGGATATAAAGGAATAAACCTCAGTCGTTAGGGAATGACGCAGCGCCACCAATAATGGGACCCACCCACATCTTGTTACCGGAATGAATAGCTGAGAGTACACTGACATCTTTTTTTTATAAAATAATGATAATCAAAATGAAGTTTGGAGATATTGAATTTAGATGAAGAAATTTTCTCGTACCACACAGGCAATAATATTACAAAAAAATATTTACGAGGACGCGGCTTAAGATTCTTATATTCTAATTACAACTCTTTTCATCTAAATGATGGTTAGGGTGGCGATTGCCATCAGGCGCGTGACTTACCCACTCGTCTCATCATTGAGTACATACCAAACTGTTTCTAGTATTCTCAAATGCATCCATTCAAATTCATTAGTCAAAATTTGTGTATTAGTAAATTAGCTACGCTGTTATACAAAAATGCATTGTTTTTAAACGTGTTTTATAGCATAAGGCGGCAAACGATCATCTGGGTCATCTGATGGTAAGTGATCTCCACCGCCCATGAACGCCCATAATACCAGACGAATTATGGAAATTGCCGACCTTAAAGGAAAATAATAATTACAGGATTGATAAGAGGGGGGTTTGAGCCACGGATGTCTCACTCGCCGTTCGAAACGCAGCAGTAAGCATGCTTCTTTATGTACATCGCGGTTTTCTGTGAGACGGTGGTAACAACCTGGTCGAATCGGCCCGTTTTATGTTGGAGACCAAACTACGAGTATCTACAGCGTGGTGCGACAACTCAGGTTGTCTGTTTCCTTTTATAACATTTAATTAGATTTATAGCGAGGGCAATGTTTAAAACATTTTGTTGTGAAAATAATATTTTAAAGCGAGGTTAAAGCATTAACCGCAACTTTATTAGGCACCTGTGCGTGTGGTTATCCTACTTAAATTAAACAATATTTCATATATTCATATTCATATTTACTACAAATATTGTATTCGATAATTTAATTTATAGAGAAAGCAAAGTATTTGTATAAGTTTCTTTTGAGAATTTCATACAAATTCGTGTTAATTTGTATGAATTACAATGCAATTGACGTCCATAATACGTCGTAAGTGGTTTTCTTAAATGGTAGGTCCCGCGTATCCGAGAGGCTGTCTGGATTGATACCACCACTTTAGCTATTACTGCCGCCAAGCAGCAATGTGTAATTACTGTTTATTTTTCTAATTAGTTTGAATGACGAAACGAGCTGGTTGCTCGCCTGTTGGTAAGCGCCACGCCTGTTCAATCAAAGTTTAAAGCTGCATTTAAAGTTCTGTGTGGCTTTGCTTCTATTTATTGACAGGCTTACTGATTATCAGGCGAGCAATCTGCTCATCTCGTATTCAAACTAATAAAAAAACACATTTTGGTAGCTATTATATACATGCATAATTGAACCAAAGTATAAGAGACAAAATCTTTGGAGATCTTCAAGCTAGATACTTATATATATTTATTATTACGAGAATGCCTCGGTGACGCATTTGTAATGCGTACGCGTTACGACGGAGGCCGACGCTGAGGTCTCGGGTTCGATGCCCGGGTCGGGTAAAAGTTATATTGGGTTTTTCTATTACAAAATGCTCAGTATCAGCCCGGAGTCTGGAACTTGTGCCCGGTATGGCGATAGGCTCGCCGCCTATCACATCATGGGACAGAGATACGCTCGGCGAAATGTGGGTGTACTGGTTACACCTCTGCCTACCGTTTCGGGGATTACAGGCGTGAGTGCGTATGTATGTATTACGAGAGTGTCGCAATTTTTCTGTAAAACAAGTAAAGGAATATAGCAGCTAACAATTTCTTACGACCGAGATTCTCATTACCTGGAAACCCATTTCTTTAGCCATCAGTCTTGGGCACTCATCTAGAAAGGCTGCGGGCGCATTAAAGCCATTCTCGACCTTTATGACGAAAAGAGTTAAAAATTTCTTTTTACTATCCTCAGAGCTATCTTGATGGCTTTTTATAGGGGCTGTGACCGCTACGGCACAAAGACAAATGGTTCGAGCGTTATATATTAAAAATTCAGCAGACTGCAACAGACAGTCCGACTCGTTTATTTCTGTCTTGTACCCAACCGTGTTCGATATGTTATTGCAATAAGTCACTGTAGCTATTAGATACTTGTATATAATCTGTATATTTCTTGTTATTATTACAACTGTGTATTGTTTTGGTTGTGCATGTAAACTGGAGCGTAATAGAAAATTATTAATTAATAATTTAATCATTTTATCAGCGTAAATATTAATCAGTTTAAAAATTACAACTAACACTTGAGTTTTTAGCAATAATGTCACGTGAGTGTAATGTAATGAGTGAATCACGTCAATTCATGGCCGTTTCCTATATTCTATTGACAGATATATTTGCTTACTATCATAATCACTACTGTTACTTGTAACAGATCTTCCATACAAAATGTGGCAAAAATATGATGCCAATATGTGAATCTGCCAGCTGCGATAGCTCAGCGGGGAGTGGTACGAAGTGTCGAGATAAAAGTCGCAGGATCAAAACCAGCCCTCAGACATTTCGAGGTTACGAGTTTATTAATTGTTAATTATCGCTTGCTTTAACGGTGAAGGCAACGTCGTGAGGAAACACCAGCACACATTTTCAAATAATTTTAAAGGTGTGTGAAGTCTGCTAACCCGCGTTGTGGCCAGCGTGGTGGATTAAGGCTTACACCTCACATTAAGTAAAGGAGGCTCGTGCCCAGCAGTGCATAATACAAGGCTAGTATTATTAAGCAAATCTTCCAGTAAATAGAATATTGCGAACGGCCATCAGTCGATCCATGAGTGTGAAAGTAGTCAAAATTAAAGTCAATAGTAAAACTTCCAAATGAGAATTTATTAAATAACTACCATTGTGTAAATAATCAGTATAGACCAATAACGTACAATATTACGGTAAAAGTTAAAAGCTTCGGCTATCTGCGTATATTTACAAAATACAAACGTTTGATGCTGATGATCTAATTCATATCTGTTACAAGTTACAACGCGACTGACCAAGTTTAGATGGCAGCATATTAATTTCATATGACAGCCTCCGTGGCGCAGCGGGCGAGCAGCCGGCTGCGAAGCGAGAGGCCGTGGGTTCGATTCCCACACTGAGACAAATGTTTATGTGAACCACAAATATAGGTCTCGGGTCTGGGTGTTGTGGGACCGCAAGTCCCTCGTAGTTCCTGATACCCATGATACAGGTTTACCTAGTGTGGGGTCAGGACTATGTGTGTGACTGTTGGGTGTATTTATTTATTTATATTCGTAAAAACGTATATTGGTGAAGCGCATTATATTGAAACTATGCGTGATGACAATGCAATCTAGCGGTCACATATATGGCAGATAATGAAAAAGCTTTTAAAACGAAAACTAAGTAATACAATTAAATAATTTTATTACAATACAATACAATAATATGTCTAATATTTTTAGATGCTTCTTTTTGACTATAGTGTCGCTAGTAATATGTAGTATTAAAACTGGGTTTCAAACAATCACACAAGACATCGCTTTCCAACGCAAACAATTGGTTCTTGTTCGATATATTCGAAAATACGAGCAGAGAATTAGCTCCCTTAGAATGCAAAAATTCAAAAACGAAACGTTCCATCGCGTCGTCTAAGCGATACCATCTTGCATTTTTTCAATACAAATGAACGGAATGTCGTGTGTCTAAACGATTTGCGTTCTTTATAATATCGCACGTTGGTCGCTCGACCAATCACAATCAAACAACACGAACGTTCGTGTCCTTTTCTTACGCCACATTCTAACGCCACTGAGCTACACTATACATAGAATTGCACTCCTAACAACCGATTTCAAGAAACAATCTCAATCCGAATCTCTATATCAATCCCGGAAATCAAAATTGATTGGTTCAAACTAAATTATTTGTACCCGTGAGTTTAAAGTGTAAACTTATTGGCTCGTTGGGTCGATCCGGAGACTCAAGATCATTTATTGAATTCGGTCATAAGTCGTTTTACCAAAATATAAAAAGTTAAGCGGTGATGACCTTGCGGAGAGAAAAACAGACTACTAAGACAGTGGCCGATCGTAACCACCAGGACACACGCATCTAAATTTTCGAAGTTACATGTGTACTCATTGATTATATTGCTTACTGTAAAATAAAACATCAAGAAGAAAACGAATTTTACGAAAAATAAAACAATAATATAGCATTATTATAATTTATAAATTAGGCAGTTTATTTAGAACATAAGCTTTAATATATAAAAGAAGACACTGACTGAATATTAACTCCTCAAGGGTGAAATGCTTAAACGGGACGGGGGTTGCTCAAGATAAAGACATTCATGCGGGCGCAACTGCAAGTAAAAGCTAACATATTATATATAATCATATATAATCTTTCTTTCTTTCTGGCGTTATCCGGCTTAATGCCAAAGTCCACCTTCTCGTACCATAGATTTGACGGTATTAAAATTTGGTGTTATATAGGACGACCGGCCGTCTGACCCGCAAAAGGAACCAAGTTTCGCCTATTATAATAATATAACTTAATTACGTATGTAGTATTAATGATGTATATTATTATTATCAACACAGTGTTTATGTTCTTGGTTCTTCATCAGGGTAGACTGTCTTAGTTGACTTAACCAATAATGGCGCAGAATCTGAAAAAACCACAATAACTTACAATACATACCAACTGAAAAAGCAAACATAAAGTATTGATTAAACACAAAAAAAGGTATTAATCCATCTAATGTTAGCATTAAATCGTATGTCAAGGAATTGTACCATGTAATAATTGTTCTAACTCTGTTTTATTTAAATGATAACATTAACCTTTTAACGAGTTAAAATTAACCACAAAATAGCATCACAATAATCACAACTAGACAGAACCTTTGGAGCATTACATCTAGAACAATTATTTGCGTCGAATAGATATATAGGCACCATGACATTTGTTGCTATTTATTGAGGAGTGCCGATTTTCTTGGTGATTGTTGCGGCATAATAATATTATACACGATAATACCTCATTAGACTAGATGCCCCTTCTTTTTAACCAAAGCAAAAAATGAAGAGGTTCTCAAGTCGTCTGTATAATATATTTTTGGATGATTATTTTTGTATTCGATTTAAGAAATATATTCACTCTTAAGGGGGTGAAATCGGGGATGAAAATGTCATACATCGGCATTTGGCACTGTTGTGATTAATCAATCATTGATTATTAAACTACAATACCATCAAGTATTTTTAGGTTTAAACTTTTTTTGCGTCGGTTTTATTTTTTGTTAAAAAGTTTTTTGTTTTTACTACTAACAAACTTATTTCAGTAAATATAACCATTGTTTTAACAGTAACGATAAATATAAAACAACAAGACCGCTATATTATATTATCAAAATATTTTCTAAACCATATAAAATAATCATGTTCTTGTACTATTCTACTATAATGGTTCAATAGACCGGAGTAAGATACTAAGAAATATGAATAGAACTGTTCCATGTCCATTATCCAGATCTAAAAATTAAAAGATTTATAAACCTTTAGACGAACAGACTTTACTGGTAAAGATTGGTCATCACAATATACTGGAACAAAAACATTTGTATCACGGCCATAAATCTAGGCCCAAATGTCTCTGGAGAGAGATTCAACGGTCAGCACGTCGTAAATTCTAGATATCGTAAAACTTTATTCGCTATTGAGATTGAGCTTTCCATTTTTTAAAGATTTAAAGATAGAGCCATATTGTAGAGTTTTTCTTAGTATTTTGCGTAAATTTCTCGCCACTCTTGTTTACAGATTTTTGTCTAGGCTGGAGCTTAGTAAAATCTTATAAATTCATCTAAATAATCTAAAAGTTAGTACATCAATAGCAATATAACTTAAAAAATATTACCTCCTTCGCGCTCCCAAACGGTTTCACTAAACTCCCGGACAATGGTTCCATTAGGAAAAATTGTAGTTTTAGTATCTTTCTTCACCAATGGTTGAGCGTGAACTGGGAACAAGTACACTACGTCGTAGGGAACAGTTTCATTAAATAACTTCTCCCAAAAGTCCCCGCCCGTCTTTAACCATACAGTAGGCTTCTCAGTTTTGTCTGCAAATATTACAACAATATTCCAAGTTGTGCATTAAAAGTAAAAAAAAACCTGTCAAACGTGAGACGGATTTGCGCACCGAGAGTTCCATAACCCATAAATATTAAATTTTTGGTTCTTTTTATTCTTTGTTAAAAAAAAACACCTTAATATTATAAATTCTGTGATAATTAAAGCCAACCTATTATAGTCCAAAAGTTAGAGCCCTCTTAATATAGGACAGACAAAACGGCATATGCTCTGTAATAGGGTTCCGTAAGTAGCCTTCGGATATGGAACCAAAATAACTCATATTTTTATTAAAATATGTAAATAGACTTTATACGAGTAGGTACTCTAACTTCTCATTTTCCCATAAGAAATGTAAATTATGGTGTCTCAGATATAAGGGACCTACCTAGTAAATTAATTTCATAATTATATTATACCTTCTTCCACGTGCCCTTATCTCACTTGTGGTCGGCGCAATATGCTTTTAGCACATGTTACAGAATTATTTGGCTTGATGTTTTTACGACCGGCCGCCTGCCTGACGTCAACCCATCGTCAACCCCTCTGAGGTCAAAACACCTAGACACGATGACACAAACATTTATGCCTCGGTACAGATATCGAACCCGCGGCCTCTCGCTTCACAGCTGGCTACTTGCCCACTACGCCACGGAGATTGTTACATAAGTATATTGTACAAAAATGTAAGTACCTTACCTTTTGAAGTATCATGAAATTCATTGAAATCGTCAGAGATTGTATTTATATCATTATCTGGAATTGATGCAGCCAATTCATAAGCACCATTTTCAGATGGTAAATTATAAGGGAATGGTACAATATTGGTCTTATATATATTTTCTGATTCTTCAAAGACTAGAGGGATATCGAAAGTTATTGGAACCTCTGTTTGCGTTAGTGTAATCTCATCTGCATAATTTCCTGTGAATGGATTTGGTGCATAACCTTCGTTTGTAACTAATGTATTTTGAAGATCATCATTGAATGGATTTGTGTCCATAAATGGATTTAAAATAGTTTCATTCCCATTTTCATCTAAACAGTCTTGAATGTAATCAGGAATTCCTTCATTAGGAATTATACCATTATCAGTAGTGTTCAATAATGCAAAAAATGGATTTGTAAAATTTTCACGGTAATTCTCAGTTATTGAGTTTAATCTTTTCTTATTTCTAATTCTTGTGAGTTGCTTGGAAATGTGTGTTGTAAGACTTTCAAAAAATGGATTTGTAATGTCTTCTTTTCGTTTTACTGAAAATGGATTTGAAGGGTCATAGACTGCAGTTTCTGTTGAATATACTGATTCATCCTCAGAACTTGGGTCGGCATATACATCGCCAAATGATGTGAATGGGTTATTAATATTTTCTGCTGTAGTATATAACACTGATTTGTCATCATTATCATCATCATTTACACTAGCCATTGGGTAATATGAATTTTCAGTAGATTTTCGTTGTCCAGGATTTCGATGGTGGTTATTTTTATGCTCATTGTGTTGGGTTGATTCATCATTTGTATTTACAAATGAACTTAAAATATTTACTAATTCTTCATTTTCACTGAACATTAAAGGTGTCTCTGGATATGCAGTTTGATCTTCGTCGTACAGGCTGGACGTCAGTATCGATGTTGTATCAATTATATTGTCCGTAAATGAAAAACTAGTCTTAGAGTCATCGTTATACAAAATGCTCCGCTCCGCTCTTTCTGTAGTAGATAAGTTAGCAGTAGCTAACTCTGTAATAGCATGTAAAAAAGTCGTAACATTAAATGGATCAGTGGTTGATTCTGCTGAAAAATACACAAGAAAATATATTAAAATCTAAATATATTTATAAAAAAATATTATATCATATTTTTTAAACTGTGAAATATTATTTTATATTATTTTTATCTACTAATTGAATAACTATCAAAACTAATTTAACAAGTACCATTTCCTAAACGCCTTTTACTTTGGTCATCTATTGCAGTATTCAACTTATTACCAGTTAAAATCGTTCCGAAGTTCTGTTGAATAAATTTTCCAAACGCTGAAGGAAACAATTCACGCACGTTATTCTTAGTTAACATTACATTTTTCAAAGTTGAATAATCTTCCGTAGTAACCAAAAATGGAGCAACAGTAATAAGATCTTCAGATAAAACTTCTATTGGAATTTGAGTTTGATGTTGATTTTCAATAGTAATTGGAATTGATGACTTGGCAGATTCTGTGGTAGAGTAAGCATATGCCTTGTAGTCTGTTTTTGTTTCAACGAAAGGAGAAGCAGTTCGAGTTGTTTTATCTTGCGTACCAAACTCTGTCGTTGTTTTGGATAATGGTATCAGAGTACCATACTCAGTTGTGCTCTCAAGAAAAGGCGTATGAGTATAATACTCCGTCATTGTTTCAACAAAGTTTGTCAAAGTATCAGTTGATGCAGACGTAGTCATTATTATGATGCCCTCGTCGCTAGAGTTAGCTTCGTCCTCATGTGGAATATTCACTGGTTTGCTAATCGGCTGTGCATACACCTTTTCTGTAACATACGGTACTCTTAGATTATATCCATATGTAGGAAAGTCATTCGGATTTGTTTGTATCCTTTGCATAACATCGGGTATTTTAATAGATAAAATTTCTCCTCTCAGTGTTGGTGGTTTTAGCTCTAAAGAACTATTATGAGGGTTCGTAACAATATCTCCAGCTTTAACCATAACATAATTTGTATACTGTTGGACAATCGAATCCAAGCTATCAACATGTTCCACTTTTCCATTGGAGTGTAATACAAGGTATCTTTTATGATTTGACTCTAAATATTTTCGGATTCTATGATCAGATAAAATTTTATTTATTTCACGTCCTGGCAGAATAAATATATTTATTAATGTTAGAATAACATGTAAAAAATAGGAAAATTATGATAAGTACTTACTCGGCTCTGGTGTAGTAGGTTGGTCTGATGGTGTAAAGCGAACCTCGTTTGGAGAAGGTTTTAAGATTTCAGGCATAGGATCTGAAGTTCGGTTTTGTGCTGGATATCGGAAGTCGACTGGTGATGCAGGCCTATTTTGAGGCATAATCAGCTTATCAAAATAGCCCGACTTTTGTGGCTGCGAGAGATCTCTATATCTATTTACACAATTTTCTGACACAGATCTTTGATATGATACTCTTGGAGTATAATAGGGTCTGTTCACCGGCTGTGGATAACTTCTTTCAACCTGTGGCGAATACCTCCCATTGCTTCGGTCATCATATTCATATTGTCTCGTAGGACGATAGGATTGTAGTACATTATCTAATGAAGACTTCTCTTTGAAATTCAATCCACTTGTAGTTGTAGACACATGCTGATTGTGAGGTCTATTATTTCTTCCATTTGCCCCTTCATAAAATGGCCTCTTTTCTCCCTGCCCATGAGGTACCGTGCTGTATCGGTTGTCATAACTTCGTTCATATGGACGATAATCTTGATTGTAATTTCGATTACTTGTATTGTTCCCAGTTGGATAAAAGTTTTGAGGTCGTGTATAATTTTGATATTGTCGAGGCTGACCTGGAGTCTTTGGCCAGTTGGAAGGCTGTTGTGCTCCATATCGGCCTTCTTCCTCGGGCGAAGAAATAGGTTCTGAAATATTATTAAAATATTTAGATCTTCCCATATTTACCGAAATTTGACATTTATAATCCTTACTGTTAACAAGTAAAATCACTACAATTACGGCCTGAAAACCACTGCAAATGAGAAAACTTGGTAAACATTTTTATCATACCGCAAACATTCGCGAGATAAATCTGAAATGATATGACGTTTGTGAAATAGACTTATCTACGCCTATAAAAATACAACAAACACACCGACTTTACTGAAAAAGAAACTTAAATAAGAATTATATTCACTTAATATTCCAAAGTTGAATCGACGCTAATTCGACACTAACACTGTTAATTTCAGAGCCCTCTTTTTGTTAAACGTGTATGGTTTAGAATAAACAAACAATACAGAAAAACCTGCACACACATTACGCGTTTGCGTAATGACAAACAGGCAAACCATTAATTGTTTGATGGTATTGTGAATGTGTTGACTATGTTTGTAATTACGACCTAGCTCGTAAAGTCATTGTAGTAAAGGTATTTAATAACCACTCATAATTATTTGTGGATCAGCACCTTATAATAAGTCATTAGATTTAAAAATGAGACTACACTTGGATACAGGGCCGGCCCTGCCATGTGGAGAATGGAGTTGACGTACCAGGCGTGGGCGCCTCCGCATGTCTGTATCATTTAAACCAACTTAAGGTTTAGGCTTTACATTACCAAACCACAATAAATATTATGAAATAAGGTGTGGCATATTTAGATCTTACTTCATTAAAAAAAAAAGCCTGTGTCAGCACTGCTTGGATTCCTAGGTAAAGAGTAGGTACTGCTGTAAATAGTATGTATCGGTGAAGAATATAAATACAATTAACAAGTAACTGGGTGACCTGACGGTAAGTGATCAGCGCCCATTGTGCCTATAGCGCAGCTCTGCAATACTTTCTTTCTGCTTGGCTTTCCCGGCTTAATGCCCAGGTAGCTTGTAGACAATGTAGGGAATAATTTAAATTAATAAATGTAAATAAAATATATGTTTAATAAAGTACGATATAAATTAATGATTTAAAAAATGTATTAAAAAATTTAAACACCAAATAAAGAAGACGACCAATCACGAGAATATAAAAATTGGCAATTTTCAATTGACAAGTCATTATTTTAGATATTATTATTGGACCAAAAACAAGCCCACTGAGATTGTTTCGCCGGGTCGTCTCAGGTTGGGTCGTTTTGGATCCGGTGGTAGTTTTAAAACACGTGCCGTTTCGATAATGCCTATGGTTCATATCGACCCATAAAATAATAATAATACTTAACAATTCTGGACTATTCCTTAATAAAAATATTGTAAAATTTATACATGCCCAGTGTATTTTGATGATTCTATGTATGATACGTATACATTAGCTTATATGATTTCTATACATAAGTTTCTTTATTTTGTACTGACTTGTCTTAAGCGCTATTTTAATTGCCTACATGATTAATAGAACTATTTCTTTTCATTTCAGGTCCGCCTTCTCATACCATAGAGCAGGCAAATCGTCTGGGCTTTCGTCTGGGGCTCCTTCGACGTGGACTGATCATCTCCGAGGTCCTAGCAATCGCCTAATGCTTACTGCGATCTCCTGATAAATTCGAACGTATTTGAATCTTTGTAGTCTCAATATTTTTTGTTCTAAATATGAAAACCATCTTTACACAAAATGATTACCAAATCTTAAATATCTGAAATATATATGTGTCTATGGAAAAATATCATCTGTGACCTATTGTTCTATTGATTTAAGTACCTAGTGCCTACTAAATATGAAATGAATCTGTAACGCCGAAAGTAACGCCGCCCTTGAACAGTCAAAATACCATAGGAGTTATAGATAGATAGAGATATGTTGCCAACCTTACATACCACGTCTGTTTTAAACAAAATTGTAATCTATTTAAGTAATAGAAGAGACTAAGTAGTTATAACTTACTCACTCACTCACCAACTCGTCAACGCCCAAATTCTTGGACCTAGAAAACTGAAATTGTGCACAGCATAGATGTTTCCTTTATGATGTATACAAGAATAAGGAGGAATATTTTTAAAGTCAATCTCTAAATTAGTAAAATGGGGGTTAAAAGTTTGTATGGAGGAACAAGATAGACATTTCTGAAGAACAATAGACATTTCGACTCGAACGTTCGTATAAACACTCCTGAATACGTATTTCTGAAATGCTAAAAAGCAAAGCCGCGAGCAAAGGCTAATGTAATAATGAAAAGAGTTTCTTGTCTGTTCTTCTGTATCGAAATTGCCTTCCGAAATGGTGGTAAATTTTTTGTGAATCTAAATAATATACTTCAAATTTTATGGATTTTGATTTATTAACGAAATAAATAGCAAGTGGGAGTTTTAGAAAGAGCTTTTTGATCCTTCAGCATTATCACTGACGATACTAAATATCAGTAAAATTGCCACTTCATGTCGGTTTTCTGTGAGACTATCTCGGTCGATTCACTGGTTATAGTCGCAATTATAAACTCAATACACGTAGTACATACAAACATACTAATTAACTTGCTTGTTATATACGAACTTATATCAATAACAGATAATAAGAAAAATTTAATACACAAGTACATGAACAAACATTCTTTACTTAAAGAATAACAACGCTGATAACTAAAAATACTATTTTCATGTCTTATCGTCGTCTGTCTTTTATATTTGCCTATAGATAAACGGCTCTACAATCTCCTTAACTCAAAAAGAAAGTTTAAGACCTCATAAAACTTCGCCAACCCATCCCAGATACAAATAAAACTCATTCCAGCCCGCTTGGCATGAACCCACGAAATATCTCGCGAGCAAGAGACAAATTTCTCGTTTGGTGCAACGAGTTTGGTCTCAATATAGAGGGAGTGATAGAGATATACCTAAATATAGCGCGATAAAACGAAAGGACGATATTTTCTCGTGGCGTGAATACCGGGCGAAAATGTTAGCTTCAATAGATTGATAGACTAAAGTCGACAACCTTCTTTCCCGTCCAAATCCCGTAATAAATAGGTACTTACTTACTTATTGTCCTTTTATTTCGGCAACGCGTCTATGATTAAATAGTGATTTTGGATGTTCATGGACAGTTATCACTCTCCATCAGGTGACCGACTTGCTCGTTTGCCAGCCCCCGTTATTAAAAGGTATCTTCTTAGTCTTTATCACAAAAATATTATAAGCTTACGCCTGGTTCTGAAGGATAAACAGACTTGTTAAACTGATGCACCCACATTTCGCCGAGCTTATTTCCGTCCCTTGATGTGATAAGTGAGAGCCTATTGCCATATTGAGCACAAATTCTAATTCCCAGCAACTCGAAAGACATAACAGTGCCTAAGAATTGAACACAGGACCTTGATTTCGATGAGGCGATTCGGCAGGCTCTATTTTATAGACGAATACCTATTTACATTATAAATAAACTCCTTAGAAACAAACATCCAATATTTTAATCTAACATTTCACAAATCGCGTCTCGCGTACGAACAATGCTGCTGCTCTCAAAATAAAGTTAGAGTTATGAACCTCGTGTGGGTAATGTCTTTTTACGACTTGAAATCGTCGCTTTATCCTAATAGGATACATAAAACACTTCAAACAAGGTTCCTTTGTCAGCAACAACATTTATAAAAAACGTTTTTGTTAGCTTCGCTCGCCGTAAGCGCCACGCCAGCCTATAAACAGAAACACCACACATAACTATGAACTGCAAAGCACTGCATGGCATCGGACTGCGTTCGTCACCCCGAGACATAAGATTTAAGTCTCATAATGCCCAGTAATTTCAATGTCCTTCAAACCGAAACACAACAGCGCTACACACCTTTATAGCGGCAGAAACAGGTAAAGCAGTGGTAGTACCAACTCAGACGGCCTCCCGCATACGAGGGACCTACCGCCTATTAAATCTTCCACCTAGTATTGCGTAAAATGAAATTATTAAAAAATATAAACTCAAGAGAAGACAAGGTAGGATATGAAGAGGTAGTACATTAATAACATGATTGCTGTATCTACAGTATTTTTTATCTACAAGAAACTAACCAGGAGTAGTTACCAGCTCTATCCCAAGAGTATAACCTTACCTAAGTATTTTAAAAAACCTCCGATATCGACAAGAGAAAGATCTATAATTTCAGAATGGTTAAAAATAGGTTTTCTTCAAACATTGGAACCATCTTAATTAAACCGCATTCAAATTGGTCCATTCGTTTCGGCCCTAAGATGCTACAGACATATACCTATACAGTCAGGCACACAAACAGATCAATGGACAGCCAGCTAGACAAAGACGTAAAAATTATAACATCCTTCTTTTTTGGCGGGGGTTAGAAATAATACTTATCTAAAAATATGTACCTAGCTCTACATTTGCCCTTTCAGATACGCTCTTCCCATTACATTGTGACGTGATAAAAAAATCTTATTTGGACCTCAAAGGTCCATTCAATCAAAAAATCCCAGGTAAAGCCGATAAGCCGCTTTCCAAGCCATTTGTTACCAATAGTCACATGTCTTTGTCAAACATTGCCATTGTGATAGAACCTTTAGCTTCGCGTCGTGTTAAGGTTGTAACTTAAGCTAAATCGAACCCAACGTTCCAAAAAAACGAGAAAATTATCCTAAGACACCTACTGACTCAATCTCTAAAAAATTTATACTTATGTGTGTATAGTAGCTTCATGACGGAAGTTTCCAGTGAAGCAGAATAACTTGCAGAACGCTCAACTTATTTATGTAAAAAAAGTTTTAATCACTGCTACTCGTATTATGATCTTTATCGTAATTTTAATCGTCGATAGATCTTAAAATACCAGTGTAGTGGTCGAATTCTAAAACGTTGTGATTTCACAAGGGTAGGTACCTCGTGTGCTAGAGGCTGTCTGGGTACCACCGCTTTGTCTATTTCTGCCGCCAAGCAACACTGTGTAAGCACTGTTGTATTCCGGTTTGAAAGACATTTAAGCCAGTGAAGTTACGGGGCATTATGAGACTTAACTTATGCCTCGGGGTGACGAGTGTGTGTCATGCATTGCTTTGTAATTCAAAATTCTGTGTGGCGTTGCTTCTGTTTATGATAAGGCGTGGCGCTTACCGTCAGGCGAGCGACCTGCTCGTCTCGTCATTCAAGCTAATAAAATAATAATAATAAAAACTTATAGTTACGCTATTATTACATATTGAAATAATTTATAATTTTAAAATGTAGGTAGGCAATGTAATTAACTTTTCGAGACGACGTGACGACGAAGGCTGTATTCTCTTTGGAAGGCTGTAAAGCTTTAGAAATGTCGGGACTAACTTAGAATTAAACCGTGATATAATCCGTTTAAATTAGTTTTATAACAATATAAAAACGTTATGACGCGACGTCTTATTTTAACATAACATTCTTATAAATAATAAACATTAAAATGACTACCGCGATCATTACCAGGTACGAATATCAAACGAAATATCTCCACGTGTCGCACCTCATACGTTACAAGTTACAACCTTAAAAGATATACTCCCTAGCGAAACAATAAAGATACGTGTATAAATCAATTCTGAATGTATAAAATAATATGTAATCTTCTTCCATCTGCCCTTATCCCACTTTCAGTAGGGTCGGCGCATCATGCTTTTTAAAACGGCTTGTACTTTTTACGCCCGGCCGGTCTGCCTTACGTCAACCCCTCGTTTGGGAAAGTAAAAAAAAATGTAATAAATAACAATTATGTAATTTCTTCGAAAACCCACGACCTAATTAATTTACTGAACTACTGGCTATGTAGAACTACTCGTAGGTAGGTACTTTACTACTCTTTATTTCTTTTCGCCTAGCGTTATCCCGCCTTAGTGCAAGAGTCGGCCGTCCTAGGTAGGTACTTAAACACTTTCACTTCGCCTGATCTTGAGCATCCTCCATAATGAGACCATTGGCTCTCATGTCTGATGATCTGTCTCTGGGTCTGTACCTGCTCTACCAGGTCATGTACTCTTTCGTCACCACATTTAGTTTCAGATCGCTATTTTCGAGCGTCCTTTCACATGTTCACCCTTTGCTTAAGACGCTGTTTGTCCTCGTCAACCAGTGCTATGTCATTAGTGCACCCATGATGGCTGTTCCTGTATATCCGCCGTCGTGACATCAAACACAAGACTTAACAGAACTCAGCGACTAGCCTTAGTGACGTCTGCAGACCAATGGTAATCGGGAAAGGGTTAGTATCGCCAATAACAGTCCGAACCAAAGACACGAATCGAATGTAGATACCTGTCCCCAATGATGTCAACTTAAGCTTCTGGCACACCCTTGACCCTTAGCGCCCACTAGATCACCTGTTGGGGCACACAGTCAAAGACCTTCTGCAAATCTAAAAAGTCAATAATATGCAGAAGCTTCTTTCTCCTGTATGTATGCATACCTCGACAAGCGACCTAATCGCGAACACTGGGTCCGTAGTACTATTTCCGGGTGTGAAACCATATTGACATTCCTTATTAACGTTTTTGGGTTTTATAAAATAAAACAACAATGTTTGACAAAACTCCTTCGTAGTATTGAATTATGAACGCATCTCTTCTTTTAAAAACATATGGCCCCACCGTTGTATCGGTGATTTCGCCAGTGTCGAGTGATATAGACTTCCGGCCCGAAGTTACCTATACAATCTAAGGATCTATGTTTGTAATCATTAAACTACTACTACTACATATATATATACCTACTAGTCGTAAAGTCAGAATCAAACCGATGTAAAAATAAGGAACAAATCTCAACTTAATGAAGTTTGTTGATGAATTTTATTAGTTTTCAAGGGATTGCGGAAAGGAATAATAATAGAATAATATTATATTTTAAATAGGGGTTAAATGAGAGTTGTGTTAGTAATTTATTACGAAATTAGGTAAATTAAATATAAAATAAATATTAAAGCACATAGAATAAACACCACAAATACTCTATGTCTGAAATTTCTGTAGATGTAATCAAGGAAGGAATTTAAAGATTTTTAATAGAGTACTATTCTGTAATGATCAGAGATACAGGTTATTGGCTTTAATAAATTTGCATAAAATAATTATAGAATTGGGGCAGGTGCTAGCTAGAATAGCCTTGACATCTGCAGGTAGAAGGTCATACAAGGGGACAGGGACTCGAGGGCATGAGAAAAATATGTGCTCCAAAGTGCCCTCGTCCAATCCGCATTCGCACAGCGAATGATCACGAACGCGGATCTTAGCAAGGAAAACCGGAGAACACACATGACCCAGCCGTAAGCGGATAATGGCTGTAGTAATTTTTTTATTAATCTGTCTGTACTTAAAAAACCAGGGTTTTATTGGAATAGAAGGTTGGATGGACCCGTAATGGATACCTTTATTTGCTCTGGTACGCTGCCATTGCTCATTCCAAGATGATATGAGATTTGGTTTTGAACAGGATATTAAATCACGAGCAAAACATTGTTGGTAAGAATCGACTCCAGAGAAAATTGCACTACGGGCACATTGGTCTGCAATTTCATTCCCAGAAATACCAGAATGACTAGGAATCCATGCCAATACAACCTCTATTCCCGAGCAGTAACATTTATAGAGTGTTTCTTTGATTTTCAAGGTTAGGTAAAATGATTTTTTATTGAAGGACGATTTAACAAGATCTTGGAGTAAACTCCTGGAGTCAGTAAAAATGATGCTTTTGTTTAATCCATGCGAGAAAACAAATTGGACCGCTTCAAAGATAGCAACAGCTTCACCAGTGAAAATAGAAGTAACGGGAGGGCATTTAAAATTCAAAATTATTTTATATTTTGGAAGCCAGACAGCGGCCCCAACATGGTCTATATTGGTCATTTTGGAAGCGTCTGTGAAGAGAGGAGTCCAATCCTTCCAGTCTTCTAATAAAATTCGGTTAAAATTTTTATTTGCATCAGCATCATTTTTATAAATTCCAAAATTAATAATGATTTTGGGGATAAAAATTAAAGAAGCGAAGTCAAAAGAAAAAAGAAAATGAGAGTTGGTCTGAAATATTTGAGAGGTAGAACTGGAAAATTTTATAAAACTATTAACAAGAAGAGGAGGAGATTTGTGGGCCCAATAACTGGAATTCTGGGTTGATTGAGCAAGTAAAGGAAGTTTGTCATGGAGGGGATGGGATGATCTTTGAAGGATATTGTAAAAGAAGCGATCACAGAGAAATTGCCAACGAAGAGAAAGAGGGGGTTCGAAGCATTCCACTTGAAGGGCGTTAATTGGGGAAGATCTCATAGCTCCAGCGATTATGCGGAGGCATCTCGACTGCAATTTGTCAAGCAGGATTAATGCAGCTTTGTTGCATGGTTCCAAAAGGACACAGCCGTAATCAAAATGACTTCGTATAATCGCGTTATAGAGCAGTTTCTGATTATATGGATGAGATCCCCATCGAACACCAGAGATTGCCCTAATAACGTTGATGCCTTTTTCGCACTTAGCTTCAATATATTTTAAATGAGGAACACCTGACAGTTTATTATCAAAAATTACACCCAGAAATTTAACCTGACTGAGAACCTCTATTGGTTGTTCATCAACCACTAGAGAAAAAGATGGGAGAGATCTCTTACGGGAAAATACGACAGCCTTGAATTTTGGGATAGAAAGAGATAGATGGTGACTTCTCAACCATTGATTAAGGTACTGCAGAGCAGAATTCATCCTAGTGGCTGCTTCTGATATGTGTTTAGAGCTGATATACAGGACGACATCATCAGCATATTGCAATACATTGACAAAACAATTCACTGATTTGTCAAGGTCTGTTGTGTAAATGTTATAAAGGAGTGGACTGAGAACAGAACCCTGTGGAAGACCCTTCCAAACCACCATGGGAGTATGATTGGGATCTTGAGTACCAAGGACAATAGAGCGGCCCATGAGTAAATTACTAATGATGTTTATCATCCTCGCTGGAATACTCAGCTGCTGCATTTTATACCTGAGTAAGGGGAGATGAACATTGTCGTATGCTGAGTTAATGTCTAGAAAGACTCCAATGACATTTTCGTCACGAGCAAATGCAAGACGTAGGTCGGTGGTAAAGATGCTCAAATTATCCATAGTGCTCATACCCCGTCTGAACCCATATTGGGATTTGGACAGGAGACCTCTATTCTCAAGGATCCACTCCAACCTATTTTTAATTAGATGCTCCATAATTTTACCCAGGGTTGAGGAAAGGGCGATAGGTCTATAGGATGAGCTAGAATTAGGGTCCTTACCGGGTTTGAGAATGGGTATTATGATTTGGGTCTTCCATATATCAGGAACTGAACCCTTTAGAAAAATAAAATTAAGGATGTTAAGGAAATAGGATTTCGTGTCTTGGGAGGATTTGGATATAAATGAATAAGGAATCCAGTCAATGCCCGGGGCAGAGTCCTGAATTCGTTCCAGAACACAACACAGCTCCGCCATTGAAAAGGGCTCATTTAGTTTGTCAGGAGGATAGGGAGGGAGAGGAGAGGGGAAACAACCTTCGGAAGGGGCAAATGGAGGAGCTAATTTATTGATAAAGTCATGGAGCCAAGGATCAGAGTTATTAGATGGCGGGTTGGAAGAATTACTTAGAGATCTACGAAATATTCTCAATTTCTTCCAGACAAGAGAGGACGGGGAGCATGGTGAGAGAGATTCGCAGAAATTAGACCAGCCCTGAGTCTTCTTTTTAGCCAGAGTTCTCTTGCATCTAGCCGCAACCTTTTTAAAATTCAGAAAATTTTGCATTGATAAGTCTAAGGCAAAGGAAGTTTCTGCTAAATTGCGGATCTTAACAGCCTTTGTGCACTCAGAATCCCACCATGGCGGAGATGGAATTTTACCATTAGCACTATTTTTGAGTGGGATCGACAGGTTAGCAGCAGAAATTAAAGCCTCAGAAAATTCATAGTAGACAGTTAAGAAGTTACTATGATTTATGGGTTGAATGGTAGTAATAGAAGAATCCAGGTTTGTTCTGAAGCTACTCCAGTCTGCTTTCGAGAGTCTATACTTCAAAAAAGGCTCAGGTGCCGGTCTTGGAGAGGAAGAATTATGCCAGAGGGACAACAGGGGGAAATGGTCACTGCCATACGACAGATTAAGTATGGACCAGGTTATCGACGAAGATAAATTAGGAGAAGCGAGAGTAAGGTCGACTGGACTAGGGTTTTGGGAAGGAGGAACTCTTCTTGTAGATGACCCGTCATTGAGTATGCATACATTGAGATCCTCGAAAAGTTGAAGGAGAGTAGCAGAATGGGCATCATTATGGGGAGAACCCCACAGAACATGATGCGAGTTAAAATCCCCCATAATAAATAGGGGAGCAGGAACAGCTGAGATAACTCTACGAAGGTCATTGATAATGGAAGAGGTTGGGTGAGGGATGTAAAGAGAAACAAAGGAGATGTTTAAAACTCTAGCTGCGACAATTTGAAAAGAGGAGTCATGGGTTGGAAGATAGATCTGAGAATAAGGAAAGGATCTTTTGATGAGAAGAGCACATCCAGCCCATCCATCATCTCTGTCATTCCTAAGGCAGCAGTATCCTCGAACTCTAAAAGGAGATCCAGGCTTCAGCCAAGTCTCAGAGACAGCAAAGACGAGTGGGCTGTGACGGTTGAGTAGGTGAATGATTTCTGGCTTCTTGTGCTTAATATTTCTACAGTTCCACTGGAGGAGACTGTGAGCCATTGATAGAACTAAATTGAACAAATAGTTGTTGAAGTAAAGAAAAGACGTTAGGGTGAAGGGCATCGCTAAATTTAGTAGAGATATTAAGGAGGATAGAAAGCAGCAATTCAATCAAATTGTCATTCGGAGAAGGGGAAGAGCAAGAAGGTCTAGGGGGAGAAGGAGCACTAAGACTGGTCGGAGAGGATAGGGCGCATCCGTTGGGTAAAGCGGGTTTAAGGTCTTGGGTTAGTACGGAGTGGGCGAAGGAGTCATACCCTTTATTTTGGGTAACACCTGGGCGGCTTTCAACAAAAATGGTTTTTTTGTAGGAACGGGATGGGGAGGGTTGGGGATTAGAAGAAACTCTGGGTGAAGGGGCACTGTTAGGTTTTGCAGAATCTGCGTAAGATCTACGTACAGGTCGTAATCTAGAAGAAGCCTCGGAAAATGAAATATTCTCTTCTGACATAATCATTTTGATTGCCTTCTGGCGGGAGTGTTCAGGACAGTTGGGGAATGTTGCCATGTGGTTACCTGAGCATAGAAGACAATTGGCATCATTTTCAGAGACGGAGCAGGAGTTACCTTTGTGCTGTTGGGCACATCGGTAACAGCGAGGTTGAGATCTACACTGGGAAGTAATGTGGCCAAAGCGGCAGCACTGACGGCACTGGATAGTTGGGAGTTGGTACAGGGACACGGGTAAAGACGAGTGGAAACAGAAGATTCTCTCAGGAAGGAGACGACCTCTAAATGTCAGGACTACAGTAGTAGATGGAACCCATTCCGTTAGCCCATCTTTTAATATTCTCTTATTAAGTCGGCGAGCCTTGATGACCTCGCCACAATGATCCGGGTAGGACAAGCCAGATATAAACTCATTCAGGGACCAATCAGTAGGGATGTTCCTTACAACTCCCATGCGGGAGATGTGGAACTTAGGGATATTAGCAGTCAAATTATGTTTGGATAAAATTTGACATTTGGTGAAGGTGTTGGCCGACTCTGCGGAATTAAGCTGGAGTGAAATTTTGCCACGACCAGCAGGCTTAATACTGCCAGGGACAATGCCAGAGACATTGCCCTGGTATAGGATTTTAGCTAATTTAAGTGTTTGCATGGACACATTAGGATCAGCTGCGATGGTAACTAAGTAAGGGCCGGTATCTGCATCGGTCTATAAAAACTTTTCATCAAACTCAGGACAGGTATAAATGTCCTGCACAGAGGATGCTGGAGAATAATTTTTTTTCTTTGGGTTTTGAAAGTCGTCGGCGTCTAGTGGGCGTTTGTGAGCCCTCTTTTGTTCACTACTACCGCCCCCATCCGGCGGCTCATCTTCCCCTACCTCCATCTTAATACACTATTTTATTATGCCTACCCTACGAATAATTTTGTTAAAGTAAGAGGTTAGTGTAAACAAATAGAACTAAGAAACTAATATGTTAGTTTTATTAAATAATCACGACACACAACACAGTATAATTTACTACATACTTATCTAACAAAAAACATCAACGAAAGGACTAAATAAAAACAACTTAATTGCGAAACTGCCGCGGAACGTGTGCACTCTATCACAACGACGGGCCGAAAAAACAATCTATGAACGCATAAATAATATATAAATCACTACTCCAACAATATGTCATGCAATGTCGTGTAGAGTATAAAAAATCCCTCTACGATATAAAATAATCTGTGGACGTCTGTGGACGTGACAATGTTTCAATATCAGAGTTATGCAAACATAACATACCTTACGGGAAATGTCAAAACAGTAATAACATATGCTAATAAGTGCGAAAGAGAGAGAGTAACTATGCTTGTTACGGAATGTTGGTATATTAGCTAATTCAAACTGAAACAAAGATTATTGATTTGTGATGACTGATGATATCACAAATGAATTGGTGATTTGTACACTTTGTTTTGTTCTCTTGGAGCTATTTTTGTCTTGAAACAATTATTATCATACAAAAATAAAAATGTGTCCGCGGTTGTCTTGCTGTACCTAAAAATATGTCAAAATCCAATAAAATTGCCGAGACTTCTAGTATTGAGTTCGATCCTATTTTACCCGAGACGGGAGTATTGTTCTACGAAGAATGTCCAACTGAGTACGAAATCGAGCGGCCTAGACTGTTGCCTTTGAAATCGAACACACAAATACGCTTCGAGCAGCTACAGCACGAAGCGACAAGAACTTGGAAAGAAAAACAGAAAACTGCAAAGAAAACTAACCTTTGAGTGAAACTCGTTTGCCAAGATGGTTTACACGTTGTTTGTGGTGGAAATAATTTCCGCTTTTGTATTAGCGGCCACGCTGTTGTATAGATATGGAGACTGTTACAGGAACCATATATTAGTGACTGTATCTGTGCTGACAGCATGGTATTTTTCGTTTGTTATTATGTTCATCTTGCCCCTGGACGTTACTTCGGTGAGTTTCTCCCTCTTAACTTTATATAATTGTTAATAATCACTATTTTCATAGTTTCCTAGACCAAGCTATGACTTGTAAATACTGTATACTTAAATTGCTCAGTGAAGCTAATATACAGACCTCTTGGAATAGTATATGATTATGTCAATAGTATATAAGTTACTTACCAATATTGCTTTTGATTATCAATGGTGAAACTTGGTTCCTGTTGTAGGTTGTGGGGGTCAGACCGTGGTCGCCCCACATCATATTATATAGACTAGAATAAAGCCGGGATAGCGCTAGACAGATAAAACATAGACAGACAGAAAAAAAAACATACATCATACAGAAGACCAACAAAGGCCCTTAAAGTATAATTCCTGCATATTCAAAGTATCTATTGAACAATTAGATTTAACTATAAACTTGGCAACTTCTGATTGTTTCAGACTGTCTATCGTCAATGTTTACAAGAGAATGTAACTGACCCACCAGCCTTGCATGCTTCGTCAGGCAATGAGAGCACCACATTGTCTCCACCTGTCGATCATTGTGAGAAACCATGGAGTTACGTGCCTGACTATGTGTTCCCAAATCTATGGAGGGTTGTGTATTGGACTTCACAATGTCTCACTTGGTAAGCAAAATGTTGTGATGTGATATTGTGATATGTCCGTGGCACAGTGGGCGAGTAGCAGGTTGCGAAACGTGAGGCTGTGGGTTCGATTCCCGCATCTAGACAAATATTTGTGTCGGGTCTGGGTGTTGTGGGACCACAAGTCCTTGTTCTCCAAGTTCTCCTTATATCCATAATACGGGTTTACCTAGTGTGGGGTTAGGACTATGTGTGTGACTGTGGGGTGTATTTTTTTTTAAGTTTGTGATTTATGTAATCTATGAGGATGTAACATCTATGCATTGATAATTCATGTCCTGTTAACTCATTATTAAATTATTAGTATGTTGGCATAGTTAGTAACTAATTTACATTTTACACTGATACAGGCATTAGTGTTGTAAGAGATTTTTGTTTCATCATAAATTAAATTCTGCAATGCATGTAACATGCACATAAAATATTTAATAATGCATCAATTATTCATATATCTTTAGATATAGTTAAATTACGAGTAAAATACTATACATTATGTTTGTGTATTATGTTTTATTTATTTATTCACCAGGGTTTGAAATTATGATAAGTATGTCATGTGATATCAACAACACCCAAGTATAGAAGTGATTAACTAGCTTCCAAATATGAATCAATTATTAATAATATGTTATTCCAATGCTACAAATGTATCAATCATACATAATTAATGCGGCTTAATATATCTTAATGACTGACTTTTTATAGCAGATACCTTCTGCTATAAAAATTCAGTCTAATTCAGGCTAACAAATACATAAACTTAATTATAACTCGAATATGACGTCAATTCCGCATCCATGTTTCTATCCATTGTTTACATGAACGGAATACTTCTCTTTATTGTATTCTTTAAGCATCTGACAACAAATAAGCTGAGGGTCTCCTAAGCACATACACTTAATAAAAGTTACACATCGGCCTTGTCATTCAATTTGAGTAACATTATATAAGGTTTACTGAGTAAATTGAATATTCCATACATAACATATCACTTTGAGATCTATGTTTTATAATTGATAACAGAAAGTAAATTTTATCTTTCTACTAACACAAATTTACTCTTGGGGAAATGTGTAGATTGATAAGATACTATATAACAATATATTGGTTTTATTTGGATAAAACTAGAGAGAAATATTTACAGACATTTTCCTGTCTGCACTGCAGCTTTGAAGATCCTATCTAAAGATAAGTTACTAAGTCAAGTCCTTCTTGAGAAAAATCTTCTTTTTCCACCTGCCATTATCCCACTCGCAGTGGGGTCGGCGCAACATGCTTTTACACATGTTACAGAAAGATTGGATTTGGTAGTTTTGACGACCGGCCGCCTGGCTGACGTCAACCCCTCTAGGGAAAAAACACCCAGACCCGAAACAAATATTTCTGGACCACGCAACATTTTGTCTTGATGTGGGAATCGACATTGCGCCACGGAGGCAGTCGAATAATCTTGAGAATAATCTATATTACTCCTATTTTAATCTAAAATGTTCTTATTACTTTACCAATCTAAATGTTTGTTCACACATCAAACAAAAAAACATTATTTTTTATCGGATTTCAACGTTTAACAATAGTGCGTATACATTATTAATTATCAGTTGCTTTAACGGTAAAGGAAACATCATGAGGCATCTGCAACCCCGCTGATGCGGGCCTAATGCCCACCGTGATGGACTAAGGCCTATACCCTCTCATTTGCAGAAGTGGCCCATGCCCAAAAAAATAACACAAAATATTCTATTTATTTACAGGCTCATAATGCCAATGATGCAGTCATACAGTAAAGCTGGCGACTTCACAGTGAAAGGCAAACTAAAGTCTGCATTAGTTGACAACGCGATTTACTATGGCTCATATCTCTTCATATGCGGAATACTACTCATATACATTGCGCTTAAACCCGGCGTGTTTTTAGACGGACCCAAAATAAAAGCTATAGCGTCCTCAGCAAGTAATACTTGGGGTCTGTTCTTACTGATACTGCTTCTTGGATATGCACTAGTGGAAGTGCCTCGTAATCTGTGGAATAACGCCAAGAGGAACTATACATTAACATACAGTTACTTCAAGATAGCCAAACTGAGCACTGATAAATGTGAAGCAGAAGAGATTGTGGATGATATTTTAGATGTAAGTTATTTTACTTTTTTTAAGCATAGGATGGCAAACGAGCATGTGGGTCATTGATGATAAGTTATCAAAGTTATCACCCACAGCACCAGAAGAATCATATATGCGTTGCCGATTAGAAAAAATGCGGATTGGGAAAAGGAAGGTGGGGGAGGGTTATTTGGGGCTCCGGAAATCGAAGCATCAAGCTGCTATATTTTTTTATTTTGTATAAATAGCTATATCTTAAAAATTATGTTGGGTTTTCTAACTATCAGTTTCAAGTAAATAGGTGCTAACTTAAATAATGGTGATTTATTGCAGAGTTTAAATGCCGTCACAGCTGCGGTTGGGGCAGGACATCCCCTGCATCGACATGTGGAGACGATTATACAGAAACTACCCATACAATTACGAGATAGACTTAATTCTCGCGCCCCTCCAGAGAGACCCACATCGCCTTCTCTGAAATCTCTAGTTAACTTACATAAAAAGGTAATATTATTGTATTAAAAATTCTTTAATACTCAATTTCTGATGCATAATTTATAAAATTCTTAAATTACGATTTTCTTATTTTCATTTTTATCTATCGATATTTTTTTTTTACTTTTTCTCTATAGGAACATCTATACATCTCGTATTTTACCACATATAAAGTCCATTTATAAAAACATTTCACATCATAATTTTAAATTAAAAAATAATGATAGAGCCTTTATGATTATACTCTTCAATCAATATTCACACTCATTTTAGACGATAAAAGCTCTACACGTGCTGCAACGCACTGAAACCCAATGGGGTTTGATGTTGGAACGCATCTTCCACCTTGAAGACGTGTCGTCCAATCAGCGCTCGCCTGACAGACGGTTCCAACACACCTTCCACACGCCACGACCCCGGCTGCAGAGGATCTTTTATCCGCCTATGTTAGGTCAGTCAATTATAATTATGAATACCTACTTAAAAAATCGCTGGAGCCTTAGTCTAAAATTAAAATAGAAAAATAGAGTACTCAAAGAGGATGGCGAGGAAATTTATATTAGTGTTAATGACGAAACGAACATATCGCTCACCTGATGATAAGCGTCAAGCCGCCTGCCCATAAACAAGCAACACCAATTAGAACTTGGAATTATAAAGTACAGCATGGCATTGGACTGCGTTCGTCCCTCCTAAATAAATTTTACTGGCTTCAATGTCCATCAAACCGGAACAGAACAGTGCTTACCCACTGCTGTTCGGCGACAGAAATAGACAAAGCCTTGGTACCTACCCAGACGGCCTCACATATGAGATACCTACAGAACCTAGTAAAATTACTTCCATGTAAATTAAAATATTTACTAATCTAAAACTTCGCAAATACTGTCTTTTTTCATTAGCACGAGATAATTTCATTTGCTCGCCACCTATATCTTGAGCCGAAAATAAAATTGAAGAGCCGTAGTTGTAAGGTTATGTCAATATGTTTATAAAGATAATTATTTTGACTGCATAAGTTTAATCTTTATCATTCTACCATTGATAGTATTGACATCACGATCCTGACAACCAAAGCTTAGAATGGTCTGTAAAAGTATTGTATGCAGTGTAAGCATAAATTCAATAGGTAGACAAAGACATTTGTCTATTTAAAATAACTGCTCGACATTCACACAAATATAGTTGTTTTCACTACACTTTCTGCTGACTTCAATTTACTTTTAATGCTTGTATGTACTAATATTAATTACCGTGTATGCGCAAAGCAAACATAGGTTAACGAGTATTTTTCCTTTAGAATGGTATTGGGAGTGTTTTCTGAAACAATATTTCCTGAAGACAATGGCGGTGGTGACGGGCATTATGTCGGTAGCCGTGGTTTGGTCCGAGCTCACTTTCTTCTGTAAAGATCCCGTGTTGTCCATTTTCGCCAATATCAACAACGCAGCAAAACACTCCTACAATTATGCCGCTATTGTGGTAAGACATTTATGGAATTTGAAAACTGATAATCTATGTTCGAAAGCTTGAAGGGAAAATTAAATAAAACAGTTTGTCGTGGAATCAAGACTTGAATCTAAGACGAACGGATATAGTATAAGACGCCAATTTAAACGCTCATTTCACAATGTCCAAGTGGCAAAATACAATTATTGAGATTCAGTTGGTACTTAATAAATTCGTACGTTGCGGGATACTTCGAATTCTAAACGTAATGTATGGGCATAATGCGTTGCCAATCAACGTACGAATTTAATAATATTCAGCCCATGCAGCATTCACATTAACCTTTGCATGTGCCTTCCAGACAGTATCGACAATAGTGATAGCGTACATGTTCTACTGCGCGTACTCAACGGTACTAAAAATCCGTCTACTCAACCTGTACTACTTGGCCCCGCACCATCAGACTAACGAGTACAGCCTCATCTTCTCCGGCATGATGGTCTGCAGGCTCACGCCGGCCATGTGCCTCAATTTCCTTAGTTTGGTACATATGGACTCTCATGTCATTAAAAAGAGGGTCATGGAAACTTATTATACTCAGGTAAAGGGAATTCCATGCTATTTAAATATATCGACTTTATCAGGTATCGAAATCATATCAAATAAATACGATAGTTTTAATAGGATGTCAAAAAAAGTTCGTCTAAACGGCAAACTTATATATCGATATTTTTTTCTTGATATCGATATGATGTAAGATACTTTTTACACTACCGACAATCTAACGGATAGGCACATTGTTTATACATAGAACTGATAGCAGATATACCTATACAGATATCGTAATATTATTTACTTTATTATAGCAGAGGCCGAAACGAGCAAGTAGGTCATCTGATTGTAAGTGAGCCAACCATGAACCAAACCCATGAACATCCACAATACCTGAAGACTCATGGATGCTTTGCCGACCTTAAAGGAAAGGGATAGGGAAGGGGAGGGGGATTTGGGCCTCCGGATATCTGACACACCGTACGTAACACAACGGCAAGCTGCTACTTCACATCGGTTTTCTGTGAGACACTGGCAGCAACCCGGTCAAGACAGCACTTGTACACAAAACCGCCTACAGCCTAGCTCTAGCACTTGTGTTTATTTCCCTCCTTCCTTCGCCTGCCCTTATCCCACTCGCAGTGGGGTCGGCGCCACATGCTTTTTAACACATGTTAAAGAAAGATTTATCTTGTAGTTTTTACGACCGACCGCCTGCCTGACGTCAACCCCTCTGTGGAGAAAACACCCAAACTAGAAACAAATATTTGTAGATCACACAAACACTGTCTCGGAGCGGGAATCGAACCTGCGTCCTCTTGCTTCACAGCCAGCTACTCACCCACTGCGCCATGGAGGCTGTCAACTTGTGTTTATTACGAATATTTTGTTAATTAGTATCTAATAATAATCATTATTACAGATAATGGGTCACATGGACGTGCTAGGAATCATAGCGGAGGGTTTCAACATCTACTTCCCGATGTTAGTGGTGTTGTTATGCCTCGCCACTTACCTCTCGCTCGGCAGCAGACTGTTGTCTCTGTGCGGGTTCCAGCAGTTCGTAGGCGATGACGAACTCACTACAGACTTGGTGGATGAAGGCAGGGAGATTGTCAAGCGAGGTGAGAACAACATCCTCAGTCACAAACCTTATTATCAACTCTTATTCGCGGAATGCGTGGGGGCGATTGACGAGACGAGCCAGCCGCTCGCCTAATGGTAATCGACACGACTCCCCATGAAACAGTTGCAACACGACCCATAACTTTGAATTATATACTGGTGATATGCTATATATGTACAATAATATATTTATGTATTTTTTTAACTAGAAAAACGGAAGCGTCAGCGTGCAGAGGAGTCGCTGACGCGTCGCCGCGACTACAACGAACGATTCGCGAACTACCGCACCAACAGGGATGCACACGATGGAGGTAATACCACTGCACGATTATATGATCCGTATGAAGTATAGACAAGTGGATGGTGACTAGCCCATTATCCTAGAATTCCATTAACCACCATCACCCAAATATCTAATCTATTTTTCGATTTTTTGTAACTATGATTAGAATTTAAAACCATTCCTATACACATTTGTATAGAGACTATTTCCCATTTTATGTATAGTTTATATTATGAGGCTATTATGTTATGAGGACTAAGGACTAATAGTATTTAACGTTAGTATTCGATAGTATAATAGATATAGTGATTTTAATAAACCAATAGGGTATAAGTTAATTGAAGTTCCGACAAAAAATGTAAATTTTGTGGTAAAATCGTGAGTTTATGATTAAGGCCCACTTGCACGACCATCCTAAATCGAGTTTAACCAACTTATACCCACAAAATTTGACATAAGTAAATAAGTTTAGGTGGTAAATCTCGATTTAGAATCGTCGTGCATGTGGGCCTAAAAGATCATTTTTGGGTGTCTGGAGAATATAATAGGTTTCGATGAAAGTAAACTCTGTTGTTGTTTATGGTCTGTCTCACTCGGGTTTTATTTGTCATTTGCTATACAGGGTGGTGGTATATGTTTACATCACTGTATATCTTGTCATTCTGTGTTAATGCGCACTTGATCTTCACTGCACTACCTTTTTAACGCTTTTGTGTTGTTGTCCGTTCTTTTATAAGCTTTGTCTTTGATGATTTAAAAAACGATGTAGATTTAAGTTTGCCATAACATAATAACTAGAGTTTGAATTACAATCATTAAAGACATTGCAGAAGTGTAACTTAAAAGGATTAAAAACTTATCGAATAAATTAATTATATATTTTTAAAGTTCTATATAGTCTACAGGGATTTTATTTTTCCGTTAAAATATGTAATCAGAAATTATTTCTCATTAAGTAGTATCAAAAAAGTCATTGTATTAATTCAATAATCCTTTCAACTCGCACGTGTATATTAAACGGACTGTGTCTCTTCCTTCACGATCACTAATGTATTCGGTTATTGTGCATGGTGATCACATTTCAGCCCGCACCGGGCTGTTAAACGACGTCGACTCAGATTACTACGTGACGCCTAGTCCTGAAACCAACCAGCCGAGCGGTTACCAACGCGCTGAGATACCATACAACCGACCCAACCTTACGTTAGAGGACGAATTAGAACAACGCTTTGGAGATAGTACCACGTCGACTCTAAGGACGGAGTTCGAAGGACGCAGGGATAAAATGACTATGCCGCCCAGAGGATTGTTCGACGACGTATAAAGTGCAATTTTTTAGTGTCCAATGTGCTTTTGTGGAGATATTTTGTTGTCGGGTAGCTCTGTATGTATTTAAACTTTTGAGATCAACGCTTAAGTGACGTGTATATGGATTCTAAATCGGGGGCTTTTCGTGGGTTAAAACTCGAGTGTCCTATGCCTACGTAAGCATATTGAGACCCCAATTGTCAAATGTCGGTAGTGTTCAGCTATTGTTACCATTAGTGCTACCAGTGATTCGACCCATTACTAGTAATTACAGTTCGAGAAATATGTTACAATTATGACTATATAAAAACCATCAAGTCAACTTTTAATAAGATATTAGTTATTTAATTAGAATAATTTATCGTATGAATTGACAGTCTTATATCGACTTAGTCAAAATTACAAAGTATTTATCGAATTGCAATCACTAGTGTAATGGGTCCAACCACTGCACCGGGACCACGGGTAAATGCCCGTAATGGTTAGTTAGGCCAAATCAAAAAGTTTTGATGGCTGATCATATATGTTGTAATGCAGATTGCTTAATAAATACATTTGGTATAGATAAACTATATAAAATGGAAATGTCAGACATACTGCGGCGTGTATTTTAAAACTAGTCACATATGCGAGATCGTTTAGAATTTTGAGTCATAAAATAAATATCGATTATTAATCGAAAAGAACTCGATCTTTACAAAACAATCGATTTGTAATTTACGTCTGCCAATTAATATTTTTTTTATTTGTTTCATTTAAAAACCTCCTTTACTGTGGATATAATTAACAATAAAATATAGTCCAAATATATATAACAAAGTAGCTATTGAATAAGATACTCAATTTCATTAGATTGGTAGGCCTCTCGTATGCGAGAGGCCGCCTGGATTGGTACCAATGCTTTGGTCTATTTCTGTCGCCAAGCAGAGTGTGTAAGTCCTGTTGTGTTTCGTTTTGAAGAACATTGAAGCCAGTGAAATTTCTGATCATCTAACCCTAACATCTATGTCTCGAAGTGAAGAGCTCACTGCAATGCCATGTAGTGCTTTGTAATTAAAAGTTCTGTGTAGTGTTTCTGTTTATGGGTAGGCATGGCGCCTCATAAAAAAATGTTTCGAAGTCATAATCATGAACTAATATAATTAGTAATATACTATAGCATTGAAAAGAAAAAACAAAATATCTTCACGAAATAAATTATATTAAGCTAATAAATAATGCTTGTGTAAGTGATAGATAGTCTACAATTATTAATTTGTATGAAACTTGTTTTCAAGAAGTGATTAACTTATTGATAACTATTTAATGTGATTCGTTTTATGTACAAAAAATATATTTACTTGTAACGTATTTATAATTGGATGTCGATATGCAATACAATCTTCCGCAATGTGCATAATACGTTTGGATTTATTTTTTGTAAATGTATTCTATAGGCAACTTGATCTAAATATTAATAAGTATCGATGTTGTTCATGACATAATAATTTCAATAAGACAATAGCAATTCAAATATTGTATTATAAAGCATTTACTACAATCACTAACGTAGTTTAAGCCAGTCGATAACTGTCGACTGCAACACTGGATGTTAATTGTACTGCATATCGCTATTTAATTTAGATCATAGGGTCAAATTATTTACTTAGCATTGTAAACAGCAAATGTTCACAAATAATAATATTTATAAATACAAAAATACCTTTACTCGTTATAGTATTTTGAGACATAATATCTATATATCGACAGCCTCCGTGGCGCAGCGGGCGAGCTGCGAAACGAGAGGCCGAACGTGGGGCGGAATCCCGCACCGAGACAAATGTTTGTGTGATCCACAAATATTTGTTTCGGGTCTGGGTGGGACCGCAAGTCCCTCGTAGTTCCTGATACCCACGAAACAGGTTAACCTAGTATGAGGTCAGGACTATGTGTGTGACTGTTGGGTGGGTGTATTAATAGAGATTTGTCTTGAGATACTAAATAAATCGAATGTCTTGAGATACTAGGTAAATAAGTCGGCATTAAATGTTAAATTGTTATAATAGCTAAGTAGTTTTGACAGTTTCGAGATAGTTATAAAGATATAACAGCCTACCTACAGAAATAAATACTTGGATAAATGTGAAAAAAGTAATTAGATCTGTCAAAACTACACGGCTTGACAACATTGGTTGTATATTTAGGAAACGTATTTTTTAGGAGTAGTGTTAGTAAATAGTATTTAAAAGTAATGAGACAAACCGTGAGGTTATATTGTTATATTATATCGAGTCATTAATCACGGTTAATTCTTGTAAATATACACTACAATGCGTTGTAATACGCACTTGCCTTCATTTAAAGCCCATATTTACGATTTTGATACTTTTTATAACTTGTATTGAGGTTATGTGTGGCACATGAGATGCGATTGTCGATTAAAAAGTCGTTTTGGCAAGTTTGTTGACACAGGCTCGCACATGCTTCTAAATAATGGGTATGTATGGAAAGACCGTATTAGGGTATAAAAAATCGAGATCTTCAAGGAGCAGCTTACTTAGGCCTGGTTACGGTTTAGAAGTATTATATCTTGTTAAGCGAAAACAGTAATTAGAGGCCTGAAAATTCCCAGCATATTCTTTTTTGTAGGTTAATGAAATACCGACAAAAAAGAGGAGTTTAATAAGTTTGACCCCTTTGTTTATCACTGTGTCTGTCTATGGCATCGTAACGCCTAAAGGAATGGACCGCTTTATGTGCGGTGTTTTCAATTGAAAAGTTGGTTTAATCAAGATGGTTAGCTATGTTTGAAGAAAAATCTTTTTAGACATTAAGATATTACAGATATTTCTCAAGGTTTTTTAGGTTATTAGATATTATAACTTTGAGTACTTTAAATAGACACAGGCATGTTCAATACTTGATAATATACAAAGTTTCAGGGTATAAAATCCCGGGACAAGACAGCTAACTTTGCAATTTCTGTATAATAATATTTAATGGTTAACATTGTATAATAACGAACGGTGCGAATAGTTGTGTATGAATTATTGAGTATTACGTTTATAAAGTATTTATTTGATCGATAAATTACAATGTAAATATTTCTTATAGCTTAAAAAATATTTGTTATTAACGCCATTGTGTTAATTTATTATATTTTGTTTCATTCCATAGTTTTATCAAGTTAGCATTAAACTGACGCGACATTGTTTATTAAGTTGTTTAATTTATTAACTCCTTGATTACCAAGATTTATTTATATTTTCTAAAGGTGAAATTTAAACAGCAATATATTTTTGCTGACACATACAGAATACAATTTTTTTGCCTCTTCCATTTGTCGCTTTTACTGAACACCAACGATCTTATTATAAAACATAAACTAACTTTAATCTAGGTTTATATTTGTCGATTTACATTGGTTACTAATAATCAGCCAAAACTAGTTAATAAAACCCGATTTAAATTACTCTACGGTTTATAATAATGCAGATTTAGTTTCAATAAAACACGATATACACAAAAACACATTTACTTGTAACCATATAAATACAAATAAATAAATTCGTTGGACTTATTTAAAATGTACTTTGATGTTGTCCACTTTGGTTCGTATTTCATGTGATGAGTCCTTGGACAAGTCTTGCGCGTACGTAAAGTAAATGCTCCTTAGTTTATTCAACTCTTCTGTTTTGCGGAGATCTAAAAATAAATGATATTAAACACCTATCTTATTCAATATTATTTTATAAAAAAATATTAAGTATTCAATATGTTTTTTTCTATTCAAATATTTCAATATACACATTTGGTGTAGGCATTAGCTATCACTACATTCCAAAATTTACTTTATTTTACTTGCTTTTACTATTACCTTTTAACTGCTTAACAAGAATTTCCATAATATTAAGAGCGTCTCTACGATGTCGGACTTGGTTACTGTTTTCTGAAAAATACAACAAATTGCAATTATTTAGTAGCCATATAATATCTTAATACACTTAATAAAAAGGGTTGAAATTAAATTTTGATACAAAGTAGTTACAATGAAGTTAAAAAGGGCTATCATAGCCTAAGTAAGTGAACTTGAAAATATTTTCTGATCTAATAAACAAAAACACTTACTGAGTGTGTAGTCGATAATCGAAGATACACGTTCTAATACATTGCTGATCGCTTTATCCCTGCTGGAATGTGCCACGTTATCGGTCTCCATCGGCTCCCCACTGTTGGATAGAATCGCCAGTCGCTCCACTATGCGGGCAATGGACGACAAAATGGCGAGCTGCGTCGATCTCGAGCTCGAGGCGTAGGAGTTTGCACAGTGCTCGAAAAATAAGTCTTGATATTTTTCTGTAATATGAAGGTTATTTTTCATTACCTATTTAAATGGCTAAAATAATAATAATGTATCTTTAACATATAACGATGTATACAGGTTAAACAAAACGTTAGTAGTAAAAATCATGTATTTATTTTAAACCAATTAGCACGGTTGAATCTTGAGACTGTCTTGTCTAACTAAATATTCGACTATACTGATGTTACCTTGTGTGTCTGCTTCCTTCGGCCAAGCTTTACCCAATAGCTCATAAGCAGCTTCTTTCAAAGCAGTCAACTGTTCTCGCCTCTGTCTCGCACCTTCGTTATCTTCCTCATCAGACTCTTTTCCCACTGATAGTTCATTCTGAAAATCACGTGCACTATTATATCGATACTAGTCGATATAAAACATCGACAAAATAAACTGTTCAAAATAATCAAATATTTTCAGCCCTCTGGCAAAGTCGTTGTTTTAATTATTTTAAAACATAATAACATAGTACATTTACCTTCGATAATATAGCTTTAACTATTTCGTAAACTTGATTGAACCTATCGCAGTTAGTCGCCGCTAGGGCTTGTCCGAGTGCTGCGATGGCGTGCTTTTTGTATACCATCTCATTTTTACGACACTCCACTAGCAGGGCATTTAGACACTCCGTGGCTAATGCCGGCGATATTGGAGATTCACCATCTTTTACACTGCAAATTAAGATAGTTGGTGACAATAATTTAGAACCTGTTTATGATTAACACATCTAAATTAGATAGTCGAGATACTAATCCATCAATACCATCTGTTTACGAAAGCTGTGTGCTCTAGTTTACTAGTGTCTAGTGTCTAGCTATAGGGTACGAGAGGAAATTATTGTTCAGAGGGTCTTGTTAGACTATTAACATCGATAATATAAAATATATCGATTAAATAATCTATACACATATAAAAATGTAATCTATACACCACCTGGTGGCCATTGCTACAAACCTATGCTTAACTTTAGTTGACCCTTAACGCCTAATATTGGCCTTTTTTTATGTTACGTCGTTTCACCGCTTTGCTGTTTATTAAGCGTTAGGATTCAACTAAGTTAGGCAAAGAGCGATAGAAATGGGAAAATCTGCATTTGATTTAAACCAATCATTCACTAAGCTACTCATTATCTTATAACTAAGTATACTGACGCGCACAACTCGGCCAACGCTTCGACAACGTTATGTTTTCCATCAAAGGTCTTGCCGTGCACGGCGGCGAGTAACGCGCGTATAAACTGTTCCCGCTGGTCGCCGAGGCCAGACGACATTTCCTTGCATATTGTTTTTACAGCATTTGCAGCCTGCAATCAAACAAATTGATATTATTTTTGACTATTTTTATATCCATCTTTGTGAACAGGCTTTTATAAAGTATAAAGCCAGATTCTAAAGTAGGTCAGTACATACTTTAGAATCTACGTATAGTATAATACAGTTATTATGCTATACGTAGTACATCTTAAACTATGTTTATGATATATTGACGGCATGTAATTTTTAGTTTCATCGAAAGTAATACCTGTATTTTCTTCGTCCAACTGCTGGAATTCAGCGCTTCTTCAATCTGCGCACGAATAAGAGGTAAATGTTGTTTGATGCCGCTTTCTCTTGTCGGACTAATATCAGTCCATATCTCTTCAAACATCTCCCCAGTCGACGATTCTGATATTTAAAAAAAGGCAATTAATATTTATTTAAAATCCAATCTGCCTCGGTGGCGCAGTTGTAAAGTGTAAGCGTTAATAAATGGAAATTCATGTATTGTTGTTAATTATATTGTATACACTGGAACTTATGAGTTGAATTTTCGAAGTGCAAAGACTGAGCTACATACAATTGCACGCCTTTTTTCTCGAGTATTTTAATTATAATAATAATAATAATGATTTACATATCAAACACAAGGTCAATTGCTCTCAAACTAGGCAAGTCTGTATCTTGTGAGCCTGAAATAGAGAGATTGAATTTACTTACCATCATCCTTCGGTGCGTGCATAGCCAAGAATACCATAGGAGCTAGCACCGCTTCGTTGTCTTTGATATGTTCTATCTTAGCTTTGGCGACCGATTTCAAAGTAAGAGCGATAGCTGATCGCGACATATCATCTTCCTTAGTTTCGTGCAGGGTTACCAACTTTTTCATAAGCTTTTCTACTGACTGAGGCTACAAAATAAAGTAGATATGGAATTGAATTAAGTGGAAATATTTTAAACAAATACAAATCACCTATTTTATCTATTACTGCCCACTTTGTACTTTTGCTTATTAAAAAACTATTTCTCCAACACGCGACATTATAGGTAAACCACATTTTTTTCTTATCACGGTGACATTACCTTAGCATAAGCGGAGATTTGTCCCAAAGCCTCAGCATAATTTTTCCTAACCGTAGCATTTCTATCGAAAGTGCCGTTTAGAAACGTCGACATAATTTTTCCAGCGAGGGGCTCGATATCTGCCCTCAGATAATGTCGGGCCAATACTATGAAATGACAGCACGCTACTTTAGTACCCAGTTGTGGAGATTTGGTCAATTCCAGGATTTTAGGAAGCATTTCCTTGACCACTTCTATATCGACGTACGGCATGCACTGTAAATAAATGTTAAATGAATTAAAATACCTATATACCGAAAGAAACTGGCCGGCCGGCATATAAGTTTTTACTACACCACTTTATTCATTATTAGGATAACATTTTTTTATCACTATCTTATATAAATATGCCAAAATAACTTGGCCGGCTTGAGGTTAGCCATGTGCAGCGTCACCGCTATTGTTTTCAGAGAATAAGGGTGACAGCAAGCGTAAAGGCAGATAAGTGACTAATTTCAGCCCCAGCAAGTTACTATGCTTGTATTGTTAATAACAATTTAGTAGTGAAAGGGACGAAATACTGACCATACTGATTATAACCTAACCGTTAAAAATCCCCGACGTCGATTAGAGATATACGTGTAACTTTTAAACGGCTCAACAGATTTTATTTAAAAAAAACGCGCCGAATTGAGAACCACCCCTTTTTTGAAGTCGGTTAAAAATAGCTAAGATCCATCCCGATTAAGCCAGTTTTCAAACAAAATAAACCGTATTCAAATCGGTCCATTTGTTTAGGCCATACGATGCTACGGACAGATACACACACTCACAGACAGACAAAGGTGGGCAAACTTATAACATCCCTCTTTTTGTCGGGGGTTAAAAACGTTTATAAGTATACGGTAGTTTTCTATGTTTATAATTTTTTTTATAAGCAACATAAAATACCTAAATGAAACCCTTTGTTTAAGACATAATCATAATTTTTACAGAAATGAGCTGGAAATTAGGACTTAAAATATTGGTATAAGGTAAAGTAGGTGCGTAGTGGGGACACGACACATCTCGCTTGCACGCGTGCACCGTAATGACTATTTTACACAGTGACGTCAAAGTGTTCGTCGTTTGTCATTTGACAATTACCCCTTCTACCAGATTGGAATGGCTTCTAACTTAATTATGTGTGGACGGATTTATAAAATTCTTTTTGTAATAGGTTTTGGGTAATGTAAGTTATTGATTTAAATATGGGTAATGTAAGTTATAGATTTAAATTTATTAGATAAAAAATCAAATCAACTATCCTTTTAATGTTTTACTTCTGATGGGTTTAATGATGATCTACATGATCATTGATTTCATGGTTTATCTTCAACTTTTCCATTTTATACGGTTGTTACTTATGATATTAAGTCGGTGCTTTTTCCAAAACAGTACCAATGTTAAAAATGGAACATACCTTAACAACAGTGTCGGTGGTGTAGTGATGTTTGGCGGCGTTGGCTCTCATATCGTCGAGTAGTTCGCGCGTGCCGCTGTCCACTATGGCGGTGCTGAGGTACGACAGCTTGGCGGACTCCAGCTCACCCGCCGCACCCACTAGAGCGGGGATCAACTTCGACAGGAACGGCTTTAGACTCTCACCCGCTGCCGTCACTAGCTTCGATACTGTTTGTAAACTGAAAAATTGTACATTAATATTTATTATCTCTTACTTGTGCCATTTCACAACAATTGCAGCGATGAGTTTCAATTTTAATTATAAAATTAAGAATATAATCGCCTTTTAAAACTTACCTTACAGCCCTGACTTCTTTCACAAGGTTAGTAATACCTGTGTCCAGTAGAATGGGTAGAATCACCGCTACCACTTCTTTGCCATCTTTGCCTTGATTAACATCTGACGCACGAATACATAGCTATAATGATAAACAATATCGATAATTTCTTTCTCTCTTATTTGTACTTTCTTATCGCGACATGCAAACTGATCAGGGAAAATCGAATAGCTTCGGCATCGAATTTAAATCGCTCTCTTCTATGGTTTAATATTTCTTGAGGCATTATAGTACATATATTTGATTATATAACATACCTTAGACAGTACATTCGCAGTGGTGGTTGCCGCTTGTCTCGTGCCTTCGTGCACGTCGTCCATTACTCGGAACAACTGAGACCATATTGTGGGCAGTTGTTCTAAAGAGTCGTGGAGACTTTGCGCGCCACTGTCAAAAAATAGCATTTGGTTCACGTCTTTATTTATAAGCAAAATAAAAAAAATACATTTTAATCTTTTCATTTCAACACATTATTTGTATTTCAACATTTTATATCACTTAAATTGTACATTACTACTCCAAATACTAACCGCAGTAAATCGGCAAGTGCATTACAGCACGACATTCTGACGCGCCACTGATTTGATGTGAGGTTTGCGACTAGATCGTCTAAAATCTCTTTATGGTATTTGTGGACCTAAAACAAATATAATTTAAACACGCTTAAGCGCAAGCCACATAGAATAAGACGGGTCGCCGACGCGCGACGCTTTGTCGTCCGCGTGCTAATGAAAAATATACACATAAGACGCAAGACGCGATACATAGCGCTTGTTTATGTCCAAGTAAACGTTAATATTATCAAATAAATTAAAAGATAGCGTATTAGAAAATTATCAGGTCAGCAATCCGAGTCTCACGAGTCTGAGCGTACAAGTATATTAAATTGCTACTTCATTAATCGACTGTCTTATACGTAATCCGGTGCTTAAAATTTAATCGAACATTCTGAAACAGGCTCATAAGATTGTATTTTGTATGAATATAGCTTGAAGGGGCGCCGCGTTCTCGCCTCGTCTTACACCTTTTCTATACGACTTGCACTTCATCGAGTGTCGTCATAGACGTGTTTGCCCGATTATTTGCTTATTGACAATTTACTAAAATGTGTAATTCAGAATCACTTACATCGTATCAGAAAACAATCTAGCTGCAGGAGTTCAAATTATGGAGTGAAAGAGAGTGAATAAATAACATTTGAAAACACTATCGATATATTGAACATCGACGGTTGAAATAGCAACACCAATAGTAAAATAAAAGTACATTGATTTAAAGCTTACAGTAGCCTGAGTGCTGGGCACAATAGCATGCCATATACTGGCCATAGAGTTTTGTATGCGAGGTGTAGGGTCAAACCGATATCGATAGAGTCGCGGCACTATCTTAGGGAGGTGCTCGGATAGTTGCGCTCCCGCTTGTAATGCTATCGAATGGAATCCGAATGCCGCACCTGAAACAATGAATGTAATCAATAAAAAGACATAAAAAACATTATTGTACTCGATTACACGTATTCCCAAGTAATCGGCAATATTGTCATTAATACCATCGAAAGATTTTTTTTTTCTTTACAAAGATATAGGTACTGCAGTCATCATTTCCCACTTACCTTTTTTTGAATTCCAAACAGAGTTGTGATGAGCTAAATGCATGAACTTGTACAATAGGTCTGGCTTATTCAAATCCGACGCTAGCGAACACAACTCTTTATAAGTAGAGAGATTGCCCCTGAAATAAGAAAATACACTTTCAAAAAGCGTGTTCACCCTTCAATTAAAAAAGTAACGTATCCCACAGTTAAAGGATACAAAAAAAGGGAATGGATATTTTTATATATTTTCTATCCAATAAATATTTTTATCAATAAATCTAAGAGAAAAATATTTACGAACCTACAACTTCTTACAATTAATAACACCCAACAGTCACATACAGTCCCGGGCCTACAATAGGATAACCTGTATTGTGTGAATCAAATAAAGAACTACGAAGTACTTTCGGTCCCACAACCACCACTTACCCAGTAGGCGCCTTTCCTAATTGCCCCTCTTCAAATATCTTAGTATCGTCCGTGACTTGTGCTACAGCGCGTTTGCCGCTCGTCAACTGATCGATGATTTGAGCAACAAGAGCTTGCTTTTGACTCTCATCTGAATTCTGGTACACGAGGCTTAGACCTTTGCTGGCCACATCTTGAACGATATCTAAAAAGATAAAACAATATTTTAATAAATCTACACATGGATTCCCATGAATAGAGCATTAAATTATATTTTATCGATAAAAAATTATAATTGGGTACTGATTTGGACTTAAATACAGGTACCGTCAGAAGACGTGAGTACGGACTTGAACAATCTTTTATAGATGTTTTGGAATTCAGGAGTGTCGGGCATCGACGCTTTAGGCGATGGATTCGACAATCAATTCTTATCGTCTATTGGACTCCCAACTACCCCAGTATTATCAATCTGTGATCACGACTCATGCTAGTCACTCTACAGTTACTTTACATTTATAACTTACCACTATTCTCCGACAAGAAGTCCATGAAGACGTTCTGCAGATCTTGAAGTTTGTTCTTGATCGGTTCACGTTCTGGACAGTTCTTCAACAAAGCAAGCAGCCAAATACTTGTCGCCTGAGAATAATATTCAAAATGTGTATATGAAAATATAGACTTATATGTAAGACTTTATATCATACTGACTTCTTATTGCAGCCTAAGTCTTTAGTTATAATATTACATTGTTAGCGGCGTGACATATTTGAAATATTTTCTTAAATATTATTAAAAGTATTATAGTAAGCACGGGGAAGTGAACATATGTGAAACAGGGTTATTGTGATTAAAAACAATACATACTTGTCTGGAATGTGGGTGGGGGTGCTTCCCAATTTTAAACAATTCGCTCAATAACCATTCTAACAACTCATCATTTTCTTTTAAGGCCTCTGTGTCTTTGACTTTTTCTGCTCCCTGTAAAATTATAATACATCATTAAAATTGCCGTACTAGAAGAGCTAAGAGCAGACAGAGCGCTAGCACAGTGACTATTTACTTAGCAAATTAAATATACTTTATGTCCTTTGGCATAAGACTGATATTCGTATGATGAAAACACTGCTAACCACTTGGGGTGACTCATGTTTCTTATTTCTAATGTACTTAATATCAGGCGTAAGCAAAAAGACATAAGGTCGAGTTTAAATAGATTCTTCGCCCCCATTTCATCCATCTACGGGGACCATAAATGCTATTTTTATATTATTAGGAACACACCTCTCTTGGTAATTGATTCCACAAGTCCCTACTTTCGTTAGAATTAACTCCCTCCACGCATAGCACCAAGGACTCGCCTATTTGTAGATGTATTTCAAACTCTTTGCTCTGAAAAAATATTTACAAATATAGCTTTACATAATATTATGTCGAATTGGCATTTTTTTACCAAATATTTCTTATTGGACACTTCAATTCCACTTACGTCTTTAGCCATTTGCAAGAACCCCATAACGATTTGTTTAGCGAATGGCAGCCGCTCCCCGCAACACAGCAAACCGAGCGTATACAACGCCCTCTCCTTCAACTTTGACGGCATTTTCGCGTTGCCCACAATCTTGAACAGCCTTTCAGCGACTGTGAATTTGGTGATGACGTCGCTTCCGTCGTCAGCATCGGTTTTGTTCACGCTGAAGGGGTTATCCGTTTGTAAGAGCGCGTCCTGTTTAGGCGATGTGTTTGGTAGAGGTAGGCCGCTGCATCGCGCCAGGATGGAGACGGCTGAGCATGACGTGCTTACGAGGAGCGTTTGAGGGCTTGCGAGGCCATTTGCTGAAACAAATGGACTTTGCTATAGTAGTAAAAATAAAGCAGCTTGAAGCTGATTCGCAGTACGTAGCGCAAATTTACAAAGGTACTAACATTCACTAAGCAAAATGCTTTCAAATGAAATTAAATACACAGTAGTGGTAGGTACTTGCGCCAGATACTGCGCTTCATATACAACCAATACTATATAGAACAACTCACAAAAAGAAACGAAAGTTGTAATGACTTTACTATCAAAAAATATTCGAATAAAGAACCTCATAACACTAATACAGAATCTTGAGGTAAAGCTGATTTAGATTATATAGAATAAAATTTGATAGCTTTTAGAGTATAGAAAATAAAGTTAACGTTTTGGTTATAATAACTACTAGCTCGTGGATACGCCCGCGTGGGAATATTTCCCTTCATATAAAATTTCCGTCATAAAAAGTAGCCTACGTCACTCTCCGGCTTATAAACCATGTCTGCAAAAAACCATGTCGGGTCGACAGTCGGTCGGTCCTGCGTAAAAGTAGAACATACTTTCGCATTTATAAGCAAATAACAAGTCGCCAGAAAGATTAATCGCCTCATTGGTATAGTGGCAGCTTACTAAGGCTGAGAACCTGGGTTCAATTCCCAGGTCGGGCAATCACAATTCGTATTTGAGTTTTCGATTCGAAAAAACACATCAATTGCTAGATATTGGAATTTGTGCCCAGTATAGGGATAAGCTCGCCCCTATCACATCATAGGACGGAATTAAGCTGGGCAAAACCTGGGTACTTCTTCGGGTCACATTGGCTAGCTTTTCGAGGATAAAGGCTTATGTTATAAAACAAACAAATAAAACTTACCCAAACACCGTGCCGCCTCCTGATACGGTTCCCAATTATCCAAATTGCCCAACACGAAGATTTTACCACTTTTCCCTTTCGACATGGCGATACATCGTTCGCACATGTGTGCGAACGCACTGACATACCCGCACTGGCTCTCTAGCGACTTGTTATTGTTACCCTGTACCACGAACTCTTTGATTTCCTTCTCTATCGCTGCCTTGTCGTTGGTGTTGACTGTTATTATAGCGTAGATAAGCGCTGCGGCATCTCTCACGTCTTCCTTGGTACTGGTCGTGAAAAGGTTACGCAAAAATGGTAGGAGACTTGTGTACTTTGGCGCCATTCTTTCGGGCACGCAACCGACAATGTCTAAGAAGCATGTGAGTGGCATTATTTCTGAAAAAAATTATACATTATAGTTTTTACCCTGGAAGGGCAAAAAGGCACTGCACCTTATGCTAAGTACAACATAGTGCTATGTTTTTTATTATAGCACAAGACGCCCATGAACATTTACAATACCTGAAGAATCATGGGCGCGTTGCCGACCTTAAAGGATGATTAAGGGGTTGGGAAGGGCCTTCAGAAATCTTACAGACCGTATGAAGCGCAACAGTAAGCTACTACTTCACGTCGCTTTTCTATGGGACAGTGGTAACAACCTGGTCGAGCCGGCAAATTAATGTCGTAGACAAAATTATCTACAGCGTTGCTCTACCACTTTAAAAATATATAAAAGAAACATTGAATCTTTCGACGGTCGCCACAACTATACCAGCTTGTCTGTAATAACACATTTTATAGATATCGGATAATATAAGACGCCTCACCCGGACTAGCACTCAACAGTGATGTGATCATAGTAAGGTATCGCTCAAGGACCTCAGTATCGACTAAGTTATCGTTAATGTAAACCGTCAATAAAGGTGACGTAGAGTTGGGATGATTTGAACAATCCTGTAGATTCGCATCTCTATTCAAACACATGCGAAGGTATCTTAAAATCTGAAAAAAATATAATATTGATAAATTATCGTTGTGTTTGTAGGAATCATAATAGAAATGTTAGTCACGAGAATGTAAAACTTTCTTTCTTTCTGCCTGAGGTTATCCCAGAACCTTGCCGAGCGGGTGCCGTTGCCAGGGGAACTGACAACGAAGCTGAACTGAAGCGAACTGAAGCAAAATTTGACCTTGGTTGACGTCAATAAGGTCGATTTTTGCTTGAGCTGTTAGTTCCCCTGGCAACGGCACCCGCCCGAATAGATTCCAGGGTCCATCTTCTTTGACGGTGGAGTTGGTATTATGTGGGGCGACACGTTGTGTGATCCCCACAACCCGCAACAGGAACCAAATATGCCATTGCCTAAACTAAACAATTTTCATCTGCATAATTGAGCAAAACTGCAGTAATTGTAATACTGCATTTAAGTCGTTTATTAACCGACGAAAAATAAACGCAGAGGGGTCTCATTTCGGCGCGTGTATATTTTTTTACAATAAACGCTTCTCCTCCTCACAACTTTAAGGAGGCTGTCAATATTTTCGATATCTTAGGCCACAACTTACCTCCTGATAAGTCTGCGGGTGAAACTGCAGCACCTGATTGTTTATCACAAATCTGTGTTTAGCATTCGACCCCTTCTTTCTCTTCTGCATCTGATCCCATAGGTAATTCAGTACATTCTTGAACTTGGGCACTTTGAACACTGTGACCTCAGATGTTTTGTCCTTGTCGTTCTTAGAGGTGCCGTCGTCTAGATTGACTACTGTGTTCTCTTTCCTTGAGACATTGTTTACTACGTCTTCTATCTCGCTCGGGCGCGAGGTGCCGTATAGACATTTTAGAGCCTCCGTTGATATTTCGTCTTGGCTATGAAATTAGAGAAATGAGAACACATTAATCAGTATTTATTTATTTATTTATTTATTTATTTATGCGAATAGGACGGTGTGAATACCACTTATAATATTCGATAAGTATAATACAAAAAAATATATTTAATAATAGATTCATCCATCATTCTCGCAAAACCTCAAGCATTCTAACATAAATGATTTTCTGTCACTCGTAAACTTGTCACACTCTGGTTTCGAGTCCAGAAATCTGTTTAGCAAGTTGAGCATGCGAGGCAAGGGAGATTTGGATCTGGCAACCGTTCTACCAAACGGTACTGCGAATAACTCATGTTTTCTATTGCGGCAGTAGTTATTAGGAACGAAAATGCGAACAAGTTCATTATGTAAGTAAAAGTCATATTGGAAGTAAAACAGTGATATCGATAATACATTCTTGCATGTCTTAATATGTGTGCGTGATGTTTGTATGGAGACATCGACTATATGTGCCAGTCAGTTTTTTCTTTCTGTCTGACGTTATCCCAGCTCATTGTCAGGGTCCGCCTTCCTACTTAAACGCCTCCACTTCGTCCAATCTTGGTTATCATATATGTAATAAGACCATTGGCTCTCAGAACTCCCTCTAATACTTGACGTATTTACTAGCGCTTTTTGGTCCTTTCGCGGGATTGTGTGTTTTTGAGTTAAATATATATGAAATGACACATCACTGTCGCACAAATTAAACTACACTACAGGTTCACGCACACATAGCAAAAAGTGGAAAAATTATCCGATGTATTGACAACAGAATATTTGCTTGAAAAATCGACAACAAAATATTTGCTTGAAAAACAAACTTTCGAAAATCGTTTTGTTTGTAAAACTTAAAGATGTTTGATACGAAAAATGATAATTTATATTCAGCCATTTTCTAGAACATAAACATAGAAATGCTCACCTGTCTCCACTAGCAAGCAACAGCAGATATCTAGATGGTACGTAATCCTGCGGGAATACAGCCGCGGCGTATCTCATGGCTATATACCGGATCATATTATCATCATTATGCATGTAGCTGATGGAAAAATTACACAAATAATTATCATAAACACAGTTCTTTAGTTGTTTTTTTTTTTGAGTAGTTGGACTTTAGTTTTAATGGATCTTAACTAGTTGGTTAGGTAAGTTTACCTAACCTTAACAAACCACCAACTAACGGCTATTTTTAATAAACTAACTTAGTTTGACTATCCAGATAGTTGCTGAAAATCAACAAATCAAACTAAGTCATTTGAACGCGTGACTGTATTCTGATTGGCTCATTTGTGGAATCTATACCGAGAAACAAACTAACATAGTTTATTGAAAATGACCGTAAATGTGTTAAACTGTTTATCCGTGATACGAGTACATAAAATACAGACAATAGTTACTTTTATATTTTAATATTAGAATATAACTCGATAACTTAGAAAACATTAAGTTAGTTACGAGATTTATTGTTATATAGATACTATTTGGTAAAATAAATAGTAGGTAAATAACGGGTGAATTAACTAACCCCAATAATCATAAAGGATACAATGAGGTCTCACCGTCGTTTTCACGAACATTATTATGAGATGTCTTAGTACGCGCGAACGCATAGTGGCCATTTATATACCTGATTGGTCGGTTGTTGGCGCCAAACTAAAACGGACCAATCAGGTATACAGAAATCTATACTTCGCAAAGAGTGTACTTAAGGTGTTCTTGAATACCCGCGTCATATTTCGTACGAACGCATAGTGGCGATTTCTGTCTAAGTGATTAGTCCGTTTGGCGTTAAACAAAAACAGACCATAATAATACACAGTAATCGATGCACGGCAAGCAGTTCACTTAAGTGTCATTTTAGAATACGGACATAAGAATTGACTGCCTCGGTGGCGCAGTTGTAATGTGGACGCGTTACAATTGAGGTCAACGCTGAGGTCTCGGGTTCGATCCCCGGGTCGGATAAAGAGGTATTGGGTTTTTCTATTACGAAATGCTCAGTATCAGCCCGGAGTCTGGAATTTGTGTCCGATATGGCGATAGGTTCGCCCCCTATCACATAAGAGACGAAAATACGCTCGGCGAAATGTGGGTGTGTACTGGTGTACACCACTGCCTACCCCTTCGGGGATTACAGGCGTGAGTGCGTATATGTATACATAAGAATTGAGTGAAGACCTAGAGCAAACACCAAAGGGCGGGGTAGACCACCACGACCCTAGATAGATGGCATTAGGTGACAAAGAGGTCAAGAATTGGGTGAGCCGGGTAAAACTCACTGTTCTAGCAATGCGAACATCGCCAACGCTTGTGGCTCGTCGAAAGGACTGGTTTTATTAGTGGCGGCAGCGTCATCGACATCCATCTTCTCCTGCGACGTGCTCGGCCCTGGCGTTGGTGTCGGTGATGTGTCCATCGACTCCGGTTTCTCTGAGTAATACATTTTATGATAACTAATTATATAGGATTTTATAAATTTTGACATTGGCTTAGAGAACACCACTCAATGCCAATTTCACAAAGTCAACGCAACGTGGTCGTGTTAACATAATGCGGACATGTTACGAATCCACACAGTAATAGATAATAAGGTGTATTCTATTCACTTTGCCAGGCATTGATCAAAAAGTAGTTTATCTTTTTATTCGCTTAGTACTTCTAAACAACTTGATGAATTTTAATATGGTTTTAACAATAATTTACAAAAGTTTTTCAACACTATTTATACGTCTCACATTAAATTCTAAAACTTGAATAACATGCAAACAGATTTTCAAATCTACATCATCACCGACCTTGGAAATTGACTTTATAAGTGACTGTCATCTCCAATAGTGCATCTCTGAGCGCGGTTTTGATCTCGGGCGTCGCCTCCGGTATCTTCTTCACCAGTTCCTCGAGTAATGCGAACTGATTGCTGACAGTGTCCGGACACTTCATAGCCAACCGACCTATGTGCAAAGTACAAACAAGCTAAATAAGAATAAGTTAAGTTAAAATTGACAGCAGAGTAGTAAAGCCAGGCCGTGGGTTCGGTCCCGAGGCAAATGTTTGTGTATTCCACAAATATTTACCTATGAAATTGCCGTCCTGTGCGAAAAAAGTTAAATTATAATTTTTTCCATCTTTTTTATTTCTATTAATCAATGTAATCCCATAATATCGATGCATCCGTTCCAGCGCAGTGGCATTTTATCAAAAGAACAACGTTGGTATTCGAAACGGGTGGTAGTTTAATAAACGATGAAGTAATAATCCTGTTCAATCATTATCAAAACACCGTGACACAGCCTCCGTGGCGGAGTGTGCGAGTAGCTAGCTGTTAAAAGAGGGACCGCGGGTTCGATTTCCACACCGAGACGAATATTTGTGTGATCCATAAATATTTGTTTCGGGGCTGAGTGTTTTCCCCCCAAAGGAGTTGACGTCAGGCAGGCGGCCGGCCGTAAAATCTACAAGCCAAAGCATTTTGTAACATGTGTTACAATCATGTTGCGCCGACTCCACTGCGAGTGGAGGAAGAAGAAGAAGAGTCATTATCGAAACTGTCATATGCAGTACATCTTGACTGTAGCTGGCAATCGGAGAGCGATACATAAGCCTTCTCACGGACGTGAATAATGAACGTGTTTCAGACGTATCTTTGCTTATATTACTAACCTTTTTTATTTTTCCTTTTATATACTGTCTACAATCATAATCAGCCATAATTAGATGCGGTAGGGTATGTTACTAACCTAAGCACATATACGCCTTGGTGTGATGTTCGGCGTGTTCCTCAGATCTCACGAGCTTGAGCAACCCTTGCAGGAACACTGTTGATACTTTCTTCAGCTGAGTTTCGTCACCTCTGAGTACAAAGATCAACGTTAACCGTACTCTTACCTTATGATATTCATAACACACATACATACATAATACTCGGTACATTTAAATATTTACACATTAAACAGGGGTGTTGAGTATTGACAGAAATTACTTCAATGTGTACTAGTAAATAGCGATAGGTTCGCCCATGGGACGGAAATAAGCTCGGAAATATAGGAGTATTAGTTACACCTCTACCTCCTCGACTCAGCCGTCAACCTCCCGCGTTATGTGGCGCAATTTTACTTCTAAACAGAGCGATTAGTAGATACAAGGAAGTTTTTTGTATTAAGTATGTTCAGAGCAGGGATATACACTGGCTGACTCCGGAGTGCGACTCAAGTCACTATGGTGGGTTTTTCACCATGAATGCCGTGGTAGCTATTCAGTCGTGCACCAAACTGATCAGTACCTTTCCACTAGCAATTTATTAACACAATTTGTGAAAATTAAGAAATGGTTACAACCTTAACAAATACAGACAAATTATAAAAATCGAAATATAAGCATTTAAATATTTAGAATGGAATATTTTATCTCTTTCTCGCAAAGCGGTGATTTGTAGAGATTTAATCGTCAGTAGTCGGAATCTGTTATTACGGCTCAAATTAATAAACTTTTATACATTTATTATAATTGTATTTTCTTTTCTAATATATTGAATATTTTTTAAACATAATCATAAAAAATAATAAAAATGTACTCTACATACCTACTGTATACGAATCATAGTTAAAACAACTCACCCATTGATAACATTCAACAAAAACACAAGCGCCAAGTTGCGAAGCCGAGAGTTTGTATTGGGGTCGAATAACGAAGAGAACACCACCTACAGACAACAAAATATTTTGATATATAGGCCGGCAAACTATCACGTGGGTCATTGATGGTAAGTGATCTCCACCACCCATGAACGCCCAGAATACCAGAAGAATCATGGACGCGTGACATAATTAAATTGTTTATTCTTTAGATTCATAGATACATCAGTTCATCTTTGCACATTATACTATATGTGCATGAGATGGTACATAATTATTATCTATAGATGGACAAGTTCGTTAGCAAGGGAAACATTGCGGCGGTTGCATTTGTTTCCCTTCCCTGCTGCACAAACCGCCCCCGCTAACATCTAGAGAACCTCGCCCCCCCCCCAACATCTTGTACCCCACCGGACGGTCGCGCACGAATTTGTCCATCTATAGTTTTGATTTGTGTTACAGTGACTAGTCAAGTCATCATCCTATACATTTAAGTCAATAGTGACAGGCGCACGCAATCATAAACCATGCAAGAGATTATTATAGATACCTGCACACAATGTGGGAACATAATAGCGGGTCCTGTTGCCTTGTTCAAATACTGGATAAGCTTCAGACGCAGTCTGGTACAAGCTGGGACCTGGTGGATAAAAATGAAATTAATAAACTCTCCGATGCGCAAATTAGAAATAAAAACACTTTCAGCAAGAACCTGACCGTCAAAATAATCTGAAATAATAATCCATTCAAAAACCATTCAAAACGGTCCATTCGTTTAGGAGCTATGATACCATAGATACATAAACGCACACGTACGCGCACGCATACATGCACGCGCACACACACATACAATGGGATCAAACTTATAATACCCCTCTTTTATGTCAGGAGTCAAAAGCACCTTAAATTATTAGCCAGTGTTGTGTCTGCGCGTTATACTAGGCACTAAAACAATAGTGATGTGATAATCGGAAACCTGCATAATTATGATTAGTGATATACGGATATATATAATAATAAATAAATGATACCTTGCGATCATCAGGGGGGACATTCAAACCACCCCAGGTTCCCAAATATAGGGAATATAACGGTGCCACGACTGATGGCAGGGACCAGTCAACGGAACTGAAAATTATATTAAAATAAACTATATAAACATTTAAATAAATAAATTATTAACTTAAAGGAGCCATATTTACAATAGATAAAAACAAGGTATATATTACTAGCTTTTGCCTGCGGCTCCGCCCGCGTAGCGGCCTTGGTTAAACGGAATATATTATTTTATGTACTTTGCATTAACCCAGAAAATAAGTCCTAGTGGATAAAGAACGGCAAAGCCCAAGAAGCATGATCCGTTTCTGTATGATTTCAGCTTTAAAAAGTAATTGGTCCCCACAATTCTAACATCAGATCTAAATTACAAATTTGCGACTACGATATCGATTTTGAAGTCAATCATCTTTTAGACAAATAAAACCAAAACGGTGGTCACTTTTGTTCAATTCCAACATCGGGTCTACAATTTTTTACTACGGGGCGCCCCCGATATCGATTTTGAAGTCAATCGGCCTTAAAACAAAGAAAAACAAAATAGCGACATCTTCTTTCAATTCTAACATCGGATCTACCATTTTTGACTACGTACGAGATTAAAATAATTATCCATAGCACAGGTTTAATATCGACTGACTTCACAATCGATATCTGGGGGACATCATGGTCGCAAATCACAGTAACATACATCTATGTTACTAAAGGATAACGTAGCATTCTAATTGTGGGACCCTGTGGTCACAAATCGCAATAAAAGTCTATGTTACTCAGGGATAGCGCAGCTCCCATAGTGAAATAATTATCAAAATTGGTTCAGTAATTCCAAAGGTTACCTAGATTAGAGTTTACAAACAAACAAAGAATCAAATATTTGCTCTCTGTATAAATGGGGTATACAATAGGCCGGTTTTGCATCACACCATGGTTGTAGAACGACGCATTGTGCACTAATCAGCAGTCCATGAAATAGTTACACTAATTTACAAAAGAGCATGTAACAATAAATTATAGCTCTACAGTTCTGCCACGTTTTACGGGTTTATTTATATTTTAAAGTTTTTACCTGTTGACTCTAATAAGCGGACTGTTCGCATGGTTGGCGACACTGAACCGCGAGTCCGCTGCAGCGACAATCAATGTCACCAGTACATCGTTCATGTTGAACACATCCTTACTTATGAAGTTCACTATTGATAGTTTCATCTAAAAACATTACATATATCAGATTTTATATGAGTTATTGAAGACCACGATTACCTGTAACTTAACTTATGTATGAGAATTGTAAGTTGCATACTGCAGATGACATTAATTTAAACATACATATGGCAGATGTAAATGTATGTGAGTTACGTAAGTCCGTAAGCTAGTTTACAAATGAAATTCAGGAATCAAGTTTGATATTGTTATTATTTAATAAAAAATGACTATATCGAAAAAGTTTAAACCAATCTAATAATTTAAAGGTCAACGTTGACCGGCGAAGTGCCGGCGACTAGACTGATTAGAGACACATTTGAAACTCAATCTTACGCCCTTCACAAACGTCTGACATTAGTAAAATGAATACCAAACACATGAGTACCTCAAGCTGGCGCATAATAATTTTCGTCATTTCGTCAACCGAATACTAAAGACCGTAAGGTTGCGTTTCAATTGTTATCCAATTTACTATCTTCACATATACATTTTATATCAACAGTAATTGACAACTGACATCCTGGAATTAAGAAATCCTTGACAGCGCATAGCCCCGCTGGAGCACTGATATGTATAATTTCAGTAAACTGTACAACAATCTAAAGAATTTGTATGCATGACCTTAAATCTATATTCTTTATTGGCCCATTTTTGGGATCGATCTGAAGATCCAAACTAAGAGTGTTTATTGATGCGGTCATAAATGGGCTGTAAATGAACATAACAATCTTGGTATAAGAAAAACAAGTGCATACCTCTTCCAGTTGATTGGGATTAAGTTGGTTTTTCTCTACAATCCGTTTATAAGTTTTGATGCTCATACCAGGTGGTACTTGAAAATCACTCTCTCCTGCATTTGGTAAAGCTCTGTAAACATAATTTATGTTCTATGCCATAAGGCAATAAAAATAAATCATAATCTTGTATTTTCGATATAAAGCAACTAACCTGTATGGTAATAGCAGCACATCAGTAGCAAACTTGAGTATCAAAGCAGAGACCTTTGGCTTTTCTTTTAGATTCAGATCTGTTTCCTTGATATCACCCAAAAGTGGCATCACCAGCATTAGGATACTATGAAAACAAATTGTTATATTAAAAATTACTATTGAGTTAATATATGAATGAGTCACACCAACTGGTGAAAATATGACAATAAAATGATCATGCTATAAAACCTATATTGCTATATATTAAGCTGGATTTTTTTCATTATAATCCTAAGTAACAGCAATCTCAAATTTTAACTGCTTTATACATTCCTGTGAATGAACACACTCTTTGTATGAAGTTGCATGGTAAATGTTGTCCATGCTGAATCATACTAAAAATATGACTCGGCAATATATTTATACAACTGTTAAACAATTTACAATGCAAAAAAATATATTTATTTATAGTAAAATTCCTTTAACTTTATAAATTATCTCATAAAAATAACAGGAAACTTATAGAATTATAAACTAACTTATCCTGATGGCCTTTAGGTCTATTTTCCATGGCTTCCAGAAGTGATGGTGCTAGACTGAGCTGTTGTTCTCGTGGGAGCCGAGGAAAACCCATAGTGATGTATATTATTGAGAAGTTCTGAAACATAAATGATTTACATTACACTTATCTGCTGCACGAGGCAAGCAATTATCATACTCATATTTTATTTTATATTTTTCATGCATGATATAACATCAAGACTTTTCGGTCTTAAAAAGAATCCGCTGCTAATTTCATCTTATCTATCAAAATATTATCATGTCGTATTTTAGTCATATCCTTATTTACTTACTGATTTACAAACATATTATTTTAAAAGTATTTAATTGTAGGCAACAGCATGTATGTACCTCCAGACACTGCTGAAGTCCATGGGTGATGGTAACCACTTATTATTAGGTTGACTATCAACAGATTTTTAAAAAAAAAAGGTTGTCTATCAGCTCATCTGCTTTGAAAGGCCAACTAAAAGGTTGTTTTTTATCTACCAATAATGTATACAGTGTAATATAACTTACGATAATAAAGCTGTTGGATGTAGGCTCTTTGTAGAGCTGCAACAGTGTTTGCACTGGTAACTGCACACTGGTCCTACACTTGACTCTCTTATTCACATGCACCAGCAACTCCATCACTTTGGTCCTCACCTTATAGTGCCATACAATTATTAAATTAAGTAATCATTATCTTTAGAACCATTATTCAAGTATTTGTTACTTTAGTTAGTTAAGACTCCAAATGTAAGTCACCCAAATATTGTTATCTGTATGTACCAATAAACCTTCTGGTTCATGTTATTCCATTTACGACCAGCAAAATATGTATAGGTTTCGAAATAATAATGAAAAATTGTAGTCACAAATATGTAATACTAAGATTTCATGCGTTATGCACACCTGTTCATGAGGGGATGACAATTTCAAAATAACAGGCGGAAGGAACCTTCCAAGGCAGCCCTCCAATTGCTCGTCTGTATCAGCATTACCGAGCCGTAGAAATACCCGATCTAACAACACTGTAACGAATATAATTAGATAGAAAACAACCGGTGTTAAAGTAATAGGTTAACAATTCAAATTGTCAATAAAACTTATAATTATAAGACTTTTGTGTTGAGATAGCTTACGTAGATTATTGGAACAATCGTTCCCACCCGCGGTCACGTCCATTTCAGACATATTTCAGTTTTTCTTTGTTAAGTTGCTTAGAAATTCAACCAAATATAACATAGGGGAATGACAAACACAAATATTGACGTTGACGGCTTTGACATTTAGAAATTCAAACACAGATAAATAAGAGACACAGACAGAACTAATAATGGGAGTTTTGGCGGGAATTCTGACAGTGCGGTGGCTCTCTTGCTTTAATTATTTCCTAAACTAGTTTAAAGTTGTGTTTGCTGTATAAAAGTGGTGTGGTTTTATGCAATAATCATTAACGATGATGAATAGTGTATGGAAACATTGAAATAAGTGGATTTAGGTGATTTTTGATCAAGGGTATTGTCGACCTTGCGCTTTCGATTCGCTTGAAGAAAGTCGTCTAAGAAGCATTGAGCTGAAAGAAATTATCACCAAAACTCCAGCAAGACCTTGAAATCGGCCACACCCCTGTTTCATCGTTCTTGGAATATAAATAAGATATAACTAATGACTTGGCAGCATGGTCTCTGATCTTAGCCGGTTCCTTAAGGAACAAACAAAAAAAAATGCAGAACTAATAATATGTTCGGAAATTAGGATAGTCTTAAATTATTGTAAAAAAGCTTATATATAATGCTATGTTTATTTGTCAATTAATGTAACATAAATGTCTAAGTTGTGAATATATTAAATTAAATGATTTAATATATATATCTTTTGCTGAATTCAGTAGGAAGGTCATGTTACCCGGTTCTGGACTCCGGTAGCAATCAATCGAAGGTACTGCCTCAAGGTAGCCCTGACCCGTCCCTCGTGCACCGGGGCCTCTGCGCTATTTTTTCGGGGCCTTTCTATTCGGCGCTCGCGCCATCGTAGGCCGTAGCGCAGTCGTGCATCGTACAGTGGCGAGTAAACCCGACAAAAACGGCCAGCACCTAAGTATGTTACTTTTTCCTGGTTCCATTATACTTTTTGTGGATTGTTTGTTAATATTTATAAAAAAAATGGACGTAAATGTAAAATGTATGTAAATGTAGTAGTCGTTAAACTTTTTTAGCCACAGGCCAATACCGGTTAATACAGATTATTAGGCTGGCACCATAGAGAAAGTTGACTAGAGCTAGGGATAATACAAAATCGATACTAAATACTGTTGAGACGTTAAGACACTGAATTAAACAGAACTATCTTACTCTCTCAATTAGATCCGAAAATGGAAGTACATACTGACAGTAGTTCTACGACTAAGGTCGACCAAGGGACCGTATTAATGAGGTCATTATGATTACATGTTTATTTGCACAGGAAGAAGGTAAAATAAAACGCCAAGGCAGTAAAAACTGACTTATTATGTATAATTTCAAAGTACTGCTAAATTCATTATACTATCTCACAAATATTACAAAACAAACTGAACTATTTTTATTGTCTCAATTATGTATAAAAGTGGAATTTAAAACACTCAAAATTCATAATTATTTCAACAAACAAAAGCCACACTATTTAAAAAATAACACAGCACTCGATCACCGATGTATTTTGTAAAAAAAAACTTATAAAATTATTCTTACTGGCAATATCATACATTTTTATAAAATTGATGTTTATAATTTTTTTCGGAATGTTTAAGTCTCCTATAGATTTTTTTTAAGTTCACATTTTAAACAAACTCTCAAATACATAAGTTATACTATTTTATCAATCATTAAAGATTCATTATTGTACATATCATTGGTCATAGTTGATTTATAACAGCTTTATAGAATTTTTAATACCTAAACCAACCAATAACAGAGACACTTTAGATATTTAATTACATTAGCCAATAGGAAACATGTTAATTATCTACTTATTTGTACAGGAGAGAGAAACTTTTAAGTTTTTACACTTATGAGATCTTGTCATTTGCCTGAAACTTCGATTGTTTGTTATACATAACAAGCAAATACTAATTAGTCTATTGCTAATTTAGTTACTAAGTCACTTCACAAATGCCAGACAAATCTGCAAACAACAGTAAAACTTGTCTACAAACCATTAATGATCGTTCATAACTTTACCAGTTTACACCAATCGTTAAACTTCATACTTTTACTGTGCATCATTGATATACAAAAACCCAATCAATATTTACATTTCAGATTTCACAAGTATGTTCGAGTGTTTATATATAAGATTTAACTACAAATTCTTACAAGTTAGAATTGACCCATTGATATTGTAGAAAAATGTTAACAGCGCGGCTCTACTACACGTTTGTTCGGTCTTTGTACAGCAATAACATGTAAAAGCACGTTATAAACGATCTTTGACGGGCATTAAACACACACTGTCACTACACAAGTCCATGGTGCGCTAGATATCGTGAGCGCGCGCCGTTTGTTATTCGATGCCGTGCGCGAATATCATGACGAGTCCGGGCTCCACCATCATGTGCTCGTCGACGTGCGTGTTGTCACACTGTAGGACCAGCACCGCCTGCTTACCCGGCACTCGTTTGCACACGTACTTCTCGTATAACCTGGTGGAAAAAAGTTTACAACATTTTAATATACAGTCTTCTTCCTCTAACTGCCATTATCCCACTCGCAATGGGGTCTGCGCAACATGCTTTTTAACACATGTAAGATTTGGCTTGTAGTTTTTACGATCGGCCGCCTGCCTGACGTCAACCCCTCTGGAGAGAACATCAACAACATTTTAATAAAGTATATTTTTTTAATAGATCTATGATTTTAGCTTCTATTTGTTTTATAGCTTCGCCTAACATATTGCCGGTGATTATTTATTTATGACGATGATGGCACCTTCTAGAAGGCTCGTATCTCAATTTGAATCAGCACAAGAGAATGTAGTGGGGCTGTTTCGAACAGCCTTCAATAATTCTGCTGGTAGAGAGTCATACTGTAGAGCAGCGAACTGTAGAGATATAAATTGTATTTTAGAGTCTCGGTATAGTTTTTTAAGCAGTCACCAGGAACAGCGATCTACGATTTTTTCGAACCGGGGCAGAAACTTGATAGTGGTTCCCCTTCCCTCTCTCTAAAATTGGAGATAAATTACTTAAAAAAACTCATTAAATATTTAATGGTTGGCATTTTTCGTGAATGGGACAATAAGAACTCTTTAATAAATTTGTAGGTACTTTTCACTTGTGGTGTGAGCCTGTGTGGCGCCTTTTTTTTACAAGTCAGCCAACCAGGCTTTCGTATGCTAGGCACTTTGTGGAGCAAGTTTTTTATTGTTAATCATATTATATTATGATTTTGGCGCCCCCTGAAACTGCCGCTCGGAGCGCGTGCCCCGGTTTGCCCAAAGATCCGGAACTGCACCAGAATAGGCACGAAAAGTATGTTGATGTATTACGATGACGCGCACAATCCCAATTCCGAACTCCACTCTGCTTGCGTGTTGTGCGGTTTTCCCTAATTATATTTAGTATGTACGACAACGCTACCATCTACTACTCTGTGGAAAACCTACGCACAGTTATTTTTTATTAGGCTTAATAAAATGACAAGCCTGATGTTAAGCGTCACGCCTGCCCATGAGCAGAAGCAACGTCACACAGAACACTGCATGACATTGAACTGTGAGTTTCATTGCTGAGTTTCTTGGTGCTTCTCAGACCAGTGGGCATTTGCGAAGCACCGGTAGATTCCAAACTCGACGTGTACAAGGGCCCTTGGCGGCCTAATTACTGAATAAATGAATTGATTTGATTTTTGCTCGTCATCCCGAGACAAGATATTAACACAGGCTTCAATGTCCTTCAAACCGGAACACAGAAAAAGAAAAAGACAAAGCGGTGGTACCTACCCAGACGTCCTATGGTATACGAGGGCCCTACCACCTAGAGACGAGATTATGCACGTTACTATTCTAAGAGGCTCGGAGAAAATGCACAAGAGTTCAAACTATAATATATTGACAATATGATATTTGTTGGTCTGACTTCCGATGAGAGGTTCGATCTGAATGAATTTTTAGAAGACATTGAAGGTATAGTCCGTACATGACAGAAATATTTATTAAATAACATTAATGCAATGAGTATAAAGCGTTGTCGGCGCTAGAAGGTTGATAGCTATTCTCTGTTTCATATTCAAAGCAGTAATCCAAATAGAGAATATAGCAGGTTGTTGTTATATACATACATACGCACTCACGCCTGTATTACGAAGGGGTAGGCACAGGTGTAACCATTACACCCACATTTCGCCGAGATTCCAGATTCCAGGCTGATACTAAGTATTTCATGATAGAAAACCCCAATATCACTTTTACCAATCGAGGAGTCGAATCCGACACCTCAGCACAGCAGTCGTACCGCGTACTTCCTGTTACGTATCTCACTAGTTTGTAAAAATCAGTTTTAGATATACCTTCTATTATTTTGGCGTGTCTCGAGCGACGACAGTCCTGGGGGCCACCGTCTCTCGTGACAGTTCTCCATAAGGTCGTCTATAATGTGTGGTGGGCAGCCAGATTCTGACAAACTTCGTTTGATCATCATCTATAAAAATGCATTGGTTGGCTTTTTGTGTTATTAGAATATGAAATAGAATTCAGAAAAGCATGTGTGGGAATAAATAGTGCTATAGCATAATGTGATATCGCGGTTGACATTGTATTTGGAGTGGATTATAGGTACTTGGCAAGTATTGCAGTGTAGTCACTTTACCGTTCAACTATAAAAATGTAATGTAAAATTATTTAGTACTGATGGGTGAAATTACATTAGTATTAGCAAAGACTTTTAATGTATACTACTAGAAAAGCTGCGCGGCACATAGATATTGTACCACTAAGTCGCGGTCAATTGACCGGATCTCAGTATTACCATTTCGCTCACTCTCAACTAGAACCCCTATCATGCTCCCTGTTTGTGAGCTGTCAAACTCCCGCGTTATGTAACGTAATTTTACTTCTATACAGCCCGTCTCGTAGTTACATACATTAAAGTCTTTGAGTATTAGGCATGATGTTAATGTACTATGACTCCGTGATTTGCATTGCGTAAAGACAAAAAAACAGTGTCTGCCTTGACAATTACGTATATAGACATCTACGCATTGCAAAGATCTCGCTGAAATGTTAATGGTGAATACGGGCGTAAACACAAATCATCGATAATATAACAAATGTATGTTATATTACATTGCGTCATTAAGCTACAACGCGCACTTTAAATACGCGCGCCACGATGACGTCAGGTAACGCAGTAAAACAAAATTGGCACGCTTGTTTCCTCTATGGACGTAAGTACTATATAGTACCTAACTAACTCCTAGCATAACTAACCTCCGAGTCTCCCGATCGATTCCACAAATGAGCTAATAAGAATACAATTTGAAAGTCACGTGTACAAACTACTTAGTTTTATTGGTCGATTTTCGGGATCGATCTGGAGAATCGAACTAAGATCGTGAACGTAATGAAAGTACAATATAGTTTGAAGTAGGTATCTAACCACCTGTAAGACGTCATCAGGCGTGGATATCATGCCTCCCCACCGCGTGACCCTCGCCCTCGCGAGTGAGTTGGCCCAGCGCACCACCTCCTCGCGCTCCATCTGGTCGGCGAGCGCGCGCATCGTCGGGTTCGACACGCGCATCGCTCGCATGAACTCCTGAACATCATACGGTACGACCACATAAATTGTGCGCTTCGATAATGTCTCGTTTTTTTATAACAGTCTGGCAAACAAGCAAGCTACCATCACGGTAAGTGATCTCCACCGTTCATGAATATGAACAATACTTGAAGAATTATGGACGCCAAATGCCAAGACGAACGCTGTATGGTATGAACCATGCCTGCTCATACACAGAAGCAACACCACAACAAAAATAAACAGTTCCAAAGCACTGCATGGCCCTGGACGGCGCTCGTCAATTGACAAGGCGGTGGTATGTACCTACACAGACGGCCTCTCCCATACGAGGGACCTACCACCTAGTAAAATTAAATGAAGAACAGAAGAGGAAATAGTAATATCACTTAACAAATCTCTTAAAAAATTACAGCTACCATTGCCATTAAACATATAAAAGTGTAAATGGTCCACTACATTGAGATTTACCTTGAGCAACACAAGTTCTCGTTTATGCTCATTGATGACAAGTCTCTGTTCGGCCAGCTCCTGCTGGTAGTCGTTGAGCTTGCCCTGCTGCGTGGCGATCAGCGCCCGAAGCTCGCGCACGCAGTTGTGTTCAGCGAGCTCGTCCTTCGGTATCACGAGCCCGCAACCCGCCTCGCATGGCATTGGTCGCTTCGGGTTGTATTCACCTAGAAACGAATACAGCTCTTTTATACACAACATTGATGAATCTGGAAACAAAAATGTTACAAATCACAAAATATCCTAGCGTAAGTAAGTTTCAAATACTTCGAAAATTTATTTTTAACAATTTTTGCAACTAGATTATATGTTCAGTTAGCAATACGGCTTGGAAGTAATTGTTTTTGTACAATTGACACATTATTATTACTTATCATTACAATTAGACAAGTAATAGACATTTAGCACATTATCTGATGGTATCCATTAATTGTTTTTAAGTGGTTATATGTAAACACATTAAGAGCCATGTCACACTAAATAACACTGATAAGAAAGCCCAGCGGTATGACTCATTTGATTATAAATAAAAAATATACCTACTGTTCACCAACAAAATATTATCACCAATAAAATATTAATAATACATATTATTATACAATAACATGAAAGAATAATATTTAAACAACTTTTTTTTTCATAATCAGATCTAAAATATTATAATCTAATTATGATGAAAGTAGATAATTTATTTTATGAGTAGAATGTCCTTATCTCTGTTGAATGTATTGTACACTGAGGGAAAATAAAATACATTACTTACCACAACACATATAAACTACCAATAGTAACTAATATTAAATTTACCACTGTTGTTCTAAACATCAATGAGTTTAAACTTATTATTCCTCCTAAGCAAAAACGATGACAGCTGTTTAGCCAATTAAATTATAACTGAGGCAGAGGAATTCCTACATTATTGATAAATTGACATGTCACATATTTACTTGTTAGTTTTCATGGAAATTTTACCTGTTTTATTGTATGACTATAACTATCACATATTCCATTATTAATTTAGTGATATAATCTAAAGCAGTTGCAAGCAATAATAATTATCATTATTATATTGACAATTAATATTGTAGGCTTATTAATTATCTTTATAAATATAAAAATCCAGAATCATGTTACATATTAAACGAGTTTTATTTTAAAAACACAAAACGACAGTTATCAATTCTACTCATGGTTCATTGGTCACTTTTACAATGGTACAGACCACGTCAAGATTCTCTAGAGACGGTTCTCTAATTTAATTATAACTAAAAGCAAACTAGGATTGAATAGTAATTTGTAACAGCAGCAGCCTAATGCGTAACAAATGTCGACTGGGCACTGATCACTAAGAACTAGGGACTGACTGTAAACTGACTACACTCCCAATGGATTGGCACTCTTTTATAATGGGCTTGTTACCCTGGTATATAGCTGGTTCGTCTATCCTTCATGATTATTTAAATGACGTAATATTTCCATACGCCCGACCTTATTTTCTCAGATACCCTCAAAATTACGATAAATAGGTATCAATAATAAACTGCCTCGGTGGTGCAGTTGTAATGCGTACGCGGTGCGACTGCTGTTCTGAGGTCTCAGGTTCGATCGCGGGTCGGGTAAAAGTGATATTAGGTTTTTCTATTACGAAATGCTCAGTATCAGCCTGGAGTCTGGAATTGTGCACGGTTTGGCGATAGGCTCGCCCCCTATCACATCATGGGTCAGAAATAAGCTCGGGGAAATGTGGATGTAGATCCATAGGCATATCCATAGATGTAACTAGTAGTTGTTACACCTCTGCCTACCCCTTCAAGGTTTACAGACGTGAGTGAGTATCTAATAAATAATAAACTATGTTGATTGTTATAATATGTAAAAAATCATAAACTACTTGCTCTCCTGTTTCTTGTATAATTCACATTATAATTTGATAGTAATCTCTAAGTTCCTTGACTACATGAGTCACTATAAAACCATGAATGCCTTCAACAACAGCCCAAACTATTCAATTCGTATTTAAAATGTGGTTGTTTATAATGTCCAAACAATGCATACTCATAATCGTACGCTGAAAATTTACTAAGTGTGATGGGTTTACTTGCAACGTCATGCACACAAACGCCAAAGAAATGTATATCTTTCACCCTTATCTCACTCGCAGTGGCGTCAGCGCAATGTGCTTATTAGACTTACAGAAAGATTTAGCTTGTAGTTTTTACGATTTTTTTAAATTATAAAATTTCTGCATCTGTTCATGTCACCAAAACTGATCTTGAATTTGTTGTGACGTCATAAAGAAGCAGATATTATCACAGTATGCTAGAGACTTACAAGTCCCTGTAAAGTACTAAGTCCAAAATATGGCAACTACACTTACATATAATATATGTTAGTTAATTTAAGATTCAACATACTTAGTGACTGTTTCACTATGTAAATGTTACTTAACAATTAAAATATGACATCACCAATTACACTGACACCCTAATGGTCATTCCCAATATTCTGTCTGTTGAGATTTGCTTACTTGCAGTAAAATTTTTACACATTTTGTATGGAACACAATGGGTAGTAAGCAAATCTGTTGATAGACAGAATATAGGAAACGGCCATAAGATATGTGTTTGTGTTTCAAAAATAGGTAATTGTTGGTTAAGCCATATCCAAATATTGTATATAATAATGTGAAACAGGCCCTAAGTATTGAAATAAAATTGTATGAAACATACATTCAACTAAATGGTTGGCCAGCAAGTCCAACTTCAGCACAGCATTGCAACCATGAGGGGCATTGTCACAGCTGGTGCACAGCCTGTAATACAACACAATTATTGTATGTCAAAATATTTCATCTTGGCATAATCAACTAAGAAACTATTATTATATAGGTCTGCATGACATTTTTATTTAAATTTAAGTATTACCAACTGAGTTCACAAAGGAGCAATTCATGAGATATACATACATGTTTAAAATAAATAAGATAATTGCATCTCTGAATTGGTAAGCACAGCATGTGCAGAGTACATAACACAGACATCTGACATCAAAATTACAAGGTGGAACATTCAACAAGAAACATAATAAGACCATATACAGAGGCAACACCAATCAGAACTGTGAATTATGAAGTACTGCATGCCACTGAACTGCACTTGTCATCCTGAGATATAAGATGCAAGTCTCATAACGCCCAGCAACTTCACTGGCTTCAATTTCCTTCAAACCAAAACAGTTCTTACACATTTCTTGGTAGCAGAAATAGACAAAGTGGTGGTATCAACCCAAACGACCTCTCGCATACATGGACCTACAATCACCTAGTAAACAATAGTAAGCAGAAGTAGGAATTTATTACCTTATGAATGGATTTCATATTGATGATAAATACTACTTCTTTCATATTGATACTAAGATATCAATATGTTGATGATTATATTGATGATTCGAAAATGGTGATGGTGCAATATTCAATAGATGTAAAATAAACAATTACAATTATATAAGATTGGACAAACAAGTATGTGACCTACAAACCTATGTTGAAATACACATAACATTATTGTGAAATGTATCATGCAAACAAACCTAGACAATAAGTTGCGCAGTATTCTCGGAACTGGTCTCAGCTGGCTCGCGGTGACCGCCTGCCGGTCGACGGGGCAGGTGGGCTGGCGACTTATCCACTCCGTTATACAGGCTCGGCAAAACGCGTGCTCACAAGCAGGCGCCTACGACATCCCCCAAAATTACATTTAAACACTACTACTACACTATACAAAACACACAAAATCCCTCACAAACCTGCAATGGATCCTCTAGTACTCCAGAACAAATAGGGCAAATGAGCTCTTCATCTACGTCACCTTGAAACCTTTTGATTTCAAAGCCCATATTAGTTATTTTCAGAATTTATTAATAAACATCAGCTTGATATTATTTCCTGTTAGATTTATATTATAACGATACTGTAACCAAAAATATAACGAGTAAACAAATAATAAAGAGATATGTGATCGTAATTTGCTCTTCATTCCAATCAACAGCAGATAATGCCACAGATTATCAATATTTTTAGACAAATCTAGTTTATCGCATAGATAATGTAATCGTAGGCGATTATTACACATTAGAGATGAGTCGTATTTACTAGAAAAGACTCGAGGACTAGATAATAAACGAGACTAGGTCGCACCTATACGACAATAAACTATTCCAATTTTGACAATACATTCCACCTAATCCACCTCGGTCTTAACACGCGTTAACTTCACTTCAGCACCGCATTTGCCCGTGCTGTCTTACTCACTCATAACCAATTATGTATTTCCCTATCTTGCTTGTACGGTCGAAGGGAACGAGACAACGCAATACAGCGTGTTGTTTCTTCTGCGTATGGAAGGAAGATATCATCACACACCAATTTGAGTAAAATAGACATTTAATTACAAATAACGTGTTTGTTTTTACTGACTAAAATTAAGCATTTAAGAGCACATGCATGAGCACCGAGGTAGCCAATTAATTAACAATAAAATAAAACTCTCAAAATCAAGATTCAGAACTCAGGTCTCATATAATAAGTCTAGTATTTGTTTAAGTAAAGATTAAAGTCAAAGTTCACTAACGGCTATTTTCAATAAATTATCTTAATTTGTTACTCGGGATAGATCGCACAAATGAGCCAATCAGAATACAGTGTGAAGGTCACGCGTTCAAGTGACTTATTTATATTGGTTGATTTCCGGCATCTATCCGGATAGTCAAACTAGGATCATTTATTTAAAATGGCCGTAATACTAAGGTGCGTAAGACTAGGTGGAACAGGTACTTGGCTCACGTAATATTTCTAAAGACTAGGAATAGGTGCACCGTGCACTTAGTCCCAATTTTACCTAGTCGAACCCATCATTAATATACACAAGTGATGAGTTTAAATGGTACTTTATAAGTCAGATTTAATAAAATAAATAATTAAAAAATTCACAACTTACGAAATAATTAAATTAACAATGAAATTTGTGAACACAGACATCATATATTAGTTTTATTTACAAGTTTTATTTATTGGCAATGTTTTCCGTTCTGCCAACGAATCGTGTCATTATGACATTTCTTTCTTCTTTTCTACCATTGTAAAATGGACTCACGTATGGGGTGCTGATTAAAGTATTCTATTTATTCCTTATTTTTATTAAGGAGAGCCATACATCGTTCTAAATATGAGTGTCTTTAAGTCTGCAATGGGCTACTTCAGCTCAGGGGGAGCCAACGGTGGTAGTGATAATGATTTCGTGGGTCAGTTTGTTGAAATTGGTAACATGAAATTGAGAGTGAAAAAGGTGATTGCAGAGGGTGAGTACCTACATAGAATAAATTTCTAAGGTACGGGTACTTCATTATACACAGTTTATATTACCACCAATATTTTACAACCGTGCATTTGGGATAGCCCACCATGTACCCATTAACGTCATTGTGTTTGGGGGCGGGTGGGCATTGTTTCACGGAATGTTAGGGGTTGACCTTACTTGCATTGAGAGATGCAGCTAATGTTGAACTTCTTTGATTACGAAACCAATCAATTGACATTAAACATAATGATAGATCCTTTAATGCACCACTACACTTGAAGAGTCTACTAACACTAATTTTGTTCAGTATTATTATCAATACACGTTGCTTGTACCTGGTGTAAATTATTTAATTGTAAAGTTACTTGAGCAAATATATTCTGTTTTAGAATGTGTATGAATTGGGATGGATGTAAATAACATTAAATGTGTCTAATGAATTATTAATAGTAAGTAGATATTTTATATTTGGTATGTAGTATGTCCTGAGAAGTTCTTCATAAGAATTTCGAAGGTATGTGAAGTCTACCAACCCGCATTAGGCCAGCATGGTGCACTAAGGCCTAACCCCTCATTTAGTAGAGGAGGCCCGTGCCCAGCAGTAGGACGTATATAATACGGGGCTGGTATTATTATGTAGGATGTACCAAATGTGAGCATGATATAAATCTTGATTTTTAGCTATATGTTTATAATTATATGTATGTATGCTCCATATGCGCACTAAGTCTTACTCAAATAACACTGTGTAATAATAATAATTTAGAGTATAGTTACTTCAAAATGTTAAACTTGCTACAAATAACTCAAAGGTATTAGGATATAATAATACTTGTCAAGCTGTTTGTGACGAGTCTATATGCCTGGCTTTATGTGCATGGTGTAACAGATACCATACTTGGTAAAACTTGGACATTGACAATCACATAAGAAGTCAAAATGATATAGTTTTGTCACACCTTCAGTCTGTAAGTATGATATATTCAATGAGCATATGGAACATAAGATAGGATTGAACTATTTTTTACTATTTATTATATATGATTTCTATGAATAATTTAACAAGTTATGTTTGAAAACATAGATTCAATTATAAATACATTTTAATTTAAAGATGGTGTATATTACATAACAATGTTCCTTAGAGATAATTATAACTATTGTACTACTTTAACCTTCAAGTGAATTCATGTGTCTATAATGTTACCCAACAGGATACCATTGGGTGGTATTATACTTATCAAATATCTTTGTCCAATATTTGATCAATAAAATTGGATGATATCATCACATTTGATAAAAGATATTTACACAAGATACACTAAACAGCTGGCAAAATAAATTGATGAGTGGCACACCACCCTTACACATGGGCTTGAGTAAATAAATGAGAAAATAAAAAAGAGAACATTGATTTGTTCTCAAAATTCAATCATAGTGATTTTGACACTGGCTATATTATAAGCAATGAAGGAGAAGACTGTTTGGTTGATTCTATTTCTTAATTTTCTATCCATGTTACTATGATTTTATGTGTTTTTGGGAACAAATTAATACTAGAAATGTTTAATAATTTCACTTTAATTTTAAAGATGTATTATTTTCTCTACCACAAAAGCAAATCAATGTACAATTAAACCATAAGGTCTTTTTAGTCATATATTTTGATATTATATATATTTTTTTTATTTTTATATATGACTTAGGAATCAGATTTACTTCCTTTTCTTATACAGATATCATTTTACATTATTACTTAGCAAATTGAGCTATTATTTGCCAGACCACTATCATTCTAATACAATATTCATTTAATAAATTTTATTTTAGTTTACTTTTATTAGTAATAAAAAAGTGAATTTCCACAAGAATTTACTTTTTTCAATCTATAAGGTCTTGGTTAATATCTCAACAAGATTTTATTACATAGAACAATGGCTAATATATTTTGATTTTATAGGCTTTTAAATCAAAGTTTAAACTTTAAAACAAAGATATAAAGTTGTGCATAATATGTAGGTTAATATTAAACATAACTATATTAATTGTCAGACACATAAAATATTGCCTTCATTGTGAATAAAATGGTGGCACAAATTGATTTATCAATTAGTATGCAGCCAGTGTTTGGTATTACTACATATATTTTTGATAGTTCAATGGCCTTTTGAGTTATTATTAAATAATGTTATGCTTATCAAAATGTTACAGCACAAGAAAAATAATCCTATTTTTATTAATAATATAATTACTAATACCAGTGTATTAGCAACATTTAAATTTGTATACAATAGCAATCAATTATTTTTCTGAATGTACAAAGTGTTCCCTGTATGTTAACATTCTACATTAGTTTCAAACTCAACTCGTCATCTTTAATTTTCAGGAGGATTTGCATTTGTTTTTGTTGCCCAAGATGTTTCAACTGGTACCGAATATGCCCTTAAAAGGCTTATGGCAGCTGATGAACAGGCAAATAAGAATATTATCCAAGAAATTAGTATATTAAAAAAGCTTTCGGGACACCCCAATGTTATTAAATACATTGCTGCATCTTTTATTGATAAATCTAAAACATCACATGGTATGGGAGAGTATTTATTGCTGACTGACCTCTGCAGTGGGGGCAGTTTGATGGAGGCTCTCCAGAATAGAGGGCAGGCTTTCCCTCTCCCCACAATCCTAAGAGTTTTCTATCAGACTTGTAGAGCAGTACAACACATGCACGCACAAGTACCCCCAATAGCACATCGAGATCTCAAATTAGAAAATTTCTTAATATCCAATGAAGGTAACATACTTATTGTTTTGCTTAGAAGCAAGTTTTATACTGCATAATATATTTTATCATAGTATATTTTTTTTTATTAACTTGAATGACGAGACGAGCAGGAAGCTCGCCTGATGGTAAGCGCACCGCGTGCCCATAAACAAAAGTAACGGAACACAGAACTTTGAATTATAATGCAATACATGGCACTGGACTGCGCTCGTCGCCCCGAGACATAAGTTGTTAAGTCTCGTAATGCCCAGTAATTTCACTGGCTTCAATGTCCTTCAAACCATAATACAACAGTGCTTACACACTACTGCTTGGCGGCAGAAATAGACAAAGCGGTGGTACTAACCCAGACGGTCTCTCGCATACGAGGGACCTACGACCTAGCGAACATATATATTAACTTATAAACTCTGCAAAATGTGCATGCATTTCTTTTTATGTATGAATATTATTTTGAAATAGAACAAAAACTTTTCATATCAATTTCCATATCACAAAAGATACATTTGTGTTAAATATCTATTTATATTTTAGGTACAATAAAGCTGTGTGATTTCGGCTCCGCAACTATAGACGTCTATTCCCCTAATCCATCTTGGAGTGCAAATCAAAGGAACATGTTAGAAGAAAATGTAAGTAGTCAATTTATTTATAAATTTGCAAGTTTTTTTTTTTATTACGAAATGCTCAGTATCAGCCCGGAGTCTCGAATATGCCCGATATGGCGATAGGTTCGCCGCTATCACATCATGGGATGGCGATACGCTCGGCGAAATGTGGGTGTACTGGTTACACCTCTGCCTACCCATTCGGGGATTACAGGCGTGACTGCGTATATTTTCTTATACAACACTCTACAGAGAGGTGTAGTCAAATTTAGACAACGTGTAGTATACGATATAAGTATTTCATCGCCCCCCCCCCCCCCCCCCATAGTAGCAAATCTGATTACGTTGCTAGTACATTTTCTTTTTAATCGAATGAAATATCAATGTTCGACATGCAACATGTCGATATACGACTTTCAACTATGGACAATACTAAATGATAAACAGCTGAACTTTTGTCCCCCTCCAGCATTGTTATTCTCGCTCACGCATTTCACTTAATTTATAGGGATGTGATCGATCGTAATAAACGAGTGATTTAAAACTGGCGTGAAATTTTAGAATGTACATGAACACTCACTGTCAAATGTCAGGTGTATGTAAAGACCCCTTAAATATGACTACACCTTTCTGTAACACGTTGTATAGATAAAATCAAGCTCACTACGAAACAAAGTGACTTAACTTTTGGTTTGCCTAATGAATGTTATTAATTAAGTGCTTCCCTTATTAGGGTTCTCTTGTTAAGCTTATACCATATTATTATATCTGTTTGTCTGTCCTACCTTTTAAGACAAGGGTCTTTGGTCAAAAGTAACGACTTATTACTAGAGGTTTTTACTTTTATCTTTTGAATCATAATAGGTAGCTAGCTGAAATTTCACAGAATATGTGTTGTTATGGAGGTTTTTCTAACAAATAATAAAACATGATAAAAATAAATATTAAGTAAGATGGTATGGAACTCTCGGTGCGCGAGAGTGACTCACACATGGCCGGTTTATTTTACTTCATATGAATGATAAGTAGGAATACTTAGTGAATGTTCACCTATCCGCACCTGTCGCAGTCATTGAATAGTATAAAGTATGACATTACGATGCGGTTGGTGTGGCGTGGATAGGTGTGAGAAGTTGCATATAATTTCATACAACAAATTTTATTATTGCGGCGCTAGTACATAGTGTGGTGCGGATAGGATCCAGTGCCATGCAGTGCTTTTTATTTCAGTCGTGGCGCTTACTCTCAGGCGAGCGACTTGCTCGTCTCGTTATTCAATCTAATAAAAATGGTTTACGTTCACCTCTAACATTGTTTCATAATATGTAAAACATTTTTACAATTAATTTTTAAATGTCATTTACCATCCTTTAATAGACATCTGCTGGCTTAGTGCTTCGCCTAGGTTTGTTCCTAATTGGACATTTCTCGACCGCCTACACTAACGTTATTAAATATTTGTTTTGGGTCTGGGTGTTGTGAGCCCAAAAGTCTCGCGTAATTCTTGATACCCACAACACAAGATAATCGTATCTTACTGTGGGGTCAAGGCTATGTGTGTGACTTTTGGTTGTTATTTATTTAATTTATTCCGTAAGAGATAGCCAACTATTTTTGTCTGTATAAAGTGCAGATGTTTATAAAAATATCTCTTATTATAAGGTTTTTTTAGTTTATACTTCTGACTGTATTAGGAGGTACCTCTTGTAAGGGTACATATATTATGTTATATAACACCAGCATCACCATGTTGTGGTCTATCTAGAATATGAAACTTCTCTGGGAGTACCAGTTTGAAGGACATTGGAACCAGTGAACTTACTGAGAATTAAAATATGTTTTCTATTATGTGCATTTTTTGGATCCGTTTATTTATCGTTTATGAATATTCGATGGATAGGATACAAGGTGATTTGATAGTAATATTGTTGTTCACAGTTGGCCCAATTCACAACGCCTATGTACAGAGCGCCCGAGATGTTAGACACGTGGGACAACCGTAAGATAGACCACAGCGTAGACGTGTGGGCACTGGGATGTATACTGTATACACTGTGCTACATGCAGCATCCGTTCGAGGACTCGGCCAAGCTAGCCATTCTCAATGGCAACTACAATCTTAACCCCAATGACCAGCGTTATAAGTGTTTTCATGATATCATAAGTAAGTATATGAAACAAATTTGTTTGTTTTATTTTCTTTTCATATGAGTGAGTGTTGAGTAAATAAATACATTATGATGATTGTGATACTCCAATCAATATTCTTTATTATGATAATCATTGCATTGCAAGTGCATACACCTCTGACTTTTCTAAGTTATGTGTGTATTAATTATTAATTATCACTTGCTTTAACGGTGAAGGAAACATCGTGAGGAAACCTCCATACCTGAGAAGGTCTTCATAAGAATTTCGAAGGTATTTAAAGTCTGCCAACCGGCATTAGGCCAGCGTGGTGGACTAAAGCCTAACCCCTCTCATTCAGTAGAGGAGGCCCGTGCCCAGCAGTGGGACGTATATAATACAGGGCTAGTATTATTATGATAATCATTATTGTCATCATAATGATTATCATAATTATGGCGATAGGCTCGCCCCCTATCACATTGTGGGACGGAGATACGCTCGGCGAAATGTGGGTGTACTGGTTACACCTCTGCCTACCCCTTCGGGGATTATAGGCGTGAGTGCGTATGTGCGTATGTAATCATTATTGTTTATAGTGTTCACTTTAAGAATTTCGATGTCTTTGACACAATTACAAGATTCACATTTTAAAATAATCTGGACCAAGTACCGGCACTAGTTGTGAGCTCAAACTAGCAGTAGTTCATTCGAAGTTCTTATTGGCGGAATATAGAAGCGAGGGACGCCAAACGCTTTACGCGATTGGTTCGTCAGTCGATGCTTGTTGTTTATTAGACTCTCACGTATCATTCGGCTACTGTATATTTTCGTTCAGTTATAGTTATATGCTCACGAGTCGTGCCAGTAAAGTACGGTTGCTAAAAAGTTGTGATTTGTCCACAGACGGTTGCCTCACAGTGAATCCTGAGGAGCGGTTGGCAATAAGCAGTGTGCTGGAGCGGCTAGCGGCGATAGCGGAGTCCAACAATGTCAATCTCAAGCAACCACTCAAATTTGAGCGTAAAAAAGTTGAACAATCTGTGGCCACTAGCTCGCCAGGTAATAAGAAGTCAAGTAAATATTACACTACCATATCGTAAGAGAGACATCGCGCCGCGCTCTGTTTCACTCTTTGTGATATATTCCAAATAAACGCCTAAATGTTTGAATTGATTTTCGCGCGTATCACTTCACACACCCGCGGCTCATTTTTATGTTCTGTTGCATTTAAAGACTCGAGCTAAAAATGGTCAAGTATTTTTTGACTTTTTACACTCAAATTTTATTTTTGTCCACATTATTTTGGTTTGATTCCTTAGAAAGGTTTATATTAACGAAATGTGAGGTATATGATACATTCCAATGTTTATCGACAAAATTGAACATCATCAAAGGTAAGGCAGTGCTGAATGAACTGTTCTCTGAATGCAATAAGGTAGTATAGCATTTATTTGACTTTACTTTTTATTATAATTAATGAGAAACGATAACTTATGTTGCTTTCAACTTTGAAGACATAATACTATTTATTTAATAATTGAATTACAAACGTGTTATTCGTTACATTCAATTAAGAGGCTACGGCAGTTAGAATAATATGTGCTTGCAAGTGCAATAATTAAAGTTAAAAAAACTTACATACATAGTAAATCATTTATAAGCTTTAATTTCATATTTAAGTCTGAACGAAAGACATGAAAAGTATCACAGTGATAGTTCATAAGGAAGTATTTTAAAGCAAAAAAGATGTGTTAGAAATAATTTTATACAAATCAGAAATATATTATGTAGCATTAATCTTGATTATCCATTACCAAAAAAGTCAGTATGCATTTATGAAGTGCGTACCTTATAGATTTAGATTAATTGTCGCTAGTTAGAATATTATTAGGAGTTACTAATCTGTGTATACATTCCTATAACTATGGGGCTAGATGTATCCCTGACGCCAATTTCGAACCCCCATACGATACCTGTGTAGTTGTCAATTGTCGTTCGTCATAAATGACGTATAATTAACCACCATTATTCTGTGTCCAGGTGTGTAATGGTGTCATTATGCCATAATTAGCTTTTATTAACTTGATATACAGTTTACTAACAATAACAATGGTTACTGTCAAATTAATCATTTTAGTTTGCACTAATAAATGGTGGCTTGGGTTAACATTACCATAGTCTATATTTGACCTTATCAAAACAATACTAATACGCGTTTAAGTGTAAATATAAAAACAAAACTTAACCAATCTTGTTTATTTCAGTCAATGTGACAGTCAGAACTCACAATCAATTTTTGTAGAACATAAATGTAAAAATACCATAATATGGTAATTTGAATTTCGATGATCGACTAGATCCCAAAATACAAAGTATATTGTGACAATTCTTATTATAGTAATTGTGCTGATTCAAATATATGAGTGTTCGAAAATAATTAACCATTACAATATGGTACAATAGTAGTAAAATATTATAATGATATAAAAGATAGTTGAATTATATAAAAATGTCTTATTCAGCATCTTTCAGCGAATGTTTTCACGAAACGTGTTCTATAAAATTTAGATAATATGTCATATATCATTATTTTTTGTTGTCCTTTCACTATTTAAATGTTGCAACGTGGGAGCTTATAATTGAAAAATAAACGAGTATATTCTTCTGATGCTTAGTGTTTTTATTTCCGAAACATTTTTGCAAAGCACACTCAGACGAAAAGTCGACAATTAGATGGCGTCATGTGTACAATCAAAAATGTGGGTAATTATTTATTATGTTACTGTATGTGGCTAATAATATTAACAAACATTGTATATCGCTCATCACTAAACAAATTTAATATTTGGACTATGTATTTCATTTTGTAATATAAGGTGGATCATGTCTTAAGGGGTAACAATTAGATCAATCTACTTGTATTTGGTGCATATATTTAAACTCGCTTTGGCACGCAGCTTCGCCTGCGTGAATCACCCCCTTCCTCTTTCCTCCTTAAAATTTTAATTTCCAAAAATCCTTCTTAACGGGCCCCTATACTACACATATCATCTGACCAAATTTCATGATCATAGCTTTAATAGTATTCGTGAGTGAATAAGTGGTATTTTGCTTTTATATACGTGTTACAGAAAGGTGTAGTTATATTTAAGAAATCTTTACATACCTGACAGTGAGTGTTTATGTATCGGATCTTATTAAAATCTAGACATCCTAAGATTTCACACTAATTTTTGTCACAACTTTATTTCAATCGATAAGATCGATCACATGCCTATAATTAAGTGAAGTGTGTGAGCGAGAATAATAATGCTGGAGTGACACAAAAGCTCAGCTATTTATCATTTAGTGTTGTCCGAAGTTGCAAGTCGATATCGACATGTTACTCATTCAATAAAAAAGAAAATACCTTATGTCCTAGCAATGCAATCGGATTTGATACTACGGGGTGAAATAATTGTACCGTATACTATACGTTGCTTAAATTTGACCACACCTTTCTGTAACACGTTGTAAATAGATTGATAGATAATTATTTAAAACTTCTGTATTTTATTAATTATATTAGTGTTTTGAACATAATTTGGTACCCCTTAGACATTTTCACATGTTCAGAGTCTATGTGGGTTTAACTCGACATTACAATCATTATATATATAGATTGTAATTGCATCTATTTCACAAGCAATTATTCATTGTCAAGGAGTCTGCTTAACAGAATATATGCATTATATGAACATTGAAAAGTTAATTTCATCATTACTTTATGGGTAGCACATGATTTTTTGATAACTACTCAATTAACTTAATAAATAATTATATGTTATGTATAAAATATAATTTTCATGATATAACGTTAAAACATACACTATTTTTATATTTCCACAGTTATTGCTTATCAGTTGCACTGCAATATATCGCACACTTTCTGAATACGTCATATTTTGTAATATAAAACTACCAATACACTTTCTTTAAAATCATAAAATTCTTCGTATGGTATTGAACTTATTGATTTTTTTATTATATTAAGCATGAAATACTAACATTAAGTTGCGTTGTTAGGTAGAATGAATATAATAAACGCTATTCGACGCATGTAATCGTGTAATGTATGACGTAGAACCAAAGCTTCCTACTGTTTTTTTTCAGAGAACATTAATCATTGCATGTACGTGTCCGTGCAGAAATCTCGCGCCTTTTTGTTATAAAAAAAATACTGTGGAAAGATGGCTGTAAAACTTAACTCGTTGAACTTTGTCTTAATAACTTGTAAAATATTCTACGGTCGGCAGCAGAACATAATGATGAGGTGTTAAAAACAATTCTCGAATTGGACCACGTTTTAAGCTTAATTTTTAGACTGTATGAACTTCAGCCTGTAGTTATCCTTATTGAAAAGCAAAACCCGCACGCGTTATGTTTTTCTTGGAATTGTTGAACACAAAAGGCTCGAGATTTCGTATATTATGCCATGTTCGTAAGCTGCAATGCATATCACAATTTCTTTTTTATTTTAGGTGTTTTCAACTTTTTCGGGTGCCCAATAGTTTTCTCATTTAAATGACACCGCGGCGCTAACATGCACCCGCATCGGAAGCCACTCACAACACTTGTAGGACCCTTGGACTTTCTCGCAATGATGAGTATTCATTGTTTTCATTTATTGTTTAGTGTAATTTTTACATTGTTATCGCATTTAGGTTAATTAAATGATCGGCCAAACCTGCGCGTCAGTGCGCGGGAGCGTCAAAAAATGAAAAACTAGACTTGCACACTTGTGCGACTACGGCGCGGATTGGGAACTTTATTTGTCAATAAATAATCATTGAAGCTGCGCGTCTTATATGGTTTAAGACATGTATTATGCAGCTACTGCCCATTACCTCCAAGACTATCCGTATGCATTTATGACTAGTTCTTGTAATAATTACTCCTACACGCGCTTGCAGGGTTAAAATGTAGCATAAGAAACGCAACCCGAACGTCCGTGCCATTTGATTGTGATTGGTCAACCAACGTGTGTCGTTATAATACCTATACGATATAAAGCTAGAATAGAATGCAACGCGTTTAAACGGAACATGACAGTCACTTTCGTGTCACGTTATCGAACGTCTATTGTTTTAAGATTGACTCCTATAGTAATACTTAGAATGTAACACAAAACAATAGATGAAGACGTATTAATTTTTTTTATATCATCGGCCGATAAACGAGCAATTGGGTCACCTGATGGTAAGTGATCTCCACCGCCCCTGTACGCCCACAATACTAAAAGGATCATGGGTGCGTTGCCGACCTTAAAGGAAAGGGATTGGGGAAGGGGAGGGGATTTGGGCCTCCGGATATATCACTCACCTTACGAAACGCAGCAGCAAGTTGCTACTTTACGCCGGTATTATATGACGCGATTGTTCGTTTTCTGAACGAAAATCGTTGATTCGTGATAAAAAAAAAAGAAGAAGGACAATATCGCTTAGACGACGCGATGGAACGTTTCGTTTTTGATTTTTTTTTATTCTAAGGGGTCTGGTCACAAAATTCTGCTGACGCGGTTGTCTCGCGTTGTGGTCGCATAAGTGAGAGTCCTATGATAATATAGGTAACGTCCTCCGTACAGCTGACGCTTCCGAGGTCGCTTTGGTCGCGGAGTGTTGGCCGATCTATTGTTTCCAAACGGCCCTAGCGACGCCATGTTGTTTATTTTTAGTACTGGCATTTGAAATTTAATTGTTGAAAAAGTTTAAACAATTTAAAATGTTATTGCATTGTATAATTGCTATCATTGAACATAAATTATGACATATAATATAACAGCAATAACTTTGTATTCAAATATCGACGCCTTTGAATAACTTATATTCGATTTAGCGTCGATTTTTCAATATCGAAGTAAACATTATTTCATCAGATAAAATATAAAACAACAAAATACAAAGTTATAACGCTATCAAATTGATTATTCTTATATTGGCTGTCCAATGTGGTTAATTATTTTCAGTAATTAATAAATTGGCCCTTAGCCATCTTAACACACTGTGTGCCGACAAACTAAATTAAAAAAATATTGATTGGGAGTTTATTTTTCTTATATTATTTTTAAAATTTATAAAATATGTTTTAAATTCTTTGCACTGAGCAATGGCGGTCAAGGGGACGTAGGGATATAAAGAGCCAATCAATAAAAAAAGACACTCCTATTTTTTATATGGGTTAAAATATACCCATCTTCGTAAAGGACTACCTCACACTTACTCTCTTGTTTTGGTCAATTTTTTAATACTAGACCCCAGAGGTGTTTCTCTGGATTACCTACCTGCAGGTAGTAGTACTTTCCAAAGAAAATACCCTAACAGTAACGAGTCGAGTTTCTCTCATAATGATGTAGATCCGCCATTGCCACTATAATTTCAATTACTTTAGTTTAAGTTGCTGAAAAAATACATTAAGTGCACTGAACAATGTACATTCCTTATGGTTTGGGTACAAATCGTGTTGTTTTTATTATATTCTATTTAATTTTTAGTTACCATATTGTTGTGTAGCAGAGAGTTTACATTTTAACTACATAAATGTAGTTGTTAATTTATTTTATTATAAATTTTACATGTAAAATAATTAAAATTGTGACAATAATACAAGCACAGTATAATTATAAATAAGACAAAATTATCAACATATTTTTAAGAATTCAGTATATAATATTGAAATATCCGACAGACACAATGATGAACCATCAATATGACACTTTAAAAAATCCATGCCGAACTTGTAATATTTAATGAAAAGTTATAAAATATGTTATTTGAACACGTTGTTTTATCCGTGAACATTTGTAATATGTCACAAAGATTCCATTACTTACCTACTATTAAGTACCACAACAGTTACATGGTGCTTCTAAGTTATACATTCCAGTGTAGTAAATTGATAGTATTTTATGAATCGCCCAAATTTACAATTAACATATTTTAAACATCTTTAACTAATAAATGCAGTAGCATTCCAGAATATGTGACAGCAATATGCAGAGTGGAACAATTATCTGTTTCTAGTAGTCTAGCCCATTATGTTCTTAATTTGAAAGCTGTTACATATACAAAACCTTTATCGAATATCAATTTTGGATGTGTTCCTGTGATCAAACATCTGAGTTATCTAAGTTAGTCTAAATTAATTTTCGTCCAGAAACTGTTCCACTCTGTAACACTAGATTAAGTGGCCAATGTTTTTCAGCTGTTTATGGATTCCATCGAATTTAATTACAATAAAAAAGACATTTATTTTATCAATTTTATAATATAGGCCATATTTCATGTATTTCAGCCATTATTTCAATAATGCCTTATGAAGACCTGTTATTCCAAATCTATTCTATTAGAATAATTCCACCACCAATGTTATGGTTTAGATGGCTGATAAAACAATTGCACTCGCAATAGTATAAAAATGTATTAATAAAATTGTCTAATTAGAATGTTTCAGTATGACTATAGGTTATTAATTACGAGTATTATTATGTTTTTGTATATTTACTATGATGCTTCAAATTGTTTTTAATTTATGAAAGTTTGTTATATCCCTAAATAATATATTGATTAAAATTTTTGATTGTTGAAATTTAACCTTTGTTAAAATATTTTTGTGATATCTTAAGGCAGTTTGACATAGTATTTTTAATTTTGAAACTACATTTCGTGTTTTGAATTGAGCTAATCTGTATTTTTGTAACTTATTTATAAGATAATTACATCACTGTACAGAAATATATGAAATTAATCGAATTCTTAAAACCTAGTATTGAATACAGTCGTACAAAATAATCGTAACGCATGTCTCCCAACATTTATCAGTATTCAGAATTAATATTTTTCTAAGTAATTATATAGGCTCAATAATTTAGAAACTAACGGTTAATTTGAAATAATTCTGTACTTCAAATGTCTTAAACTAGATTATAGACGAGCAATATTTTTGTTACTACTAGTAATAAGATGTCAAAGTGTAAGATACATAGATTTTAAAATAAATATTCTCCAAATAAAATGTTACTTATTTTTGTATAATATCACCTAAATTAGACACCTCTTAAGCATCATGAAAACACAATAATTAAAAATAGATAACACAATGGCCGAGTTTTATCAATATTTAATTATATAGAAATTCTAGTTTTTATTATTGATAAGAGTTCACTAATTATACTGTGTTGTCAGACCTCCATTCTCTACCAACTAATCCATCGATCAAAGTAAAAGATTACATTAAAGTCCAGCATAATTAATAAACAGATCAAGACACGTCTAAAGCCCGTTATTATTTTTCAGCGAATAAAGATCCGGTGTCGAACAGTGAAGAGGTGCCGAACTCACGGCCCCCCGAGCCGTGTCGGCCACCGCCCCCCGCACGCCCCCCTGCGCGTCCCCCCATAGCCCCCCAGCAGCATCCGCCGCCCGCAGTCGCTCCACAACCTCCTCTTAATTCTGGAGGGCTGTTCTCGTCCATCAAGGGAGGAGCGGGGAGTTTTCTCAAAAATTTGAAAGACACCTCCTCAAAAGTTATGCAGACTGTGCAACAGTGAGTTGATATTTTTGTCATAGCATAATACTGTCATTGTAAATATCTTCTACTGTACAAATCTAAAAACAAGTATTATGATTTATAAAAACAACATACCTGCGATAAATTCCAGTTACTTGTTTTCAATAATGTACAACCGAGTCAGTAGTGCCCAGAAAAAAATACGATCGATCAGACTGCGCTTTTATTATGGTAGTCTTTACAGCGATTAGATCAATAATATAAAAATAGCCCCGAAACACATATCTCTGGGAGCAAGCCACTAAAACAATTTTTTGTTCAATGCCTAAGGGATTAAGATAAGATGGTTGCTTGAAATAATGTTTAGATCATCTTCTACAATCCGTATTTCTAACATTTTGTCATATAGTACACTTGTATCATAATGATTTTTTATAGGTAAATTTATAGTGACTGCCTTGGTGGCGCAGTTGTAATGCGTATGCGTTACGATTGAGGCTGACGCTGAGGTCTCGGGTTCGATCCCCGGGTCGGGTAAAGTGGTATTGGGTTTTTCTATAACGAAATGCTCAGTATCAGCCCGGAGTCTGGAATTTGTGCCCGGTATGGAGATAGGCTCGCCCCCTATCACATTGTGGGACGGAGATACGCTCGGCGAAATGTGGGTGTATTGGTTACACCTCTGCCTACCCCTTCGGGGATTAAAGGCGTGAGTGCGTATGTAAATTTATAGTTTACGCGATATATTAGATTTATTTAATTTCAGATCTATAGCAAGAACTGATCTCGATATAAGCTACATAACTAGCCGAATTCTAGTGATGCCATACCCATCAGAGGGGATAGAGAGCGCTTATAAAACTAATCATATCGAAGATGTCAGGGTGAGTATAAGTTTAGTAATACATTATTTAATGTATTACTATTTTTTTTTTGATGTAGTGGCCGAATAAGCTAAGGCTAATAAAATAAACTAAAAAATATATTTTATGCCTTTGCAAAAAAGCAACTTATTAAAAGTTGCTTTTCACTCTGTTGCGAATATATCTTATAATTTCAGTCCATACCGAAAACGGTGACCAAATGCCGAAATATTTAGACCTGGCACACGAGGTTACTGACCTGTGAAATGTGGACTCTACAATCATTGTCCAAATAGTCGTTTCTGCTAATGGGTTTATTCAAACTAAAGAGTCTCGATCAATACCTCCAGAGGCTCTCAATTGGTCGTTGTGTCAATAGCCAGGTTCAGAAAGCGGTGTTATTCGATACGGCACGCATTGTGCGGAGGTTCCTCACTCTCAACTCTGGGGTCCTAACCGCCGTTGGCTTGGGTCCTAGGTCTCGCCATTGGAGGATGATATTTTTTGTGTTTCTGAATGTTTTTATTTATACTAAAAATATTTAAAAATGTAAAGAATATTTTAGCATAAAGAGTAGTGTAGATAATAACTTTATTGAAATTAATCAGCATTGTGTATTTATTCCTATTCTGTATCAAGTATCGATACATAGTCAGTATCGATGGGTAGTTAGTGTCAATATTATCGTTGAAAGTCACGATCTGTCGGTTAGGGGTTCCTGGAGAGTCGTCACGGCGGGCACTACAGTGTGTACAGCGCAGTGAGTACACGCGGCGGCGGTGCGTTCGCGCGTGCAGTGTCGGAGGCCCGCGCTCTGTGGCCCACGCCGGTGCACCGCGCGCCTCTACTCGCGCCCTACTACGAGTTGCTGGAACACATGTACCACTACCTCGCCAAGGACGACAGGAACGCGATCGTCATCACGTGTCAGGTGCGTTAGATTATTTTGTCACAATTAATTCAATAATGAAACTGTAAATCACTTATGAGATCACGTTATCGCTACTTAATCTGAATATACATAGAGACATCTCGTAGCACTTATTTTACCCACTTTTAACAACTCTTCAGACTATCAGTCAGGCTTACAGTCTTTAAACCAGTAACATAAGCTGTTTTCCATACAGGACGGCAAAGCGATGTCATGTATGTTGGTGTCCGGGTTACTGTTATACGCGAAGTTAGTCACCGTGCCTGAGGACGCGCTACAAATATTCGCCGTGAAGCGGTCACCCATCAACATGCCGCCCAGCATGCTTAGATATCTATATTATTTAAGCAATATTATTAGGTATGAGTAATCAATATAATTTACTAAGGGCTGATTTATCAATTTCTAAGTAAAGGATAAGACGGCAAAATATAATATTACGCTGTCAATACATATGGAAGCGGCAAAAACGTATGCCAAATTCGTACTTCCTAATTTGGCTGCTTAATGCGTTTTCTGTGAGACAAAATTTATTAGGATATTGAAAAATCGGCTCTAAAAAAAGGCCGATTGAAATAAAATGATTACTTGTGAATACGAATTACTTAAACTCTTTTTTTTACATAATATATATATTACAGACCAGAACCAATTCTGCCGCACTTCAGGCCTGTTACTTTGGTATCGATTACTATTCAACCGGTGCCGTTGTTTACAAAAGCGAGGTATATAATTTGCTTTTTATAATCATGTTTCCTAAAATGCCGGTATTATGTAGGTTGTAATTTTATTTTTCATTCTCAGGGATGGATGTCGACCGTATATTGAAGTGTACAATGAAGATAGGCTCGTATTGTCAACGCTTCAAGATTATGAACGGTTACATCTTTACACCATGGCTGAAGGGAAGGTGCGTTAGTTTGTTACTACGCTGAAATAGATCGATTGGGTATTTAGTAAATAAATAACGCCTTTCTCACACTATTAAATAACACCCCAGCAACATAATATATTTCGATCGATAAGGTTACTTGTAGCCATAACTGCTGTTGTTATTAACTACTTTAAGTTTATTTTATTGTTTGCAATATCTGAGGGTCTATTCAGACTGCTATTGGTCCGTAGGCTAGCTGCAATAATGCAGATTCAATGCGGATTTGATACAATTGAAATAAATGCGTCGAAACTGCCGGCCGATTGCGCAGTCTGCAATCGATTGGTAGTTTCGATGCAATTATGTCCCTTGCACCAAATGCGAAATAATCGATGCGGATTCAAACTCCAAATTTGAAGCTACTTTTTAAATCTAAATGCAGCTCTTCTTTTTTAGAGCATAGATCGGCAAACGAGCAATTGGGTCACCTGATAGTAACTGATCTCCACCGCCCATGAACGCCGAAGAACAATCACAGACACGTTGCTGACCTTAACCTTTCGAACGAGCGCGGGCGTGGTTTAGGTATTTAAATAAAATTGGTTCATGCGCGCCCCATACATTGCATTTTTTTTGTATATGGTATCGAAATAACCAAATATTGAGAGTCTTTGTACATTTAGACAATAAAAACTGTATATATTAAGAATCTACATAAAATTTTCTATAATATATCTATCAAAACTAGTATTATAATTATAAACTTACCTGTAATATGTCGAAATGAAAATTAAAAACAATAATTTTCACTCGGCGAAAAAAAACATTTTGTCACAAAACACAAAGTAAACTTACACTAAGCACTCAACTTACACTTGATCACAACCACAATGATGTCTTTATTCGAAAACATACTCCACTTACACTAAACAAGTCATAAATTATGTTTATAACACAAATATTTACGATACGCGCGTAATAATAAGTAGTGACACTCGACGCCATTTTCGAACTGCGAACGACAACTCAACAAAAATAATCCGACTACTAAAGCCGATTTGGCATATTCGGCGAACCTGCGGTGCGGGGTGCGGGGTCCGAACGTACGTGCGTGCGATCCAGCGCGTAACGGGTTAAAGGAAAGGGATAGTTAAGTGATTGGGAAGTTGCTGGGGGATTTGGGCCTCCGGATATCTCATTTACCATACGCAACGCAGCAGCAAGCCGCTACTTGACGTCGGTTTTCTGTGAGACAGTGGTAACCCGGTCGAGCCGGCTCATTCATGCTGTATGCAATACTGTCTACACTCTACAGCGTGGCTCTACATCTTTTTCTAAATATACCCTAAAGCAAAATCCAGACTAGAAAATTCTTGTATTTAATTATCGTCAAGAGGAGTAGTAATGAGCACTTGTACGTATGCAGGTAACCCTGCCGCTAGACACGACGGTGACAGGCGACGTGGCGGTGACGATGTGGCACGCGCGGCAGCAGCTGGGCCGCGCGCTCGCCGTGCCCGTGCTGTCCGTGCACTTCCACACCGGCGCGCTCCGCCACGACCACCACGCACTTAAGTTCACCAGGTAACTGGTGCATCTACACTCTGCTTCGAACACTCGTTGATGGAATCCGAGTACATGGATCATTTTAGAAACACTATTGAATCTGATAAGAAAAAGTACCTGGACAATCTGGCTCAGATTGTTATTAATGAACCCTAGAACGAAAGACCAATTATAGAAACTGATTTGAAAAATAACCCAACAAACAGTCACACACATAAATCTGATCTCACAATAAGATGCGAGTCTTGGGTGTCAGAAACTGTGAGAGACTTACGGTCTCACAACACCCAGGTCCCAGACCCGAGACAAATATTTGTCTCTGTGCAGGGATCGAATTCAACATATCTTGCGCGCGAGAAAGATAACTATCGACGACAAATATCTCGGGTACAACTGAACACATTCGATAAAATTACGTGTTATGTTAGGGTTCGTAGACAAAATACCACAGAGGTTATTATAGGTACTATTTTCTCTACTTTATTAGTACTTTTGATTTAATATTAAAATTAATAATTTGAATATTCATTTATATAATCCGAATCGAAGGATCACTCACAGAATCTGGTTCCAAGGACTATTTAAATAGGGAAATTTTATTGACGATACTTCAGCGTTTAAACGCTAAATATATAATTTTATAGTACAATTTTCATATTATTCAATCAACTGTTAATAATAATTATAATATAATGTCAATTTTATTACTATAATATTATGGCCAAAAAACTTGATTTACAAACATAATGGAATTACCGTTAATGACAACCATCCTTCCCTGATGCGTTATCATTTTCTTATTTTCCTCCAGGTCAGAAATCGACGGCATTGATGAGACAATCCCGGTCAACGATCATTTCTCAGCTAACACCACAGTAGTCATAAGTTTAGTGGTACAGAACGGTGAACGCAGGAAACCCCGAAGCAACCTCTGGGAAGAGGATCATTCCTTCCCGATACGTACGCCCGACGTCCTGTTCTCTACAACTTTGGAGAGAGATGAGACTATCGATAACTTCGGTAAGTCTTTTGTATATATTTCTTTTCACAACTGAAAACTACAAGAGCAGTTCGTAATCGCATCGCATCCTACCGATGGTAAGCAACATCACACAATGCATTGAATCATAAAGTATTGCATGGCACTGCACTGTGCTCTACATCCTTAGACATGTCTAACAAAAAAAACATGATATAACGTAGGTGGCAATGTTATTACATACATACGCGCTCACGTTTGTAATACCCGAAGGGGTAGGCAGAGGTGTAACCAGTACACCCAAATCTCGCCGAGCGTATTTCCGCCCTCGTTGTGTTAGGGGCGAGCGAATCGCCATACCGGGCACAGTTCCAGACTCCGGGCTGATACTAAGCATTTAATAGAAAAACCCAATATCACTTACCCGACCCGGGGATCGAACCTGAGACCTCAGCACAGCAATCGTAACGCGAACGCATTACAATTGCGCCATCGAGACAGTGGATGTTATTTCGTATTTTTTTAATACCCATTAGTACAGATAAATTTTAATAAATTTGTATGAGTGCTGCTAGTATTTTAGATGACTGTGCTATGCAAACAATCCTAATATACAATATTACAAAATATATGATAGTTTATATGTGTAATAATGTTTATTTATACAGCTAATCTTCGAAAGAACGCTGGATCATTGCCGAAGACAAGTATGTTGTAGAAGAATGTTTGTAGTAGTATATACGTATTACAGAAAGGTGTGTTCATATTTTAGGGTCATTACATACACCTTACAGTAAGTACGTATGTACCGGCTCTTATCAAAACGAGACATCCTAAAATTTCACGTAAATTTTACTCACTCGTTTATTAAGATCGATAATATTGATCACCTCACTATTAATTATTTTAAACGACACCCACTTTTTAATAAACTTGAACTTGTTGTTCAAAGAGCCTGTGTGCTGAAAACGATATACCATCTTCTAGAAGCACTTAAAAGACTTCATTCTCGGGTCTTCCGTCTATGAATTTTGCTTAATGCAGCCGAGGATCCTCTTATAAGCTATTATCAACACCAACAAGCTTATATCATTTATCATTTGTTGTCTATAGTTAAAAGTCGATATCGACATGTTACTCATTAAATAAAAAATAAAATTTTATAACTATGTCCTATGATGATGTACGGATTTGGTACAGATTGATGTTGAATGAAAGACAGATCATACACTATACATTGCTTAAATTTACATACACCTTTCTGTAAAACGTTGTACATAATATAATTGCTAAACAAATCATTTGCTATATCATATGTGTCTACAATATTTATTTAACTATTTTATTTTATAACATATTAATACAATCAAATACATTTTATTTCATCCACGAACATACTTCACATTATCGGTTAAAAATAGTGTTATGCAGTGCATAAAATTTTGATTTTCGTACAACATTAATAAAATAAATGTAATAGTTTATTTGTTTTTTTTTTTACTTATTTACATCGATATAACTATGATATTGTAGTGACAGCGGATTATCCACCTAAAGAAGTGGAGAAGCTCCGGCCGGTGCGTCCGGTGCGTCCGGTGCGTCCGGCGCCTCCCTCCCCCCAGCCGCCGCACCGCCCCGCTCCCCCGCGACCTCAACACCCGGCGCGACAAGAAAGCACGGCTGACTTCCTCAATCTAAGCATTAATCAACCTCAAAATGATGTCGAACAAGAGAATAAAGTCAAGAGCCAAGACTCCTTCGATTTCTTCGGAATGATGGAGAAAGAGACTGATGATGCTTTTGGAGATTTTCTTAGCAGTAACGTCACTGAAAATAAGCAGGTATGGTATCTGGCATTTTGAGGTACTTTATATGTTGTGACTTATGTTTCCTCAAATTAAAATATGTATCCAATTCCTAAAAAACCATAGGTATCAATGTTCTTCTATTACGCTGGACTTAATTGACCCAATTACTTACCAATTTTATAAGAAAATATTCATACTTGGAAGTATGTCACAAACTCACAACATTGCGATTACAATTTGATTATTAATACCTATTAGTTCATTTTTTTATCGGTAATATTTGATATTATTTATCGATAATTACATTCTTGCAGCCGTTTGTATCGGAGTCCATATTCGGTGACCTACCTGCGCCGTCAACTGAACCGGCGGATACGAAGCGCAACGTGAACTCAAGTGACCCTCTTAACTTCGATCCGTTTGGACTTAACGATCCACTGCCCAAACAGGAACCACTATTAACTCCACAACTTATTCAAGAAGATGGTATGTTCATAATTTTGGGTATCTTAACATTCTTTTGATATTGTAGTGCATGAGGATGAGAGGTTTATAAATCACCAATTTAAATCAATGAAGTTGCGAAAAATATCCCATTAGAGTTGTTCGTTCTGTTGAGACAGAGAATCTATAAAATCGTGTGTAATTGCAGGTCGTCCGCAAAGCGTACCGTTGGAACACGCGCAGCCTGCAAAGAAAGACCCGTTCGCAGAGCTGGGTGTGCTGGGCGCCAGCATGCCCGCCGGCATACAGAACGCCCCACCGCCCTCCTCCATGCCGCCGCCCGCCGCCGGGTACATGCCCGCCACCACGCCGCTCGCCACGCCCCGCGCCTCCCCCGCGCACACACCCGCACATGTACCCGCACATGTACCCGCACATGTACCCGCGCAACCTCACACGCAACCACACACGCCGGCCAGGTCGCCAGCGCATCAGCCTGATTACAAGTATGTCAAGCGTTTAACACTTATCGGAACTATTTCATAATCTATCGATACATCACTGCGTTTGGTTAGTACAAAATATAATTTCAAACTTTGCCGCATGAGACTGCATCCAACTATGTCAAAATATTTGTTGATATTTTTTTCAACTTTCTACAATTCATTCATCTGACGCTAAGTCTGGAATGAAATATAATGTGATCTTCATTTTCAGTCGTGCTCACTTCGATACAGCCAAGACCCCAGGTGAGGAGAAAGTAAAGAAGTCGGCGGACGTGTTTGGCGACTTGCTCGGCAGTCAAGGGTACGAATTCGCCACCAAACGCGACATCGGCCCTAAAACTATGAATGCAATGCGAAAAGTAGAGATGGCCAGAGACATGGACCCGGAGAAACTGAAGATTCATGAATGGGTATGACCACAACTCACTTTTTGCAAAATAATATTTTTTAAATTAAATTTGGTCCATATGGGTGTGATAATGAAATATTTTATCGATAAGTATTGAGTGTAGTAAATAAATACATAAAAACTAAGGTCCCGCCTGTATCGCCGAAGGGGTAGCCAGATGCGCGTGCGTCTCGTATAATTTTCCAATCCCAGACTCGTGTAATTTTACGAATCGAAAAACAAAAACTGTGATTTCCCGTCCTATGTTTTAACCCAGCAACCTCGCCGGCTTAAATAAAAATAATTTGCGAATATTGATGTCAGCATGTTCCTCATAATCAATTGCAGACTGAAGGAAAGAAGGCGAACATCCGTGCTCTACTGTGCTCCCTACATACGATTGTGTGGGAAGATTGTCGATGGACACGTTGCGAAATGTCGCAACTCGTCTCACCTGCCGACGTCAAACGAAACTACAGGAAGGCTTGTCTCGCCGTACATCCAGATAAGGTAACAAAACAGTTAATAATATGTATTAATTTATTTTAAAAGAATGGTGAGCAGTTTTATACCATTTGCAATTATATTGATTTGTAACAAAATTACAACATTGTCATTTTAATGTTTCTGTTCAACTTATGTAGTAACCTCTCCAATGAAATAATAATAATATTCCCAGCTTAGATTCATTAATTTTACCTATATTAATAATCTATTCAAAATAGATTTCTAATTATTTTATCGACTTTACAGCAACTAGGTACGCCCAACGAAAACATAGCAAAGATGATATTCATGGAATTGAACAATGCGTGGAGCGACTTTGAGAACGACGCGAAACAACAGAACCTGTTCCAGTCTTAGTTTATATTAGTGCCACTTGTGTTTGATACTTGTTTATTAACACACAACACAATCAGGGTTGCCAGATTTGTTAGCGAGTTTACCAAGATAGTTATAAACGATATGTGTACGAGAATGCAATAATCCAAGAAAGCGTGACCACGTTAATACTTGAAACTTTTTCCGGTGGCTAAGATAATTTAGAGGTAATTAATATTTGCTTCATTATGTTCAACATTCCGTCGAAACAGAAATTGATCGTGCCATTATTGCGACTAATACATAACACTGGCAATTTTGAATAAAGTACACATACAAAACACCACATTATGTAGACTGCAATCGTATCATAATTAAACAGGATCTCAATGCATTAACATATTCAAAGGTAGTTGCCAATAGTTAACTGTTTATTGTTAATTATTGAGATGAGTGTACCCTTACACACAATTATGGACCAGTCATACGACCAATCTATTGAGAATATCCAAAAGTAGTCCATTAATGACATTGTTTGAATGATATTAATTTGGTCTGTCTCAATAAACAGCCTTGTGTAAATGGTCCATAAGCTTAAAAAATAGAATTACAGATCTATCTTCCTCTGTTTTTATAACACAAGGACGAATCGAAATCTTTAGAGGTATTGCAAGTTGTCACATATTATCGATACTCAATACTGAACTTTAAATCTCCAGGCCTAAATAACTTACAAAATAGACCGAAAGGTCTTTTTAGATGGTGAATGAATTATGCCTCAATATTTAAATTCGTGTCATTGTTCTCCTTGGTTCTAAGCATAAATAGTTTTTCGTCTTCCCCAACACAGACATGTCATCGACATTGCTTTAATCCTTAATTAAAACTAAATAAAATAGTATGAAAGTTCATTTTTCTATGTACTTAGTTTGATCTTCTCGAAATTATTATTTTAGTATTTTGAGTTGCATTAAGAGCACAAAAGTCATTTGAATGTTAGACATTATTTATGTATGTTTGTGTTGTATTACATATTTCTAAAATATTTTTTGTTTAAGATGTTAAATACCTATATTTATTATGTATAAAAAAAATATCCAATATACTTGCAGATATATTATATACTGATGCAAAATAATAATATACGGCATTAAAGAAGTTTGTAAGTGATAAAGTATGGCATCGCGTAAAAACTAGTCTCCTATTTATTCAAATCACAGTACACAGTTACAGTATAGTCATCTTATGTTGGCCGCTTTAAAGTTAGTCATCTGCAGCGTTGCAGCTATTGTTATTAGGGATAAAGGCGGGAAAACCTAACTCCACGCCGCGCCGGCCAACTTTCATTAACCGTACTGTAATATAAAACTTACACAAGGATACTAACCCCCATATTCATAAACGTTACTACGTCATTATGATGTCTCATAGTGAGCGCGAATGCATAGTTACGACTTACAACTTTTCTAAACGTCATTGGTTAGTTTATGGCAGTAAATAAAAACAGACCAATCATGTACACAGAGACCTACACTTATCAAGCTCACGTAAGTTGTTTGTGAATATGGGTGTTAGAAAGAAAACTTTCAAAGTGTCCCAGTAGTAAAAAATTCAGTTATTTTTTTACGACATGTTTGCGTCACTCATTATGGGTAAGCGGTTACATAATATTATAGAATATCTAAAAATGTCGACTGCTAAACACTGCCGTCCTCAAGCTCCAGCAAGATGGCAGAATATTTGGCATAAGAAATCGACATCAAAAATAAATTATACATATGTAAATCTAAATTGGTGTAAGTGTGCGGTGCACGTTATTATTAAATATTACTATAGAGAAAATATATTTTCTCTCGTTACTTAATCGTGTTACGTTGTAATTGTAGTGTATAAGTAATAGTACCGAGCAAAAGGGTGTATAATATTTTACCTGTTATCACGAAAACTGTTTAAAAATATTAGCAAAATTAACTGATCTTTTAACATACAGTATTAAATGTTTCTCTCTTATAGAAGCTAATTACTAAGACTACGTGCGCACTTAGTTGCTTAATTGTAGTAAAGTAAATCTTTAAATAGCGCATGTTCAATTGACTATAAATATGAATCTTTGAAAAATTATTTTTTATAGTTTTGCTCAGAGCATTGATCTAATACTCTATATATTAACAATCTTGTTACGACTGCAATATTATAATGCAGTCAGATGCATGTTCGTTCATGGTTAGAAACATTATAATTAGATATAAAACGTATAATTTTGGGGATATAATTTAAGTTTATACATTCCGGATTCAGTTGAAATCGTCGAAGATTTCTTATTAAGTTTCAATAATTATTATAATGTTACAATATATCTCGGATTTCCACTACCGAGCTGGTTTTGTTTTAGTTTATTAACAAAAGATGCAATAAAATAATTTGGGACGTAATAATACACGCTTATTTGTTCCTTTATTAAGTTTATTACTTTATTTGGAATCTATTTTACAAAGGTACATTATTAACACACTTATTCCGATCAAAAAGGCTATTAGAGCCATACAATGATAAAGTCCTAGTTTACATCAGTACTCTACTACAAGTTTTTATCGATAAAACAAATATATACTTATTGATAAAATACATCGACTTTACTGGTTTCAGCTATACTATTAGAAAAAAATTATCGAAATACATATGATTTCGTGTCTGTTTACTTATAGCTTATGCAATTGTTCCTCATATAGATATTTTTATATAATAACTTGAGCCTACCTAGTGCATAGTATATGGTAGGTTTGAATGGGATATGATATAGGTTTCAAGTGAAATAGTTGTATGTTTTAATATGATGTATATTTTGCTTAGTTATAAACCGTGTATGTCCCAAGAACATCCAGTAATTTGTTCAAAATAAATGATTACAGAGAAATACATACATCTTTTATTTTCATAACATAATTACTAGTAAATTAACAGTTTCATATGAATGAATACATATTACACTTGTGCTAGTCGTTTTTTTTGTCTCGATGTTCTGTTCAATAACTTACTTGAGAGATTATCGTATAGCTAAGCTGTTTTGTTTGACTTTATATGTTATTCAACACTGATAAAATGAGAGATAAATCAACAATACACAACCCAAGGGTTCATATTAAATTTTCATCTACATATAGCTATTACCTACATCGAATTACAATTTACATGTTTTAGTGAAGAGATTGCTTAAAATTAAAATGGCGCGTTCAAATTTGAATCTTACTGCACACAAATTATGTGAAGTGTAAAACAACCGTTTTATAGCATCATTTTTTAATAGAAATATTAGTTCCTATAATTAGACATTTTGTTTGCGATCTCGAATGCAAATTAAAATTTATCGGGTAATGGAAATTTAAATTCAAATTTAAGTTATATTACTTCCAATAGATGCCGCATAAAGCGCAACGTACTCGCAACGCTCGTCTATTCCTTTGCAATAATAAAACATGAAAACTCATGGTGCAGATCTTCTACGTTCTTGAAACAATGTTGCTTTATTTCGGTCCCGCAACCCAAAGGTAAACTCTCAAAAATGCGGTATCTATTGGTGGTTAATGTCCAAGAAATAAACTTAGACATTAACCTAATACAAGTTCCAGGGTCAGCTGGTCTCCATCTTGATATCCATACATCCGTAACGCTCCAAGAGTTCTTGCTTCTTTCTTCGAAGCAGAGCTTCCTCTATGTCCTTCTGCGACGGTACGGCCACGTGGGAAGTGACCACTGGGGCAACTGGCTCCTCATCTTCTTCTACCCTCTTATCGTCAGGCTAAGAAAGTTTACGTTTAGTCATTAAATACAATTCAAGAAGAGTGTTTTCCTAATGCTATGTATTTTCATACTACTGTAGCTCTGTACTGTACTGGTTACACCTCTGCCTACCCCTTCGGGGATTACAGGCGTGAGTGCGTATGTATTTTTATTAAGCTGTTTATATGTCTATCGTCACGACCCTAAAAGGGCCAACGGGGTTTTTGTTACATATTGTATAGTCAGCGACTTAACTTTAGTTATAAAATATCTAAACCTATACTTTTATAAAACGACTGATTCTAATGAAGCATTTCGTGTTTTAAAGCTTATAATTAGGATTAAAAACTGGTCTCAGTAATTTTATATTGCTACAATGACGAGAGTCAGAGATATAAACCCGCACTATTTCACTACCAATATATTATTATATATTAATCGGCTATTGCCGACCAAATCCGACGCTTCTTTAATATGAATCTTATTCGACAGCCTTCTTGGCGCAGTTAGCGAGTAGACGGCTGTGAAACGAGAGGTCGTGGGTTCGATTCTCGCTCCGAGACAAATGTTTGTGTCATCCACAAATCATTTAATTTCACGACTAAGTCTGAAGCAGATAGCCAGTATAAGCAGTAACCAGGGTACTACAAAACAAAAAATAATAGTGACTAATAAAGTGAGAACTATTGTTGTTATTGTCTTGCACAATACTTACATCTTCAGGATAAATATTTTCTTCTTCTGGCACTGATTCATCTTTATGCTTCTTCCACTCTTCAACTGCTCGTGCTATAGCTAAAATGGAAATTTAAATAAATACACAACCTTTAAAAAAGAAAAGCAAAATATTGCTATGAAAATTGACATATTCTACTGTTATACCTTCTTTAAGGCAGGCGGCTGATCGAATCAACTACAAACAAAATCTTTTGTTAAAAAGCATGTAGCGCCGACCCCACTGCAAGTGGGATAAGGGCAGGTGGAAGAATATTGTTATACCTTCTTTCTCAGCTTCCTGTTCTAAAGGCAGCAATAGCCCGTCATCATCGTCTCTGTATCCATAATAATCAGCATCCACATCTCTCATTAGGTCGGCGCGCGTTCTTCGCGGTGGCGGCGGTGGCTCCTGTTCGAATAGTTCGCGTACACCTAACGACAACGTCGTCAGTAAGTAATAACATTGTTAGTAAATTGGCTCAAGGAAATCAATAGAAGCCAGACTTTGTGAAGCCAGTTGTAAAGGTAATCTAAGTTTTTAGACCTATCTATGAGCTATCTCTAGATAGCTTGTAATTATTAGTTGGACTAGTACGCCATTATAGAAAAAAAAATAGATGAAAGAAATACGAAACCAGTAAAATAGTTGAGTTTCTCGTACTGATCAAGGGTACTAAAGTATCTATATATTATTATGACATATATGTCGAACTGTATACAAACCAAGCGTGCCAAATTTTGCTATGTAAACTGGCGTTGTCATCGTGGTGCGCATAGATTTTATAGTGCGTATTGCGCTGAATGTTGGGTTTAATCGCGGCACGCAAAGTGAGTCTATATCTACTTATTATCCGTTGGATTCTTGTCAATACAGAATCGTATGACATTGGAAAAGGATTCACATATGATATAGCTTACTATTTATACTCTATTCGAGACTTACCCGGTAAATCTTTCGCAGCACCAAAGTATTTGTACCCTCTGTTGCCTGGCACTTCCTTTCCATCTTGGTCCAACATTTTGGGCCCAACGCGAGCATGATCGGGACCACCCAACGCCTTTATTTGAACCTCCCAGTGCCGTTTCTCACGCATCAACTTATTGATTTCATCGTTCAAATCGCGAATGCGAAACTCACCGAGACCAGCTGCAGAAATCAATGAAAAGTAAGTGAAAAGTAATCATAAGTCTAAAGCAGTCAATTCTTTTTAAGTTATATTTTAAGTAAAAGACAATGTAACGTAATCAGTATATTCATATAAACCCGATTAATAAGACTATTTTAGTACAATGTAAAAAGCCATCTAAAATATAATTATGATGATTCAGTATATTATTATTAATGAATAATGTGAATTTTATTTCAATAGTTATCGCTTGGTTTTTTTGTTTTTCTTCTTCAATTTTGTGGCTTTGTCTTTGCTTTTTCCCTTGTCATTTTTCTTAGTACCCGATGTCTTTTTTTTGAGCTCATCAGAACTACATTGTTGCGAAATATTCGGCTTGTTTTCAATCTGCATATTATGTGGTGACTTTGGCGTAACTAATTCTATCTCTAAATCCGTCTTTTTATCTTTAGTCTCCAATTTCTTTCCAATTTTAAGGATGAATACATCTTTTAGGGGATGTAATCTTTTCTCCATGGCGACAGGCACTGAACAATTTGAAGGTGTGACGTTAATTATTTTCCTGTCTTTCGTATCGCAGATTCTATCACAGCCGTTGTATGTGTATTTTAAGTTTGACGAATAATTGTTATGGGTATTATCGGGATTGCAAAGATCTCGCGGCAACTCAAATTGTATTTGGTCACCTGTGTTGTATGGTGTGTCCTCGCAAGAACACAGTTCTTGAATTTTATCATACTTGCCAATTCTGTCCACTTTGGAGGTCTTAGGGACTCTGATCTTCAACTCATTTGCGTTCATCTTAGTAAATATTTCATCAAATCTTGGTATGTTATCGTGATGAAACTTATAAGAAACTGGTTCATATGAACGTTTGGACGACATTGGAGATAGTTGTGACATCGGACTTCCACATCTCGGAGGTGAATGATAATTACATGGCGGCGCTTTTTTTGTAACGCTACTTTCGTCTAGCAATATTTTGCCGTGATCATCCATTTCAACTTTGTGGCACGAGTACATCGTCATACCATTGTTTTTTTTTAAGAGAAAAGATGTTCCTTGCGGTTGCGGTGAAGCACAAAAAGTAGTAGTAATTTCCTTACCCAAGAATGACATTCTTGTCGTTACTTGGATAACTCCTATAGAATCTGTGGTCACGTCATCACTGCATGATAAATAATATAAATTCTTAGTTAGCGGAGTTGATGTAGTACACACTATGTTGTCGTTTGGCTGCTGCTCTCGCCACTTAGTACAAAGTTCCTCACGCAACGCTATGAATTCCTTCGTATAATCCATACGAGTTTCACCTATTTTTGTAACACAGCTTGTGCACGGCGGTTCCTTTGTCAGGTATATAAGTATTTCGAACTCTTTAATACTGCATATTTTGTCGTAAGTCATCGCAAATAATGTAGACTTTCCAACGTTAACTTTGCTGAAATTATCTATTTTTCCGTAAGATGAATCATATAATACAATAGGTTGTTTTCCCAAAAAGGTCGCTGATATAACCAAATTGTTAAAATCTATATCAAAACAATCACATTTCATATGAATTTTGTTTATAATCAATTCAACCAAGAATAGGTGGTATGGAAAGTTTACATCTTCCTGCTTTACCGAAATTAGCTCTTGTTTAGTCTTTTCAATATCTTTAGTTAGACTTTTGATAGACTGGCGCAAGGCATTTGCTTCATTCGTAAGTGCTCTACTCATGTTAGCAATTTTGTCTATATTATCTGTTATATAAGGAGAATTTGGATCGTCTACATTCTTAGCCAAGTTGTTAAACGTTTCTGCAAGTTTATTAACATTGTCAGTAATACTTTTGCCTTTAGGTTCGAGAGCTGTTACAGCTTCTACTATTTCTTCTACAGCACGTCCGGACCGTATACTTGGACTTTTTCGTTGTGGGGAATTCGAAAAAGAAGCTCTTTTTGCAGATATTTCACTTTTGAGAGAAATTTCTACCGATGCCTTAGGCTGAGAATTTTTCGAGATTCGAGTCGGACTGCCAGGTGATCGAGGGGATGATCGAGTTGATTGATTTATGGTATCAGGTGTTGTATTAGTTATTGGTAAGGCGGATGGCGGTGTTGGTATTATAGATATTGGCACTGTAGACATCGGCGTCGATGGTTTTTCAAATTGCAACGTTTCTATATTTGATGGGGGATACTGATTTTCAACTGATACGTTTTGTGACCTTAAACTGGAACCTTTTTGTGATATTGCACTTGGTTCCCTTGATGCATTATGTACTGATGAAATACTTGGAGGTTTTGCTTCTATGTCTTCCATTATCTTGTTTAAAATTATAATACAGTACGTATTTTTAAACTATTGACAATAATTTTTACATTCTTATTAAATTTGACAGGCATGGCCTTAAAGATTTCTGTATAAATCATCAAATATAGAAACTTTATAGCATCTAATCAAATGAGCTTCCGTTTATGAGAAATATTTTAATATTTAATACACACCGTTTTGTATTTGAGCAACTTTTTTGGCAATTTCTCTGACAATTTGTAGTCTCCATTTTTCTGCTTGCTGTAAGTCATTACATTCTGAAGCTAGATATGGGCGTCGTTCACGTTGGCCTCCAGCCTCCTGCACTTGAGCTGCTCGCCATCGCGCCAATGTGGTCCTGGATGTATAAAAACCATCAACATCAGTTAGAGAAATATCTGTAACTTTAAAGCAGTCAGTTATATATAAAAATCAACTCGATTAACCAAGACACAAGCAAGCTTTAAAACAACAACAAAAATCTCATCGAAATCAATCCATTTAAGGGTTATAATGCCACCTATATACATCCACACCCACAGACAGACAAAGGGGTCAAAATTACAACACCCCTATTGTTTGTTTTAAAAACAGTTATCTATTACCTTATACTAAATCTTCCTTAACTACATAAAAAAATATTGACGTTAATTCAATTACGTGGTCTGCAGCCTGAATGCTATAATGCTATAAAAGAGCTTGTGGTCATAAAATTTAAAGATAACTGTATAACTATAATTTATAATATACTTAAAGCATAGCCAATGTTTTATTTTTTTATTAGCATAGGCCGTCGAATGAGCAAGTGGATCACCTGATGTTAAGTGATCTCCACCGCCCATGTACGCCCAAAATACCAAAAGAATTATGGGCGCGTTGCTGACCTTAACAGAAAGGGATAATTATGGGATTGGGAAGAGGAGGGGGATTTGGCCTTCCGGATATCTCACTCACCGTACCAAACGCAGCACCAAGCTGCTACTTTATGTCGGTTTTCTGTGAGACAGTGGTCACAATTCGGACGAGCCGGCCCATTCATGCTGTAGATAAAAGTGTCTACAGCATGGCTCTACCACTCAAAATGTACTCTCTGCCAAGGTGGGAGACAATGGGGATGGACAGAACAGCACAAGATCAACTACAGGATATCAAACTGGAAGACATTATTAAGTTCAGCAGGACAGAAAAATGGTTTGCAAGGTTAGAAGGGGACATAAAATCAGTGCTTTAGGGTGGGCTACCATGAAAAGCCAAGGCAAGATTAGCGATCCCGCATCCTAAGGAGCGTTGAACACGCTTCTGACAACCCAATTTCGACTTGACAGATTACTTAATTTGTACATTAATTACCCTTTTAGGTAATAATTTGATGTTACAACAATGTGATCTCTCATTCAGCTACATGCTGTAATATGGTCTAAGCACTACTACAGTGCTACTTTCAATGAGGAATCAAACTGATGTGGAGAAGCTAAGTCAATACACATTATAAAATGTTAATTAATTTACAAGAAAACACATAGATAGGTATATAAACAAAAAAAAACTTGACAAAACAATACACAAGCATTTTAGATGCTCTATAAGTATTCTTTGAAATAAGACCACTATGATCCAACTACTATTATAAATGTGAAAGGTTGGTGAGTTGGGATGTTTGTTAGTCAAACGAAATTTAGCACACAGGTAGATCATGAACTGAATTAGGACATAGGCTACTTTTTATCCCAGAAAATGCCGTTCATGCAGGCGGAGCCGCGAGCAAAGGCTAGTATACTTATAATGTTTTACTTTAAAACAATTTTATAGAAGCTGTTAGGAACATTAACCAACTTAACTTACATAGCCTTTTCTGCATTTCTCGCCTGAAAACAAATAAAAAGTAAACAATTAGTGTTTAATATTGGTATTATTGCAGTTTCAATGCATTTTGAATATGATAAGAATAAAATTAAATGGAGTTTTTGAGTTTTACACTTTAATAAGTATATTATTTTAACAATTGATTGATGGCTGCCTCTGTGGTGCAATTGTAATGTGTATGCGTTACAGCTGCAGTGCTGAGGTCTCAGAATAGATCAGTAAAAGTGAAATTGGGTTTTTCTATTACAAAATGCTTAGTAGTAGCTTTATGAGTGGTAGAGCCATAGAGCTGTAGACAGTCTTGTCTACAGCACGAATGGGCCAGCTCAACCAGATTGTTACCACTATCTCACAGAAAACCCATGTAAAGTAGCGGCTTGCTGCTGCATTTCGTACGGTGAGTGAGATATCCGAAGGCCTAAATCCACTTCCCAATACCTTAATTATCCCTTTTCTTATGGGTTGGCAACAAGCCCATGATTCTTCTGGTATTGTGGGTATACATGGGCGAAAGATGATAATGTAGTGATCTTAAACTATATTAAATAACTAGCAGTTCCTCACGGTTTCACCTGTGTGTATGTAACTACTTCAGGGTCATAGCATGATGTTATGTGTATATACATAAATATATTTTCCAAAAAACTTCAGTACATAAGCACATACTTTCTCTGGGGCAAGATTACTTCAACTCGGTTATTTAAAATAAGACAATAATTGTCATGATGTATAAAAATCTAATGATTCATGTTTTGAATATATTATGTTTATGAGGCCTTCTGACAAAAGGCTTCTGTAATTATAGTAGGTACCTACTTAATAAGAGTACCAAATGATATGGTTATCAGTTATCACATAGAGCGTTACTTTAATAGGCAACAACAAAAAAATTAACCAAAATTAAAAGTACTGCCTACAAAATTATACTTTATTACAAAAATAATGTATTTAGTAGAGGCATAGTAGGTATACAGTAATAATCCAACTGTGTAGGAAATTAGGTTTTTTAAATAAATCCTAAGAAAAGACTGCTGTACTAATTAGTGTTGATAATTACATTCAAACTGTAGGTATTATTATCTTCAAAATGTATTATTTCGATGAAATATCGATATCTATCCATTAATTAAATTATAAATCAATTTAATCATAGAAAAGCTTACCATTTTCGTTTTCTGTTAAGTAATGTAAACCAATTAAAGTAAAACACAACATATACACAAAAGTTCACCAAACCAAAACATAACCTTAAAAAACAACTTGCCAGACCGACAAATGACAATTATACCACAGATTACAGAATAATAATTCAAAGTTTAAATGTTCATAATAGAGCAAACCTAAGGAGCAAGCCCAGTGAGGCAATTCTCACTTCCCTCGAAATAATCTCGGATTCGAATCAGCGATTCTCTACTGTAAAATTTCGAATGTCAAAGTAATTTTCTCGATTCTTGTATTCTCAGCTACAATCGAAATAAAATGCGTAAAAATCTCTATTCGAAGGGGCAAAATGTTGCCATTAAAAAACATAGCAGCGCGCGAGGCGTTCCGTTCAACGTAAGTAATGCGATTTTTAATCGCATGCGATAACTTACCATGAACAATATACTGATAAATATATTTAGATGTATAACGTATTACAACAAGTGTAGTATACGTGTTTTTTTATTATTATAACATAAATAACGAGATAATCATTATGAGAAAATTTTAAAATAAGTTTTTACATTGCCAATTCCCAAGATTTGCAGTAATGGAACGTAATATGGAAATCAAAGTTTAAGCGGGAAACCTAGTCTATCTAAGTTTAGATTTCATGTTATTCTCGTTGTGTTTATTTTGCTCTCAAAATGAATACAATCCAAAAAAACTACCCAAGTACCCAGCAGAAACATTTTCTTCCAAATGGTGGAAGCGGATCTACATCTGCGAAGTGTAAAATTTTCACCAATATTTTCTAAGCGTGAAGATGAAAAAAGATGGATAAATTTAAGAAAAATTAAATGCCCTTACTGGCGCAAACAAATAGTGGGAGGGTTGGTGAAAAGTAAATAAAATACAGACCAAATTACTATTTGAAGCCCAAAATACCGATCCCCTTACCAATCCCTCAATTATCCCATTCCTAGGTATTATGGGCGTACATGAGCGGTGGAAAACACTTATTATCAGGTGACCCACTAGCTCGTTTGCCTGCCTATGCTATAAAAAATATGTTTATTTAAGTATTATTCCAATTAATAAGATATTATTCTAATTTGTTGCACTTGTTGTCAAGTAAATAAGTAGGTAAAACAGGAAATAAAACATAGCACATAAAGTTAATATATTTCAATAAACTACCACCACTTCGGAAATAAATAGGTTTATAAATACATCTTTCATTATTTGTTAAATTGCCATATTCACTTTTCTCGACACACTCGTACCACAAGCTTAGTCACAAGCAATTGCAATCATCAGCAATATCAAACACGCAAACAAGCTAGCTTCCTTTAGCATATTTATTGTTTGTAATACCTACACATATGCACTCACGCCTGTCTTCCCCGTAGGGGTAGGCAGATGTACACCTCTGTACCTGTATTAATGTGGACACCCACATGAATACCACCTAATGTACTGGTTGCAACCAGTACACCCACATTTCGCTGGGATTCTTTCCGTCCCATTTTGTAATAGGGGTCGAGTTGTTTGTAATATTTACTTTGTTTATCCATTTTCAGACATAGTATGATCGTAAAGCGAACGTAAAAAGAAAATTGTAATTTATAAATAAATTAAATTAAATATTTTGACAGTTGACATTGTCATCTGTATTCGACATTTACGTTTCGAACGCTCTCTACCATTCGAAGTAACTCTATCAGCAACCTACGAGATATTTCGAGCCCGAGATTCCCAGAATAGCTCAACGTGAATTTCATTCGAAAAAAGATCGAATCCGAGATTTTTCTCGAATTCGAAATGCGCGAGAATTGCCACACAGGAGGTTAAAATTGGTAGTCGTACACCTACGATCCTACGATCTGCTAAAAAATATTCAACTAGAACCATATAAAGCATACATTATTTGCATTTATCTCATAAATGCTCAATGTTAGTTTATAAGATTACGCGTCGATTTTTATGAAGATCGATTCAAGTGAATGCGATCTAGCGATTTTTTTTATCGATCTACTACCATAGGATATTCTAGTGAATCGATTTAAGAGTAGGATAAATGGAATTTGTATGCGTAAACGCACCTCGTCTAATTATTTTTATACGCTAAAGCATCTAGGTACTGAATGTAATAATTGTTTATTCCAATGAATGAATCTTGATTAGGTACCGACAAATACCGAAATTATTTCATTTGTCCGCATTAATTATGTTACCTAGCTGGTTATTAAGACGGGTCTACTGCACATGTTTTGAGACTGAATTTACTGAATTTTCATAATAGACCTTAGTTGATAGTATTTTTAAGGTAAGGTATTAGTACTTTTAATGTAGGGCATTGCCAGCTAGGGCCATGACGGCAAGCGAAGTTTATAGGGCAGCAAGTGAAGTTTATAGGACAGTAAACCTTATAGGCCCAGGGCGCGAAATATTCAAATACGCCACTGGTTACAAAACAATTTTTATCATTTTACCACTAGTCAGCCTCATATATGTCCACAAGTCTGAAGTCAGCCTTTGCGTACCCTTAATGGCCGTTCCCTATATTTTATCTATCGACAGATTTGCTTACTGCCAATAGTGTTTTGACAGATCTTCCATATAAAATGTGTCAAAATTTTACTGCCGGTAAGCAAAACTGTCGATAGACAATATTGGGAACGGCCATTAGCCAGTGTCTTACTTACTGTAGCGTATTTGGCATACCTACCTTTTATCATTACCTACATTTTATCTAAACTTAAATTTCAGTGTTCTACAATATTCAATAAAGCAAGAACTACTTAGTCATAAGCGTAGAGGGAGTATAACGTCATAAGTGTACCTGTGTGGTCGTGACGCCACTAAAATGACAATGACGTAATAAAACAACATAATATTATACTTTTATTTAATACATAAATTAAAAACAATTTACAATCAATTTAACTATTTTGAACTTATCTTGATATGTAACAAATTGCTAAACAATAGGTACGAGATAAGAATAACTACATCAATTAGCAGTGTCGGGAAAACGATTTTAAAATTTTATAAGTAATAGTTTAGATATCGAACTAAGTACAAGTAGATATTACGAGAAATAATGTAATAAGACGTAGGTACCCTATGTTAGGTATAGCTACTTAATTAATCAGACATACTCAAGGCCTTAAAAGTCAAAATTGTTGACACCTCACTATAAAATCGTTTGTAGCTGTTTGTAACAACAACCGAAATCCACTGAATTATTTACTAACACGTAGGTAATTATTATTTATATTCAACTGTTAGGTAGGTACCCATTCTCAAAATTCTAATATCGCTACCAGAGCGTCTTAAAGCAGACCGATTACAATATAAACTAAGTACAAAAGTATTATTATAAGTTATTATACATGCTTGTACAAATTACAAAAAGTTATATTTTACATCTTAAACGATACTAATTATGTACTATCTCTAATGTGTACCAGACACGTAAACTTACTAAATAAAGGCTAGGTAACTTTATTTTTTCATAATATTTTTATGTACCTATGCATTAACATAACTACATTTTTTTAACAATCAATTTCACAGCAATATAGCAATATTACACAGCGTTTCTACTACATTGATTAGTGCATTCAACCCCGGATCTAGAGGAGGGATAAACCGAGGTATCTGCCCCGAGCAGCAATTTCAGGGGAGCGCCAAATTCATACATAAATAAAGCTTTTTGAAATAAGTTACCACTGGAGTGTATAGGGAGCGCCACTATCAAGTGTCTGCCTCGGTTCGGAAAAATCGTAGATCCGGGGCTGCGTGGATTATCTTCATTTTCTGAGTTCTCCGCCTACTAAAACACAAAACAGACGGACGCATCTGATTGTTGCTTCAATACTTTCCCTTCCTAGACAGATTCGTAGCGCCAACACGCCGGAAAATTTCAACCAAAGGTGCCTTATGGTAGATATTAGCGATCCGTGGCGTTTGGATTGGTGTATGAAAACCCTCTGAATGGCCCCTGGTCCATGGAGCGTAGGACTTGTGGTTCGACTGCAGTGAGACGAGGTCGCTCGCCTGTGAAAGCGCGATCGAAATATTGCGTATCCAGCGGATGTCTCTGTGAACATATTTAAGACCATTATAAGAGCGAGATCTTATTTTGTGTACATATTAGACGACGAGAGTGAACGCGAGAGTGTACGAGCTAGCGAGTCGCCTGATATTAGGAGACAATAGGAATTTAAGCCGTATTTATATCGCATTAACACGGACGAAAATATAATAGAAAACTATTGTTACTTAATTTACGAGTATTTCTAGCATTAAGGGTGAAATGGTTCCACTAAAGTGTGCTGATCACTCGTAGAAGTCCCCATCATAATCCCTAGCATTATACTTGTTCTATGCGGCACGATAGCTATGTATACCTACACAAGGATACAACCTACTGACTAGGTACTGAGTTCAAAAATTTTGTACAAGGAATGAGTCTCCATGTCTTGTGAAGAACCTTTGAAGTCTGGATCTGATACGGAAAAATAAAAGTCGTAACGCATAGCTGGCATTATTGGTACGGGTAGTTTATGACTCGTACAGTGATAGAAATAAGCTTAGAATAAATAAGTTTTCTGCTGGCGCTAACGCAGGAAATGTGTTAAAGCGAAACTCTACCACTCGCAAGAATTATGTAGGTAATATAAATCTTAAATTCATACGTTACTACGAATGAAATTATGAGCTTCGGTGACATACGTTTTTTTTACTATTTGGGCTGTGGGAGTCAGACTTATAATAGGTATATGTAGTATAAGCAGCACCGATAGCTTAGCGGGGAGTGAGTCGTACGGACTGTCGAGATGAAACCAGTCGAGTCGGCCAATCGTACGAGTAGGTTCGAAACCAGCCCCAAGAGCATGCACCTCTGACTTCTCTAAGTTACGTGTGTATACTTGTTAATAATTATCGCTTGTTTTAACGGTGAAGGAAGCGTCTTGAGTAAATCTGCTTACCTGAGAAATTCTCCATAATAATTTCGAAGTGTATGTGAGGTAAGGTATGTGAAGTCTGCCAACCCATATTACGTCAGCGTGGTGGACTTAGGCCGAATTCCTCTCATTCATTAGAGAAGGTCCGTGCCCAGCAGTGGAACGTATAATTACAGGGCTAGTATTATTTATTTCATAGTATACCTATGTAATAGTTTTAATCTGGCTTTCCGGGAGATTTGAAACAACGAATCATCAACATCAACTTCGAGTTTAGAAAAAACGAACATTGTCGAACCCAAGAACAAGTGGATGTTGTCTTTAGAGTTTAGAGTAAACCAATGAAGCGCTAAAACTAAATATTCGACAAGCGTGGACAGATTCGTCGGTTTAGCGATATGTGATAGGTTCGTATGTGCCCGAAATAGTTTACGGCGAGTGTGTGGGTCGTTTGATGCTCCTAGCCCTACCTACTCTTGATATATTAATGACACGTAAAATAGGTGGGTAGGACTTCTATGTTATTTTTGCTACCCGTATATTTGTAAATTTGTGTTACTAAACACATCATTAGTAAAAAACAATTAGGTATGCCCATATAAAGTATTTCGGAAGTTGATCCTACTACCTATAAGTATAGAACATAAGTAGATAAGCAAAATATTTAGGACAACTACACTACTCTACCTACCTTGCAATTTTAATGTTTTGGTGAAATATGAATATAAAGCTATTTTACTTATTTTTAAAGCCACTTAAACTAACAAAATTAAATCGAGTTTGGTCTAAATCAATATGTACCTACGTGTATGTAGGTACTATTGTTGCAAGAAGAGATTCAAAATATACGTACAACACGGGGCCTGAATGGCGCCTCCATATCTCGTCTTTCAAGCCGGTCCCAGTGAATAGAATGGAAGAAAGCCTGTTCCTTGATGTCACCGTGCATACACTCAGTACCGCCCAACCGCGTCCGCGCGTCTTTATCCAACAACTATAACAATAGATACATAAATATTTAAAGTGGTAATTAAAGATTTATAATACAATAGTCATAGACAAGAAACAAAACATACACCAGTAAGTACATAAACGGAAAATACTTAATCCAGATCTTCAACACGTAACAATTAATTAATTGATGCACTAATAAAATAATCTATAAAATAGGACTGAGGACCTAAAAAGATAAACTTTGACTATGTATGTAATCATGCGATATATAGGTGTGTATTTAATAATGTTAGACGTACTCGAGTAAGTATGGTAAGCGCCTCTTGGGAGAGGAAGCGCGGGTAAGATGGCATCTCGTTGCAAATGGACCAGAACAGCTCGTCTTCATCACAACCGCTGAACGGACTCTGACCTATCAACATCTCGTAAAGAAGGACACCAAATGACCACCAGTCCACTGTCTGGTTATATTTCAAACCTTTAATTATCTGAAAACCGAAAACAAATACTTAGCATGAATAATCAAAAAAAGTGGAAATGTTCCAGTATTTAAAACTTTGCATCAAATGCTACTTCGCTATCTCGTAGTAAAAACTATCCCGATTTATTTTTTACCTCTGGCGCCATGTAGTCTGGCGTTCCGCAGAAGGTATCCGCTGTTTTATCCAAATATATTTGTAATTTGCACATTCCGAAATCGGCTATTCGCACATGACCATCGAAGTCCAATAAAATGTTGTCCAGTTTTAGATCCCTGGAAATGTAAGAAAATTCCCCGTAGTGAGACCATTAATTGCTTTCTTCTCTCTCCAATACGACAAGCATATTGGTCCGGTCGCGGACCTACCTCTGGGGGCTTAGCATATGCAACACGACATATCTCGTGCGTGAGAGAGATAACTATCAACGACAAATATCTCGGGTAAAAGTCAACATAAAATGACGTCGTCATGTTAGGGTTCGTAGATAAATACCACAGAGAGATTGAAAGTAAGTATAATTTTCTATACTTTATTTCTTCTTTTGACATAACGAATAGAGTATTCTATGCAATCACGTTAGTTTCTATAGACATATAGAGAGAACCAGATAAAATTGGTTTTCACGACAAAACGAGTCGACAGATGTACTTCGTGTTGCATATGCTAAGCCTCCTGGTATGACCTGCCTCAGGCATCGGCGAACGCCGTACTGTTGCGATTTCTTCAAAATGTAACCTTACGACCTCAAGCGACATTCTCAACTAAGATGAACTGACGATGATAAACTATAAATATACAATAATAATTGATTGGACCGATTTTGTTGCAAAATTGTTCAATAGAGTTTAGTTGCGTGTGGTGATATAAATTTGGTTAAATTTTTATTTTTGATTTTTCAGTGGTTTTTTTTGAGGCCAGTCTTTAAGTTTTGTTATGATGATAACGTTTCTATTCGATAGATATAATCTGATGGTGGCCCCATAGAAAGATGGTTATGACGGTTAAGTATAAAAAACTCGTCGAGATGAGAACCTCCTCCTTATTTAAGTTGGTTAAATACATACCTATAAATAATACCCCTTTTGTGCAAGAACTTTAATCCCGACACGATTTCAGCTGCATAGAACCTGCCCCGAGCCTCAGGAAATCTTCCACTTTGTTGAATGTGGAACATGAGATCACCACCATTAAGGTATTCCATTACGAAGAACAAATGAGACTAAAAGAAAAATAATATCGTTAGTGGTGGCAATGGCAATAAAATAAATAAAGAAAAGCAAATATTCATAATGACGTTGCAACTGAAACCAATTGAAGGTGGATTAATCAGGCTTTGTTTTCCGCAGACTAAATACTAAAAGTAAACATCTTCATTGTAAGAAAATTGAAGATTTCTGCTTGTAAAATTGTGCCAAATTTTAATCCAACCAACGAAGATAAACATATCCAACTAATGGCTTATTTGAAGCATCTAACTGGCATGCATTAAAAATTAAATGAGGTAAATGTGTGCCATTTAATTTTTTCGCAATATTAACGCAGCTAAAATTGCTTACATCTGTCTGAAACGTGGCGAAAAGATGACAAAGATAGGGATGGTTTGTGCCCAGTGCCAACACTTTTCTTTCAATTAGAGTGCACTCAACGTCGTCGTCTTCTAACACTACATCCTTTTTCAAACACTTCACGGCGTAATAATATTCGGTATCACGGAGCTCAGCCAGCAGCACCTGTGTAATATTTTAATAGAGATATTAATCACTAACTAGCTGTGTAAGTAATCCAATTAAACTACTACCTACAAAGAGTTTTATACCTACTAGCAAAGAGGATATAAGTATACCTACTAGTATAGTTACCGTTCGAAACCCGACTACGTCAACATTATTTGACGTTCAAGTTTCAATGTAGCGTTTTTAAATTATTTTGCGTTATTGAGGTTTTAGTTATTAGGTACTACGCACTTGCTGGTAGCCGGGTTAGGAAACAAAAGCTTACACTTGCTCAATATTGCTAAAACTATATATTTAATGGGATCGGTACAGGATTTCAGCTTTGGTAGACAGAGATTATTGCGCAATCCTCTAAAGGCTGAAAAATATTCTGCTCTATCATCCCACATTTTTGTTACACAGAAGATTTTCATAATGCTTTTCCTAAATCACGATACTACGATGAGGAACATGTGCATTTGAAGATTTCATCTTGATGATCAGAACCATTCGATGTGCAACTCTATAGCAATGACATACGAGTATCTACTGAAGAAACTTGGTGACGCTAAAACAATCGAAAAAAGATGTGAAAAACGACATTATTTTATGATAAATGTTCAGGAAACGTTCACGACAACCGTACGACAAGAGTTTTCGTTTTATAACTATAATATATATGATGCTTTCTTCGTATTCTTGGCCGCGACTCAAAGGTAATTGGGACAGGCAGTTTGTAACCAGGAAGATGCATGTACCTAGCTCATGCGATGCTCCGATGAATACCAGCTCTCTACCTACGAACTGTGTATTGGATAACATTTATAAATGTTCACAGTGTCAAAGCATGATCACTAATTAGTTTATACTAGTAGCAGGCATAGTGACAACAGTTATTAATTTAAATGAGAGTATTTACAAAACTAATTTATAAGACAGGATTATTTATAGTCTAGGTAGTTGTTGGTGAGATTCGACAGACTGAATACATAAATAAAAGTTTTTCTGTATGTGTTCCTATGAAGTATTACTGTATTACGGCCTACGTACATGATCCAATTAGCCCCCAAAACCAAGATGATGCGTTTATATATGCAGATGACAATAAATTGCGTTGAAATTGACGATGGTCTCGGGAGAAGGCCGACGACACGTGTTCTCTGACGTTCAAAAGGTGGCCAGTGATGTAAGCACCAAAAATAAACTACATAAGTCTAGTACCTATTACCACGCCAATACGACATTAGGGATCTGTGCATTAGGGCAGGTGAACCACGGCGGGCTATACGACGTTGCATGTGGCAGATTGCCATATCACAAAGGGTTACGGTCAATATAATATAATCTCAGTTACGTGAAGAAAGGAACTAATTCGTAACAAATAAAAATAAATATAGTTAAAATTTCAAATCCGACATGATAAATTATTACAATAGGTAACATTAATTATATTAAAGATTAGTAGAGTTGGTTTCTTTTTGGTTTCTTTCTAAAGACTGTAACTGACTGTAACAGTTCAAATGAAATGCACTAAGCTTTCTTTTTTGATGTTATTTTTTTTATCTATAATTATTTAGAGGCTTTGAATCAACAAGATTACGCCAGCCTTAGAAATGGTTCAATGTTGGTTAAAAACTAAGAAACTTGGTATCTCTACATTCTATGCACTTATAAAATTCCTACTAAAAGTTATTTTATATATAATACACACCTGAAATTTAACTGCCATTCGGTATCTTGAGCAGTAGTGTGTTTGCTAGGGTTAAAATGATCAACAACCTCGGTTACCTTAATGGTTTATCAAAAGCCAAAGTGAGCCACGAACGAGTTCATTGCACTCAATGAGTGAAATAAAAATATTATCGTTTGACATTTCCAGTCTTTGATGTGATTTGCGTCATCATTCATAGCATCGTAGCTATCGTAATTTCGTAGCGAACTCGAATCATTATTTTGATGTTTTATCGTCACATGTCAAAACAAACGAAGCTGGCTAGTTTCTTCAACGTATTGGCTTACATCGCATGGGAAAAGTCTAAAAGCTGATCAGTGTTAATAGACAGAATAAAATTAATTGTTTAAGGGTAATTTAATTTGTTATGGCTATTTGTGTAGCGTTGTGCGTGCTAGGTAGTTCGGCTATAGTTTACGCATCATTATCTGTTATATGATTTCAGAAACTGAAAGAACTTAGTATCGACCTAGTTATGAATCTATTTTCAAATGGCGCAGGTAGTAAACTCTATTTTCACTGCAGAGGTTGAAATGTTGACACAGTTTAAATTTAATTTTGCAACAAACTTAAATTCTGAGGCTTTATCGTGTCTTTTGTACCTGATTGAAATACAAACGTAATTTCTCATTACAAATAGCTTTATTAATATTAATACGTTGGATTTTTATATAAATTCACAACATAATCTAAATATTATAAAAAGCAAACAGACGCATAAATCGAAGATTTTAAGGACCTACCACATGTTTATCAAAATTGTAAAATATATATTTTTAACAACATAAATGTCTGATGTGTTATTCTAAAAAGCTACGTGGGATTTTAAGAATAATACGGTTATACGATGAGTGGAACGTACTACAGAGAGGAAGGTCATGGGTTCGATTCCAACACCTACCGCTTTCTGCCACTTTTTTTAATGCCCAGATAGACAGACGAGCAGGTGGCCCACCTGTTGGTAAGTGGTTACTGCCACCCATGGACTTCAGATCACAGCCAAGCCAATGTCTACCGTTACCTTACCTTTCGAAGTATTGTGCTCGCTTTAACGATGAAGGAAAACATCGTAAAGAAACCTGCATAACTGAGGGTGCTCCATAAGAGTTTTGAAATGCCTTACCCTGTCGTGCCCAGAAGTGGGACAGTACGTACAAACAGGGCTGATAACATTATTATTATTATTAACAATAAAACGGTAAAATAATACATACATACGCACTCACGCCTGTAATCCCTGAAGGGGTAGGCAGAAGCCAGTACACCCACATTTCGCCGAGCGTATCACCGTCCCATGATGTGGTAGGGGGCCAGCCTATCGCCATATCGGGCACAATTCCAGACTCCGGGTTGATACTAAGCATTTCATGATAGAAAATCTTAGTATCACTTTACCCGACCCGGGAATCGAACCCGAGACCTCAGCGTTAGCCTCAGCCGTAACGCATACGCATTACAACTGCGCCACCGAGGCAGTTTAAAATAATGTTACAAGTTAATCGCAGCTGCAAGATAAATAAACTAAGTACTGTAGCCTGTTCATCGTTCTATAAAATAAGTACACGGCGTGACGTCAGACGTGCTCATCTGTTAGGTACTTATAGTGTATAGACCGCGTCTCTTTGCTCTCATCAACAGACACTCATACCCGTAGCTAGTTGTAAATGATCATATATTAGGTTTTTTCTTGGCAATATCGCTTGTTTCAGTTTTAGTTTATTTCGGGACAGAGAGTTCGCTTACATTTTGCATTTTACAAATTGTTTTAACTAATATTACTGTGTAAATTAGGTAGAATGAATTTTGTAGTGCTTATTTTAATCACCATTCTCCTTGAAAACAGGGCGTTCCAACCTCTTATTTCGACTATCTTTATAGGCAATATTCTTGCGGTTGAGTTATAATGAATTCAAACTTATCTAATATAGTAAATATTATGGATGAATATAATGGATTATTAAATGAAACGGCATGTAGTCACGTCGGTTCTCTGGCACTCGACTCTATATTAAATTTGGGTCAGTCGAAAGCCACGATTATTATCGTTACAGATGAAAAAGCTTTGTGAAGACAAGTTTTGACAGCCTCCATGGCGCAGCGGGCGGGTAGCCGATTGTGAAACGGGAGTATTATTGTTTCGAGTTATTGTAGGATCGTAAGTCTTCGTAGTTCCTGATACCTACGATACGAGTTATCCTAGTATAAGTGTGATAGTTGTGTGTGTTTATATTTATTTATAAGTATTATGAATTAATAAATGTTAGATATCTGAAATTTTTCAGAGACCGCTGAATCACTAAGCTCTACTTACCTGCTCTAATTTCCTCAATTCTCAAAGTAAGAATAACATGTCAAAATACGAGTAAATCATAGTGATCGATTTTGAGATAAAAGAAGTAGATATACATAGACATACCCACATAAAAGTCTCACCAAATCACTTTAATGGTTTGGCTTCAAGCATATAAACAGAACCGTTTTACCTATTCGATATTTTTAGATTACGCAGAAGTTGAAATGGACGAACAAAATACATTTTCTTTGTTTCATAAATTATTGTCTGATGTTGTGTTGTAAGATATATAAGTATAGAGAATAAAAGAAAGAAGCTATAAAGAAAATCAGGTGCGTCAGAGTTATGTGTGAATAATTGAGCTATTATTTTTAATTATTGTTATTTATTATTTACTATCATTCTTCTTACCTTTCCAAAGCTGCCTTTGCCTAAAACTTTGATAAAATTAAAATCTTCAATTGTGTACTTTCTGAATCGTGGTATCGACCGCGCCGGTGGGGTAAATCGCCCTGTCTTTCGGAAGATGTCGTAAGCTGTAGACTGTTCTGTAAATGATAATTTATAAGGAAATATAAGCTATGTCTTATTTTTCATACAAAGATATCACGTTTACAAAAATATGGTTCAGGTGAACAGGCGAAGTTATAAGGGTCAGAAAGAAAGTATTAAAATACACAAATGCGGGCTATATCTGTTAATTTATTTTATTTCTAACAACATTACTATTAGGTGTAATGAATTTTGATATTTGTTAAGTCTCATTTATATTTTAAGAAATTATTTAATAATAATATAGGTAGACTGCCTCGGTGGCGCAGTTGTAATGTGTTCGCGTTACGATTGAGGTTAACGCTGAGGTCTTGGGTTTGATCCCCGGGTCGGGTAAAGTAGTATTGGGTTTTTCTATTACGAAATGCTCAGTATCAGCCCGGAGTCTGGAATTTGTGCCCGGTATGGCGATAGGCTCGCCCCCTATCACATAAGGGACGGAAATACGCTCGGCGAAATGTGGGTGTACTGGTTACACCTCTGCCTACCCCTTCGGGGATTACAGGCGTGAGTGCGTATGTAATAATACAGGTATGTATGTATATTAGGTAACAACCAAATAAGAGCCTCTGGAGATGATAATCGACGACCTTTGGTTACATCAACCCTTAATATGGGTTTCATTGGATAGGCAGAAAAATCACTGTAGAGTTTAATAACTCCACATGTCAGTAACCTATTTTTATCTTATTTATTAAACCCGCTATCACTACATTCAACGTGATTAGGTAGTCAGTAACCTTGTGTTCTAGAATTTAGATATAAATATTTAGACGTTAAACCTTTTCGGCTTTAATGAGGTTGTCGGCTTCTAGTGGTATCTACCGATAAGACTACTGCATCTAACTTCGTATGATCCCTAGATACTCATTTGTTTTTATATCCTTGTCGCGGTCGCCAGAAAAATCAGAGTATTAAGCCTTCCACGCACTGGCCCGATCCTGCGATCTGCAATTTCTACCCACAGCCGCGATCTATTCTTGCGACCTGTTTAGCGTCCGTACTGTTACCAATCAGAGGCCGTCACTCTGATCAGTCGTCTTAGGTAGGGTTGCTAAGATTTTTTCGGCTGTTACAGTATTTTCCGGGTTTAGATTCAAAAATACATAAAATAATAAAGTATTTTATGGAAAAAAATTAAAGATACGTATGCAATAATTTATATTAAAATTCCAGTGTGGATCGCAGCAGTATGTAAGATCGCACGCGTCCACTTACAAAATGTACTAAAACAAAATCGCAGATCTCGGATATACATACAACGTGATGGTATGTGATATCCACCGCCCAAGGGGTAGGCGATTTGGGCCTCCGGATACCTCACTCACCGTACGAAACGCAGCTGCAAGCCGCTACTTTACGTAAATTTTCTGTGAGACAGTGGTAACGACCCAGTAGAGCCGGCCCGGCCCATTCATGCTGTAGACAAAACCATCTAAAGAGTGGTTCTACCTGTCAAGAAATATTTAGATCTACAGACGTAATTCGTCAGTTAATAAATAAAAGTGTGTATTTTTAATCAAGTTTCTAAACGCATGACCAAGTGTGTACGAGTGATATGAATTATTGGCACAAATGTGTTGGCATTTCTCATCATCCTCGATATTTGGATCGATGTAAACACTTTCGTGAGCAACATCGTTAGTTCCTTTTGCTTCATCACCTTTATTTAACGTGGGTGTACACGGTCACTTTGCATATTAACGTTCAACGCTACTTTAAAAGAAGTGTATTATTATATTTTTATTACTTAAGTGTAAATAAAATATAAATAATGCTATTATTTATTTGGCTCTATTTTCTGAGGAAATTTATAAGTTCTCCAGACGAACATGTGGCTATAAAATATGTACCTACGTCCAAAATAATATTCGAGCCTTCACCGACATAAATACTTATATATTTTATTCTATATCTATCTGTTTTTGTATTTTTTCTTTTAAGTAATAAAAACTTTTAACACTATCTTATATTCTTATCCATAAACTGTTGAAGAAGAATGATGTATCCTGATTCTTATAAGATAAATCTAATAAACCTTGCCTTGGACTCTATATTTCAGCCCTTAACTAATGCTTAGAAATCATGTATCGTTAAAATTAATTTTTGAGTTACCTGTAAGTAAAATAAAGGAGATGGCCTAGCGGAAAATGGTTCTGACTGTCGAGGCGGAACTCGTAGGTTCAAGTTATGTGTTTATTCATAGTTTATCATCGCTCGCTCTAACGCTGAAGGAAAACATCCTGTATAAACCTAATCCGACTCATTAGTATTAAAGGTTCGTGCCCAGCAGTAGGAAGTAGGTATATAATATAGGGTATATTTTTATGTGCCTACAGTACTCTTTATTTCAAAACGGATTTTTACGTTTTTAAATATATTATATAATTTAAAAAATACAATTAAAAATATATGATGATGATTCTTTTGGTATTGTGAGTGTACATGGGCGGTGGAGATCACTTACTATCAGATGACCTACTTGTTGCCGGCATATGCTATTTAAAAAAAGGACACCCTCCGATAGTAAGGTTCAGGACCCTAGCCCAGGGTGAGGAACCTCCTCATAATGCGTGCCGGGTCCAATAATATTTCCTTCTACATATGACTCTTGACCCAACCGTACCACCAACATTTGTATCATTAATACTGTAAGTATTTTTGACACTTGACCCAACCTAACCACCGACATTTTTATTATTATTACTGTAAGTATTTTATTATTTTAAAAGATTGGGTTAATGTAATATTTTGTTTGCCCACGGGTCGAGTGTCTAGCCAGAGACTTGCAGCGAGTTTACTACATAATAGAGTTCCCGCATGTTTACGTTTGACCACATTATAGTATGACATAATATGCGTCCAGCATGTGCCGTGTGTGATATATTCATTCTCTTTCACCTCGTGTGAGATCGCGAGCATCGCTAAAAATATTTGCTCAGACAGAGCAATATCAAGGCCGACCCGGTTAATTTTGGTATAATCGGGATCTCTACAAAAATGTGGAGCTTCCATAAACAGTCTCGAATTTTCTATGAAAACATTTTTACATTCCCCCGTTTGCGGAACAACATTATTAGATGTGATTCTGGAGGGCCTCAAACGTGTGTGTGTCTATGGAAATAATTGGAATTGAAATTTAGGTATCTACTTATATCAGAGTTTACATATTTTAGCGTATTTTAGTATGTTATGTAAACATACGTACATTTTGTACGTACACCAATTAATTAGTCACTCAAGATCGTCATAGTTTAATAATATTAGATAATAAGTATATTTTGAATCTTAATGTCTCGAAAATATAAAGCCTATCATTTAATTTATTATACTTTGTGCATGGAGACCCTGGAGAGTGTCTTATATTAACAAACACTGTCCCCCTTAAAACGATTACACTTAGTTAATTAACTAAGCGAGGCTTATAATTTTAGGTCTATATAACTAGGAAGCCTATAAAAAACGATGTATAATTACCCCAAAGTTATTAAGTACCCCAATGTCATATTAAAGTATATAGAATTTTAGGTTTTGGAATAGTTGATATAGGTAATTTTGGATAATGATTAATTCAGTCAGCACTGGATAAAAATCCCATAAGTTATTGGTGCTGACATTAACAGTTAACGGACATGCTCTTTTACATTAGATAATGTAAAAGAGCAAACTTAAAAATGCAAAGTTTCAAGGAAAATATTGTGCTGAACTAATGTAATTGAAATACCCATGATCCCATATATCGTTCCCTGTAGACAACTCGAAATATATTCTGTTATACAAATAAAAATGTGACTGCGTAATAGTTCGTCGCGCTTGTAACTGTGTGTTCCACGTTTACGTTATAATTTATATAATTTATACGAACTTCCTGTTAAATCTTACAGATATTATAGTAATCATAAATTTTGAAGTATTAAGATGGAATGGAGAATTAATAATTGTTTTGCGAATCTAGACTTCGAATTAACATAGTACTGTAGGTAAGTATGGTTCATTGTATTGTTACTGCTGAAAGTTTTATTGCATATTTAAAATAATTAAGATGTAAGTCTCTATTGACACGTTATACCTACTTATAAGTTATGTTCAATATCTATAACCAAACCGTAAAAAAAATTCGACGTCAATTAAATAAACATTTGTAACTTTCAAAAGATGTTCACATATGACTAAGAACCATCTCGATTAAACTAGCTTTTATACAAAAAAATCGGTCTAACAATTTAGACGCTATCTACAATGCCACAAACAGACACACACACACGCACGCACTAACAGGTAATGGGAGCGGGGGACGGTTGGTCAAACTTTTAACATCACTTTTTGGAGACACTTGCATATAGGTAGAAGAAAAAGTAGCTCAGTATATTCTTAATTACTCTATTCTTTACAGTCGGTTTTAGGAAGCAGCAAATTTGCTGTTGTTTTTAGGATTTACGATTTGATTATTTGTCTGCCTATGCAGATAAAAAATATCCTTAAGTACAAAGAATTAAATTATACCTACTTCATAAAAAATTATCTTTTTTATGGCATAGGCCGGCAAACGAGCAAGTGGGTCAGCTGATGGTAAGTGATCTCCACCGCCCATGTACGCCCACAATACCAAAAGAATCATGGGTGCGTTGCCGACCTTAAAAGAAAGGGATAATTAAGGAATTAGGAAGGGGAGGGGGTTGGGGCCTCCGGATATATCACTCACCGTATTGAGAATTTGCACAAAGAGTAGACGAATGGGCTTGTGGGCAGCTATACATATTACATATAACTACACGGGCTTGTAACACACACACGCTTTTTATCATTCAGCTTTGAGTTGTGATACTTGAATAACACAAGTTTTAAGATTTTTCATTTGATTCATGGATTTTCTCAATGCATTTCTCATGCATCTATTTTAGAAAGTTTATTTTTTCCTCCTTACAATTTCCTCGTAGAAGATTTCGCTAAACTCGTGTTTATTTTAATAGCTATATACGAGGAAATGTGATGTAAGATGCATGTTCTTAAGAATAAGCTCCGTTTTGACGACCACCGTGACGCAGCGGGTTAGTCGCCGGCTGTGAAACGAAGGGTCGCGGGTTTGATTTCCCCACCCAGGGAAATGTTTGTGTGGTCCATAGATATTTGTTTCAGGCCTGGGTGTTATGGGATCGCTAATTCCTGGTAGTTCCTGATACCCACGATAGAGGTATTTACATGGAAATAATTTATCACACGACACGAATAAAAAAACTGTTAGGTATATGACCTGAATCCCCTTCCCCTTCCTAATTCCTTAATCATCTCTTTTTAGAGTCCATAATTTTTCAGGTATTCTGGATGTTCATGGGCAGTGATCACTTACCATCAGATGACCCATTTGCGGGCTATTGCTATAAAAATATTTTCACCTTTATCGAGGGTTAAGCTCTTTCCGTGTACATGAGTTTTAATAATCTAATATAATCTTGAGATATTTTTGTTTGGTGAGCTTGACCCACGTTGTAATACACCTTGTACGAGTATAACGGTTTTACGACGTACATTTTCTCACTATCAACTTGCCATGTTTATTATTATATTAACAAGTTTAGGTTGGATTAGTTTTATATACCTGCTAAGATTATAACTAATCATTTGCATGAGATAATTTTCTCTCTTAATAAGAACCTCAAATACAAACAAACCGAATATGTCTCCCTTTGCGTTCAAATACGTAAAACAAAAATATTATATATAAAATCATAATAGTTACTATAATATAGTAATAGTACTGACATTTTGTTAAATTACCCGTCCAGCTGGAATGAGACTTTATAAGACTAGCTTTAGCACACATTTAAGACATTACCATCAACTACGTTGACGTTTAAGACACACAAATCGGTTTTGACGACATTCAGTAGGAGTAGACTAGTTCAACTATCAGTTAAATTGAAAATAAACGCCGCAGCTTTACAAACAGACAGATGGAATGCGGAATCTTTATTAAGTGGAATAACCTATATTATGCACGTTCAAAATTTCGCCGAAAGTAAATGCGCTTTGAGATTCGTTATTTTTAGTATATAGGTACCGAAATTCAATTTGCCAATTGTGCCGTGGTGTATTTATTTCGTGAACTAAAAACGTGTCTTGATAAACAATTCACTTGCCGTCCGAACAGATATAGCCCACACCTTGTTGAAAAGTAGAGACGCAATTAATACTGATAAGTATATTTTAATGAGAAAAAAGGATTTGCATACCTATTATACCTAATTAAGTATAATAAAATATACAATTAAATAGTAAAATATACAATCTTCATAAGTATGAAGTTCGTCTCCACTTGCGACATTTCGCCGCACCGAGATGCTTAATTATGACAAACACGCGTGACAAACATTCAAGTGTGGACGGTCGTCAATGTTACAATTTAATGTTACGGAGTGATGTGCTCTCAGAACCCATAACATTTTACCGTGACATGCTATTTAAGTTTTAGATTTTTTGTTTTTAGTCACGACAAAATGACATAAAGGTCAGCATGACAAACCGTCCACATTAGCGTAACAAGTAGGTAGGTGTGACATCCATGCTTTGGGACCTCGGTGCGCCGAAATGTCACGTAACTGTGGACGCACTTTTATACTTAAAATAACGAAAGGTGAGATTATAAATGAGATTGAATTAGGTATTCATTATGCGAGCCGGATTAATGCATAAGAAGATATACAGGATTAATTGTAAATAGGTAACTAAAACTCTCTGAAACAAAGAAGACAAAACTAATCCTAGATAAAGTGACAGAGGTCATTAAGTAGAGTATTTTTTTACAGGCCGGCAAAGCAGCAAGAAGTTCACCGCCGCGCCGCCCGCGCTGTGAAAACGCAGTCATCATGGACTTAGTAACTGGTTGTAAATATACAGTTTGTCGTATTTACATCTAAACCTGTATAATGAGTGGGTTAAAGTCAGTTAGTTGCAATAAGCAATAATACTTAAAGACACTTACTAAACACAAATTTATCATGCAGAATACAATGTATCATACACGTATTATATCATAATATTCAGAAATTCTCACCAAGCTCCTGTTCTAAGATGTCTGTTGAGTTATTGTTATGAACAGCAACACTAGTTGAGGTTCCAGGAACATCTGCACCTGTGTGTGTCACGTAAAGTAATCCGCTCTTTGACAACAACTCACTTGCTTAGAAGTTATAGATGCGATAATTATATTTTTTCTAATTGTTACAAATTTAATCCGATTCTCAGTAAACAGTTTCTAACTAGATTTAAGTCATTATTATATACGCATAGTCAAAGCGTGGTCAAAGTAATTGAATGACTAAAATTAAATAGATAAGTATGTGTTTGCTTAGGAATGAAGAAATAACAATGAAATTAGATATACCTAGGAAATAAGAAATACAAACTCATGGACAAAAAAACGCAAAGGACATGTACACAAGATGCCAACATTTAGCAATACTTAATACAAACTCAAAACTGAAATTACTGCAGAATATAAATTATATTTCATAGAAATTTCAGTCTTGACATGAGTATGCACAAAAAAAAAATACGAAAATATTGAAGTTTTATAGTGTTTTGTTTAAAATATTTACTTTTAACTTTAGCTATTGCATTGAATACTACACATTGAACATTTTTATTTAAGAGGTAATAGATCACTTCGTTTTTACACTTCTTAGAACTTGTAGTTTTGACTTGTGATACAGTGACGCGTTAGCCGTCACCTATATGCCAATAATGACAGGCACACACAATCATTATCTCTATACAAACACATCACACCCACTTATCAAAACGTGCAAGTATGAGCTAAATTATCTATACACACTGGAGATACACATTAAGTAGATCAATACTTGTAACAGGGTATTTTATTATAATAAAGAGTGTCGTTTAATTTCACAGAAAGATGTTATAATGATATTTCTATTAATCGTAACAGGTAAAAATCAACGGACCGCAATCATAATGTGAATAATAATTATTCGTCGAATAGAGCGTTGCGATGTTTGGATCTCAGCCAAATAATAATAACATCAAAGATCACTCTACTATCGATAGTCACGAGAGTAAAGACTGGCAGCAATGCGTGCCTTGACCATGATGACTGAGCAGGAGTAAATTGATATGTACCCGATGACGGCTGCGAGTGGAATTATGGACATTTCAGACATACATCTCAATCATTAACTCACAAAAGTATGCAGGTGGTCAGGAAAGCATACAAGTAAAAGAATTTCGTTATATTAAATAAATACGGGGACTATTATTATTGAATCATCTTGCTATTTAAAATCATGTTAATATTGTAAATAAACTTTGGTAAATATAGTTGCACCGTTAACCCCTTAAATTTTAATTCGACAGCATTTGGTGCTATTAATTCAGCACAGGTGAGCAAATGATTGGCCTCTGTCCAGACAGCCGCATCTTACTCCCACACTAGAATGCACAACAGAACATAAACAAATACGCCCAATACACTCACAATTTGGTAACAATAACTTTGCAATTAGGTATTATGGTTTTTTCATAAATGTGACATGCACCAACCAAGATATTTATAATTTTCATTTTGTACTCCACAGAAAATAACCACGTATAAACATGATAAATGGGACATTATTGTGTCGGCGTTCGATGGTCTCGAATTAAAATAGTGATTTAGAAAAAAAAGGAAAACTATAAGTCTTATCTAATAATAATCCCAACGAACGCTATGTAACAGATAAAATACTTCTTTATTTTAAGCGAATCTCCTGACGTAACCGTGACGTTCGAGTTTCTAGAGCTCACATGAGTACATGAGCTTATTATTATTGTAGACATAGCGTTCATTGTCGTCTTACACAAATTAGGAACTAACCTTTTTTAGAGGCAGTACGAGTGGCTAATGCTTCCACCAGGAGCCGCTGGTTCACACCGCATAAATTTGCTGTCAATTTTTCACATTTCCGATGGCAGTTTACATCACAGTCTAAAACAAATAACCGCATATCTCGCAAATAAAGCTATTCTTACTCCTACGTTGGGATGTGACCATTTTAGTCTCGTGCATTGCCATGCATAAGCCATCATGCGTGCGTTATAATGGGTAATGTTATTGTAATATTAGTTTTGTTGAAGTAGTACATAAAGTAGGACTTTCTAAGCGAACTGTCCCAATACATGCTCATGAAACATACATATTTTACCTTTTGTAATTTGCTGAAATCCTGCAGGAGAAGTCGGTGCTGAAGAATCAAAGCCCGAGTCATTAGAGCCGGTGGATGTCCTGCCGTCAGGATTGGCTTCACACTCAAAAAAATCTTCCGAACCTTCACTTGCGTCGCATTCGTCATCATCAGAAGTTTCCTCTTCACTTGACGAGTCAGATGATTCAGAGGAATGTATCACTTGGGGCGCCCTTTTTTGGAGAGGACGGGGAGTCGCAATCAATGGTCTTAAAGCAGCTTCTTGCCTAACAGGTTTTTTTGCACCAAGTAAATCTGGTAATTTTATGACACCTTTCACACTAGGTTTTTTAGCTTCTTGTTCGTCTTTTTTCGGCACAGATTCAGCCTCAACATTGTTTCCTGTCTCTTCCGCTTCTTGCACTACACGATCTGATTTGACTTCATTTTCGTTCATTGGAATGTTTTCAGATTCTTCTATAACTACTTGTACTTCAGGGGCATTATTAGAACTTGAAATACTAGCGTCATCTAAATTTTTGGCATAACAACGAGATTCTGATTCTAAGAGACTTACTGATGATTCCTCTTGCTTTTGCGTAATATTTTCACTTAATATCGGCGGTGATTGATTTTCTGAATTTACGTTAATTCTACGTTGTTCAATTATTCCAGCCGTCTTAATATCTTGTTCAGGTGTACCAAATGAAGAGTTTCGTATACATTGTTCATTCATTTCCGAATCATTTATTTTCGCTTTTATATTGTCTTCATTCAGTTCTAATCCTTTTGATGAATTATCTAGATTGAATGTATTTATTTCCTTCTCACAAATTTTGTTTGAATTAGATTTCTTAAAGCAATCTTTTTTCTTGTCGCTTTTTAGTCTACTGGGAGTTGACTTGGTTTTAGGTTCCAATTCTTTTGTCTTAGATCGTTTCTGTTTTGTGTTAGTTTCAGTCTTTTCATTTTGTAGAGTTAATTTGTCAGAACTACCGACCATGTTTTTAAGGCTTGTTTTTGAATCGTGCTCTTCAGTCTTATTCAATTTGGTAAGATTTCCAGTTCCTTGCACTGTATCCGGTATTTGAACTTCATTTTTGTGTTTTTCCATCTGAGATTCATGTTGATCCTCTTTTAAATCCTGTTTTAATACATTTGTGTCATTTTTTGGTTGTTGCATGGAATAACATACCTCAGAAATAAAAGGTTTTATCGTCATGGGACATTCTGGCTGTACTCCGTCCTCATCATTAGATAATTGTTTTGTATCGTTAGCTTTTGAAATATGTTGTTCTTTTTTAGATAATTCTGTTGATATGTTGTCTTTCAAAATAATGTTTTTTCGTGATGCTACCCTTGTTTCTTTATTTTCGTAAAAATCTTTTGCACAAGTTTCATTGCGTTTTAAAGTTTCTTCTTTGGCAGGCGAATCCTTTGTTTGTGTAGTTATTAACACCTGGTCACTTAGTGTTGATTTCTTGGTGTTTATATATTGTAAAGAATCTTCTTTTTTAAGCGAATCTTTGTGTTTATCCTTTAATATATTTTTTCTTTCGGGCGCTTGTTTATTTTCTTTATTGGCTGCGCTATCTTTCGATTGACACGACTCATTTATTATTTTATTTTCTAGAATATTTTCCTTTTCATTCGATAGTTTTATTGGGTTATTTTTCAAAACATCGTCGTTTTGAGAAGCTTGTTCTACGGTATTTGCTTTGTGAGAATTTTCTTTATTATTATAATTTTTCAATCTATCATCTTCTAAGGAGCATTCTATTTTACCATGAGTTTCGGTATCGGGTAAACAATTAGATTCATTGAGGTCTATACTTCTTATTATCAAATTATTTTCAGAATTAATGTTGTCTTCAATGATCGATCTCTTAATAATAAATCCACTATCTTTCTGCATGACATCTTTATCTTCTTCTATTATATTTTCGTTAGAAGTATCTTTTTCATCTAGCCAACAGAAAGGTCGTTTATATTTTTCTTTTGCATCTTGCAGAATTTGTTTTCTTTTCGTTAAATAAATAGTTTCTCTCTTACCTATTTTATTCCAAAAATTACCATCCTCAGGTTCAGGGGATGGAAGTTCAGGTTGTAGTACATTATTTCCAATTTTACTACTGTTATGAGTTTCATTATATTGAACTTTTTTCAATGTATCTAGAACTTGCGTTGGAGTTTCATCAACTGTGCTACTGAAAGTAATTTCCTTTTTTATTATGCGGGGTTTTTCTTCTACAACAACGTCGTCAATTCTGAACTTCAACGGACTTTTTGGAGGTGATACTTCTACCGACGCGGTAATTTTTGTTTTTAATTTTGGTTTTGGCTTTACAACGGTAGCCTCTGGTTGAGTTTCATCAATCGCAGGTAGACTTATATTCAGGGGTTCTTTTGGAAATTCGGTGATGGAATCTAATCTACAAATATTACCCCCGGAAGATGATTTCTTTAAGCTACGTCTTTTTGATAAGTTTTTACCACTGTCTAGTCCATGAGATGATTTGAGGGTATCACGCAAGGAATGGTCAGACTGCGTAGTTTTTAATGGGTTATGTTTATCGTTTGATTTTCTTCTTTTAATGGGTCCAAAAGCATTCACGTCCTTTTTAGGTTCTTCTACAATACCAACTTTACTAAGATCTAATGGAGCTGTACTGAGATTCTCTTTTCTTATTAACGAATCAAGTAGCTTTGCTTGTTCTGCCAATATCTCTACGGAGCAACGTCTATCCGGTGATTTGCTTGTACTGGGAAAAGGAGTTACGGGTAAACTTAGGTATTCTTCTGTATCCGTTAAGATTTTTTCTATTGGTGTTTTTTCAGGAGTATCTTCTTTGTTTGGATCTCTAACCATAAATTTTTCTGCAAGCTTTGTTCCTAATGTTTTTTTTGCTTTCTTATCCTTATAAACTAAGTCGTCGGAAAACCTTTCTCTCCAACTAGTCGATTCCTGGGGATCACTTTGCAAATCTTGAGTTCCTTTTTGTACAGTCTTTTCGATTTTTTTCGTCACTTCTTGACCCTGCGGCGATTGGGCTGGTTTACGCGGTGAGTCTCTCTCTTTCCTCTTTATCGTATGGAGTCTAATAACAGTCCTACCGCGTTTTATCGTACTCCGAGTTACACCTGGTGACGAATCAATCCCTGTTTCAGGTTTGCCGTCAACTCTTGGCATGAAAGGACTATTTTCTTTTTCTTTTTCATTGCGCGGACTCACCTTTCGTTGTGGAAGTGATGTGATAGGGCTCTCTGCTTTTTTTCTATACTTATCTTTTGACACATCAATATCCGCAGTATTTATATTAATAGGGCGCGTTATATATCCAGAGCTACCGTAACATCTCTTTGTAATAGGAATCCGCCTTGGACTATTTATTCTTACAGGGCTCGCTGCCGATCTCTCAGAAATCGTGCTGAGCATAGGCGAATAACTTCTGCCAACGCCGGAAATCCATCGTGAAGTCAAAGGCGTGCGAGAATAGCTGCCGAGCGATGAATGGTTGCTGTAGTTACTACCGGAGTTCAAATATGAGGCACTGTACGAATTGCCGAGGGGTAAAACTGAACTGTTATAACTGTACGATGAACTTGGGTACAACGAAGAACCGCTGTAATACATGTTCGAGATATGATCGGAAAACAGAGGCATAGTTGCGCGGTACAAAACGAACGCGCGATGTCCGCCGTCGGGGACGCGCGCGCAGACTGAACACCGCGCGTGTCAGGTGCGGCTCCCGCCCATCGCCGCGACCGCCCAAAACCGCCCGTAGCGTCTACGCCAGGTGATTGATTGATGATGCTCGCCGGATATTATTAGAACCGTGTGACTTTTGTTATGTTGTGACTTCGGAAGGAAGTCTTTCATGTTTATTATCGCCTTATTGTCTCAATTGTTTTATGTAAGATTTTCTGGGATCGAACTAAGCTATTACTCTTTCAAGTTTACCTATTTATATGATACTCACGCAAAACAATTCACTAATAAACATGCGCTTATCAGATGGGTGTATAAATATAGATTTGATGCAATTAACTACCTACAGCCAAACACATTTTCAGTGACACATATCCATACGTAAATTTATTTATAGTAAGGTATTGTAAAATTGTCTACGTTCACAACATTAGTGCGAGGTAACTTTTTTTCATAAAATAATATATTAAGAAGCTTTAAAAATAGCTTCCCACTACTGACTGCGCAGAAGTAGTGATATGTGAATACAAAGTGCTCGTTTACGTGTTGTCATTTTCTGGATTCCAGATATAATAATATATTATACATATAGGTACCTATTTTTTCATGGTTGTTTGTTTGCTAACAATCCTATCGATAATAAAGAAAATATTATAGGATATAAAAAAGTTGCATAGACAATTTGAAAATTCCTACAAAACGATAAGGAAAATCAAAATAAAAATTGTTATACATTCATCACTATGATTCTGTGTAACTCACTCCCCTGTATTCGGTCGATAAAATGGGGTTTTTATGCCTTATTTTATCATTTTAACCCATCACAAAAAAGCGGAGTGTTATAAGTTTGATCCCTTTATCTGTTTTTCTGTGGCATCGTAGCACCTAAATGAATGAACCAATTTGTCGGCTGATTGTACCTAATTGATATTATTATGGTTTTTATCTATGTTTGAAAAAAATCTGTTCAGCCATTTAGAAATTACATATCTTTCTAACTGTTGTCGGGAGTATTTAGAATTAAGTCAGTACGTTATATTTTTCTGTTTTTTTTGGATATCAATAACCATGTCGCTAAATGCACAGCTTCTAAGGTACCTTGAGGAGCACCAGTTGATCAATGATCAGAGGTTTTGGAGAGTAAGAGGCTATGGCCTTCGGCGTTGACATCGCGAAAGCGTTCGATCAGGCACGGCATAGAGCTCTTCTATAGAAGTAACCATCTTACGGATCCCGAGGGACTCTGCAAGTGAGTTGTTAGCTTCCTGCAAGGCCGGAGTATACTTAAGTCATTGTTGACAGCTGTTGCTCTGAAATCGTGTCCGTTAGAGCCACAGCACACACGATACTTATAGCATCACCAATCAGTGATATAGTTGCTTTTCGGAAGCGCGATGCTGCATCCGAACTCTCCAATTCGCACACATACAAACCAGTCGCGATGATCAAGTCGCTTTTTGAAAGCGCGATGAAGCCACTAAACGCTCACTCAGCACACATTCAGATGCCAGTAGCCGCAATTTAGTGAGGCTTTGGCATTTGTGGAACACGGCTCAGTATGATAACGAAAGATTTATATGCAAGTGAATAGTCAGCGCCAGCGCGGGCTATTACTACTCCCGTTCTCCTCCTCTTACTTTACTTCTCTGCCAGGCGAGGTCAATAGAATAAGCGCTACAACAAGCTAGATACCACTATTAACCACAGCAAGTCGCAAAAACGTGATGCAATATTAAAGCAGTCGCTAAACACAGGATTTCCACATAGCGATGAATCGCAAAAAGTCGACAAAACGCGATCCATCGCATCGAGCATCGATGCAGTTGCAAAATTGCCGATTGCCGATGCTAAAAGTACTTATCTGCTGGCGTTCAACAAGCCTAGGTATTGTCGCCGAACGCATATCAATAACGTGTGCTGTCTATTGAAAGTATGCATTGTTATGTAAATAACAGCATGAGTGAAGCACGGTACATCGGTCACCAGAATGTTCCTCAGAGTACCGTGGAAGATGGTCTCAACTTGAAATCTTTCTGGGACGGGCCTCCGAATGGAAAGATCCTGAACAGAGCGAGGCGGTGCTTCATGCCGGGCCATAGATTACCGCTTTATAAAGCTCAAGTACGGCATCACGTCGAGTACAGCTCTCACCTCTGATATACTTGCTTATATCAGAGGTGAGAGCTGCCCTTATATACTTGCTTTATTAACTTAACTCCTTACAAAAGCGAGCTATTCGAATATTCGGTGACCTTGATCTTGCGGGTAACCTGGAACTTTTAGGACTGCGGAGAGACTTTGGTTCTCTGTGCATGTTTTGTCGTTTCTGCGACGGGAAGTGCTCTGAGGAATTGTTTGAAATGGTTGTTTGAACTTCACCATTTTATCATCACACCACCCGACTCAATCGTTCATCCATACCACCTGGCAACAATCTCGTCTAGCATGATGCGTTTCCAGCATTCCTTTCTATCACATACGTGTTTACTTTAGAATAAACGCCCTAGCTCGGTGTTACCCGGGCGCTATGACTTAATCTTCTTAATTTTTACCGCCAAGCAGCGGTGTGTAAACACGCTGGCGTTTAGGTTTGAAAGACATTATAGCCAATGAAATTACTGGGCATTATGAGACTTTACGACTTATGTCTCGGAATGACGAAGGCAGTTCAGTACTATGTAGTACTTTGTAATTCAAAGTTCTGTGCGGTGTTACTCTTATTATGTTTATGGGTAGGCGTGGCACTTACCATAATGCGAGATTCATCATCATCGTTTCGTCAATCTAGCTAACAAAAAAATAGAGGCTTAAAAAGAGTACCTATTCTTATAACGGTAGACAGCTGCTTGGCTATGCCCCCGGCATTGAGCGGCAATACAAGGCTATAAAGAAGTTGTTTACTTAATTTATAGGGTAAGATAACAGAGCAACTTGAGCAACGGTTCGCGGATATTATTCTTCATGCAATGATGTGGTAGGGGGTAAGCCTATCGCCGCATCAGGCACACATTTCAAAACTCACATAATAGAGTAGTTTCCTATATTGAATTTTATACATTATTTTATATTCAAAAGAAAATTATACGCAAAAGAACCCCTTTCATTAAAACACAATCAAAATTGGTTCAGAAATGTGCCCGAAGTTATGACTTTAAATGTTGGTATGAGGAAAAGTGGGTGCGTAGTAGGGATATTTCACTGTATCGCTTGCACGCGTGTACCATAATGAACATTTTACACAGTGACGTCAAAGTTTGCGTTTGACGTCAAAATTACCCCTTCTACAGGATTTGAATGGCTTCTTGACTTACTTATTTTTGGTTCGATTTATAAAATTCTTTCTGCCATAGATTTTGAGTAACGTAGCTTATTGATTCAAATACAGTAAAAGCTCCTTATTCGCGCTTCCTTCATTCGAGTTTTCACTATTCGCGGATTAAAAAAATTGCGACCCAATTCCTATATTCGCGGCTAAAGATTTCCTTATTTGCGGATCTAATCCATAAGGATTCCAATATGTAGGTAGGTTGGATACCTTATAAGGGTATTAAGAGTATTCGGTTGAATATCCTTTGTAAACGCGTCGTCAAATAGACTAATAAAAAAGTAAAATAGACCTTATTACAACTATGCCTAAAGTGCCTACATATGTTGTTAAATGATATCGCCGCTGTATTGGTTCCGCCTTTGACACAAGCCGCCTTCGCCGCGGTCGGCGTTTTTGCCAATTCTTTAAACCATTACCTAAGCCTGAAGATAATAATTAATCAATATGGTCAAAAACTTCAATTACCTACATTAATTTTTTTATATACTTACTTTTTATTTTGTCAGCTAGGAACGTATCCCCTATATACACATATAAATTACCATTCCATATTCATAGTTTCTGTATTCACGGGATATTTACGGAACTTATACCCCGCGAATAGAGAGCTTTTACTGTAATAAAAAAAATCTAGTTAACTACCCTATTAATTATGCGACCTCTAGTCTAAAGAGTCTGCCACTATCAATAACAATGGGGGTCTGAGTAACTAATTACTTTGTAGATATGACTTATTAGTTAAACCTGTCAAGTTTGAATATAAGTTAAAAAACCTGTCAAGTATGAATATAATTTAAAAAAACCTGTCAAGTTTGAATATAAGTTTAAAAAAAACCTGTCAAATCTGAATTAGTATTCTTTGCCAGTGTTTACATGTTCTTTGCCCTGAGGGCCTGCCTACCGTCGAAAGACAGTTTGAGGACTAGGTATTAGACTGCCTCGGTGGCGCAGTTGTAATGCGTACGCGTTACGATTGAGGCTAACGCTGAGTTCTCGGGTTCGATCCCCGAGTCTGGTAAAGTGGTATTGGGTTTTTCTATTACGAAATGCTCAATATCAGCCCGGAGTCTGGGATTTGTGCCCGGTATGGCGATAGGCTCGCCCCGTAACACATCGTGGAACGGAGATACGCTCGGCGAAATGTGGGTATACTGGTTACACCTCTGCCTACCCCTTCGGGGATTACAGGCGTGAGTGCGTATGTATTATACTGTGTTTGACATTATGTGTGTATGAGCGTAAACAAAGCACAGACTAAGTACCTACTTATTATGTTTTTGGTATTGCCAGTATGAACGTAAACCATGATTTTTTTATTTTATTTATTTAAATGTACATATTTGTTACTGATAGTATATATAAATAGCATTCTGCACTCCTCTTCCATAAGTTTTCTTTTCACATATTAATATACCTAAATACATCTTAGTTAGTTATACAATATGTATGTGATATCAGAATCGATATTTAAACGTAATGAAAAAACTCGCATACGAAATTGAACTATAAAAAAAAACATTTTAAATTCTTGAATTTGTTTGTAAACCGTATTTCGATTGATTACCTCTGCAACTTACTTGACTTGGAGACAGCATGTTACGGCGTCCAATATACACAGAAATTCAGATGTATTTTTTTTTTTTAATAGTATGTTCATTTTCTAAGTTACCTGTGTAAGGATAATATCTCGCTTCTCTTTAATTATTTTTTAATTTAATTATTTTTATTCAGTTGTGTATTAAAAGGGCCAACAGGGTTTTTGTTACATACTGTATATATGATACCTACCTACATATGAATTGTGAAATTTAACAACCATATCAAATCACACACATATAGCATAATACCGTTTTAGTGATTGTTAAAACACGTACGAATAAAAATTTCGAATTAAAAATATAAACATGTAGAAAAACTGTTAATTAAAACATTAAATACAACCTAAAAAAATATTTAATATCAACATGTTTATAACCACCATTGTGACGAATTACTGGTGTAGGTGCCAACTCAAAAACATCAAATATCATAAATTGTTCCTTCCATGTCTTAGAATTCAATTATTTCTCAAAGACATCAAATAAGACAAGTATTTGAATATCTTTTTTATGTAAATAACGAATGTATTAAATGGTTCTGAGTGTGGAAATATTAGAATCCTAAGTAGTGACTAATTGGCAATTAAACTTGATTGACGTTTTTGAATTTGGCAGCTATTCAGTCGTCATTCTGGCTAAAATTGTCAAAGCTAGTAATGTATGACATAATTATCGGAACATAGGTACATTTCATGTTCACTCCATTCATAGGTAAAGATAATAATTGATCAGCATAACTTGATTTATTAAGGATCCCACAATTTATATTATATTACCTGCCTCACCGACACAGACTAGCTTCAAACAAAAAGTTAGAAAAGCGGATTGAATACTTATTCAGTGAGAAATTATTTGCTAATAGGAGCATAATACCAACATGCGATTAGTTAGCTTAAATCTTACACACGGTTTTATTACGAGGAACAATTGGGTACGATACCATAAAATTCAGTGACGATTCTGACATATTTTATTGTATTGCAAGAACCAATATGATTACTATAACATGACGAGTGGTAGAGCTACGCTGTAGACAATTTTGTCTACAGCATGAATGGGCCGGCTCGTCCGGGTCGTCTGTCACGTCTCACAGAAAACCGGCATAAAGCAGCAGCTTGCTGCTGCGTTTCGTACGGTGAGTGAGATATCCGGAGGCCCAAATCCCCCTCCCCTTCCCAATCCCTTATTATACCTTTCCTTTAAGGTCGGCAACGCGCGCATAAGTATTTTGTATTGTGTGCGTACATGGGCGGTGGAGATCGCTTACCATCAGGTGACCCACTTGCTCGTTTGCCAGTCTATACTATAAAAAATAAAATAAAATAATAATAATGCCCAAGCTGTTTAAAAAAGGCCAATAAGGGGGGACAAAATGAAAATACCAAATTATTAAACAGATGAATAAATAATTTTTCACCTATTGCATAGAACAATAGAATGGTTTTACCATTAACCACACACTAACTATTTTAAATGATAAAGTCTAGATAATTATTTATTACTAGCTTTTGATCACGGCTCCGCCCGCGTGAATAGACTTTTCCGAAATAAAACGTAGCCAATAACTGTCTCCAGGGTCCCATCTATCTCTACATCAAAATTCATCAAAATCGGTTCAGTGATTTAGGCGTGAAAGCGTAACAAACAAATAGATAATTTTTTTTCATATAAAGTATCCTATGTTACCTACTTCTTATACCTCCAAGAATATGTGTACAAAGTTTCATGATGATCGGTTAAGTAGTTTTCGCGTGAAAGCGTAACAAACAAACTTACATTCACATTTATAATATTCAAGTATGATTATTCATACGGCCCGATTTGACATGTCATTATTGATAATCTTCATAATTACTGCCTGGTTATTATAAATAAAGTCCTCATTAAATTGGGTCCATGACATAATAATAACTTTTCTATGAGCAGACACGACACCGCGCTGACCACGCATCATCACGCGGTTCATATACGAGTATATACCAACTTCATCGAAATGTTAGCGGACACTCAAAATCTCTCACTCACACTTCACATTGCTTGTGGAATGTATATACATATAGTATTACGATTAAAGTTCTGCTCTTCGACTATCTTCGTTTTTACGAATTAGAACAAATATACAACCAATTTCCTGAAGTCGGCGCTTGGTCAGTCAACCATAGAATAAGTACTTACATAATAATACATAAAATCTAATATTGTAACAGGTTATAATGGATCATCGTCACAATTCACAGGTTTATATTTTCGAAATAGACGAAGGCTGTCAAAGCGCATAAATTTAATCGTAGCAATCGTACTATATGTATTTTAAATCGCTCTATTTCAACGATCGAAAGAAAACAAACGAACTACCTAGGTACCTAACTATTGTTTGTAATCGTTGATACGTTCGTAAGAAGCATTAGTGCACGTAAATTTTTAAATATTCATGGAACAATAAAAACAAAACAGAATACTAGAAGAATCAAGGATGCGTTGTCGATGATTATTGGTCCTTTGGAATATTTCTCACCGTAAAAAACGCAGCAACTGTTAGTGTAAGTTAGTTTCCTTTGAGATAAGGGTACCACACTGACCAACCCGACCCATTCATGATGTAGACAAGATTGTCTACAGCATGGCTCTACTACTTGCAGATAGACAACAAATTTGATTACGTGAACCAATGCTTCAAACGAACAAGGACTACAATTTTATTGCTTCGATGCAATCCATCCTTTTTGTAAACTTTGTTATCATAGTAAAGTGTTTGCTAGTATTATATCGCTATGGAAATTAATTCACACATACCTTCACATTTGAGTTCTTGTTTAAAAAAACCATATAGTAACGCTCCACAGTGATCACAGAATGTCGGGGACATGAACTGATGAGGACGAAACCGATGTGGTACGTCCACTTTGAACCTCTCCCGCAAGTACTGAAAGAAAACAACATTGGAACACTATAGAAATTTAATGATATAGGTACTTAAACTTTTTTATAGCAGTAAGCAGAGGCTGGCAGACGAGCAAGTGTGTCACCTAATGGCATAGGTAATAAAATATTTGGTAAAATGATCTCACATTTGAGACTAACCGTACTTGTAATTTCATTCGAAACCGGAGCAACAAGTTCCATGTAAAAACGATTTTTAATATTAGGTCTACCTTATTTACTACATCTACCAACCTGCATTAGGCCAATGTGGTGGACTAAGGCGTAACCCCTCTCATTAGTACCTAGAGGAGACCTGTGCCCGGCATTGGGACAGTATAATACAGGGTTGATCTATTATTATATTATTAATTTTATATATTGGCTTACACTACATACTAATATGTTATATGGATAGATATACAACGTGTTACAGAAAGGTGTGGCCAAATATAAGCACCGCTCGCGCTAGGACCCCATTGCATTGCTAGGACATAAATAAAGCATTTTCTTTTTATCGAACGAGTAACATGTCAGTATTCGACTTTCAACTTAGTAAACAGCTGAGCTTTTGGCTCACTCCAGCATTGCTATTCTCGCTCACGCACTGCTCGTTGTGATCGATCGTGATAAAGGAGTAATTCAAATTAGCATGAAATTTTAGGATGTCTAGATTTTGATATGATCCAGTACTTCACATAAACACTCACCGTCGTCAGGTGTATGGGACTACCATTAAATTTGACCACATCTTTCTGTTACACGTTGTATATATACGGCACAGTTGATACCCTAATTATTGACTCAACAATATTAACTTACTACAGTAGCTTCCGAATACGCCGGTGAGCCTGGACATTTTCCCAGTAGCTTGTTGTGGCATCTCTTATGAACGGCCGTCTGGCACGCCACGCACCTGTAGCCCTGCTTGCCGAAGCCCCACAGAAACTCTTTGCAAAACGCGCAGAATGTAGGCTGACGGAAGAATTTCGCCACAAAACGATGACCATTTACTTCGTGGACTCTGGAAATAAAATTTGAATTTTTAAAAGAATGAAGGTATTGTACATAATTTATTTTCATTTATACATATTTTTTTGAGTGGTAGAGCCACGCTGTAGACACTTTTGTCTACATGGGCCGTTCGTCCGGATCATTACCACTGTCTCACAGAAAACCGGCGTAAATTAGCAGCTTGCTGCTGCGTTTCGTACGGTGAGTGAGATATCCGAAGGCCCAAACCCCTCCCCTTCCCAACCCCTTAATTATCCCTTTCCTTTAAGGTCAGCAACGCATCCATGATTCTTTTGGTACTGTGGGTGTACATGGGCGGTGGAGATCACTTACCATCAGGTGACCCACTTGCTCGTTTGCCAGCCTACGCTATAAATAAAATATATGAATGAATCCCCAGATAGGTTGACGTCAGGTAGGCGACCGTAAAAACTACAAGCCTAATCTTTCGGTAACATGTATTAAAAGCATGTTACGCCGGCCCCACTACGAGTGGGATAAGAGCAGATGGAAGAATAAGAAGACAATATTGAGGTGGTTGAAAAGTGGGTAGCGATTAGACATTAAAGTCTAATAGCTATACCTGTTCCTGAAATGTTAACAAATATCTACCCACTTTTCAGTTATCTCTATTGTATTGGTGTATTGGCAGTTCAAACAAAGGCGTTATTTCTAAAGTAGTTAAGCAGTTTATATTTCTGGAACAGGTTTTGTGAATAGACTATAGGTAGTAGTTCCTTAAAATGTGTAACCATTGATGCACCTCTGCCTCTGATTCTTCTGTATCCCCAGGAGTGAGCCGATGTTATGTAATAATATTCCAAGGAAAACAGCTGCTATGAATTCGCAAAGATCCGAATGAAATAAACATCACAATTCCGATATAGAGACGAGGTAAATATTTTAAAGTCCTTCAAAACGAATATCCGCGAGAGATAGCAATTTATAACACTACGACTTTTTTACAGCATAAGCTGGTAAACGAGCAAGTGGCTCACATGACGGTAAGTGATCTCCAACGCCCATATACTCCCATAATACCAAAAGATATACACCCATGATTTTTTTGGTATTGTGGGCGTACATGGGCGTTGCAGATCACTTACCATCAGATGACCTACTTGCCCTTTTGCTGGCCTATGCAATAAAGCTATCTATCAACTCATTCTCGACAACACAAAAACACTGGAGCCAGTCGGACTTGTGCACCGAAGGTTCCCTATGCCCTTAAAATTTATTTTTTTGTTACTTTTATTATTTGTTATTAATAATATAATAAGTAATTAATATCACATATTCTGTAAATATTTCAGCCAGCTACCTATTCTACCTCAAAAGATAGAGTCCTTAAAACGAAGGAGAGAAAGACAGACAGACAGACAAATAAACCCAGTAGGTTTAGTAATAGAACTGCACGCCGAATCCAACGGATATTGGCACCCTTTGGATTTGGATTTTAGGACTATACCTCAAGGTTGTTAGCTGTAAACTGATCTTTATCTTTGAAAGCATAGTTTTAGAAAGGTCCCTGGTCTGGTTCTGAACTTGTGTAGTGGCAGAACCCGTGAGCTCCTGGGTTCAAATTCTTGGCCGAACAACTACAATTGTTGTTTCAGTTTTCGATTCGAAAAATCCCACATAACGTAGATATCGGGATTGCAACTTTTGCCCGGTATAGTAATAGGCTCGCCACCTATCTAATTATGGGATAATCATATCAATCTGTCGGGGATACAGGCGTAAGCTTATATTTATGTATTATTAAAAAGTACCTGGTCAATGAGATTAAGAAAAAATAAAGTCTAGTTTGAATCCACTATTCGATTAATGAATATGCAATTACGAATGTGAAATAACATCGATTAATCAAATATGAAAATTAACGATTATCAACATCGTTAGTCCTGAGCCTTTTATGAAGATAACACAGCTCTACAAAAAAAAACTTTTTTTGTTGTTGCCCTGGATATCATCGCAATTTTTTACGTTTTCTAGTGCCCAGATTACGAATATATTCATGAAACTTCTCAATGTGCTCGTATTTTCATGATTTTTGCATATCTTATATTGTGTACAATTATCGGCTTGTTAAAAATAAAATTTAATTTTCCAGTCATGATTAGGCTTCTGCACAACTTTTTCGCGCATACAAACATCGTGTGATCCCCACTCTCAGACCCCTTGCTCCACAGGACAGCTGAGATCTCAGTTATTTGACAATATTGAAGTACTTACAACTTACTTACTAGCATTTACCCGCGGCTCCGCCCGCGGAAATATTTTTATCTGGGGTAAAAGTTGCATAAGTTCTAATTCATGTATTGGTCTACCTGTATGCCAAATTTTACTCAAATCCATTCAGCCGTTAAGGCATGATTGATCTACAAACATCTAAAATTCAACACCCCCCCTTCTCCTTTCGCGAGTAGAATTTTACAAATATATGAAACACGTGGACTCAATTTCACAGCCGTTTTTCTTTTAATAGAAAGTTCCCCCATTTCACCCCTTTAACATCAAAATTTCTAAAAACCCTTTCTTAGCGGGCACCTTACATTACAAAAACTACCATCGGACCAAATTTCATGATCATAGCTTTAGTCGTTATGAGGTTTCCTGTTAATCAATCAGTGAGTGGTATTTCGCTTTATATATAGATTACTACTCCGCTCCCATGGGCCGTAGCGTGATGATATATAGTTATAAGCCATCGTCTCCACAAAACAAATGTACGGTGTGAATATGACCTCAAGTTGTTCAAAATTTAAATAAATACTTTCATACTAAGTTCAATTAATCAGTGAGTGAGTGGTATTTCGCTTTTAAGTATATATATCGTTTTTGTTTCTGGTTTTTTGATTTTTGTAATTTAAAAAAAAATAGGGCAAATCTTACAAAACCATTGATAGTTTCATGAATTGTGTGCATAAATAGACCCAAAATCATTTTCATATCTAGGGCAACAAAACCACTGTAGACCAGTGTAATCATTGTTGAACAAACCGTTAGTGCACTCGACCATTCAAGAGTTAACGAAAGATTTAACAAGACATTGAAACGGGCTTCCTGCCCTCAGCAGAGTAACATTTTATAATTTAACATTAATAAATATTTTAAGCAAAATTAAGGTATACTGTACTTTAGATTTAAGCAGGTCATCAACATTAATTCGTTTTACTCATATAATTAAAAGAAAGAAAGAATTACCTAGTTATAAATTAAGGAACCGCAATTGTTTGTTGCAATATAGGTATGTATCTATATTTTATTGTTCCATATCGATGGTTTGTAAACGTGATCTAGTTCAATAACTAACTAATTAAACCGATAAAAATAGGAAATAATAATGTTTTTCCTGGTGAATAAATACGATTAACAGATCATAAACCGCATTTATTATTTCGGTCGCTTTATGGCGCGCTGAGTGTCTGTTCCGTGTTTTGTACGTTTGCTAAAGCTCTTGAACTAAATCTCAACCTTCAAACCAATATTATTCCGTCGGATACAAACAGTTGAGTTTTACGACTGCATTCAAAATACACTCATTTTTTAGTAGTTTTTACTTGTGTTCAATATAAAATAGGTCTATTGTGAGCGTATTCTCTTTTTATTGGTATACTAGCCTTTGCTCGCGGCTCCGTCCGCGTGAACGGCCTTTTCCGGGATAAAAAGTAGCCTATGTTACTCGATGATAATGTAGCTTTCTAACGGCAAAAGAATTTTTGTAATCGGTCCTGTAGTTTTTAAGTTTATTCGTTACATACAAAAAAATACAAATCTTTCCTCTTTATAATATTAGTGTAGAAGTGTAGATTGAGAGTGTCTGAGAAAGCAACGTTGGGTACACTGAAATAATAATGGTGCGATATAGTTGTGGAAGGGTAGTTAAATGGTATTAAAGAGGTTGTCGCCAGAAATGGAGGTCCTTTGCCCGCAGTAAGTCAGACAGTCTCCAGTTCATTAAGTGCTCAGTCCATAGTCCACAAGTTAATTACGCTGTAGTTCTGCTGGTTTCCTATTCGGTTCTAGTTGTTTTTATAATTAGAGAACGGTCTCTAGAGAATCCTGACATGGGGTTGTGGTCTGTAAAGCAGTAACATTGTAAAAGTAACAAATAAACTATGAGTTAAAGTGATTAAACACTATGTGTAATATTTTATAAACACCCCATTTACATGCAGATATTTTCTCATACAACACAGGCGTGGTTACCAAAGAAAATTGTTATTTACGAGGATGAGTCATAAGATTCATATTTTCAAATCACAGATGCGGCATCGTGAATGAGAGTTTTCTGTTAAATTCATGCTTCAGTCTGTCGATCCACTGCTTCCAATCGGTTGGTTGGGATAATATTGATTGGTTTTATATAAATTCAATAGTATCAAACTCAAATTAATAGTATCAAAAATACATACATGTACTATCTACGTTGACTAGGTAGTTCTTTCACTTTCCACTTGTGGAGTTCTTTCCAATAGTTTATTTTAAAAACTAGTTATGAAACCAAACACTGTAATTTTTTTTTTATATAAAGTAAAGCCCTGGAAGGTACCTACTTCACGATTAATAAGTATATTAATTTGACATAATTGAAGTGTGCAAAGTGGAAACGATTATGGCAACGATATTCAACAAATGTAATCAGTGTAGGCCAGTGTCATTAATGGTTCTTTCCTCAAGATGGTTCGAATGACCGCTCAATAAAATGTGGACATGTTTAAATACACCGCCTTAATGGCGCAGTTGTAATGCGTACGTGGTACGACTGTGCCGAAGTCTCGGGTTTAATCCCCGAGTCAGGTAAAAGTGGTATTGAGTTTTTCTATCAATTACAAACTAGAAAAAATATTAATTTAATTACAAACTAAAATAGATATACATTAGAAACTATAATTGTGGCGTAAAGGATACTTACTTGTGATGTTTGATTGCGCCACGCCTCTGTGTGATGCGCTTGCCACGCGAGCGACGCACGGCGCCCTCACCACCTTCGCCGGAAGTCCCGCCCGGGAACCACTGGAAATCATCACGTATCCCATTTAGTAACATAACACATAGGTAGTGAATGTTGATCGGTGGAGTTTGAAGAGATTTTGAGGTATTTCAATAAGGCAAAATTACCTACAGTTACATGCTCAGCCGAAAGGAATTCACTGCTCACCAAAGTTTTTGTAAAGTCAGACTTTCGATGGTCGCGTCAGGGGTGTCAATGACGCTACGTCTACTTGTGAGTACTACGCACTATGAAGTCTACAGGAGACCATTCAATGAAGTACTAACGGCCGTACTGGCTGTCAAGCTGATATTTAGTATGTTGTTGACAGACGAAAGCGTCACTGCGGCCAGCGTCTCACGCTTGAGGCAACCATCAGAGAGTCGTATCATTACAGATTACAAAGTACCTATATATATACCAGGTGTAAGCAAAACGCTTCCGAAAACGAAGACAGGTGGTTGATGAATAAAAAATCACGCACTGTGACCAATACAAACAATGATGTTTTATTCAAATAATAATGAAAATCGTATTTTTCTATGACGTAATTACTAATGTAAAACCAATAAAAAAAATCAGCGGCCGGGGACGCTCGCAACCAAACTGTGCCACGCGGCGGGCGGCTGACTGTACCTAATGAGTATTAGAGCGCAGGTCATTGACGCCCCGCCGTGTTTAGTATTAACACACTTTACATTGCGGGGTGAAGTTTCGAAAATGTCAAGTAAACCGCAAAAGAATAGTGTTTTCCGTTTATGTAAAGGTAGTGTTTTATTACCGTTTCGGCTTCGGAAGCGGACCCCTTACACCCAGTATTATTATTGTGATGTACGATATCACAGTTTCGAGTTAACTAACGATATAACGAAAGCAACTTAAAATAGTGATAGTTTTAATAATAACTTATATACCTAAATAAAATCAAAAACTTCCTGCTTTTTTATAGTTGCTTAAAGCAGTTTTGGCTTTCGAGCGGATCGCCAAATTAAAAACACAATTTCCAAAACCAACTATGAAAATATGAATGAGGCAAATTGATAATTAAATCAGCAAACTGAACATTGCAATAAAAAAGATAATTCACTATCGTGGTTGTGTTTTGTTAATAACTCTTTTGATGTACGCCATATTATGATAACACGTTGTAAACAATCGTGTTTCATCTGGGCGTGTTGTTTGGGTTTTCAAAGCAATTGTGTCAGTAAACACTAATTGCAGTGGGTTGAGCGATTGCCAACACTGAATAGGCACCTACTCAGTACCTACTTACTACCATGTACGTATGACATCCTTCCTTGTAATTGCCTTAAAGTCATAGAAACAATCGGTTTTTACCTATATTATAGATACATTATTTAGGTATATGTATATATTTTGGGTTGATGCCAATCCCACTAAACCAAAACACTTGCTCCAATTGTTTGTAAAGTTCAGTTTTGTATCCCATATGGATGTACTTGGTTATTGATTCAGAACATTACAATCAGGATCATTATATTCAGGACTCAACTTGACACAACTGATTTTTTGGAGTAATATGAGTACGAATACGAGTACTGAATTGAACATGCAAATAATGCAATCCTACTATCCTATATTACCTAGAAGAACAAAAGCTAGTATTTAAACCGACTTCAAAATGGACAAGGTTTTTTTTATGTAAGTATGTACAATCGATTTCTCCGCCAATTGTAGACTGTATTTGTAGTTTTTTTTTATTCAATACAGTTTAGCTGCGATGTTGTCCTATATAAGTTTAGTTAAGAACTGTTGACGGCGGAGTAAAAAAAATGTAACTCCTCAACGGATAACAGCATAGTCATCGCGATTGTATTGGAAATTGGAATTTACATGCCATAGCAGTACATAGTACCACTAAATATTTAAACCAACTTCAAACGAGAAAAGCTTGGAAAATTCTTTATGTATTATTTTTTGCTGATCCGGAAACACTAGTTGTGTAAGAACGACTTCGACTTTCCAGTTTTTTCAACATAAAATAATACTTGATACATATTATATCCATTTTGGTACCAGGCATCGATATAGTATTCTACGTACCAGCTCAATGACCTGTATTATAGATCAAATAAAAAAAAGAACTAGGTATACCAACACCAAATAGTCCAGATGTTAAAAAATTAAGTGGGCCAATTATAGGAAGCTGAATTTCTTATTGGGATGTAAAAATACTCTTAAACTCTCTGTTAAGTTTATAAATGGACTGAGTGAGTTCGATACACGTCACACGCGCGATTCAAAAAGTTAATTTTGCAATGGATCTTTTTTTTATTAGCTTGATGGCGAAACGAGTAGATCGCTCCCCAGACGGTAAGCGCCACGCCCGCCCAAAACAGAAACAACACCCCACTTTGAATTACAATACCACTGCATGGCACTGAACTGCGTTCGTCACGCTGAGACATAAGTTGTTACATCTCATAATGCCCAGTTATTTCAAGGAAACTTTAAACTGAAACACAACTGTGCTTTCACATTGCTGCTTGGCGGCAGAAATAGACATGGTGGTACCAACCTTGATGACGTCTCGCACAGGAGGGACCTTCCATTTGGTATTTATAATAAATGTATATAAAACAATTGGCAGTTAAGTAACAAAGACTTGTGAAGATGTAGTATGATGAAAATTTTGAAAATCACATATTAAATGAATCATAATTATAGAGCATATACTAAATAAGGTCTTAAGTATACATAATATATACTTACCTATTATTAGTTTTTATTAAATAATACAAAATTATAGCAATATTCATTAAAATGAATAGTAGGTATATTATGCATCGTTGGGCCCCACCAATATATGAAAGATTATGTACGGAATGTAAATAGGTATATAAATCAGCGGTATCAGCCGTTCATCCACACGCCTCGCTCAGAACAAAGCGACACGTTTAGATTTATTGCGCTTTCACATTTAGCGGGAATACTATACATGTAGGTAGATATACCGTACACTCGAAGCCAACAATTTCCTTTCGTGCTAAACGACAAATTAGACATACCCGAAACCACGACGACATCGCGCCACGATATCGCGGTCGTCCGCGCGCATCGCCAAGTCCCACGTCACACGGAAGAAGGCTGAACTAAAGTTATACACCCATGGAAAGTGTGTGGCTTCTTACATATACAGGTGGCGCCCTTACAGCCGAAGGGACTCAACTAGACGCATCGGTATTTACATGGAAAGCATCTGTACGAGATCTTCGAATTCTCTGGCATGAAACCTAGTGATTACGGCTTTGAAATACATTGTGAATGTCATATGGCCAAAATCGAGAATACGTTTGTCATGTCACGTGTGTGATACGCTATGTGATCAGTGATTCATGCGATGTGCACTCGCATCCAATATACGTTTTATATTAATTTAATGTTCTGTTTAGACAGATTCACTGCACGTCATGACTGAATAAGTTCCTGGGCAGTGGCTGGGATTGTTATTATACGACGTTCAGATTTCCCACTTATTCGTTTGATTTCTCTAGGGTGAGTACTCGCTGAGACTATTTTTCTATGGTACATAATTTATTGTCAGTGAGTACTTACATTGAAATGATCGTCAGAATTTGCAATGAGCACCACGTGTGACAATATGTGTACGTTAGCAATTCTAGCAATTCAGTGTCGCGGTCACTTCGACAGTGTAACGAAGTTGTATTAGTTTTGTTTACATACTAGCTTCTGCTCGTGTGACTGTCTTTATTCGGAATAACCCCGGACCCACCCCTTTAAAGCATTACACCCCCTAATTCCGAAATATCCTTATTATTTTATCCTTATATTATACCTTGTAGGTATACATTTTATATGGTTCCCTATGCAAAATTTCATATTTCTATATATGATATTACGAAAAAACCCTTGAACCCATGCAGTAGGGATAGTTTCTTAAATAATTATCCGGACTTTGACGTGAGAAGAGCCGCGAATAAAATATATTACAGTGCTTATTCAGGCGATGTTCGATTATCCTGGGTAACACGAACGCCGATGACGATCCAATATAGAACAGTAACAACGTCGAGGCTTGGAAAGCCGGACATTGTTTGCATATTTGTAATATCTTAAACGGAGATTACTGAAGCGCATAATTTTAATCGTAGTACTGTAGTTATATTATAAAAATCACAATAACAATAATGGTAGAGTAATAAACATAAACGCAGGTAAACACAATGGTAGAGCGAGATATTTGTTCTAGTCTACTATTTTTAATTAATTTTATATACATTTCTGACCAGGTAAAACTACGTAGGAATAACCATGAACAAAGCAATTTCCTCGTATTATTGCTTCGAAAGAAGGAAACGTTTTCTATTTACAAACCATTACTTACCAATTTGCACCCATTATAAAGTCACAAATAATGGTAGTTTAATTAGCTACTTAACCTATTAAATAATGTGACAAAGACAAATTGAGTCGTTGCTTCATAAGTTCGTACGTACTACATACATATTATCTTTTGACAAGTGCACTGTTCAACGTGATAAAAGATCGACGCCTGTAATACGTAGCGTTGTACATTTCCGGAAATAATCCTGGTTTCAAACAAAAAAAACTCATTCAAATCCATTCGTTTAGGCGGTACGGTGCCACAGACTCACACACAGACAGATAAACAGGTCAAACTTAATAAAAAAAACACCCCTTGTGTGGAGGGTAAAAAAATAGCGATGTTATAAGTTTGACCCCTTTTCGAAGAGACCGATTTTAATGCAGTTTATTTTTAAGTAACCTAATTTAATTTAAAGAAAATCCGTACAGCCGTTTAAAAGTTCTTGATGTTTTTCTGGGAGATAACTGGCTGACCTCGGGACACGACTCGCCTGAACCTTTAAGGTATTTGAATAATGGCCAATATGGCGAAATTTTCACCATGTCTTCGCTATCACGAAGATAAAGTAAAGGTAGAGGTAACACTTAAAACACCTATTCAAAGCCGGACTTTGTATCGCTATCTCATTGTTTGTGGTCCAGATCTCTCTTTCCGCCTGGGGTGGTACCACCGCTTTATCTATTTCTAACGCCAAACAGCAGTGTGTAAGCAGTGTTGTGTTCCGGTTTGAAGGACATTGAAACGCGGGGTGATGAGCGCAGTCCAATGTCATGTAGTGGTTTGAAGTTCAAAGTTCTGTGTGGTGTTGCTTCTGTTTATGGGCAGGCGTGGCGCTTACCATCAGGCGAGCGACCTGCTCGTTTCATTACTCAAGCTAGTAAAAAAACCTAAGTACGTATATAGTAGTGTTTTTAACAACTTCAAAGATAATAAAACGAATTTGTTGTGCTCGCCATGTCTCGAAAGCATAATATAACTTACCTAGAGATAAACTAACCTAACTCATTAAAATTTTTAGTCACGCGGTATGTTTCGTCTATCGTTGTCCACATGTGATAATTGTCGTCTGAAGTAGACAGATCAGAATTTGTACTCTACTATCATTTAATGAACTTTTGTTCACTATTTTCGAAGATGAAAGTGATGGTGACAAGCATGTAAATACCTGTGCTAGCTGATAAATTATATTGATTGCACTAAAGGATTACATACAGTTCTGATTCTCAAAGACGTCTTTTATTAATCCTCGTGGTACCTACCATGATCGCTTCTAGACGATATGAGCCCATTTCCAACTATGATTTTGCAAAGCATACCTTGATGTGAATTATACTTTGTTAGTATAGACTCGGCAATAAGCATTGTGGGGATTCAGTGAGGAGCATCAAGGTTGTGAACACTGAATACAGCGTACTAGTGCAATGGGTATAAATAGCTGAAATCCAGCCGTGAGCGTTGATGGTACCGTTTGTAATTTGTACCTACATCTCGTGCGTCACCTTTCATTCATTGTACCTATCATTTTAATTATTTACTATCTTCGAACGTTAATGGTCATCATCATTCAATTTCGCATTAAGTTCATGGATACATACATCTATTTGTAGCGTGCTACCAATGCAACAGACAAACCTCAGTGGTTTTCGAATGCATATACTAACGATTATTGTATTTAAATAAATTAATAAATAAAAAATAAAAAAAATAAAAAAAACTTGAATGGATATCATCAGAATTGTAAACTGGTGGTTTTAAATCCTCTTGTCTATGAATAATTGGAATTGGTTTCCTTTTTTATGTTTGTGTTTAGGTAAGTAAGAGTACATCATATTGTGCACTACAACGTCTCAAGAAAATAAGTAGGAATCCAAAATACTCTTGGATACCCACTTATTTTCTTTGACGCTTAGTTGAAAGTAGTTGTAACATAGATATCTATCTACCCATGGATAATAAACATTTGGTCCGCTTCTATGTTTTCCCTAAATAAATAATATGGCGGAACACAACAAATTAAAAGTTCATGCCTCCTTCAAAATATATAAAATTCACTGTATACATTTTAAAGTTGCTCGTGAATCCTACATATTTCCGCCAAACTACGTTAAATAATAAACTAGCGTTGTAGACGTGTAATATTTCATAATTATCTTGACATTTATGACAGAGTAAAATGTAATTAGGCGTTTATAGGCACGTTAGATATGAAATTAACTATCTTCAGGCGGTAGTCGGGCTTGCGAAGTGGTCACTCACGTAGTCGGCTAGAAGTCTGTGGGCGGGCGGGCGCACGGGAGCGCGCGTGCGTGGCGCGGGCGAGGTGCGCCGGCGTGCCCCCCCGCCCGTGAATATCATCGGCGCACGCGCATCCCCGCGGGCCACAGCCCTGCCCGCGGACCTGCTCGCCTGCTCCTTGGCCGCAAGCTCGTCCCCGCTGCGCCGTGCTGCGGCTCTTGCGTTCGACGCTCCGCCGGCACGACTCAACGCACTCGCGTATTTATAAACGGAATTCCACGGGCGCTATTCGGGGCCGGATACAACTTTTTACACGACTTTCAGCACTTACGTCGTCCGGAGCACTGAAGAGGCGGGTTTCGGACTCCTGGATTGTCTGGCGGACTCCGTGTGAGTCACCCGCGCCGCTCACAACTAGCGGCTGCGACTCTAGCAGTGTACGCGCAGAAACAGGTCGATTTAAATTATTATTGTTTTACTAGAATACCACAGCAAATAAATGATACGAGATAAATTGTATTTTTGTCGGGTCGAATGTTTGTTTCTTTACAAATTCCTACAAAAGAAAACGTAACAACACGAGAAAATGTTTCGGAATTTAGACACCCACGCTTTTATGAGTCATTATAGAATAGATTTGAAAACAGTAATAGATTTGTAAAAGTGATGGTTTTGTCAACAGATATTTCAGCCCGCTTTTAATGTCTTTTCTTCCATGCCTGTGTTAATGAACAAACATGGGCACATAGCGTAAGTTGAATTCTGTAGCACTACCCGACGTTCAGTTAGCAGAACTTCGAAAACAGTACTGCTTTATTTCTAAATTATTGCCAAGACATAAGACAAAGAATGCGTCCTACAAAACAAAAGCATTGCTACGTTTATGACCATGACGTCACCTAGCTATAAAGTTTTAGTAAATGGATACAGTGATTCAAACAGCAGCGGTCAATTTTACGAGCAACCTCCTGATAGCCGGCGCGAACGACCGACGTTGTGGTAAATTTTTGCGAAAAATAAACACTAAACATAGTGTTGATAACCTTTCGGAAAAATAGCAGTCAGTGAAGGAGAAAATGAAAAGAAGTAAAACTATAACAAAATCTAATCCTAGGCACAGGATGTTTTATTAAAATCGGCTACAATCTAGAAACTATGTAGACGTTCATTTGTGGTTATAAACTTCAAAACATCTATTTTCTATTCAGAAAAGTAAAAAACGTATACGAGGATTTTAAAACCTGAAAACGAAATCAAATATTAAACATATAGGTAATATTTTTTGCGAGGGAATCTACAGAACACGACATAATGTATTGGTTTCGGACCCCGAAAGGACAACATCTTTATATCATGATGTGTATGGTATTAATAAATCGTTTCCCCGTTTGTGCATCATTTTCTGAATGAAGACACTCACCTGCCCGGTGACGTCTTATACATTGGCTAAGGCCATGACTACTCATAAGATCAAATATCTCATTTCATCATAGTGTTATCAACAGAATGATTATAAATACAAGTCATTATCAGAACATATAGTTAATGCAGGGCTGATATTATTACAAATAATAGTTTAATTGTTACCAACCGTTATATAAGTGTCCAATGACATAGGGATGACGTAGCCAGTGCGAGGTGTTATTGGTTCTGAGCAATAGGACATCAAAATTAACAACTGTCGACGAAACCGAGGACTTACTACCAACCAATCACTGCAGTATATTGACTGATTCACTAACTCACTCTGTAGAATATACAAAACAAACACACAGTCAAGTATAATATTAAATCACCCAAGACATAGGCAGAGATACATCTCTAAGAGCACTTTACTACCGACATCATGTGCGAGTCTATGGCCCTATCAGCCACGAAGCCGATCCCGGATAATTCGTAATTACCAAATAATTACGTTCGCTATCTAAAATCGCTTCATGGTTAATGATATATTACCTCTACTTTAAGTTGAGTTCCAAAGTAGCAATAAATGAAGAGTTGTGCTAGCATACATCCTAGATACATCGCCATCGACACAAACTCAGCTGACAAAATATCCAACTGAAACAAAATATTTTTTATAGAAGCCAGCATACGGGCAAGTAGGTCAACTGATGTTAAGTGATCATCTCCGCCCATGAGGAGTTAATTTCTTCATTTCAGTTCAGTTTTCGACACCAAAACAATCATGGATGTGTTGCCGACTGTATAGGAAAGAAATCGGGATTGAGACGGGGAGAGGATGTGGACATCCAGAAATCTCACTTACTTACTTAGAAAATGGATAATAATACTTACTCCAATGATCCTATACACAGTCATACATATTACCCAAGCCATTACAAAAAATTGTACTGTCAATGCATCTCCGAATGTGTACTCTACTTCTTTATTAATCCTGTAACATTAACGATGGAATTAAAATGTGCGACTTTGTATAAGATAAATTTTAGTAATAAATTAATATTTTCCAGGTATATCTGTTTTTTAGAACTGCAGTTTTTTAAAATATAAGTGTCATATCCTAAACTTATTACCATGCTATTTGTCGATAATGCTCCACACAGTAAGCTAATCTTCTCTGTAATTTAATTTTTCCTCCACATCTATCTTTAAAAGTGATTCGTTCGTTTCTCTTAAATAAGTTCTCTTCTATTTTTGTGTCTTCTTTCAAATTAACTATCTGTTCGAAATCGTGCCGGAGTATTCGTATCTGTGTTTGAGCTTGAGCGTAAAAGGCGACAATGGTGCAGTCCATTGTTACATTTCCGTAGGCTTGCAATGTTATCAACATTGACATATAAGCGAGAGCTAATTCAAATCTAAAAAAATATCGTTTTAATTCAAAAAGCTGCAAAAGAGCGATATATTTTTTGCTTAAAGATATCTAAGATGCCTATGAGGCGGAGCAAGGGCGCCATACTTTTTCCTAGATGGTTTTGAAGTAAAATAAATTATTTTTATGCTGACATATGACATGGAGTGTAAGTGGGCCACAAACATCTTAGATCCAAAGCCATCCGCAGTCTGATTCCCGTTGTGGGAATTGTGGGGGTCAGAGTTCAGACGGCGGATCGCCCCGATGGTCGCCCCCACATAAAATACATATCAAAACCACCGTTCACCATACCAAATCCAATTAAGCGGGGATAACGCCAGGCAGAAAGAAAGCTGATTTATGGCATTTCTAAATCGATGACTTAGTGCTTAGTGCACACACGATAATTTTAGCAGGTTTCGGCGATTTAGCGACTGCATCGATGCTGTATCAAGTTATGACAACTTTCTGCGACCCTAAGACGAGCGGCAGTGCAAAAATCTCTTGCTGCCGTAGACGCCGAGGTTGTACCGATTTTGTAGGGGACCTTTACCCCAAAGGAGATGTACCACAATAGAATAGCGCAGAGGTGGTACCGGCAGCAATACAGGTAGTCCAAAATCCCCGGAACCGTCCCACTTGGGCTTCACAAAAAAAGGTAGGCGCACTTACCCCGTCGGCGCACTTGCCCCGCCTGACCTCGGTTTGTGGGCCAAAGAGTGACCATAGGCAGTATAGGCTACTACCCCATCATATTTCTAATATGTTACGATACTACCACGCGGACGGAGCCGTGATTAACTTTTAATAAAGACTGTAATTATTGTGCACCCACACACAGCCGACTGGCCAGAGCTTAGGTCAAAACAACCAGTGAATCGTACCACAAATACAACGGTCATAACAAGCCTGTGTTGCAGTGGTGACCTGTGGCGAGAAGTCAGTGGAAGTGCAGCGACACTAACATATCGTTATTATGTAATTATTTATACAAAATATTAAATAATCAAATGCTTACTCTGGCGATGTTGATGTATCAAACGGGAAATAGGCAGTAAATTCGACTATTGCACCCAAGGCTCTATTTATAATCGGAAATATTGTCCAAAGTGTGCCACATAAGAAAATCGCTATATGATAATGTGTTAAAAGACGCGACATCACTAAAGCATTAGCTTTTACTATATCTGTATGATACTTCGTTTTTGGTGAAAATAGTGGCCCTGTGAAAGAAACTCTTATTAAAACTATTGAGTGGTAGAACTACGCTGTTGTAGATAGATAAAATATTCTTTATTTGCACACCAATTAAAGTAGGTAGAATATAAAAAGGATTACATAATAAGGGTTATACAATGGCGGTCTTATGGGCGTACATGAGCGCTGGCGATCACTTACCATCAGGTGACTCATTTGCTCGTTTGCTGGCCTATGCTATTAAAAAAATTGGAATACTGAATAGGTAAATGGATGGATTCCAAATGGATACAGGGCCATCAAGATCCAGTGCGGTATTACACAACGCGAAACTAACAGCAATTTGATTTCTCTAGGAAACCGAGGGTATTAGGCGATAAATCGGCAGTAGTGGAATGCTTGCGGTACCTATCAATGAAATCACAGTACCTACCGTTCAAAACATTCAATATGCCTTCGATGCGGTGGGATCTGATATTAAATGCGATTTGTTTGCAGAGTGCATTCAACGTGGTAAGCAGGATGAATAATATGTCCACTATCTTGTCGATGGTGTCACGAACCTGCCAAAAAATACTTTTTAAGTGTTTTGACTTAGCATTTCGTACGCCGATGGAGCCCCAATATAAAATTGGATTGGATTGGACTTAGCATGCCATCTCATTATCATCTTAGGGTGAAATTGTTCCATTAACGTGAGCCGATCACCCGTCTGTGCAACTCGCAGGCGTCCCCACCATAAATACAATAGCATTGCATCTGCTAGAAGACGCCGGCATCCGAGCGCGTGTGATATCTTATGGAAAGTGATCTCCATTCTCCACTGCCTATAAGCGCATATAATACCACACGACTCCCTCGGTGGCGCAGTTGTAATGCTTACATGCCGACTGAGGTATCGGGTTCGATCCTCCGGTCGGATAGTGATATTGGGTTTTTCTATGATGATCAGCTTAGTATCAGGCTTAGTATCCGCCCGGATTCTGGAATTGTGCCCGGTAAGCTATAGCTATCGGTAGGAATAGGCTCGTCCCCTATTACAGCATGGGACGGAAATAAGCTCGGCGAAATGTGAGTGTAGGTACTAATTACATTTCTAATTAAGGGGTAGGCCCTTCGGGGAGTACAGGCGTGAGTGCGTATGTAATACGAGGCGAATCATAGATGCGATACTATCCTTTAAGGAAAGTAATAGGAATAAGAAAGGGGAGGGGCATTTAGGTCTTCGGAAATCTTATTGACGGTACGAAACATAACGACCAGTTGCGACACCCTGTCTCACAGAAAAACGACTGGGCTAGTATCCCTAAACCGGTGGAGCTGCTACATTCATGCTGTATTCAAACATGTTTACTTATAATGTGGCTCTACCACTTATAAATAGGGACGGACCTTGACGGGCACGCTTTTTATCGAACAAAAATCTAATCGCTCTACGCCATTAGTAAACCGCGACTCACGTGCCTAATGCGACTCTGGCCCCTTCAGAAATTCAACAACTTAGTTGTATCTAACCCTTTTAAAACCATACGTATAGACGTGGCTCTACATGTAGGTAGGTAATCCTAGTTTCCTAGTACTATTATAAATGTGTTTGGATGTCTGTAAGTTTGTGAATTTGTATATCTGTTGGTCAATCACGCCTTAGCTGGTGGACGGTTATGGATGAAATTTGGACACAGGTGGACTTCATATATCTTGGAAATGGCCATTCACGCAGGCGCAGCCGTGAGCAAAACCTAGTAAGATATAAACAAGACTGGGCAAGCTATATCTCAATATAATAGAGCCGCATAATATTCAACCATTAGCTTCAGGTACTCGTACTGTTGCGTTTCGTGTGAGGAAAAGGTTTTTGTTTTTAATGTTTCTGAGCGGCAATAATCACACCATTAGATGACCCGCATCCTTTTGTCGCTTTTCCTGTAAAAAGGGCCGGCCCATTCATTGCCAAGTATACTTGGCGACATCGCAAGTCATCAACTAAAATGGCTAGATATTTTTTCATTTCTGGAACAAGTATAGAAACTTAAACTTTATGTACCTAAAGTGGTAGAACCACGTTGTAAACAGTTTTGTCTATAGAATGAATGGGCCGACTAGACCGGTCCGTTGAGGTGCTGTTGTGTTTCGTACTGTGAGCTATATACCCGAAGGCCCAAATACCCCTTCCTTTCTCAATCCCTTAATTATTTATCCCTTTACTTTAAGGTCGACAATGCGTCCATGTTTCTTCTGGAGTGGACGTTCATGGGCGGTGGAATGGAGCAAGTGATTTAGAAGCATGTGACTCACTTGCTCGTTCGCTGACCACGGTCATAATGTAAATATAAGTAACGGCACGCAAGTTTAAAATCCAATACCTACCTACACGACGAGAAACGACTAAAGAACCATTCGCATGAAGTGCCGGCGCCCCGCGCTCCTTCAGATTGCCTATCAGACCTTTAAATGAAGTTCTCCGCAACGGAAGTTTATGCTCACGACTCATGCGGGTATGTGTAGGTCTCTTCTTTTTCCACCTGCCCTATAATGCCACTCGCAGTGGGGTCGGCGCATCATGCTTTTAACACATGTTAAAGAAAGATTTGGCTTTCGTTTTTACAACCGACCGCTTGCCTGACGTCAACCCCTCTGGGGAGATGCGGGTATCTGTAGGTACCTATTGATTAAAATATTTATTTTTACATTATTACCTGTATCACGCGGATAAAGTGCTGCAAATTATAAGCAATAATTAAGATCCAAACGACAACTCGATATAAATCGTGCAGAGAGAGGTTTCTACTGCCATAAATATTAGACACTTTTTTATAGTAACCGGCTCTAGCAAGAGCGTTAAAGTGCGGCTTAAATGATTGTAAAGTCAAAGTAGAACCTTCCATATTGACCGGTTACTAGATACTGTGATATTTGATTGATGATTCCTTAAACGATAAATAATATAAAATTTTCGTCCTTTATAAAATTCATATAAAAGGGCGGAGTTGCGGTCCTGATTTTCTTTTTTAAACAACCTAAACACTTTTAATAACACGTATGAATTTCTACGATAATAACAGCTGCGAGTTGTTCATTTTCACGGCTTCTACACTGGCACATGTAATTAATGGTAATCAGATCGTTTCTTTGATCAATGGGAAATTGTAAAATAAGCAATTATTAAACCACACCTGTTTGTACCACGTTTAAAAACCACTTGTACATTATAATATAGGAATATAATAAAGACTTTCTTCGCAAGATGGCATTTATTTAAATACGTAAAAAAAACATTTTAATAACTGCTTACATACATACGCACTCACGCCCGTAATCCCCGAAGGGGTATGCAGAGGTGTAACCAGTACACCCACATTTCGCCGAGCGTATCTCCGTCCCAACGAAGTGATAGGGGGCAAGCCTATCGCAATACCGGGCACAAATTCCAAACTCCGGGCTGATACTGAGCATTTCGTAATAGAAAAACCCAATACCTTTTTACCCGTCCCGAGGATCGAATCCGAGACCTCAGCGTTGGCCTCAATCGTAATGCGTACACATTACAACTGCGCCACCAGGGCAGTCTAATAAAAATAAAATAAAAAATAACACTAAATAATAAACAACCGAGTTTTTGTCTCACTCGAGCATTGCTATTCTCGCTCATGGACGTCATTTAATTTATAGGAATGTGATCGGTCTATCGATTGAAATAAACGAGTGCTTAAAATGAGATTTTAAGATAATAATAATAATAATAATACACCCAACAGTCACACACATAGTCCTGACCCCACACTAGGTAAACCTGTGTCGTGGGTATCAGGAACTACGAGGGACTTGCGGTCCCACAACACCCAGACCCGAGACCAATATTTGTGGTTCACACAAACATTTGTCTCGGTGTGGGAATCGAACCCACGGCCTCTCGCTTCGCAGCCGACTACTCGCCCGCTGCGCCACGGAGCTGTCAAGTCTTAATTTTTATAAGATCCGGTACATAAAACACTTACCGTTAGAAACACTCACTGTTAGAGGTATGTATTATGACCACATCTTACTGTAACACCTTCAATAATATGGGCCTTACTTGTAAACATTACCATAAGCAGTGCTTATGAAAGTTTAGAAGTAGGGCCCAATATGTGGATCTGCCTTAATTATAATAATATTCGTTAATATTAGCTTTATTAGTCCCAATAGTCTCCCAGAGGGGTTGACGTCAGCCAGATGGCCAGTGGTAAAAACTACCAAGCCAAATCTGTCTGTAACATGTGTCTTAAAAAAGGTGTTGCGTCAACCCCACTGCGAGTGGGATAAAGGCAGGTGGAAGAAAAAGCTTTATTAGTCCCAATCAGTAAAATGCGGCGTATAATAGTAAGTATACGCAGTAAGAGTTATTTAATATTTTTTGAACATCTGTGTTAATCTACCATTAAGCGTTTGGCTAAAATCGTTAGAAGGAACTTGTCTGGAAATGATAGATACTAAGATTTATTGTAAAATTATTTATTGTTATATGTCTATAAGAAAATAAACCACATTGTTAATGTATTTGGTATTCAGCTCTGGCCAAACATGCTAATCGTTTGCATTCACTTGCAACCTTGGAATGTGATATAATTTTTTTGAGCTGTAACACTGCAGCCGCGATAGTATTTACTAAAAATAAAATTCAAATGCCAGTGCGGTTGCTATAATTATTAAAATGGACTCTCCATTAGTAATAATAATCAACAATGTTGCATAATGCTACAATAATTAATCCATAAATATTTATTTCTACACAATCTAATCGAATTTACATAAGGTTTTCAATAAATCCAGAGCCTTCTGTGGGTACCGAACACGTCCACATTTACATCACTAAGTTCTTCCACTGCTTTGTCAAAAATATGAATACTATCACTCTGTCAGTATGTCGGGACATTGTCTCTTGGGCGACGTCTCGTCTTCGACGGGCTCTTTCCTTTTTAATGCTTTAGTTTCTTTTTCTTCTTTTATGCATTCGATGTCGGCCTTACTCTCGTCGATCTCTTTTTGTTCAGACTCGGCCTCTAGCCTCTCGTTGACATCAAGATCGTTTTCTTGTGAGTCTTCATCGACAACACTCTCTGGTTCGTCGACATCATCGTCCTCAATAATACCGTCATTACGTTTGTCCAAATATTCGTCGTCGCCACCCAGCATATCTATCCTTTCCGATTTCTGCGCTGTAATTTGCGTGCATGTATTTGACGTTTTCTTTTTGGTTGCCAACACACGACTTGTGAGGGCTTTGTTTAACTGAGTTATGTCCCCTGGAGTTCCCTGGAAAGCAAAACAATAAAACATTGGTTTAAACTATACTATGTTTTAAATTGTAAATATTACTGAATATGTAATTTTATTATTGTTTATACAACTGAATAACGAGACGAGAAAATCGCTCGTTTGATCGTAAGTGCCACAGCTGTCCATAGACATTAACAACACCACTTAGAACTTTGAAATATCAAGGTACTGTGTGACATTGTACTCAACATTCTGATATATGTAAGATGTAATTTATAATGCTCAGTAACTTCACTGGTTCTTCAAACTGGAACACGATGATGCTTACAGTTGCTTGACGGCAAAATATAGAATGCGGTGGAAACTACCCAGACAGACTCTCGCAAACGAGACCATAGTTCTAATAGCCGAGCGCGGCAGTGACAATACACTAGGCATTTTACAATGGGGTCCATAGATATTTTGGACATATAAGGCCTTACTTACAAAACTTTCTGAAGCACTGTTTTCGTGTCTTTGTAGCCACTTTATAAATCAAGTTGACAGAGTATGACAAGAGTGTTTATTGCTAATCAATGTTTAAGAAAGTTTATAAGAGCCACAGGTAGTAACAATTTGTGTGGAGGACAGTATGTTGTACTCGCCATGATAAGGAACAGTTTGATCTGTTGTTGCACGTCGGCGGCCGTGATCCTGAGCGACTTGGGTCCAGCCTGCTCGACCACCATGTCCGGCCACAGGTTAGTGTTGAGCACGACCCGCAGCGAGCCCGACACGCGCGCCACCACGCGCGACCCGTCGCCGCCGGCCGAGTCGTTGAGCCGCAACACGCCGCGCCCGCGCTCGCGCCAGCTGCCCGCCTCCCACGTGAACAGACGGCATGATATCTGCATCGTAAACACACACGAGTATGAGTCGTAGAGCCACGCTCTAGACACTTGTCTACAGCATGTATGCACCGGCTCGTCCGGGTCATTACCACTGTCTCTCAGAAAACCGACGTAAAGTAGTAGCTTGCTGCTGCGTTTCGTACGGTGAGTGAGATATCCAGAGGCCCAAACCCCCTCCCCTTCCCAATACCTTAATTATCCCTTTCCTTTAAGGTCGGCAATGCACCCATGATTCTTTTGGTAATGTGGGCGTACATGGGTGGTGGAGATCACTTACCATCAGGTGACCCACTTGCTCGTTTACCGGCCTATACCATAAAAAAAACACAACACAATCAACATTAATCACAACCAAACATCTTTTCTTTCTTTGCCCTGGTGATCTGTTATACAGAGGTTTTCTAGCAAAACCTACTTCAGGAACCAGTATCTCCACAAAAGCAAAATATAGTTAAGGCAATATTTATTGTGATTCACTATTGTGCCGTGAATGTACCTACTCGTTACTTATACGATCTAGTTGTTTAACGTGAATCTCCTTAACATGACATTTAAGAGCAGGTCACGCCTCACACCCATACAGGAGTACCGGCCGGAGGATGGTCTTGTATGGGACCTTATAAGTCTCATCCACTTCTTTCGGTCGCAAGTAACAGCTTTGGGGGTCTCTGGACGCCACTTAGCCCAAACGACACCAATCACAATCAAACATCACGGACAATTAATATCCAGAGACCCAAATTCCCCTCTCCCCTTCCCAATTCTTTTAATTACTCGATTCTTCTAAATGCGTATTTCGGTATTATTGGTATTTATGGTTAGTCCAGATATGACTTACCATCAGCTGACCCACTTGCTCGTGTGTCGGCCTCTCCTATATAAAAATCCAATACATAAATGTTGTATGACATTTTGCGCAACTTTTAGCATGCACACTAGATAATCTACTTGCACCGCGATGACGAAGGTTAACATAGTGAAAATTGGCACGCATGGTTCCTATCTTCGAATATGTGAAACAACAATGGTAGATACTGAGTAGAATACTGTTCTCTGTAGTTAAATACCTGTAATACATTAATCTCCCCCTCTTCTCCTGTAATGGTGCAGTTGCTGGTGGGTGGCGGAGGCCGAGCGTGCGACCGTTCATACTCAGCCGCGGCCGCCGCCAAACCCTGGCTGCCACTTACTGTATTTGTACTGCTCATACCCTGCGCATTACATAAAAAATTAATATTATAATAAGCCTAGTAAGGAACATAAGTACACCCACCAGTAAACACATAAGGTTAGCTAACCTAACCCCACACTAAGATGTATTTATCGTAGGTATGAAGAACTACCGAGTCTTACGGTCCTACAATACCCAGACTCAAACAACATTACTTTGTGGATCACTCAAAACATTTGTGTCGGTGCGAGGAGTGCCCACTGCGTCACGGAGGCCATTTGATATCTCATTCAAAGACCACAATTTGACCACAAATGTTTTATTATATTTATGGAACCGAAAAACCACTGCATATTATAAGTTACGTGAGATAATGATTTTAAAGTAAATTTGCATGTAGATGGCGGGTGATGTAACTAAATTGACCAATTTAAGTTGCCCATATTGTAAAAAACAATAAAAAAAAATATGTTAAGATGTATAATCATTGATATTTAACGAAATTTATTAAATAAGTGAAATTTCAGATTTTAAAATGACCGAAACATACCGTTTATTACAACTAGATTTTCATCCCGACAAAAAAGAGGGGTGTTACCGAGTATATAGTTTGACCAGTTTGTTAAAAAATTGGACCGATTAGAATATGGTTCTTTTTTGTTTGATAGGTAATTCAATCTAATCTGGGACTGAAGAAAATCTTTTGTTAAAGATAATAATCAATTATTATTATTAATTTGACCAAGACGATAGTCGGTCGCTTAGTAATTTTCGATATTTACATCTCTTTTTTTAACATATTTGTAAAACAATTTCTTCATTTTCTTGGGCAGGATAACTAGAAAATTTGTACAGAAGAGCCATACTTTACCTGACCATTCTCCTTGACAGATGCAGCAGCACTAGTAAACAATAACTCTGTGGTACCATTTGAAGAGGCGTGATTCACCGTTGAAGCTTCACCGTTATTGACATTCTCCTTAATGACTACCCTCTCGCTTAAACTCTGGCCGAAAACAAAACCACTTGATGAAGTTGCTGTTGGCTGTGGCGGTATTGGCACTTGGTTGCTGTTTCTATGCGTCACATTGGACGAACCCAATGGAACAAACTTCGGTACTTTATCATCATCCTTGGCATCTTTAAGACTATCTTCCGATTTGTCAGTATCTTTATCTGCTCGAGACTCATCAGTATCTATGACCTTAAAGAATGGATTGTTGCTACCAGGTTTCAGCTGCGGTGGACGCAAGATTGAACCTAAAAATTAAACGTATTGGTGATTAATTTTCAATTGACTATCTTAGATTGATTATCCGGATAGATCTCAGAAATCAAACTAATTAATTTATACGCATGACCTTCACACTGTATTCTGATTGGCCTATTTATATATCCGGCAAATAAAACTAAAATAGTTTATTGAAAATTAATGTGCAATAACCAGGAACGGTTACCGTGATCATTTTTTTCCGGTAAAGTTACCAAAACTGTAACTAGTATGTTGTGTTACATTGTCAACGTTAAAAGTGTCGATAATCATAATCGACTAAACGTTAAATAACATCGTTACTTTTAACGCTAAACGGCGATAAAGACTTAAAATGAATACAGGTATAAGTATCGTTACTTTTATCGATACTGATTCTGGTAACACGTAACGCTAATTGACTTATTGGTATCGTCATAAATATCGTTACCATAACAGAAATTAGTAAGGTTTCCAAAAAAAGTACCAGTAATTCTGATATTCTAATTATTTATTATTATTATTAATATGTTTCTAAACTAACTAGGCTAATTGTCTAGGGAAAACAAACATTGGATTATTATATTAAGGTGATAAATAATACAAAACGATATACAATTCAACAGTGGACGGCATTAGTCTAAGACGATATGAGAATATACAATTATTGTTTCTCAGTCATCTACAGTACCTATTAAAGGCCATAAAGAACTTATTCTTTTTCCACCTGCCCTTATTCCATTCGCAGAGGGGTGGGCGCAACATGGTTTTTGTACATATGATATTGAAAGATCTAAACTCCGTATTTGCGACTAAGATATCAATTTTGAAATCAATCACCTACAAAAGCAAAGAAAACTAAAATGGCTGGCACTTTTAAATTCTTACATCAAATCCATAATGCATTTGTAACTAGACCCCTACAGATATTGGTTTTCTGTATACTATCGACTGGGTTATACCACTGTCTCACAGAAAACCGACGTAAAGTAGCAGCTTGCTGCTGCATTTCGTACGGTGAGTGAGATATCCGGAGGCCCAAATCCCCATCTCCTTCCCAATCCCTTAATTATCCCTTTCCTTAAAAGTCGGCAACCCGTCTATATTTTTTTTAGTAGTGTGGGCGTACATAGGCGGCCAAGATCAATAAACATCACTTGCTCGTTTGCCGGCCTATGCTATAACTTCCCCAGATATAGATTTGGAAGAAAAACAAACTGCATTCACTTTATTCAATTCTCACCATCATTCAATTCATCAGATCTGTCATTTGTGACTATGGGGTGTCCCAAATATCAATATAGAAATTGATCGACTTTAAAATAAAGAAAATTAAAATAGCGACCACTTCTACAATTCTAACATCGGATCTATATAATTTGTGCTTACGGGGCGTCCCAAATATCGAAAACAGTGAATGTAAGTACAAACACAAAGTAATTCCAGAGAATACTAGAATTACACCATGGACACAAATTGAAATAAATACATCTTATGTTACTTAGGAATAATGTAGCTTCTAGAATTTTCAGTCGGTTTAGTAGTTTCAAAGATTAATCCTTAATACACATCAACTACAAAATTGATATCAGAGGTGCTCCTTGACCATAAAAGGCAATGAAATATAGCCTATGATAATCAGGGATAGTGCAGCATTTTATATGTGATATATTTTTTAGAATCGGCTCAGTAGTTAAAAAAAATTACCCCCTACAAACGCAAATATTTCCTCTTAATATAATAGGGAGGAAACACGCGAAAAGAAATTGGCCAGCCTGAGTTAGTTAGTCGCGATTGACGAACAGCGTCACGGCTATTTTTTCGTCTAAAATGTGACGGGTAGCCGTACTAGGCGGTAGTAGGTAGAAGGCGAGTGAAGTGAATAACTTCATCTTGACCAAGTTATTTTGCGCATATTGCACAGACAATAAAAAAATGTCAAATGCCGTGAACATTACATTCCAGTACTTTCTTTTAGCAGATACTTGATGAATGTATGTATACCAGTTTTTTTCTATAATGAAAATGTACTTTATAAAACGACTTACCAAATGGGTTGTTAGTTTTGCTGGAACTTGAGCCAAACCCCGAAGAGCCGAACCCGCCGAGTCGTGGCTTCGCCAGCACAACACGTGATTGAGATGAACCATTGCAGAAGTCCTCCACAGGTGTCTTTCCTAATTAAAAATAATAATATTGTTTACTTAATAAGTCATATGCAACTGCATCATATACTTTCGATAACAAAAATAATGAATGTTGCAAGGAAGAAATATCTATAAAACTGCTTTTTAAATGAGAAATAAATAAAAAGCCCCATATAACTTTACTTCCAATGTTCTACTAATCTTTCGATTAGCCTTCTAAAAGTGGCTAAAAATATTAACATGGTTAATCACAAGGTCTCTATATTTAACAAGTGATAATGGATACTTATCATGGAATTCTGTCGCTTTTTTAGGGTTACATACTCAAAGGGTGCCAACGGGACACTATTAGTAAACCTGCACTGTCTGTCCTACCATTAAAGAGTTCTATCTTCTGAACAATAAGAGGTAGCAGCCACCAAGGGTTTCGACTCTCGCACATGGCCAGCTCTTTTAATATTGTTATTACAACTTTAGCATAAATTGCATTGCATTAGCATAAATTTTAAGGTATTTAATTTCAAATACAAAACATGCAATAGATATCTTTATGTAACAAAATTTATAAATCAATAGTACAAATGCATTACGTCGTTCATATTCCAAGAAAAGTTTCAAAAAAATTATGTTATAACAAAATAAATTATCTAGCATGAGCAGTGAATGTTGGGTGTATTTATTTATTTATATTTAAATACAGTTTTATGGGCAGATTTTTTATAATTACCAAATAAATGTTTATCGGATAAAATATGACAATGCAGACTTAAAATAAAATATCACACTGTCAATACATACAGAGAAGCCTAATATGTCTAATTGGTTATTCTTAAATTGGCTGTCTAAGGTAAGGAAGGAAGTAAAATGTATTCAGATATTGAAAAATTAACCCTAACTTAAATAATTCTAGCACTTAAAGTCATAGTACAAGACTAAAGATCTGTATTAGTGGACTTTTACCTAGATACATACATTTTTAGTTTTAATATTAGTTACAGAAGTATTTATCTGGTATAAAAAATTACATGGTGAATTTTACAATTTTAGCAATGGCACAATAATGGTAAAATGTTACAGTATTGACAAGTCCCTTGGCAAGATTTATATTTAGATACATGCAAACATTTTACATAAATTGAGAGAAAAATGCCAAATGAGTATCTAAATTGTAAAGATGGCATAAATGGAGATAAAAAATATACATGTAAATGCACAATTTTCCGAAGATTGGAAAATTGTAACTTAGCCAACTTAAGGAATATTAGATGTGAATAATTAAATTAAACTATGGTGACACCATACTGTTGATAGTTTTGTCTACAGCATGAATGGACCAGCAAGAGTGGGTTACCACTGTCTCACAGGAAACAGAAGTTTTGCATTTCATATGGCAAGTATGCAATCCTTTAATCACCCCTTTCTTTTAAGCTCGGCAATATTTCCATGATTCTTCAACAAATGTGGATGTACATGGGCGGTGGAGTGGTGACCCACTTGCTAGTTTGCAGATATATTATGCTATGAAAAAAGAAGTCTTAAAACAAATACGATCATAGAAATATTGCTATTTATAAGTTATATTTTAAAAGCAATAAAACCACACAACTTTACAAGCAATTTAAAGGACAATACAAATTACAACATTCATGTTTATCAATATAGGAATGGAGGTACCTTCTTTGTATGTAGACATATGCATGTAAATCTGTCAAACAAATGTCTATTTCAAGTAGAGAGGCAAGTTCTTTGGGGTTCTCGAATTGATTAAATAACTATATTTTATAACCCTTTATTATATTAAGAACAACGTTTCTGTATATATTTTATAAAGTTATTATAGATGCAACTTCGATTCACGAAAACAGAACACAAGGTAAGTAAATCCTTTGAAATGAAATCTATGACCTATATATATATTCGCACTTTGATTTTACATGCTAAAGCAAGAAACCTATCATTGCGATCTAAACACAGTCAATAGTGGAAATAAAAAAAATACGTTGATGATGCAGTATCAGAATAGTGTATTGCAGATAAATATCAGCCGATTTGTTTACTTACAACATACCAAATATGAGTAATGTTTCAAAACCTCGTGGTAGCAATAGAAATAAATAGTATATTATTGAAAAATCAAAATAAAAGTATGGAAAATGTGAAATCTTACCTTGCTTTGCGTCTGCCATTATCGAAGATTTTTTTTTAGTCTTTGTTTTTAAAATATGTCCGTGTTCAGACCACAGAGTATTCCAAACTTTTGTTCTGACTGTATGTTGCCAGATCTATGTTAAAAAATCCTCGTGATATGTCGAAAAGTTCCCCCATTTCTTATTAAAGTTCCACTGGACAAAATTACAACCAATGCGTGTCAATTCATACTACCATTGTTCATACAAGTTATTTTTCAGGGCTGTTATTAAAAATAACCTTTACATGTCATGTAGTATCACATATCACAAACATTTAGGCCAACTTACTAAATATGTTTATGTACTAATATCAAATTTTCATACGGTAGACGGTTTGATGTTCCGTTAAACGGGCTAAACCTGCATATTTAGAAGCTAATCGGACCTTATGTTTTCTGGGTGTGGTATTCTTATGTGTTGTATATATTTGAGCGATATCTGAAGCATTTTCCTAATATTCTTTGATAAATCTTAAGGCTTCTCTTTTTCTTTCTACCTGGCGTTATCTTGCTAGGGTCCGCCCGACCTTGAGCATTCTCTATAATAAGACCATTGACTCTCATATCTCCCTCTAAGGGAAGGCCACGTCCTACACCTACACAGGAGTACCAGCTGAATTACGGTCTTGTATAATAATATGGAAACTTTATGTGTCATCTTTCGGTCGCAAGTAACGCCTGTGACTTTCTGCCACTTAGCCCAAGCGACGCAGCGCGTCGCGGAGCCAAGGCCCGTACAGTTCTGTCAAACAATAATAATAAAGCCTGTTCTTTACACAACTATTTAACAAGATTAAACCATTTTTCATTAGGTTTTTGCTTATTAGGTGACAACAGAGCAATCGACACTATTCGTTGTTTCGTGTTCTTAGTTATCGTCCAAGATAGCATACTACAAATAATGAATCAAGCGGATTGACCAAGTGTGTCAGGGAGCCTAAAAAGCGTTGCGTTTGAGCAGTGTTATTATTGATTTGGTAATTGCTTCATTTTTTTCTGTAAATGCGGTATACGGCCCGTTGACCAGCAAGACGTCGTGCCGCGGCGTTGGACTTAATTTTTTTTTTTTTTTTTTTTTTTTTTTTTTATTTATTAATCTATTTAAATACAATAATCGTTAGTATATGCATTCGAAAACCACTGAGGTTTATAGTGATGCTATATAAGATATACATTCACATTAGTTTAACAAAAAATAAAAAGATGGTTTAGTGTTGAAACTAGGCAAGCGTTTTTATTTTTTATTGCAAGATCGGTAAGACACCGCGAGGCCGTGTCGGCGGGCGTCGGTATTTTCGCGCCTTAAAATGATTCTACTGCAATTTTTAGTTTTTTTCTCCTAGATATAGCAAAGGACATGTCCACTTTTTGTATGGACGTTGGTTTTTTATTTCGAACAAAATCTAACCAACATCAAACTATACGGAAATTATAGTGCTAAAAATGTGAAACTTGGAACCATTAAAAAAATAATTTTAATAAAAGTGTTGGTAGATATATTTTACTGATGTATGCCAACACAAAACAATAACTACCATTGCATCATGACAACACTTTATGTAAATCTGTCATTTTTCTAAGTATTGTCATTCACGGTATCCTGTCTGTTTCGTGATTTGTTGATTTTCTCTGATTTTCTTGCATAAAGTGACTTATGCTTTACTTTACTTAGTTTTATCACAACGAATTCTTCGATTTTGCACATGATTGGGGTATCGATACCGTAAAGACTTACCCTGACTGCTTTTGATTTTTCTCAACAGCTACTTGATATTGTACCTACATAATATCATAATTTTAATTTGAGATCTTAACACAATTTGCTCTGATGTACAATTACAGAAATGTTAGATTTGTTAAGATAGAAAAATAATAACACAGTTGATTTTAAAAATGTGGAAAATATGGAAAATATAGAAAATATGGATAGCCACGTTTGTTGACTGCCTCGGTAGCGCAGTTGTAATGCATACGCGGTACGACTGAGGTTGACGCTGAGGTCTCTGATTAGATCCCCGGGTCGGGTAAAAGTGATATTGGGTTTTTCTATTACAAAATGCTCAGTATCAGCCCGGAATCTGGAATTTGTGCCCGGCATGGCGATAGGCTCGCCCCCTATCACATAATGGGACAGATATGCGCTCGGCGAAATGTGGGTGTAGTGGTTACACCTCTGCCTACCCCTTCAGGGATTACACGCGTGAGTGAGTGCGAGTGCACATTTGTAGTTACTGGACTGGCTTGACCGTATTGAATATTTTAGCGATTCAGTTAATTGTTAGTAGTATGCCGAAAACGAAAAACAGCTCTAGGATTATACGTAATGAAGTTAACAACAGGCGAAACAATTAAGCAGATTGCTTCTTGAATACATACATACATACCTACACTCACGCCTGTTTCCCATAGAGGTAGGCAGAATCGAAAATTGCTTCAAAATCAGAATTGCTTTTTGAATGTATAACAATAAATGTATGTAACACACATATATTATTGAAAGTAGCAGGCACTAGTTGACAAGATAGAATTTGTGAATATTATTGCAAATGAATAATTGGTAAAAGGACAGTTGGAAGCTGTGCTCAGGTTATGACAATAATAATTGTCTGGTATCTCGGATGAGCTCGGCATCAAAATGATATCTCTCAACCTGCAGAGTTTCTAAACTCTATACTTATAAGAGAAGACATTGAAAATGAACAAAATTAATAAACAATTGTGTAAATCTTAAAAAATAGTTTTATTATAATACAAATTGCATATGTAAGTATGTCAAAAAAAATGAAACACATGATATTGTATACTTTTATGTGATATAAGTCTAGTTGCCACTATAAAAATACTCCTATTTTTCTGGTGGTAAATGATTAGTATAGCCTTTTGTCCAGCAGTGGGAGAAACACGGCCAAAGAAAAAGTGATCACCATCACCCATGAACTCCCACAATACGAGTAAATCATGGATAGCATGTGTGGTTACTTTGATCAAAAGAAATAAAAAAGGTGAAAAAAATACTTTAACTTTTTTCGTATTGAACAGCAATTTCATATGTAAAGAAAGACCTAAATATGATGATTAAATCTTGACTGTTCATAAATCCGTCATTCCACGTTGTCAATTTTGTAGTTTTTTTGACAAGTTTACTTCTTTCGGAGGTGTGGCTTAGAAATAGTTTGTATGATTTATGATATTTTAAAAGATTTGTTCGTTTTAGGTGTAACATTTCAGTAAAATAATAATATTAATATCTTAAAATTGGAGGTCTTTAAAATTAAACTAGTTATTACAAAACATTAGTTTTTAGGAGTTCTATCCAAATATCTATAAATTATGTTGGTTAGAATTTCCACATAATATAGGCCCATTTTTGGACATGTCATTAGATGCATAGATAGGCATCCCAGATTTTTTCGCTAACAACTCTGGGTTAAACCCATTAACTTATAATTTATATTTAATCTATAGCTGTTTCACTGGTGAAAAAAATGACAGCTGTCAAAATAAAATTGTAATGTTCAATGTCATCCGTTTGTCTAGTACAGTTTATGAAAATCAAGTTATTTTACGTTGTTTAATTAAAGAAAATAGTTTTGTATTGTAACATTCCACTGTAGTGTTAAGATTCAAAATAATAATCATTCCCATAAGTTAAAGTGTAATACAAATAAGGCCTAAGTGACAATAGTGTCGATAGTGTTATCAATCTTTATCGTTCATGTTCGATAGATCTTCAATGTTTTCCTTTCTTTTTCGGTAGAATATTCTCAAACGGCAATGTTCGGAAGTTGTCTTGTTGACTATTGAATATAATTCCTAGTAAACACACGGGGTAAGTAATCAGATTTTCTAAATTAGTCGATACCAACATCAGAAATTATAATTTTTTTATGGACAAATGATAAATCCACAGTTCAAAAAGATTGTCGCAACTGTATTGGCACTTAATGGATATAACAACTTTGTTTATCATCTATTAAATTAACTTTTAGTATATTATGAGAGAGTAAGGTATGTAAATACCTTATGTATAATTAGGTATAATGTATTGCCAATTTCTCATACTACATTTAAGATTGACAATATGTAAATGCTAGAATGTTATGTAAAAAAACATTGGTTTCTCATATAATAATTATTAATAATTACCATTATAAAATTTGATGTATCATAAAATTATAGAGTATTTTTTTTTAACTTTCACAACATAAACAAGCACCATATCAATTTCACCATGAGATTTCATAATAGTTCAAGTTTTACATAACAATAAAACTTGTATTATTATGCAGAGACGATGCACAGCATCTGTGAGAGCGCGTCCACTTCCCTTGTAGCATTTCCGGTCAATTTCTAATGTTTCCGCTCCGTTTCAGCCAATCAGCGTTAAGTAAAATGTCACGTGGTCACAGGGGATCGCTTGCGGTGCGCTTGCACCATCTTGCTTCATAGAAGTCTCTCACCAGGAGATCTTAATGGGATGCTGTGCATCGTCTCTGCATAATAATACAAGTTTTATTGTTATGTAAAACTTGAACTATTATTTGGCATGTGACGATGCACAGCATCTGTGAGAGACCTGTTTATAGCTCCTGGTGACCACGCTACGACGCTATGTGATGAAGATTCAGATTAAAATAAAAACATATCTGCAACTGAAATATATAAGAAATAATATTGTGCTTTCCTTATAAATCATTAATGATGATTAACACTTAACACTATAAATATGCGCTATAAGCTTTTAGAATGCTTTAAGCATTCGTGAACAGAGATATGAATATCAATTTATAATTAATCAATCTATGGAACTGGTTCAAAGTTTAGCAAAGGTCTGATTCTGATGGCTAAGACCCACCTACCACTAATTTGCTTTTGATAAAACTTCGCAAAGGTATTTTGTCTTTGCCCGTTACCCCGAGCAAGGACTTTACCCAATTTCCTATAATTGTTTGCGAGACACCCTGATTAGGGCCTCGTATTGAAATAACTATGGCATTATTGCATTTCGCAATACGTTATTCGGTCCCCAATTTGGTTACTTCGAATCCAATAATTAGGGCATACATTACTATTATTTACTATATTTAATATCCAACCCGATCATTGCCTGTACAAACATATTGTATCAGTCATTGAACCAAACGATGGGTTTAATGTACAGTAATTTCTCTTCTCACCATATTCAAGAGATTTTTATGTGTGAGCTCATGTGCAAGCCTTCCTGACGCTAGGAGGAGCACATGCTAATTTGGCCAGTTCGCCGGCAACTAGTTAATTAAGCCGCTTTGAATCAAATGTTCTCTACTTTAGGCCTTCGAAGTGAAATAGCTTTCAATATTACTGTAATCCAAGAAATTCTAGTTTAAATTTGAATAATTATTAGCTCGTTCAAAACTTAAAACAACTGATTTGTGCTACAAAATAGTAGGATAAGCTAGTAACATTTTTACAAAAAATAGATGGCCCAAAAATTTAAATAAACCTACACTACTCTGATGTTTATAGGCAAAATGATTCGTTCCACATCACCTGATTCATCTATACAATACTGGGTATATTTGTGACGAACATCCTCCTCAACAAAATCCAAGTAAAGATATTCCGGTTTCAGACCACTCTTAGCGACATTATTACAACTCCAATTTTCAAGAGTTTAAAAACTAACAGTCCTACACTTGAGAGGACGGTAAATCGATGGTCTGATCTATATTTAGATACCTGATCCCACTTTTGGATTTTTTATCGATGTACCGCGTGACCGACGATGTAGATCTAGTAACCGAAAAACTTTCTTCCGCATTGACGTTACCTACTTACTAACACCCCTTCTGCAGAGTCCGTCGTCACGTATTTCCTTAATACCATCGCGATTAGATCTATCTGAGGAATACCGACCTGATGGAATATTTGTGTAAAAGCTAGTTGAAGAATTTGTCAATCGGACCTGTACGTCCTTTTCAGACAGTCTATCCGCAATATTGTTGAATTTGTCTAGAATGTACTCAGCAGAAACTGAAATACACCATGTATCCAACAGTGTCAAGCGCTGGGAAGTCATCCCGAGTATAACCATGGATCGCGTCCCACCATCTTTCTGTACAAACGAAACGACTGTGCGATGTCCAGCCGTAGCGTTACATGGCGACCCGTCGAAGTAGTCGTTGAATCGCTTGAAAACTAATTTCCCATTCGATTAATATGAAATAAAAATAACCATATTATTAATTTTAATTCATAATTTAATAGTTCCCACTAGTGGCCACTGATACTTGACGTATGGAGGGCAGACGGAAAACTGTCATCGTTTTATTTATTCATTTATTGAAATAAGATACACCTCTGGCTTATCACTATGCACTTATACTATAATTTAAATTCACAGTACTTATTATTCTATGTGAGTCGCCTTTTAGAGTATACAACAATAGAAAATAAATATGTTTTAATAGGTTTTAGAAAACTATTAAAACTTGTACTACGCCTACTGATATGCTTCAATGCATCCAGGATTGCAAACAATTCCTTATTGCAGTGCCTGACGTTGTGAGGTAGTCTAATTGTGCTCCCCACCCGTAGTAGGCTGCATCAGTGATTACCCACCGCTGTTTGGTGGCAGAAATAGACTAAGCGGTACCAAACCAGACGGCGCCTCGCAGTCTGGAAAGTTTTCTGGGGAACCGTTGTAGGTGACGGCTGTGTAGGCGCCTTCTTGGTTGAAAATTTTAGAGTTGATGGTCCGCCCCAGTGTCTCGAGTTTCCAGGGGTATATTTACCTATGACTGCAGCAGATTTACCAACTGTCCCACTATCAGGAATTCGTCCAAGTAGACGATTATCCACATTCCTTAGTTCGTCAGCTATGAAAAAACTCTTTGGTGCGCATAACAGTCCGCACTCATCATCTGGAGACACCAGTCTCAGAGATCGCTGATGACATTCTGCAGAAGCATTGACGACAAAAGGCCGAGTCACAGACATCCCGAGCACACATTGATGGTATTCCATAACTACCTCAATTCATTGCGACATGCCGGTTGACTCGATTGGTATCCGACCGGCGCGGCATAGTATTCTCTGTGATGGGTAGACCAACAGTTTTTGGAGGTAAATGGCAGGCGCATTCTCGTTATCGATTCGAGAAGGGTAAAGTTGTATTGAGACCCTCTATTACGAAATGCTCAGTATCATCCCGGAGTTCGGTACCTATGCCCGGTATGGCGATAGGCTCGCCCCCCATCACATCGTGGGACGGAGACACGCTCGGCGAAATGTGGGTGCACTAGCGACACCTCCGCCCACTCCTTCGGGGAATACAGGCGTGAGTGCGTATGAACCGGCGTAGTAGCCTCTGTGATGGAGATCAGCAGAGGTTTGGAGGTAAATGGCAGGTGCATTCTCGTTATCGATTCGTTATCGATCCGAGAAGGGCCAGGAGCCCAAAGCGCCAGGCCACTCCCTGCGATACGCTCACAGGAAGCCTCCGTAATATCCGTTCCTGCATGGACGAGTTACTGAGTTATTGATCGCCTTTTGTTTGTCTGAGCATTCCTCACAAAGAATTACATGTATCTTGCAGGAAAATGCTTGGCGATATAGATTTGAGTTCGCGTTACGATTAAGCTAAATCCGAGGTCCCGGGTTCGATCCCCGGGTCGGGGAAGGTCCTACGGAGCCCAAAGCGCCAGGCCACTCCCTGCGATACGCTCGCAGGAAGCCTCCCAAAATCCGCTCATGCGTGGTCGTCTCTCGGTTGTACCAAGGTCCAATTCACTTATCGGTGCCACTTGTTATCCGGAGGACGAAATAATCCCGTTCCCAATCCGATTACTATTCCTTTCCTTTAAGGTTGTCAACACGCCCATGATTCTTCTGGTATTGTGGGTGTACATGGGCGGAATACATATATTTGTAGCTAAGACTGATTAACATATATCTGGAGCTTGGTTTGACAGCAACGCTTAGAGAATGCTAGAAGCTATGTTGTATCCAGGGAGCTTAACATAAGCCACTCGAGTTAACTTGTTCACACTCTTTAACGTGAAATAGTACAAGTTTTACGTAACAATAAAACTTCTATCATTAAGCAGAGACAATGCACAGCATGTGTCTCGCAAGTTCTTATTAGACAACTCGTTCAGCAAACGCTCCCGATGATTTTCTATCTTCTCTGCTCGTTTTCCGCAAACAACGTACACCACTTCTACCTTATTATGACATTTTTAAATCAGGTTAGAATAACCTAGATATTTTGTTAAACACGGTCGAAGGTGATAAAAACTGTGTTCGAAGCAGCTGCCCAACCGACTATTTGTTGTAAATTATAATTTAGGAATTCACGATGTGCAAGTAGGGCTTTGATTAGTGCCTTCACGATCCTCTCTGAATTAACCATGTAAAAGATTAAAAATTGTTAGGGGTAAGAACCCGTAACAATGTCTCAATGATGAACCCCGGCGGTGCATTATAAGTTTTAGGGCGTCTGAGTACAACACATTCCTCCAAACCGAATTGCCAATTTGTTGGAGGACTTGTGAGTTGCTTTACATGATCATATTAAATAAGCCCAAATTTAACTGCAGTGCATCAACCGGATAATTAGCGATAACTGCGGCAAGCCGATTAAATATAAAAAACGTTGCATACTAGTGTAGGGCAATAGCATAGATGCGTCAGTCGCGGGTACCCGCGAGACGTGTTACGATCCGCCGTGGACACCGAACCGTATTTATGCAACAATAAAGCTCACTTTATAAGCTAAATATTCAATTTGTGACTTACCTACCACGTCGATTTCGCTTTACCTGAGTCTGAAAATATTCAGATATCTGCGAAGCTTGAATCGCTGGAGACGCTCAACGTCGAAGATCGTCGCTCGCGCAGAGTCGGAGACCTATCCTGGCGCTCCAATAGCTATTAACGGCAGCAGCAGCGGCGCGGCGGTGCAGCGGCGCGGTCATCCGCCGGCAGGTTGGCCCCGTCGTCAACCGTGCGCCCGGAATCACCATACTTGTGATTACTCATAACTAAACATTAGTTAACACTACCCACCGAAACACTGCTTTTTCCACTGCCGATATCACTATTTATTGATACTAAAAAATTTAAAACTATATTTTTAAGCAAAAAATTGACCATTATAATTAAAAAATTTAAATATAATTATGATAATTTATTTTGCAATTATCAAAATCAAATATTATTTCGCAATCGATGTTGCTTCTTTCAAGAAAAATGACGCTATGAAGCAAGATGGTGCAAGCGCACCGCAAGCGATCCCCTGTGACCACGTGACATTTTACTTAACGCTGATTGGCTGAAACGGAGCGGAAACATTAGAAATTGACCGGAAATGCTACAAGGGAAGTGGACGCGCTCTCACAGATGCTGTGCATCGTCACATGCCAAATAATACCTCATTTGTGATACGAGATTTATTCACAGACCAAAGATATAAAAATAGACATTGCAAGTACTTCAATCTGTATGAAAGCACATGTTCATGTTGCATAAAAAATGTAGTACCTGCTTTAATTTAACCAGCTTTAAAATTTATTTAGAGAATTTATTACAATACACTGAAAAGTACTTTCAGATTAACATATATGGAGGAGCATATATGTCGTAGATAGAGGGTGTCCTTAGCAGGGTGCTCCTAATCCCCCAAGGGCAACAGCCATTAAAGGCACTCTAAGGGTGGCTCCAGCACTTACACACATACTCAGGATGCCCCAGGACCATCGCACATGTGCTGAAAAAAGCCATTGCAGGTTTTATAGTCAATATAAAATTTTATTAAGGCCTGAATCCAATAGTTGTTGGCGAAAAAAAGGTTAAAACTCAAAAGGCCGGTGAGACTGGTGTAACCAACCCTTAGACCTGCTAGTATTTAAAAAAATGAATATTGTCTATGTATAAAAGTTAATACTCAAATTATATGAAAAAACACTCAAAATTTATTACTGTTTGTTAAGTTTAACTATTTACACATTTGATTCAATATTTCATATATTTACTTCATATGCAAATATTTTGTTTGTGACAAATGAATAATGAATTGGTTTCGAAATGTACCAAATAAAAAAAATTACAACAAAAACAATATTATCGAATTCATTACTTGATTAAAGTTTATGGTGAATGTTAGGAAGTAAATCATGTAATAAATCAAATCGCAAATTGATAACAATGTTACTATTATTATTATTTTTTAGATAAAGTGTTATATTTGTTTCACAATAGGATAGTTGACTTGAGATTTTTTTATTATTTAAATCACAAAGTTACATTGCCAAAAATATATTGCAGAAAGATTTTTATAAATTAATGAGTTAGAAGCAGTTTAAATTTAATGGTACTCGCCATATGGCAGACAACACAAACCTTAATGTCTGCCAGCCTCCGTGGTGCAGTGGGCGAGTTGCCGGCTGCGAAACGAGAGGCCGTGGGTTCGATTCCCACACTGAGACAAATGTTTGTATTATTACTGTGTAAAATTGTCTTGAGGGACATATCCATAGGCCGAAATCCCCTTCCCCTTCCCAACCCCTTAATTATCCCTGCCCTTTTAGGTCGGCATCCTATTAGGTGGGCGTACATGGGTGGTGGAGATTGCTTACCATCAGGTGACCCACTTGCTCGTTTGCCGGTCTATGCTATAAATATTCCATGATGGAAAAACCTAATATCACTATCCGACCCGGGAATCTAACCCGAGACCTCAGCGTCAGCCTCAGTCGTAACGCATACGAATTACAACTGCCACCGAGGCAGTCAAGTATCTAAAATCCAACATAGAAAACTACCTTATTGTTACAAATGCAACAGATTCAACTTCGAACTGCTTATATTCATATATGATATTCCAATATGTTTGTTGTGCCAGTTGTGTTAGCATTTTGCATTAATTGATAAGATTATGTTTAGCATGCATAATAGCGGTCGGTATTTTAGGACTGGTGTTAAAAATTCGTATGTCGAATTTTGCCGAGTCACTGTGATTCAACGAAGCAGCGATGTTGGTAGTGCGCGTGCTTCTACAACACTTATAATTCAGTAAACACAGGTGCGCCTTACACGATACATGTAATATTTTGGCGCAATTAATTAAAAAAACAGTGTTATAACTGATTTAGTATATTAATATAAACGCTAAATAATGCTGTAGTGTGCGTTTAAGTGATATCAGTGTTTTAGTGAAAGCAATATAATTTTATAGATCTAGTTTGTATTTAATTGCCCAAATGAAGCTAGATGTGGTGCAGTTTCAACCAAGTGCATTCCGTTATGCAACAAACAGTTGTTCAAGGCATGGAGGTAAACATTAATTGTTTTTAATTAGAATATAATAAAAACATACCAAAGATGGCTCTTTATGTACCAATAGGTCGACAATGATATTACAATATCCAGAAGTCTAATAGTGAAAAATAATTGCTGTATACTTAAAAAAATTGTTCAACCTGTACTGACAACCCTTTACTTCTAACATTTTGTAAAATAACTTAATTTTTTTTTAACAACAATAGAACCGGTTTAAAAAATGGGAAAATTAAAATTTGTCGTAATCTTATCTGTGCTCAATAATTAAATTGTAGTCGGTTTTTATGTCTGTTTTTTAAGAACACAGATTTATAGCTTTGAAAAGGAAATGGTCCTTCAAAGCATATGTTTCCGGAACATTACTTCCTAACTTGAAAGTTGGACTGATATTTCACATTTTACATACGGAAGCCTAGTTGGCTCAAAAGGCGCGTTGTAAAAAGGCGCCACACAAGCCCACACCACAAGTGAAAAGTAAAAATTTATTAAAGGGTTCTTATTGTCCCATTCGCAAAAAATGCTAACCATTATATATTTGTGAGTTTTTTAAGTAATTTATCTCAAACGCTGGAGAGAGGGGCGCCACATCAAGTATCTGCCCGGAAAAATTGTAGATCCGGGGCTGATGAGATCTTGCGCACGCATACACCATTTATGATGAGACTTAACACCTTATGTCTCGGGGTGACGATCGCAGTCCAGTGTCATGCAGTGCTTTGTTATTTAAAGCTCTGTGTGGCGTTGCTTCTGTTTATGAGCAGGCGTGGCGCTTACCATCAGGCGAGCGACCTACTCGTCTCGTCATTCAAGCTAATAAAAATAAAATAAAAAACAATACTTCTCGCATAATTTTTTTGTTGTTAAAAAGTTATAATTTCACTATTGTTAGTGAAAGAATTATCAAAATCGGTGCATAAATGACGGGGTTTGAATCTCTCATCCCCAATTTCACCCCCTTACACCTCCTCTGGTTTCGTCTATAGAAAAAGAAATAAACTGTTATTATGGTTCATACCTATTAATGTGGTACGAGTATTATTATGAGATTAGATTTTCCTTTTATTGCCTGCCTCGGTGGCGCAGTTGTAATGCGTACGCGTTACGACTGAGGCTGACGGTGAGGTCTCGTGTTCGATCCCCGGGTCGGGTACGAATAATATTGGGTTTTTCTATTACGAAATGCTCAGTATCAGCCTGGAGTCTGTAATTTGTGCCCGGTATGGCGATGGGCTCGCCCCCTAACACATCAAGGGACAAAGATACGCTCTGCGAAATGTGGGTGTACTGGTTACACCTCTGCCTACCCCTTCGGGGATTACTGGCGTGAGTGCGTATGTATTTTCCTTTTATAAAATAATAATATTATTAATGATATCTGCGTGAAGCAGCCTTATTGTTGGTTACAATGTCCACTCGTTGCAGTTTTGCATAGTCATCTCGGTTTAATTACAAGGTAATTATTCTGTTTACTCATTTTATATGTACAATAACTTTTACTTGCGGCTCCGCGTGAATATCTTTATCCGGATCAACCCCCGCCCTTCTGAAAGCATTTCAACGCCTAAGGGGTTGATTTCGATAAGCGAAAAATCACGACATACATATTTTTCCTGTGTTCTGTGGTTTTTACTTACATATATATTAACAGGAATACTCCTATGATGTTTTGAGTAGAAATTACATTTCATTCTTTTAGGAGTTTAATTCCGAAATACCTTACCTTATTCCTTGTATATCTACATCATAAATGGAACCGCTGCAAAATTTCCGCTTTCTAGGTCCCAGCGTTTGGGCATCCCATTGGGGGTGGTATTTTTCTTTAAATTAAAATGGGACCAACTTTAAGAAGTTCCCTATCGAATATAAAAATAATTGGATCACGCTGTGAAAAGATATCCGTGGCCATACATTAAAAACTATCCAAGTGTGAGTCAGAGTCGCGCACAAAGGTCTCCGTACCATTAAAATTAATACTTACCTATACTTTTTCTACTATTTTTAGAATATTCACTATAATAACAAATATTCTGTGGAACAGTCGGTTTCCTATTACGGGCTCTAAAAATAGATGTAAATTTTAACTTTAAATGTAGGACAGACAGACAGCTAGAAGGCGCGGCGCGGCGCGACGCGACGCGTAAACATTAGCACCCTTTCGGTCCGGAACCCTAGAAAAGATACGCATAGAACTGTGAACGTCCTGTTCTTTTATTTTTATCGTTTAAATATATCGTTCTAACTACAATCAAATATTAAAAAGATTCCGTTATATACTAACATACGTATGAAGCTAATAAAAAGCTATTAAAAAGTTATGATAGTAAACTCAGTAGCAGTAATTGACTTCAAGCGTCAGAGTGGTAGAGCCATGCTGTAGACGAATTTGTCTACAGCATGAATGGGCCGGCTCGTCCGGGTCGTTAACACTGTCTCACAGAAAACCGACGTAAAGTAGCAGCTTGCTGCTGCGTTTCATACGGTGAGTGAGATATCCGGAGGCCCAAATCCCCTTGCCTTCCCAATCCCTTAATTATCCCTTTCTATAAGGTCGGCAACACGCCCATGACTCTTGGTATTGTGGGCGTACATGGGCGGTGTTGATCACTTACCAGCAGGTGACCCACTTGCTCGTTTGTCGGCTTATGCAATAAAAAAAAACTTATTACTTGGGTATAATAATTAAAGTAGTAATACGGATCGTGTAACAATGCAACTTGCAAGTTAGTTTGATATAAAAATATATTTCTCTGCAATGATTTATTTGTTAAATGTTTGATTATGCTACTGACGAGAAAAAAAAACGCAAATAAAATTGATGATAAACTGAACGATGAAACGAAATTTTCCAAAGCTTGTTTTAAAAAAGATTAGCAATTTTGCAAGTAAGAATTACTGTTGTAAATATCTTATATTATGACAAAATAAAACTAAGACAAGCAGTCATAACTCAAGTAGTACGCCATTTACTAACAGGTGGCAAGTCCTTCGTATGCTAGAGGCCGTCTGGGACTGGGTTGGTACCACCGCTTTGTCTATTTCTGCCGCTAAACAGCAGTATTGTGCACTGTTGTTTTCCGGTTTGAAGGACATTGAAGCCAGTGAAATTACTGGGCATTATGAGACTTAACACTTTATGTCTCGGGGTGACTAGCGCAGTCCAGTGTCATGCTATGTTATTTAAAGTTATGTGTGGCGTTGCTTCTGTTAATGAGCAGGTGTGGCGCATACCATCAGGCTAGCGACCTGCTCTTCTCGTCATTCAAGCTAATAAATAAAAAAATGATTTGAATCAACGATTTTTATCAAGTGTTTTTTTTTTAATGAAAATCGATCTGAGGGTGCCCCCAAATCTCGAAATCTCATACAATTTCAAGCCTATGTACTAAAAAAAGCTCATCGTTGGACCCAAATAGATTTGCCGCCCGGCCTCCCATTAGACTTGCCGCTCCGGGCTACGGGCTTATTCCGCCACGGCAAATATTTATCCACAAGAGTGCAAAGTGGCGAAGTACATCTATTCCACAGAGAGCCATATAATTATGCCGAATTTGCCTCAAAACATATATCACAAACCTTCGTGTATTTTCTTTATTTAAGCACACTTTTATTAATTTGAACTGTAAGTATAACAGTTATATTAACATTTTATGAATTCTTTTTATAAAACTCTTCATGATCACCTATTTCTTTTAATAGAAAACATTAAAAAATCTATCGTAAATATAATTATAATTTATTGCACATCAGATAGTGTTGCTCGCTATATTTTAATATTGTCATATCCATGAGTATTTCTTATCAAATAATTTATGTTTATATGTATAAAAAAATAATAAGACTTCGGTTTTACACTATCGAAATTAGTGATTGGTGAACATTTTCCGACATTCACAGGAACATATTATATATATAATTGGAAGTACCTAGTACAATAAATATTTAATTAGGGAACTAAATTAGGAATCTTAAATTGTATGGACAAAATTAAATAATGTTTGTAACTCCTGATCCGGACTAACCCCCTAAAACATTGTTGTGCTATGTAATCTTTTAAAGTTTGTATGTGTGCCCTTAAAACACATATTACATTAAAATCTATATTCACACGTGAAGAATTCATACTTATTTAATATGAACATCTTCCAAAAGGGGCGAGTAAGTCCGTCTATTGAAGGACAATAGTCTATTTTTAAAATATTAATTTAAACACAACAATCAATGTTTAGTAACTTTCTTTAAGCGTATCAGCATTAAAGTGTAAAGGGAATGACACATATTCAACCCAATTCAAGTTTCAATAAAATATACCGGACTTGTCGTCATTGACCTTACCTAAACTTTTTTTCATATTCAGTGTGTTGTTTTGTAGAATACTTATTTTAAGTAATAACAGACTCCGTGGCGAAGGCAGCGAGTAGCCGGCTGTGAAGCTAGAGGCCGTGGGTTCGATTCCCATATCGAGACAAATTGTTGTGTAATCCACAAATATTTGTTGTGGGACCGCAAGTCCCTCTTAGTTCCTGATACCCAAGATACAGTTTAACCTAGTGTGGGGTCAGGACTATGTGTGAGACTGTTGGGTGTATTTATTATGATTCTGTTACACAGCTGACACAATGGAGACCGATGAGGACGCTTTGCGCAGTAACATGTTGGACGACATGCCGCCCATCAACTGCGATACTTCTATGGAAGGTTCTATGGGTACCGGCTCCAATGACATCGGTGATATGACTTTCTGCATGGGCAACTACATTAGCGATTTTATGAGAGTGAGTACATTTTTTTTTATAGCATGGGCCGGCAAACTAGCAAGTGGGTACGATACGCAGCAGGAAGCTGCTACTTTACGTCGGTTTTCTGTTAGACAGTGGTAACCACCCGGTAGGGCCGGCCCATTCATGATGGAGTCAAATCTGTCTACAGCGTAGCTCTACCATTCAATATTCTTCTTATTAAATTTGATCTTAAAAACCATTTGTTTTTTTCTAATCTTAGTTCGTTTCCTCGATTTTCGGTACAGACTCCCAAACCAGTTTCATAAAATAACGCCTTAAAAATTGTACCTGTCTATACAATTTAGCAGCGCAAACTTCAGTTTGCTTTCGTATTTCCATAATAGCTTGCCGAAGAGCACAACTTTGATTGTACTACTGTACACAACTTGGCAATCTGCGTCTGTTTTAGAGGTACGAACGCATGATGATGATTACCTAATACAATCATGTTACAAACATTAGCTTATGTATTTATTTTCCACTTATCTAACCAACAGATATTCATTACATACTCGTTCTAATTCGTTAAAAATGATGATTGCCAAAGCGCATAATTTACTCGTACTGTATCAAATAATTTACATGTAAATCAAAGAAAACTTATTTTATTTGTTCGTAATATCGTTTTGCGATCCTACTATAGAAAGGAAGGCACAATGGATGCAGAAGGACAACCTACGTTGTCATAAAGTGGCACCTGATCGCTCCTTGTTTGGACTTAGGAGTTTGAAGTAGAAATTTGATACACAGATATTTTGCCTACAAACAAAAGTTCATAATAAGGCCCCTGTGTTGGTTGACTTGCCTGTATTATCAGGCTAAATATTTTGATAAACAAAACGAAACTATCTCTCCGTTGTGATAGTAATATAATCAGACGTCAGCTGCTTATCAATATCAAAATATTATACAAATTTGAGAATATGTAATTGCTCTAAATCCCCAATGATACGTACCAGATATTGGAACTACGTCACTGTGATGATGCTTTGTACTGTGTACGTGGCACTTCTTATGGATGGCGTATCATAGTCTTAATTCTAAAAAATAAAATCATCAGCTGTATCGACGTCAGCTATGGCTCGGGGTTTTATTGTGTCGCCATTTTGGTATTCCCGGGACTCGGGAACACTGAATATCTTTATAAAATGCTTAGTATATTTAATCATAAACAATGTACCATCCACATTTGTAGTTATGTATGTTAGAGGTGTGTGGGTTAAGAGATTTAGATTTCTCGACACTAAACTCATGGTATGAGTTAATTAATGTAATATCTACGCGCCTTCGTCCGTGTAAGTCATTTTTGTGATAAAAACTTTTTCTTTTTCTATGTCGTTATGAGGTGTCAAAATTTTAAACAGTGAAATTCTGTTGAACGCTTTGATCTAGGCGTTGATGAAACCATATGAAACAATTAGTCAATCAGGAGTTAGGACTCAGTAATAGGTTCTGTGTAGATTTGGAAAACAAAGGATATACGAGTCGCTGAGGGATTACCTTAAAATTTATACATAATTGAAAAGCAAGAGTCCACGACGGCCAGACCTTCGTTATTTTATAAAAGCTGAAAATTTCTCAGAGCCTGTCCCCAACACAAGTAAGAACGATCAGCGAGTACGGAGTTGGGATTGTGGTTACTTGGGCAGGTAACAGGTAGTAAAGGTGTATAATAGTACCTCAAATTCGTAAAAGCACATAGCTTAACTTTTTTATATTTTCATCGGAATAACATTAGAAATCACGTCATCCATTGCCGGACATTTAGTACGGTTGCAACTCCCTGCCAGACACCCCTAAACTTTAATAAATTATTATAATAATTATACTTTCGTTATAGTATAAAAGCTGGGTTTTACATACGTTACTTAGGGACCTATAAAAAAATGTTAACTCATGATAGTTTTAATGGTTTTTATATCTCTCCAGACAGTCTGCTGCTGCTAAAGTAACGAAAGTATAATTATAATAATTTATGAAAGTTTAGGGGTGTCTGGAAGGGGGTTGCAACCATACTAAGTGTACGGCAATGGATGACGTGATTTCTAATGTAATTCCGAAGAAAAAATAAATAAGCTATATGCTTGAACGAATTTAAGGTACTATTTTATACACCTTTACTACCTGTTACCTGCCCAAGTAACCAAAATCCCAACTCCATACTCGCTGATCCTGTGTTGGGGATATGCTCTGAGAAATTTTCAGCTTTTATAAAATAATGAAGGTCTGGCCGTCGTGGGCTCTTGGGCTATCATTTATAGATGTTGACATTGCCCCGTTTACCTAATAAGCATACGTATAATAATTCATATTATTAGTATTTAATTGTAATAGAACAATGATGGACTTTAAACCGTCAATCACTAATACTTAATATTATTGATTTGGCGGTCGTGATAATAATATTATATCGAAGCGTGATCATAAGTGATAGCTTAATTATAGTGTTAGATATGGATTATATTATATATACTATTCAATATAATATAATACCGAGAATAAGTCACACATTTGACAGTTGGTTACGCACGGACGTTTATTTTCATACGACGTGGCCAGTAGCTGCTACTCTACCAAGCAGTCTACAACATACTCAACATAGTTATTACTAGTAAAAGATGCAAAGCTATAAATATTTACTATGATTAGATTTGAAATGCCTTGAATGTGCGTATTAATCATTCGTTTCAAAAGCAGGAGGTTGACATTTTTTACAGATAACATGACAACAATTTTTTTATACGTCTGCAAAATTGATAATATCAATCCAAGAAGGTGACGGACGTAGGTTCTAAGAATACTTAAAATAATTAAATTCCAATGGAAATAATAATAATACTTAATAAAAGTCTCCAAAAGCCTCATTAAGAGCCTCCACACATTAAATATGCCTGCCCATACATTACATCTTCATCAGAAGGCACAATCCTTAACACTTGTCGTATCACCCGGATTTTTTTATCATCATCATCTGTATCATCCACATTTGCCATATAGATCCTGTAGTGCTTTACAGGGAGGCATTGTCAAATATTAATAATACACCCAACAGTCACATACATAGTCCTGACCACACACTAGATTAACATGTATCGTGGGTATCAAGAACGACGAAGGACTTGCGGTCCCACAACACCCAGATCCGAAACAGATATTTGTGGATTACACAAACATTTGTCTCGGTGCGGGAATCGAACCCACGGCGTCTCGCTTCGCAACCGGCTACTCGCTCGTGGCGCCACGGAGGCTGTCAATGTAAAATGATATAAAATGTAAGGAATCTCCAACGTATTATCGTTCTTGGTACGTCGCGTCATCTGAATGTCGTTTTGGGGTTACGGGTAACAAAGATTAAAATTGTGCTTAGTCACGGTGATACCATACTCTATACTAGACACGTGTAGCTGAAGGTTATTCACCAATTTATGTGAATTCTTAAACAGAGTGATCGCGATGGGCATCAGCCTTGACGGGTATGAACAGGTTGAAGATTTACTTCGCTCCGTCTTTTTAACCTGTAGATCAACGGGCTGATCGTTGAACTTAGCAGCACCAGCATCGACAGCATGTCACATCGATGGAGTGTGTCAATAACATCAGCTATGCAGATGGTATGGTGCTGCTGAGTCCATCGATCGTTGCTCTGAGGCGGCTTCTTCGAGTGTGTGAAATATACCGTCATGTCATATTTGGTTGCATGGTCTCAGATAAAACACAAAAAAGAATCGGATAGAAATCATCGGTTGTTGTTAATTTTATTTTAGCTTTTCAAGCTTTTGTTAAGTTTATCCAGTTTTATTTTGATAATGAGGAGGTAAATGACTTATACCAGTTTATTGCTTTAATAAAGCCGTTATTGCATTAGTCATAACTAAATGATTATTAATTACTATGCACATTTCTTAAACTGTCAACAATATTTTCCGCATCTTGTTTACTCTCACGTGGGAAACCACAAGGTAAACCCAGTGCGTGCATATTATTATTTATTAACATAAATTACATTGAAATAGTTTACTGGCATTCCAAATATTCCCAAATATCTTGTGATTAAATGTGGTTTTTGAATGTCTTCATTATTATGATGTCGATTAATATCATTCGGTCAAATATATTTTTAAGAATTGCCACTAAAACATGGTCATTTCGACTCTACCAAACGAATTAATCACACAAGTTTATCATAAAGAAGAATCCTTCAAGGCTAGACAAGGCTGAATATTTTATTTATGTATAATTTACATCAGATTTTGCTTTGTCCATCCATATAATAATAATTATTGTTAGTAACAATGACATAAGATCTATGTATCATATAAATGTTATTATGTAGGATAGACCTACGCCAGACCTCAGGATTTATTCGCATGCAAGCGTGTCCAGTGGCCCAGCAGTAAAAAGTATCCGCCCACACTCCGACGATGGTGTTAGAGCTGCAGCGTACTCGGCGCATTGGCGAGGCATAGCCTTTCCTAACGATAGAGTGAAACTGATTTAAGTGCACTTCCGGAAATATATTCGAAGTGTTGCAATATCCCGGCAGCTACATCAACACCCGAAAGGAGTTGTTGTACTGGATGCGGAACTCACTGTATACTCGTACCGTCGATACACCGAACGCACTGTATGTCTTAAGTATGCGTTAAAGAGCGTCACCTTAACACGTTTAGTATAACGCGACGTGCAAATCTGCGTGGTAATTTATTACAGTCAGCGTTTGGCGTTGAGATTAATTTGTAAGGCGTATAGAACTGTTAATACCGAAGCTTTACCTGTCCTTGTGGGAGTACTTCCAGTTGATCTGGAGGTGTAGCGAGAGAGGATATGGACAAAAGCTTATGTCGCGTGAGCTCTGGAGAATCAGTAGACTTTTTAAACCGCGTTCAGAAATTTACAACGAACTACTAAATTAGTGGCAGTGTCGATTCTAATAAGGGGCGGTCTAATGGCCGTTCCCAATATTAATCTTCAATTTCACGATAGATAGCTATCGTCAAACATCCGTATTGTTCTATCTACTGCTTGGAATCGTCCCTATTTTATAGATATGCACGTCGGATACTATGATAGCAATAGATAGGCAGTTTATCTGGGCCCTCTTGTGCGTTATGTTCATACAAGCTGAGAAAGAGGAACTATCGTTTAATTTATGTTAGAAAATATGAAGATATGATTTAGATTAGAAATATAAGTTTTAATTTAACATTTATCTATAATTCTTATTTTTTACCACTGTAAATGAAATAATAATAACGAGAAATACTTATTATGTTGCAAAACACAATGTAATAACGAAACGTTTTACTGTCAATACATTACGGCTCTGAATACAAGTCCTTTGAACAAAAATCCCAAGCGAATTTGGGGGATTTTACTGAAGTGGGGAATTATTTTGTTCGCATTAACAAATATTTATATGTCTCTTGCACTTAATTTAATTATCAAAACGGTGCATTATTTTTATTTATGGGAATTTTAGATTTTTTTTATATTTTCTTTTAGATTTTTACATAATTTATTTAGTTTTTTGTATTGCAGTGCAAGTGCCATGTAAGCCTTGTATACTCATGGCTATTTCTTCAAAATGCGTTATTTATTTCGTTTTTTTACAGCCGAGGATATCTGTTTATCGGTCAAAATCTACCGATAAAGAAAAAACTAAATAACTTTATCGACCTATAGCACATAAAAAATATTGGGACGCTTGAACTGTCATTTTCATAGTGTTGTATATCTGTAGTCAGCTATCAGTCCTCTCATCAGTAGACAGCAATGAAGAATAGGATTACCTATCATTAGTAAGTTTATTGGGACGGTAAAACGGAAAATAGATAAAATTTTCTATCGCCGGTATAGCAAAACTAGAGACAGACAGAATATAGGGAACGGCCATAAATCAGTATGTCCCTTCGGTTAGCGATAGCCTAACAAAAACTTGCTAAAATTTTTTCACTGTGTTTCACAATTTCTTACGGAACATGACAACTTTAAGTGTAAGCTGTTCTCTGATTCGCATGCGTGCCCATGCTCTACACTTGACTGAGAGTACGAACAGTCCGCATATCATATACTTTGGGAATGTAGTCTTTGACATGATGAGCGTAACATTATGTTAGACAGTATGCAAATAACTGCCTCGTTGGCGGAGCTGTAATGCGTAAGCGTTACGACTGAGGCTTGACGCTGAGGTCTCGGGTTCGATCCCCGGGTTGGGTAAAAGTGATATTGGGTTTTTCTATTACGAAAAGCTCAGTATCAGCACGGAGTCTGGAATTTGTGCCCGGTATGGCGATAGACTCGCCCCCTATCACATCATGGGACGGAGATACGCTCGGTGAAATGTGGGTGTACTGGTTACACCGCTGCCTACCTTTTCGGGGATTACAGGCGTGAGTGCGTATTTATTTATGTTAGTATGCAAATAACATTATGGATCATTCGTGGAGACTAGGGAGCAATTTTCGTGCGTTCCGGTGTTTATGCCATGCCTATTATAATTGGAATCAAGTATAACAGCGCACGTGATAGGACCCCCTTAATGACATCCGTGGTGCTTTACGTCTGGTTTCTCCAGTTGTACATGTCTTTACACTTGAGATTAATACCTGCTTAGTTCATTTTATTGTCTCCCTCTTTGCAACGAAGAGAAATGGAAAAAATATATTATGATTAAAACTAGACGGGCTGTTTAGAAGTAAAATCGCGTCGCCAAACGCTCGGTTTGACGGCTTATGGCCGTTCCCTATATTCTGTCTGTCTCTAGTTTTGCTATACCGGCGATAGAAAATTTTATCTATTTTCCGTTTTACCGTCCCAATAAACTTACTAATGATAGGTAATCCTATTCTTCATTGCTGTCTACTGATGAGAGGACTGATAGCTGACTACAGATATACAACACTATGAAAATGACAGTTCAAGCGTCCCAATATTTTTTATGTGCTATCTGTCGATAAAGTTATTTAGTTTTTTCTTTATCGGTAGATTTTGACCGATAAACAGATATCCTCGGCTGTAAAAAAACGAAATAAATAACGCATTTTGAAGAAATAGCCATGAGTATACAAGGCTTACATGGCACTTGCACTGCAATACAAAAAACTAAATAAATTATGTAAAAATCTAAAAGAAAATATAAAAAAAATCTAAAATTCCCATAAATAAAAATAATGCACCGTTTTGATAATTAAATTAAGTGCAAGAGACATATAAATATTTGTTAATGCGAACAAAATAATTCCCCACTTCAGTAAAATCCCCCAAATTCGCTTGGGATTTTTGTTCAAAGGACTTGTATTCAGAGCCGTAATGTATTGACAGTAAAACGTTTCGTTATTACATTGTGTTTTGCAACATAATAAGTATTTCTCGTTATTATTATTTCATTTACAGTGGTAAAAAATAAGAATTATAGATAAATGTTAAATTAAAACTTATATTTCTAATCTAAATCATATCTTCATATTTTCTAACATAAATTAAACGATAGTTCCTCTTTCTCAGCTTGTATGAACATAACGCACAAGAGGGCCCAGATAAACTGCCTATCTATTGCTATCATAGTATCCGACGTGCATATCTATAAAATAGGGACGATTCCAAGCAGTAGATAGAACAATACGGATGTTTGACGATAGCTATCTATCGTGAAATTGAAGATTAATATTGGGAACGGCCATTAAGCGAGAGAGGCAAAGGGAGCTATTAGACGGTTACGAAGAAATGACATTAAAATGATTTTTGCCCGTTTTCTCTCTGAGAGTGTGACTATACGATGTTTTTTTTTGTAAGTGAATTTCAATAATTATACAATATGTTTAACATGTGTGTTGAATTTATGTAAGAAACAAGAAATAAATAAAAAACATATTTTATTTTAGCCCTCAGAAGACTTCTTCGTTCTTTGAGAATAATTTTTACAATACCCTAGTATGCAATTCAGCATTTTCGTAAATGTACTATTTCCACCCAATATCTGAAACACAAACATTACACTTACCTTTCATCTACTAAAATTCACTTTAAATAGGTAAGTACCTATTCCCGCTTTGGCGGTTCTATTTTTGTTGTGTTTCTATATTCTACATTAACGCTTCGGTTGCGCTGCTTGCTCATAAACTAATTCTAGTTATGAGTAACCGAAATGGTAATATTAAGACGGCTGTTTGGTTTTGTATTAGTATTCATTCCCATTAAATACTATTTTCGAAGAAAATATAGATATAATAATGAGATAGTAAAGTTTGTTACCTTAAAATATATGCACGTAATTATTGGCAACGTCATAATGTACAAATTCGTGTTATTTTGTTGAATTCAACGTTGGAATAGCCTCAAATGACAACAACCGTTCCTGTCGCTCGCTCGCTGTCGACTAAATGAGTTGCGGTCAATTGACCGTAACTAAGTGCTCACTTTCTATGTACTAGACAGCCGGTCTAGTAGTATACATTAAAGTCTTTTGGTCTTATTCATAATAAGTTATCGGAGCTTTATAAGGCCGTTATTAGATGATTGATAAAAATTGTTATTCATAATCGTTCAATAACGCTAAAACGCTCATTAACTCTCCTATAAAGTGTCACTATTTTATAGAAGGTATAACCCTTCTATAAACCTATTTTAAGTGTTTTATAGTGAAAAACATGGCCGACATCGGTCAGCTGTTTCATATTTGACGTATAATTTTACGTCTACTGTATTTTTTTTTATTTATTACTTTTTCTTTATTTATAACGGCTTCGCCCTATTATACATTTCGCCAATGACAAGTACTATATTATATATTTTCAACTCTTCCCAAGAACGACGAAATATCAGCGCAAGGTCGATCAATACCCTTGATCAAAAATCACCTAAATTCCCTATTTTTAATGTTTCCTTACGCTATTCATCATCGTAAATGATTATTGCATAAACCACACCACTTTTATACAACAAACACAAGTTTAAACTAGTTAAGGATATAATTAAATCAAGAGAGCCACCGCACTGTCAGAATTCCCGCCGTCAATTTTCTTTTTATTTAGTTTGTTTCCTGTCTTTCCAGAGACAAACCATATTAAAATCATTCAATCAATCAATCATTTTCTGTAAACTGGCAACTTTGTGTATGATAAACCTATTTTAGTTATCGGAGCTTTATCAAACGATTATGAATAAAGAATTTTATTGAACGTTCTATAGACTTAAAATAAGTTTTAACTAATGAAGGTTTATACCTTCGATAAGCGTTTTATTATGAATAAGACCCTTTGTGTATCACGCATGTTGCGTGTGGATGGCGGATGTCCGGCAACCGTACGATGTGCGGTTGTGAGGACTGAGTATGTCTTTGTTTTATCGTCTGATCTTTTTCGTACATATCCCGGTATTTGGTAAATACGACCGACCTGTCAACACTAGCTGAGTACTAACCCTGTAAGATTAATAACTTGTTATGTAGTGGTACAATGGTGTATAGAAACAATGTATTATTTCTATAATTTATAGCATGACATAGCAATTTTATGTATCTGACATAATTCTGTTAATGGTTCTCGTTAAAATGTTTTCCTCTATTTGCGTTTGTAGATTTACGTAATTAAGTATTTAACAGCTCGATTTTACTTTATTGAAGTATGTTTACGTTACCGAATAGGGAAAATGCGCCGTTAGATTGGCGGTATTGTACAGGCAGGTGTAACCCTTTAGTCACTGCAGGAAGTATCTCAGGCTCAGAAGATACCTCCCTAGCTCTCGCAACGACTGAAAAATCCTATCCTGCATTACCACCTTCGGAGCTGACAGCTACGATGAAACGGTACTTAATGTTGCGTCTGTTATAGTTGTTGTAATTCCCGAAGGTGTAGGCAGAGGTGTAACCAGTACAGCCACATTTCGTCGAGCGTATCTCCGTCCCATAATGTGATAGGAGGCGAGCCCATCGCTATACCGGGCACAAATTCCAGACTCCGGGCCGATACTGAGCATTTCGTAATAGAAAAACCTAATATCACGTACCCGACCCGGGGATCGAACCCGAGACCTCAGTGTTAGCCTCAATCGTAACGCGTACGCATTACAATTGCGCCACCGAGGCAGTCAGAACGTTTTACAATATGTAAAAAACCCTGTCCGATCCGAAAGCGGCATAAAGGTATCCCAATGACATTACAGAGAAAAATAAAAATAAATATTATACTTGAAAATAAAAATGTTATTGTATTTTAAAATGCACGTTATTAGTACCCAGATTACAAGAATTTCCCTAAAATCTAGTAAATTTTTAAAATGTGACAACACGTCATCGCTGGCACGTGTTATCCGCATCCTTTGACAAAAAACCTACAAAGAACAACGCGCGCCGCGCCGTGCCGCCCAGTATTGCCATGTAAACTTTCTCGTGTAATTAAATTTTATTAAATTATATTTGGCGTATATTTTTTTACTATTTATCCAAAAAGGATTACATCAATAGAATCTTATCTCGATACCTAATAACACCTTCACGGATCGGACAGGGTTTTTTTTACATATTGTATATAAAAGATATTAACTAATAATGTTTTGTTTTGCTTCAACAGATGATGTTCACGATGAGATCCCACCACATGTTGACTGACGTAGTGCTAGAGGTTGGGAATGAGCTGTTCCACGTACACAAAGTGGTGTTAGCAGCAGGGAGTCCGTATTTTAAGGTAAGAGTTCATCGTTGTCTTTTGATACGTAAAGATTTAAAAGGTTACTGGATTTTTCTTTTTTTTATAAGCTTGTGAAAATTATTTTGTGGCTCGACCGATGGTAACCGCCATAAGCAACACCACACATAACCTTGAGTTAAAAAGCACTACATGGCATTGGACTGCGCTCGTCACCACTCGATATAAGATGTTGTCTCATAATGCCCAGTCATTTTACTGGCTTCAATGCTTTCATACAAATCGGTCCAGCCGTTTCGGAGGAGTATGGGAACGAACATTGTGACACGAGAATTTTATATATTAGATTAGACTTAACATCTAATATATCGGGTTGATGAGCGTAGTGCAGCGCAATGCAGTAGATACTCGTAAGTACTTTGTAATTTAACGTTCTAGTTGGTGTTGCTCCTATTTATGACGAGCGTGCACTTACCACTTGCTAGTGGTAGAGCCACGCTGTAGACAATTTTGTCTACAGCATGAATGGGCCGGCTCGTCCGGGTCTTCTTTTGTATTGTGGGCGTACATGGGTGGTGGAGATCGCTTACCATCAGGTGACCCACTTGCTCGTTTGCCGGCCTATACTATAAAAATAAAATAAAAAAAAACCATCAGGTGAGCCACCTGCTTGTCTCGTTATTTAGCTGTTTTCTTTATTACTATACGTCTACTCAAGAAGATTGACAGCCTTCGTGGCGCAGTGGGCGAGTCACTTGTGAAGCGAGAGGCCGCGGTTTCGATTACCGCACCGAGACAAGTGTTTGTGTGATCCACAAATACCTGTTTGGGGTCTGGGTCATTTCTTCCCCAAGGGTTTGATGTCAGGCAGGCGGCCGGTCGTAAAAACTACAAGCCTACTCTTACTGTAACATGTGCTAAATCATGTTTCACTGACCTCACTACGAGTTGGATAAGGGCAGGTGAAAAAAGAAAAAGACTTACTAAAGAAGATACCAATTATTGTTATGAAATATTATTATATAAATTATTAATTTATGGAAATACAATAATATTATGTATGCAAACGGGGACACAAAAACTATATATTTAATAACTAAAACAAGTTTTAAATATGTTGCTGCAGCCGTAGCCATTGTTTTGTAATTAAATATTGCAAATCATGCTACGCCACAGAATAATCCAATGAATATTTATAAGATCACGAGTCTGTCATCAGAAAACGTAGAGATGAGAGAATGGTGTTATAATAATATGATGTAATTATATTATAACACCTCCCTATTAAAAACAATAATTACAGTATAACATATCAGTAAGTCTGGGCAGTGGCGGATACAGGATTTTAGTTTGGGTGGAGCTTGACCCAAAATTAAAATAAAATGAAATTGATACCTACTTAAAATGGAATAAGTAGGGATAAACGATGAAATTAATTTGGTAGTATATAGTAGTACTAAAAAAGTAGGATAATATCAATATTAGTTTGAGATTTGTCAGTGGGCCCAAATGCTTTTGGGGGCTTGTAAACCTTAGCACTAGTGCAAATTGCTCACCCACGGTCGGTACTAAGATCTAGTGGCGAGTGACAACAAAGTGGGTAATATAAAAACCTTCATAAAAAATACATATGCGTGTCAACTTTCGTTGTGATCGGTCAAACGGTGCCGAAGTCTATTAATGGCAAACATGGTTTATGTTTGACATTAATAGACTTCTACATACATTTTTATACCTGGTGTAAGGAAACGCTTCTGAAAAGAAGATAGGAAGTGTTGGTGATTACAATCACGATAGCACTAAAAATTTCTCGAAATAAATCTATATTTTTTACTTTTTCACACACTGTCTTGTTTGGATCAATAATTACAATGACGTTTCATGCAAATAATAATTAAAATCGTATTTTTCTTGTAAATAATGTAAAACCGATAAAAAACAGTTGACGCTCTGAATCAGCTGTGCACTACGCGTTAAGACACTGCGCCACCAAAAAAATTACAAGTTTTATAAATCTTTATATTTATATTTCGTGTTATAAATATCGTCATATTTTTTAAGAAGATCATCTTCATCGAAGCAGTCACCAAATTCAGTGTTTGAAAGTCATGTTATTTGTCAAGTCATGATGTCATGTTCCAACACAAATGTTGTCAACTGTTGCTTGGAGAAGACCAACTCCATCGGAACAACAATTTCTGTGTTTGCAAGTCATGTTTCCAAATACTAGCAACACAATTGTTAACTAGTGCTTGGTGGAGCACGGATTTTAGTCACTAGGCACTGCCTAGTGCCTAGTACGTGCGTACACTGTCGTTTGTTTAATCAATTAATGTTAAAACGTCACACAAGATGGTATGGTGGTGTAGGTCCACAATGTGGCAGGTCCCACGTATGCTGTCTGGGTACCACCACCGCTTAGTCTATTTCTGCCGCCAAGCAGCAGTGTGTAAGTACTGTTGTGTTCCGATTTGAAGGACATTGAAGCCGGTGAAATTTCTGGGCATTATGCGACTTAACATCTTATGCCTCGGGATGACGAGTGCAGTTGAATGTCATGCCGTGTTTTGTATTCAAAGTTCTGTGTGGTGTTGCTTCTGTTTACGGGCAGGCGTAGCGCTTATAATCAGGCGAGCGACCTGCTCGTTTCGTCACTCAATATAATAATTAAACAAAAAAACACTACAAACATGACTTATTTATCGTTGGAATTATCGCAGATAGAAGTTATTCAAGGTTATGAAAACCACGTGTAAAGTTGTAAACTATAGTCATGAATGAGAAACGATTAAATATTTATCCATTCGTATTTAGCAAGATCTATTAAAGTTGGTGATTGATATATTGTTGGCTATGGCTAGTTACAATAAATATGGACTGAGATTCTAAATACCTAGAGTATAGTTCTAGTATCCCTAATATATTTTATTTTGTAATAAGTATATTACAACTATGCTATTCTGTAATCCTTGTTGGTAACTCAATCATTCATTACATAAATAATAAATTATTATGATCGGCCCGATCTTACCAAGCCAATAAACATACATACGCACTCACGCCCGTAATTCGCCCGCCACATTTCGTCAAGCGTATCCCCTTCCCACGATGTGATAGGGGGCGAGCCTATCGCCATACCGGGCACAAATTCCAGACTCCGGGCTGATGTTGAACATTTCGTAATAGAAAACGCAATAAGTACCACTTTACCCGACCCGAGGATCGAACCCGAGACCTCAGCGTTAGCCTCAATCATAACACGTATGCATTACAACTGCGCCACCAAGGCATTCAAGCCAATAAACAACGTGGGAAAACCTACTGTACTTATTTTGTTAGCAAATTATGACATGCGTAGGTAACATATTCGTCAATAAAGATTACTATTGTGTTCTAGAAAATTGTTTATATTGTATCTATGTTGATAACTACGTGTTTCATAGTCATATATCATACCATATTTTAGTTTTTAACCGAGTTTCAAAATAGTAGCTTCCTTACTTATTTCGTATTTCGTATGTATGTGTGTATGTCCGCATTTTTAACCGACTTCTTTCAATAACAATAATATAAATTACACCATTAGTATCTGTATTAAAAATTCAATTCCAGGCTACACGTTTAAAGTCCAATAAAAAGATGGTAATTAATTAAAAGCGAGTAAACCAATTATGCTATATCTGAGCATAATAAAAGCATAACAAAACTAAAGAACCTTGGTGGACCATGAGGTTTTCACTCTATACAACCATATTTTATAAAGTACCTATAACCAAATTTACAGTAGGTACTGTAAATGTTTTTTTATCGACCTGTAGCAATTATAAAACAAAATATTATCGGGTGTGGTAAAATCATTTAAAAATAGCTCATAAATATTATTATGTATTCACGTTTACTAGCCTGCTATAGATGTGGAAAACGCAAGTCATGTTGAGCAAATTACCATTATACAAACAGCCACACAAAAACAGGATAAATTATGATACGTACAATTAAAATGCCTGAATTTATTTTTGTTCACTATAAATCGTTCTTAAATTAAGGAAAATACGGACCCCTTATAGGGTCACTTTGTTATACGTTCGTCTGTCTAATGTCCGTCTTTCTCAGAAACGAGTACTGGGAAAACGTCGTGCTGACGCCGACTAAGTTTTCGATTGTGAGTGGGCTTCCAAGCCTCAAAGGAGACCGCAGCAATCTAAGCATAGCATGATCTCCTGGAACCACCAAAGGACTTGCGCTTGCGCCGAAGGAGGCTACCGCGGGGTTTTAGCCAGTACATCGCCGTAAAATAAAAATTAGGGTCCCGATGTAACACTCACTCGGGTGTGAACTAACTCAAAAGGCTGGTGACTGGTGAGTCCGGCATAAGTCGCATAACCATCCCTCCACTTCCGGGTTGGGAAATGTATCGGTAAGATGGTTTCTCCTCGCGTCATAAAAGGATACTTAAGGTTGATCTAAAATTATGAAACCGGGCAAGCAACTCAATACAAGCAAGTAAATACAAGTAAAGGAAAATATCCGAGAATCTGTCATCTGTCATGACACTCATGACGGATATTGTTTATAAAAAGAAGATTTTATTGGAAATACATGAACGTACATGTTTCATTTATGCCGTAAGCATTTCTTATACTTATCCTCAAAACACACGGTAAAGCGCTCTTAGCTGGATTTTTTTTTATCAGCTGCGAGATTTGACATTCAGACATTGACAGTATAAACGTAAACAATGAATGTTTTATTTAATTTAATGTATAATTGTTACAGATATTATTTATAAACAGTTGTCAGCACTCCTTCATATAAATTCTAATCTAACTCAAAAATGTTACAGAAAGATTTGGCATGTATTTCTGATGACCGGCATATTAATATATAGAAAATATCTGTTATTATATAATTTACGTAGATTTTAGAGAATTTATTTGATCAGGCAATGTTCACGAGCGGTCTGAAGGAGAGCGAGATGTCGCGGGTGCGGTTACAAGGGGTGTGTCCGTCGGCGATGGCGTGGCTAGTCTACTTCATGTACACTGGCAAGATCCGCATCACCGAGGTGACTGTCTGTCAGTTGCTGCCAGCCGCCACGATGTTCCAGGTTAGTTTCATTAGTCCCTCATCCTAACTAATATTATAAATGCGAAAGTGAGTTTGCTTATTTGTTACGCTTTCAGGCCTAAATCGCCAAACCGATTTTATATTTTGTATGGAACGGAATATGACTGTGAAATAGAAAATTGAAATTCATATAAAGAATTCTAAGGTGTGCAGGTTTTCTTACATTTTCTTTTATTGTTAAGTTTGCGATATTTTCAAAGAATACATCCGTAACATTCAAAAGTAAAAGCTGTGGGCTCTTGGGGCTGGTTTTAAATTATATTAGTAGATCCATAAAGTTAATTACTAAGTCTGAAAACCTAATAACGAGTGGTAGAGCCACGCTGTAGACAGTTTTGTCTACAAAATGAATGGGTCGGCTTGTTGTTACCACTGTCTCACAGAAAATTGGCGTAAATTGGCAGCTTGCTGCTGCTTTTCGTACGGTGAGTGAGATATCCGGAGGTCCAAATCCCCTCCCCTTCCCAATCCCTTAATTATCCCTTTCCTTTAAGGTCGGCAACACGCCCATAATTCTTTTCGTATTGTGGGCGTACATGAGCGGTGGAGATCACTTACCATCAGGTGACCCACTGGCTCGTTTGCTGGCATAAGCTATAAAAAAAAACTCAAAAATGACGTCGAATTAGCTCCATTGTTGCGAGCAAATTATCCGCCAGATTATTTACGAAGATTTAAAAAAATATTCGGTTTAATAGGTGTTCCATTTTTTTTCGAAAGAAATAATCTGCTTTTACTACGGTGTAGAAATGTAACTATTTTCTTTTGGCATGAACCTCGTAATTGGAAATTTCCAGCGCGTGATGCTTTCTATGTTATTCACAATAATCACCGTGACTAGGGCTTTCTGTGCAATGTTGTCATCAAGAAAGTATTACATAAATCGAATTCACATATTTTGCTCATCTTTTGCTTCTTCATGCATAGCTTTTGAGGACAATATGTTTTTTGTACAAATAATCGTCGTATCGAATCATAGTAATGGTGAAGTACATTATATTTATGTTAGTCATATTATGTCAGTTAACTTCGAACAAATCTTTCCGGATGCTACATTTCTCCGGAATCCCGCCATAAGAGTAGAATCTGTTGCATGATAGTTTATTTCAGGGATTGTTTATTATGATAGTATTTACTTCACATACAAATCCAAAAACATGATATACATATCCTTCGAAACTTCAGTCTTCGAAGTGTTCGAAACTTCGAAGTTTGCAGTCTTGTGATTTTAGGCACTGCTTAGTAAATTCATTATCTTACGTATAAAATTAATTATCTACATCTACATGTTATACACTTTTTTACAGTTGAATCTTCCATAACAATAATATATCTGCACTAATATTATAAAGGGGTAAAGTTTGTGGCTTTGTAAGAGGTAATCTCAGAAATAACGATTACTTTATAGGTTTTTTAATTATGACAAAAGTGAGTTAAAGAAAAAGTCACGCGGGCGAAGCCGCCAGCAGATGCTGGTTATGTTATAAAATTTCAATTTGTTGTCAAACACGATAAGATAGATGACAAGCAGTTTTTTTTTATTATCATCGGTCTCGCCTAATCCATTTAAAATTATTATTTTATTCTGACGATTCTCCCCAGAGGAATTGACGTCAGGCAGGCGGCCGGTCGTAAAAAACTACCAGCCAAATCTATCTGTAACATGTATTCAAAACATGTTGCGCCGACCCCACTGCGAGTGGGATAAGGGCAGGTGGGAGAAGAAGAATTTGTTCTGACAATAAAGTTATATCTCAAACATTATGACTACATCAAAATAAAATCATTTGAAAAAATTAGCTAGCAAAAAATTACAATGGCGTAGAACTATCGATTCTTTAACGATTTTCTCTTTGAGGTCCTTCCGAGATGCTAGAAAACTTTAAATTACTTTGTAGCTTATTATCTAATTAACAATTTAAGCTTGGCTACTGTGCGTATGATCTCAATCAATAATTTATTCTAATTAGTAAATTGGACAACACGATCTACAATAAAAACGTCTCGATATACTTAGTTAGACTGAAACTGGCGCATCCAGAGACGTCAATTAACTTTCATTGCCAATTAGTCCTTTCTTATAACTCCATTATTTCCACACTCAGAGCGAGTCAATGCTTTATGCTCTATTGCTTATTATTGAGTACAAAAATAACCTAAGTTAACGTCTCTGAGAAATAAGCAAATTCTATGATATGGTTAATAGTCATTTATAAATTAATTGACGTCTCTGAGTGCGGCAGTAAGCGTTTGTATCACAATGTCCAAGTAAGCCTTACTTATCAAATAAAATATGAAACAATCACACTATCAATATAAATATATGAAAGAGTTTAATATGTCGAATTGCTACTTACAGAGTTGACTGTCTAACGCGTTATCTGTCGGATAACATTTGATCGCACATTGTGGAACAGGCCTTTAGTATTACATTAGTTTAACAATATGATAAAATATTGTCTATATAAGTAAATTACACTTATTTTAGTGATGTGCCGACAGATATCGAACGTGATCGACGCGTGCTGCGCGTTCCTCGAACGGCAGCTGGATCCTTCCAACTCGATCGGCATTGCCAACTTCGCGGAACAGCACGGCTGCGTCGATCTCAAGAAGAAAGCGAACCAGTTCATCGAGAGGCATTTTACGCAGGTGACTATTATTTATTTTTGTTTATTTCAATTCATCTTTGCTGTTACGAATGTTGAAAAACAAGAGAAAATAATCAAAGTATGTATTGTGTTATAGGTGTGTCAAGAAGAAGAATTTCTCCAATTGACGAAACAGGAATTAATATCATTAATACGAAAAGATGAGCTCAACGTCAGAGAAGAAAGGGAAGTCTACAATGCTGTATTAAATTGGGTAAGTTCTTAGGATAATATTATATACTTACTTATTTGTTTTTTTTTTTAATATTGCATCATAAAAACATAATTTATATCTATGTCAGATACTCCCCAGCGAATAAGCGTCAAGACTCTAGTGCCTTGTTAGTATCGTAATCTAAGAACTTGACGATGTGGTAGATCCCTTGTATGGTGAGAGGCCGTCTGGGTTGGAATACAGCAACAAACTTAAACTTACTACATAATTTGTGGGACCACAATTCCCTCGTAGTTCGTGATACCCACGATACAGGCTTACCTAGTGTGGGTCAGGACTATGTGTGTGACTGTTGGGTGTATTTATTATTTATTAATTATTATTAATTGCTTTGTTTGATAGTCACAACTATCCTAAATAATATTGCTTGTTTGTTACGCTCTCACACCTAAATCTCTCAACCGATTTTGATGAATTGTTATACAGAGATAGATGTGGCTCTGGAGATGGTTTTAGGCTACTTTTATCCCGGAAACGGCTGTTAACGCGGTCGGAGCCGCACGCAAAAGCTAGTTATTAAATAAAAATAATATTAATTTAATCGTAATGGGCATTTAATTTCCGTACTAGACTACTTTGTTCGTGACCGTACTGGCGCGCCTGTTCAGAAAGTCTGGTTTCAAAGTGACAAGCTTATTTTACGCGTACTTTATTCATATTTTCTGTATCTGATAAACCGATAAGATAATCGTTAAATATTTCGCAATCACACCATCATTTGCAAAAAATATATCGAGTCATTATTACTGATAAAAGTCCTTGCGTATCTGGTCAATGTCAAGTTCGTTGTTAGAGCGGACGTGTACGTGCCGCAGGCCACAAGGTTCTACTGTAATCGGCTTATTGTTGTTTGATGACTGAATCTAATACATTCATTCTATTGATCAAATATACTTGTACAGTCTTCTTCTTCTTCTTCCACCTGCCCTTATCCCACTCGCAGTGGGGTCAGCGCAACATGCTTTTTAATACATGTTACAGAAAGATTTGGCTTGTAGTAACGGTCGACCGGTCCCCTGCCTGACCTCAACTTGTCTGGAGAGAGACAAATATACTTGTACAGTACTACGACTAAAGTTATGCGATTTGGCAATTTTTTTTACGATGTAATACGAATATGCATACAATGTCCGATTTTCCGCTTATTGTCAGACACTCAAGATAAAAATAAGTACCTACATAATCTAATATTATAACTGCGCTATTGGATCAGCAACTACACCTTTCGTGTTTTTAAAGATAAACGATCATTACAAGCATGGCTGGGATGTGCTTTTATTCACATGTATTGTCATTCATATGTAGGTATTATGGGAGTCGGTATTACGTGAGTCAAATATTCACATGTATTGTCATTCATATGTAGGTATTATGGGAGTCGGTATTACGTGAGTCAAATGACATTTGTCTGTTCGCCATTTAGCAATACGCGTGTTAACTTCACTGTATGCCGTATGGTGTACGGTTGATAATTGATAATTAATGTTAGAATGCCTATATTTGCATAAATTATTATTAACTAGCTTTTGCTCGCGGCTCCGCTCGCGTAAATTACCTTTACCTTTAGGCTAATCATATCGGTTTTTAATTAATAAATAATAAATACACCCAACAGTCACACACATAGCCCTGACCCCACACTAGGTAAACCTGTGTCGTGGGTATCAGGAACTACGAGGGACTTGCGGTCAATGGTATTAATAATTGACAGCCTCCGTGGCGCAGCGGGCGAGAAGCCGGCTGCGAAGCGAGAGGCCGTGGGTTCGATTCCCACACCGAGACAAATGTTTGTGTGAACCACAAATATTGGTCTCGGGTCTGGGTGTTGTGGGACCGCAAGTCCCTCGTAGTTCCTGATACCCACGACACAGGTTTACCTAGTGTGGGGTCAGGACTATGTGTGTGACTGTTGGGTGTATTATTATTCCAATCCCGTGGGTCCGCCCACGTGAATGACCTTTTTCCGGGATAAAATAAGCCTATAACCGGGATGAAAAGTAGCCTATAACCATCTCCAGGGTATATAGCTCTGTATAAAAAATCATCAAAGCGGGTTCAGCGATTTAGGCATGAAAGCCTAAAAAACAAACGAACTCACTCTCGCATTTATAATAATGATAATAATAGCACCCCTGTATTGTACTATCCCAGTGCTGGGTACGCATCTACGAATGAGAAGAGTTAGACCTTAGTTCATCACAATGCACTAATTCTGGTTGGTAGATTTCTCATGTTTTTCGTATCAAAATACTCAAACAAAAAAACCCATGTTGACACAAACCCATGACGTTCATCACTAACGCAAGTTACCATTACACACTCATTTACGTTCAATGGTATGATTAGTCCGCCGTATCGCCTATCGGCTACATGTTCAGACATATTTTGATGGAAGAATGGTAATGAAATTTAGTTAGACTAATTTTTTTTTATTATTTAAATTAATAAGTTACGTTACTTAAAATCTATTGCAGTTTTTTTTTATAAATCGGACGAAAAATAAATAAGTTAGAAGCCATTCAAATCCTGTAGAAGGGCTAATTGTCAAATGACAGACGAGGCAAACTTTGACGTCACTGTGTAAAATGTTAATTATGGTGTACGCGTGCAAGTGAGATAGTGAGATATCCCTACTACGCACCCACTTTTCCTCACACCAACATTTAAAGTCATAACTGCTGGCACATTTCTGAACCAATTTTGATTGTGTTTTAATAAAAGGGTTTATTTTGCGTATTATTTTCTGTTGCTTATAAATAATGTATAAAATTCAATATATGAAACTACCCTATTGTCACAATGTTGATATTGTTTGCAGGTAAAGTACGACGAAGACCGGAGGCACCCGCGCATGGAGCACATCCTGCAGGCGGTACGATGCCAGTACCTCACGCCGAGCTTCCTCAAGGAACAGATGAGCACGTGTACTGTTCTCAAGAAGGTGCCCGCCTGCAGGGAATATCTAGCCAAAATTTTTAAGGTACGTTAACCTTAAAAAGTAGTAGTAGGAGCAAAATAACAAACTCAGTGGCGCAGTGGGGGATTAACCGAGTGAAAATAGATTTTTTTAATATTTTTAATATTGTTTTTTGTTGTGTGATCTACATATAACTTGTTTTGTTGTTTTGAGTCAGTGTTGTGAGACCGAAAGCCTCTCGTAATGACATAAAATACTCATAATAGTCTGGCTCGGCACTGCCTATGTGTGTGACTATTGGGCGTTATTTATTTCTTTATCAAGGAAAAACAAACAAAAAATAATCTTTGGGGACCTATCAATTACATCAAATCTTACTTCCTACAGCCTACTACTTAAATGTGAAAGATTGTGTGTTTGTGAATTTGTATGTTTGTTAGTCAATCACGCCATAACAGCTGAACGATTATGGATGAAATTAGGCTACGGAAGCAAAAGCTTAAGGTAGTAAAATATAAATCATTAAAAAGTGGGTAGCTATTTGTTTACATTTCTAGTACAGGGCTGGCAAGTTACACATATATTTATCTGTGTATGATGTTATAATATATGCCTAAATGTGAGCTAATCATGTACACTCCACGTCTACACTTATCAATTATTGTCAGTGTGTTATTATGAATTAAAAAAACTATTACTCATTAAATGTTTACTATTCTCGATAGCATATTATTATCATGTTTAATGTTTTCGTCACATCTATGTCAGCACAATGGAAAAGTATATAAGTTTGTTTCCATTTGTCATCATTTTGTGTTCGCCGCCAGTCCGTCTCTCTACATTGACCCATAAACACCTCTTCTACAATAGGGTAGTTGACTAGATTTTTTTTATTATTTAAATAAATAAGTAACGCGTACGCATTACGACTGCCTCGGTGGCGCAGTTGTAATGCGTACGCGTTACGATTGAGGCTAACGCTGAGGTCTCGGGTTCGATCCCCGGGTCGGGTAAAGTGGTATTGGGTTTTTCTATTACGAAACGCTCAGTATCAGCCCGGAGTCTGGAATTTGTGCCCGGTATGGCGATAGGCTCGCCCCCTATCACATAAGGGACGGAAATACGCTCGGCGAAATGTGGGTGTACTGGTTACACCTCTGCCTACCCCTTCGGGGATTACAGGCGTGAGTGCGTATGAAATAAGTTACGTTACTCAAAATATATGGCAGAGAATTTTATAAATCGGACCAAAAATAAATAAGTTGGAAGCCATTCAAATCCTGTAGAAGGGGTAATTGTCAAATGACAGACGACGCAACCTTTGACGTCACTGTGTAAAATGTTCATTATGGTGCACGCGTGCAAGCGAGATAGTGAGATATCCCTACTACGCACCCACTTTTCCTCATACTAACATTTAAAGTCACAACTGCGGGCACATTTCTGATTCAATTTTGATTGTGTTTTAATAAAAGGGTTTCTTTTGCGTATCATTTTCTGTTGCTTATAAAATAATGTATTAAATTCAACATAGGAAGTTTCCAACATAGGGTAGTTACCCTATTGAGGGTCTTGCAAGTTCATATAAGAAGTTTTGGCGGGAATTCTGTCAATCTCCTATTTTAATTAATTCCTAAACTAGTTTACAAGTGGTGTTTGTTGTATAAAAGTGGTGTGGATTTGTTAAACATTGTCTGTTAGGAATAGTGTATGGAATCCATCGCAATAAGATAACTAGAACGATAACTCTTATATGAATCTGCCAAAAATACAGCTCCACTTGCTTACACATGCAAGGTTACCGCAACGAAAATTAATGAACGTTCAAAATCAATTTTATTTCATAAAAGTTAATGTCTAAATATTACATTTTTAAATCAAGATGGACGTTTTGCATCGCGCAAAAATTAGACGTATTAAGTGTCAACTAGAGATCATGAATCAATTGTTATGAATTGATGAATGAACGAGCTGCACGGACTTTTATAGCCCGCCCCTTGCATAGAGTTTCTGTGGAGTCATTGTTTTGCTTGAGTTATGTTTCTTGTTATCTTTTTTCGATGTCCATAATCGAAAGTGCTACTCGTAATCATTGAAATTGGTTAATTTAGGTGATTTTTGACCCAATTGTATTGATCGACCTTGGTTATTCAACAATCTCCTTGGAGAAAATCGTCTGTGAAGCGTCGTACTGGAAGCAATTGACACCAACACTGCAACAAGACTTTGAAATCCACCACACCGGTGTTTTAACGTTCTTGTGAATACTCAAATACTTTTGCATCTATTAACCTAAAAACTGACTATTGCAACTCTCATTATTTATCTGTTATTCATTCATCATGCTCTTTGTCACTCTATAAGCAAAGCTGTTTAATTTTCACCTACGTGTAACTAACATCACAATGACAAACAATTTCTTGGTTCTTACTTGTTTATTTTCTTGGAAAAAACACTGCGATACAAATTCATCGGATGACAATCTCGTCCAATCATACTTCCTACTTGTGAGTAAAGTTTCTATAGGTGTGTTTTCGTATATTAGTTTTTGGATGGAGGCCTTTCAAATTGCTGATACTTTAGCAGAGTCTGTGCTGGCTGTATTCAGGGAAACTTTTGCTAAATTTGGGCTACCACAAGAAATAGTGTCCGATAATTGACCTTAAGTATTAAATACCTATAGCATCGAAAAACATCACCGCCATTATAAGTTATAACGTATTGAAACATTTTTTGGTGTGTTCTTTTGCTTTATAAAGTTGTCATGTATTGTAAGTACACATTAATACATCCCATCCAACTGTCACACACATAGTTCTGACCCTACACGAGGCATCGTGGATATCGGGAACTAAGAGAGACTTACGATCTCACAACCAATATTTGTGGATCACACAAAGATTTGTTTTGGTGCGGGAATCGAACCCGCGGCCTTCCGTGCCACAGTTGGCTACGCAGGCTGTGTCATCAATAGAAGTTTGCGGTAATAAGAATAGAAGTAACAGTCAGTGGCAAATGACATTTAATGTATTACTTTTTTTTTATCCTAGCTCGGCAAAGTGACTACGCTACACCTGATGGTAAGTGTAGCGCAATCCAAGAATACTGCCGACAAACGACAGCCGTGTCTATGTGTCTATCGTAGGTCGGCAAAATTATGCCAGCCTGCCTAATTGCTTCTTCACACTCCGTTTAAAGGACCCCATATTATAGGAAGGAGGGAACACGTGTGCCGGCAAACTATTCCACAGCTTGATATTGATACTGCTTCTATTCTTTCTACCTGGCGCTATTCCTATTACCATTACCATACCCATTACGATCGCATTATCGATCGGGGCGATCCGCCGTTTGACCCACAACAGCAGTTTCACCACATCCTCATACGTTAATCAGCAGATTGTACCACGTGCAGCTGAAGTTTGCTTTGGGCCTAAGATGTTGGTGGCCTTACACTCCAGTTACAGTTTAATTATCTATAACATATTTTTTATTAAAATGTATTCTGTACCAGGATCTCACATTACATAAGAAGCCTGTGGTGAAGGAGCGTCGGCCGAACACGCCTCGCATTATTTACGTAGCGGGCGGATACTTCAGGCACTCGATAGACGTGTTCGAAGCGTTTAACCTTGACGACAACTGCTGGACATCATTACCGAGGCTGACGGTGCCGCGCTCGGGGCTGGGCGCTGCGTTTCTTAAGGTATGATCCCAAAGGTGACTACAAACAAACAGTCTAGGGTGTTCTATTTAAGCACCGTTCCCACTACGCTAGCTGGGCTGTTTCGACAGAAACAAAGTTCAAGTTGTACGAGTCACGCTGTAGTCAGTTTTGTCTACAGCATGAATTGGCTCGACCGGGTTGTTACCATTGTCTCACAGAAACCGCAGCTTACTGTTGCCTTTCGTACGGTGACGAGCTCGTTTCATCACTCAAGCAAATTAAAACAAAAAAGTTCCTAGCTTTTTAGCGAATAACCGGCACTCCGCAGTGACAAAAATCCGGCTTCAATTTTCTTCAAACCGAAACACAACAGTGCTTACACATTGCTGATTGAAGGCAAAAATAAACAAAGCGGTGACACCGACAGTCTCTCGCATACGAGAGATCTACCATTTTTTTATGTATTTGATTATATACCGGGTGTAAGGGAACCGCTTCCAAAGCCGAAACGGTAATACAACTTTACCTTAACATAAACGGAAAACGATATTCTTTTACTGTTTATTTGCCATGTTGGAAACATAAGCCCGCATTGTAAGCGTACTAATACCAAAGTCGGGGTCAATGACCAGCACACAATACCGCACTTCAATACTCAGGAGACACATCGCGCCGTGTGCCGCGCTGCACAGCGGATTCCGAGCGTCAACTGTTTTTTTTATCGGAGTAAATTACGGTATTAAAAAAAATATATTTTAATATAACGTCATGGTATTTATTGGCCCAAATAAGTCTATGCATGTCAATAAAAATGAGTCGATTTATTTCGTGTTTTTTTAGTACTATCGTGTATGTGATCACCAACAGTTCCACCTGTCTTCGTTTTCGGAAGCATTTCCCTTACACCCGGTATAATACTCCTTTTGAATTATTGAATTATTTGTCATATGGTATTTTCCAGTATTGAATAACCGATGATTGCAGGGTTTGTTCTACGCGGTGGGAGGTCGCAACACATCGCCCGGCTCATCGTACGACAGCGACTGGGTGGACGTGTACAACCCCGCCACTGAACACTGGCGCCCCTGCAGTCCCATGTCCACGCCTCGACATAGGGTATGACACTATCACCATTATTCATGGCTTTATCCCCCCACCCAAAAACTAAATTTTGCAATTTGCATCCTCCCCAGCACCGTATCTTAGGATTTTTCTGATCTGGGGCAAAATCTTGACTGGGCGCCCCTCCGCTACAAACTTGGAATGCATTCAAAAATAAATTAATAATCGATTGTACGATCCTAGGGGCTTGATATTTATTCAAACACAAATACCCTAAAACCGGACGGAACCTACCCCGGTCTGCTCCTCAGCGCTTACAGGTCAAAAATACGGCTCCACTTACTTACACATGCAATGGTAACACTCATACACGTAACAAAAATTAATGAACGTTCAAAATCAACTTTATTTCATGAAAGTTAATGTCTAAATATTAAATTGCTAACTCGAGATACGACGTTCTGCACCGCGCAAAAAATTAGACGTATTAAGTGTTAACTAGAGATCAAGAATCAATTTTTATGAATTGATGAGTGAACGAGCTGCACAGGCTTTTATAGCTCCGACCCCTTAAGGGCACATATTTTGGTGGGGTAATTTTTATGCTTGAGTTACGATTCTTGCCATCTTATTTCGATGACAGCAAATGCCTCGGAAGTTAATATAATTTCGATTCGCAATTTTTTTTTTTTTGTTTACAATATTTTCAGTGTAATTGATAATTTGCAGGTAGGAGTAGCGGTAATGGACGGTTTACTGTACGCGGTCGGCGGCTCGGCCGGCTCTGAATATCATAAGTCTGTTGAATGGTAAGTTACAATAAGAATTAAAACTTGTGAAATACTTATGAAATTATACTTGTTTTGCTTTATCAGTAAATTAGAGATATAGTAATCGGATTGAAACTTCATTAATTCAATTCATTGTGTTAATATGATAAGCACGGAATAAGTGTTTTATTGTATTTTAACGTCCTACAACAGCTGGACAAAATATAGAAAAATGTGCATAGATCCAAATCCAAACACCTTTTCGGGCATCTTTTCATGTCGCCTCAGAACTTCACCTAAGCAAATGGCCTTTTGATTCATGAATTGATTCGAATCTAGCAACTCATGATACTCATTATTCCTTATCGTATATGTGTTATGACTTTTTATAATCGACTTCAAAAAAGGAATACATTTGCTGCCCCGGGCCCCCGATGGGCTTAATCCACCACTGCCTACAAGTTTTTCTTTGTTTTAAGGATTGACTTCAAATTCCGCTATTAGAATTGTGAGCTTTTTAATGCCGCATTATACATAAAAGTGTTTCTGCCATCGGATTGCCCATTAATACTTCCACCAGGACCTGATCACCCCAATTATCCTATACAGTCCTATTTTCTGGGAGAATGCATAGTACATTATATAACGTTTTCCGTCTAACCAAAGCCACGCGGCGGAACCGCGGGCAACAGCTAGTATTATTACAAAGAGGATAATGTGTGTAAGAAACATGTGTTGACCTCCAGTTACGACCCGGAGCGTGACGCGTGGACGTCAGTGGCGGCGATGAGTAGCGCGCGGCTGGGCGTGGGCGTGGCCGTCGTCAACAGGTTGCTGTATGCAGTGGGCGGGTTCGACGGCGCACGACGCATCGCCTCCGTCGAGTGTTACCATCCCGAGAACAACTGCTGGACAGAGGTCTCACCCATGCACGTCGCCAGGAGCGGGGCGGGTAACTTGCACTTCTTTATATTCATTATTCTTGTCTTTCGATAGACTACCGATCTGTTTTTTTTTTACCGACGTAAATAACCGGTTCTCAATTGGTCTGTATAGATATATTTTTATGTTTACTCATACCTCCGCCAAATATGAGCCGATTTGGATGATTGTTAGTATACAATAGGGTTTATCTACTCTGGTGGTGGGGTCTCATTTAAATTTCAAGAAGATATTCTACAAAATCGGGTATAAAAGATTTGGAACATTTTCATTATGCACCTATTTTGCTCATTCTTTCACGTTTTTCTTTCTTTCTTACTGGCGTATCTGCACCATATCTTAAACGCCTCTAACCTTTCCCTTTGAGTACTAAAATGACACAATTTAAAATGGTTATTACGTCAGGCGTGGCGGCGATGAGCCAGTATATCTACGTGGTAGGCGGGTACGACGGGTCGCAGCAGCTGTCGTCGGTGGAGCGCTACGACACGGAGCGCGACACGTGGCACATGGTCGCGCCCGTCAACATCGCACGCTCCGCACTCTCCCTCACCGTGCTGCATAACAAACTCTATGCACTTGGTATGTACCACTGCTATCTATATCGTTTTAGTTTGTAAATCATCCAGCACTACAAAATGTGCAGATAATCAATTTTCTCAATACCAAATGTGTTTTTTTTTATGTCTTCTGGGACAACATTCTATTTTAAAATTATTTTATCTATTAGTAACTGAGAGACGAAACGCTTGCTGACTAATATTCAGTCCTGGTAATGTAGAAAAGATCAAATTCTCATTGAGTAGTTTGTGCGGAAAGAATCTTTACTCTCTTTGAAACTTAGATCCTTTTCGCGTAACTACTCATTGAGGGTTGCATCTATTCCACAGATATAACAGAATTCATTATCACCTATACCGTCTGACTTGTAATAAACATGTTCTACAGGCGGGTACGACGGCACGTCTTTTCTCGACATAGTGGAGGTGTACGAGCCGGCGACGAACACGTGGTCGCAGGGCACGCCGCTGACGTCAGTCCGGTCCGGTCACGCGTCAGCCGTGTGCTACCAGCACGTGGCGCCCGCGCACGAGCTCTGCGACCTCGCGCCCACACAGAGCGTCATCAGGAAGCTCGGCAAGCGCGGCTCCGCATCCGCATCCGCTTCCTCCTCCGCCTCCGCCTCCGCATCCGCGTCCGCCTCTTCCGCGCCCGTCGCTTCCTCTTCACGAGACGACATCCCCATGGCCAATAACATCATACGGACTTTAACGAACGCTCGCAATTCCCCAAACTTTGGTGTTTAGTGATGTGACTGTTTCTTCTACCTTCTTCTACATAATGTGACTTTATTTGTGTTTATTGTGTCGTTATAATGTTCACCAGAGACGTGTATGTTTTAGTTTAGAAGACCCGCTTGGTTTATTTGATTGTACCTATCGAATAGTTTTAAACTTTCTCACATCAAGTCGGAGATATTCTCGAGAAAGGCTAGGTCAGAAGTACCCTAAAGCATGTATGAAGAATGTAATGAGAATGAATGAGGCCAAAAATCGTAGCAAGTGGAAATCCGTTCTCTGCCTGGCCCTATGGGAAACAGGCGAGAGTCTATATATGTATATATATGTAATTAAGGTATTTGGATATTTATATCGACAAGAGACAATGTTTTGTTCAGATATTCAAATACTGATCAGAATAATTTTCGAAACTATGTATAATTAAAGTCACTGGTCGCAGGTGGGTAAACGGACATGTTTTCTAATTTATATATCAATAGCAACGTACTGACCACTGCCTGAAAGAACTGTCTCGCGAAGCAGCCTCTGACGTTAGCCGCGCAATTATGGTCCTGCTGTAAGATACAAAGCAACGAAGTTCGGCAATGTAGATCTAGTATTATAACATAGAAAATCGATTTCCAAGACAATACGGACTACGGAGCGTTCGTTACTTTTTTTTCGAGAGGGGACTAGGTGGTCCAGAAAAAGTTGAGAACCTCTGGTATAGAATATCCATTAATAATACTACGAACATAAATTACTACAATTTAGATAAAGCTATGCCATCGATATGTATAAAAAGGGGATATTGCTTTTAATATTGTAGCATGGTATTTTTTTTAACGCTTTAACATGTTATGGCTACTCTATATTATGTACTAAGTATATATACTCTGTATGTTTCCGAACGTCGTTGCGGATTATACCGTAAGGGTCTGGTTCAGTTTGAAGATTTATTGCACGAAGCTCCCGCATGCATACGCAGACTACTTCTCCGCGCATTTTTAACCGATTACAAAAAGGAAGAAGTTGTCAACTGGACGCTTATTTTTAATGTATGTTATGTGGTATTTCCGCCCAATGTGGACTGATTCTAATGATACTATTTATAGTCGATAGTGTTTTCATAAAGGTATTTGTTGGTCCCAAATATATTTGATTAAGATATGATGACAGATGTAGGAAAACTCTCAGGAAATTGAGGAAACTCCTCAACTAATAACTGCATTTAAATTCGTTTTATAAGCTTTTACAGTTTGAATGCTGCAAACCACTGCATCGCTCTAGACTGCGCTCGTCACCCAGAGACAAGATGTTAAGTTTTATAATGTTCATTAATTTCACGGGTTTCAATGTCCTTCAAACCGACACAGTGCTTAAACACTGCTGCCTGGCGGCAGAAATAGACAAAGCGGGGGTACCACCCAGACGGCTTCTCGCATATAAGGGACCTACTACCTAGTTTATAAGTTTTAGTTTATTGATAATTATATAATTTTAGTTTTAGTTTAGCTCAAAATCGTCATATGCGAGGCAAAACACAAACTTCTTGAAGCGCATTCGTACCGAGGCGCATTTGGTATTCTTTTTTATCCTAGCACAGCAAAGTGAGTACTTCGGACCTGATGTACCTAAGGTACAGCGAGTCTAAATATTTATCGAAAATTATTGCGTCCTTTGACGGTCGGGGCATAATTATGCCAGCCTGAAGTTACTGGCTGATCCCAGAACGCAACTCACCTGATCGAGCCATTTTGGCGGGTTTATCACCATGTGTGCGTCGTTATCCAGTCGGATACAAAAATGATTAGGTACCCTCCCACCAGCTGCGTCAAAACCTGGCGTAGCTCAGCTCGATCGAGGCACGTTCTGTCCGACCGAGCTCAGTCCATACGTGCCTGGTAACGAGTTACACTATCCATAAAGCCTGTATGTAGGTACATTTTTTCTTTTATTTAAGGGTTTACGCAAGACTTGCTCATCTGACACAATTATACGTTTACACCAGGGGCTTAGCAAATGCAACACGAGATGATTTTGAGGACTCGTTTTGTCGTAGAAAACCAGTTTTATCTGGTTACCTCTATAAGTACATATATCGAAGTTGACGTGGTAGCATAGAATGTTCGACTCGTAATGTCAAAGGTAAACAAAGTAAAATAGTAATTTCCACATCGTTTTGGTATTTTGTCGACGAACCCTAACATGACGACCTAATTTTATTGAATCTTGACAGTTTTACCCGAGATATTTGTCATCGATAGTTATCTCTTACGCGCGCGAGATATGTCTGGTTGCATACCCTAAACCCGCGGGACGAATTCCGGACCTGATATAGTTTCCCAATTTAGTTTTATTTCTCGCACAGGCAAGTAGTAACTAGCAACGACAAATCTCAGATGAAAGTGTTGTAACATTCGATAAAATTACGTAGTCATGTTAGGGGTCCATAGAGAAATAAAATATACAGTGTTCCCTACTTTTATTTCTTCTTTTGAAGTAACTAGTAGACTCATACATGCAACCATGTTAACTTCGATAGATATAGAGATAGCCAGTAAGTGATTATTTCACTATAAAATGAGACGCCAGAATTTTCTCGAGGCGCCTATGTTAAGTCCGCTGGCGATTTTAACCCCCGACAAAAGAGGGGCGTTACAAAATGGGCCTTTTGTCAGTCTGTGACATCGTAGGGTCGACAGGGTTGAATGCCTTATGGTAATTTAATCGAGATGGTTCTTAGCTTTCCTATTTGAAAAAAAATACTGTTCAATAGTTAAGTTAAACGTTTTTTTGTTTGTGGTCGGGGGTTTAACGGTTCGTTTATTTAATAGCTGTCTCTGTGACAATTTATATTTGTAGGGACGATAACATGTTAAAACTATATACTTACATCTGACGTATTACGTCATGAGCTCGAATTTCGGCGCTAACAATTTCAATATGTAAAATTCTTGTAGTAGTATTATCATCATGTCTTCATAAATCTCCTTTTGTAGATATTTATGATTGTCCGCCGAACTTACGTAGTCATCTTATGTAATAAGAAAGAACTGCCACATTTTTGTAAATATATTTCTTGGGGGTCAAATGCCCAACACAATTTTAGATTTATTTATAGACATATTTTCTGTATGTTAATTGTGTAAATAAACATTCAGTGTATCGTGTACAAAAGGCCATTACGTAATCAAATAAATAAATGAATAATATTCCTTTGTTGTAATGTGTAAGTTTGTATTGTTACAATATGTAAATATAATGTAAAATAATTTTTAAGGAAAATAAAGACTGTTATGGGTATTTAATTTTTATTTTGATTTGTTACTTTAAAATCATGTCCGCCGTGGTAATAATAGACTTGCTCGTTTGAAAAGTATACACAATATTTACAAAACTACATCAAAACACCAGCATATCATGCATAGTTACGTCATACGCAATATACATAGGTTTTATGTAAGAAATAAAACATCACTTAGAAACACCGAGCGAAGTACCTACCTACTGAACATAGATATAATTCTTCAAACATAATATAATATACATTGTAATCCATTGATATCGATATTTTAAATATTATTTTGGACACATTTTGATTTAATAAATAAACTTATAAATTAATGGTAGGTACCTACAGGATTATCGTAGCCACAATGCTACATTAAACAGAGTGACTGGTTGAATGACAGACACTGGCTAAATATCAACGATAATAAAATGTGTATGTATTTGTGACGTGGAAACATGTAAAAATCTAATTACTAAGACAACAGAACGCGACCTACATAATAATTAAAATCAAGACAGAAAAAAAACAAATTTAGCTTTGATTTTATTCATAATCGGAAACAGAATCGAGTAGCTTGTTTACAGCGCTCCATCAACCCTCGCGCATTAAATTTTGTAAAGTTAATCAGTACGATTCAAAAGGGATAGGCTTAGGGGGCGCGAATATTTTTAGTTAAGATATTTCTTATTTATTCCACCAGTCACTCATAAAACACCAATATTTCTAATAATTTCAATTGCATATAACTATATTCCGCTAAGCGTCTGTTTCACAATATCCAAGTAAACGTAACTTATCAAATAAAATAAAGCTTGGATTTTTGAGACGGCACGGCAACATATCATACGAGCAAGGTATCATATCCCTTGTAGGCTGTAGCTACAGGAAAACGTTTTAAGGACGCCATCCTTCGCATTTAGAGAAACTTTGACCTGCATTCTATAATTGTTCAAAAAATGTGCAGTCAGTAAGATAATGGGCAAATTAACCAAAAACTGTTTTGATGCCAATCAATTGTATCTTTCCAAAAACTATTGTCATACATTTTGTATAAAATGAGACGAGAACTTACTTTTATACATAACTAGCAGTTACCCGCAAAAAATGACTTTTTCTGGGATAAAAGTTGCATATCTTAGTCTACCTGTATGCCAAATTTTATTAAAATCCATTCAGCTGTTAAGGCGTAATTGATCTACAAATAATAAGTACATTATGACACCCCCCGCGAGGGGAACTTTACAAAAATGTCAAACATGTGTCATTATTTTTAATAAACAATACTTGTGTTCAGTTTCAGTCGTATTCCGTTCCATAAAAAAGTTTCAATAAAGTTCACAACCCCCCCCCCCCCCTTCCCCTTTTTCAAGTGCAATTTTGAACATGTGAATTACATGCTTAACTTTAGTAGTTTTTGAGAAATGATGATTCAGCGAGTCACTGAGTGAGTGAGGGGTACATATTTCGCTTTTATATAGATATACTTTTACATTCTGGATAATAAAGCTAGAGCCATTCAATGTCATTCAAGTACATGTAGTAATGCATTAAAATGGGTATTTTGTAAATTGGCTGTGTAATGAGTTATCTGGCAGCTACATTTAATTGCATATTGTGAAACAGGCCTAAGAATTTTATGTTAAACAACACTGTGTCTAATACAAAATGACAAATTTGACAATTTGTGTTGCGTTACCCACGTTTCAGCGTATGGGGCTACTAGTATCAGTGACCCGCTGGATTAAGAGATTGAAAGAAAGAAGCTGATTTTTTTAAGCTGAATGAGTGCTTTCTTTTTATAACATTATATGACCGACCGATGATCGGCAACGCTATCTATTTGATCGTGGTATACCAAGGCTTTTATATAAAATCAAGGTTGTCACAGTGGGGTAAGTGGCCCACCAACATCTTAGGCCCAAAATCAATTTCACCTAAATGTGGTATACTCTGTTGATTAACGGACGGGGCAATGGCGGAACTTTGATCCCGTTGCGTTCTCTTTACAAATATTCTAAATCAGGTAAGTCTTCACTCGGTGGTTCTAATGTATTATCTGTCTTAGATACAAAAGTTTCAAGCTTCTTTTCGTCCCATGATATAATAGTGGGCGACTCATTGCCATTGCTTTTATGACTTTTGTAAATTCATTGTCAAAAACTAAGTGTTGGCCAACTTATGTATAGATATTGTATGAAATATTTTATATACTAATTTACAAGAAAATCAACTAATAAATTACTTTGCAGTCTTAACTACCCTTCTCCTTCTCTTTACAAATATTCTTACATCAGGTAAGTCTTCACTCGGTGGTTCTAATGTATTATCTGTGTTAGATACAAAAGTTTCAGCATTTTCAACATTTATTAACATGCTGTTTGAGCTCAAAGTATTATCTGGTAGTTTTGAATCTAGTTCAAGTGCTATTTGATACATTACTTGTTTATGAGGTGTGGATGTTGCTAATGCTTTAATAAGTACATCTTGAGTTTTGTGTGTTCCATGAATTTGGGCCTGTTCAATATCTTCAGAAAGTAATTCTTCAGCATTCACAAGTGATTCTGCTCTTGATTCTGTATTCATTTCATCAGGTTGAACTCCTGATGAAATTACTATAGTTGTCACTACATCACTTATTTTATTGACATTATCTAATTTTAAATTTTCACATATAGTGTTATCCACTTTTGGTGATTCATTTGGTACTTTTACATCATAGTTTGACACTTCTGGAACAACTTTTCTAAATTCATCAACTGTGTTATTTGATTCCACGTCTGTATTATTATCCTTTTCTACACTAGTATTTACTATATCAACAGCTTTTGTTTTTGGTAATAACTTAACATCTGTAGTTTGTTCTAAGTCAGTTGCATCTTGCGCATCTTCAAATATAGGTACATAAATCTCTGAGAGGTGCGATGATGTTTTCGATGCAGAAATGCCTAAATCATCAGGTGTTATCAAACTATTGTTCTCACCAAAGAGGTCATTGAATTTGGCCTTAACTTCCTTTGGTTTATCTTTCTTTGACTTTAGTTTCTTTTCAATCATATCTGCATGTTCTGATTCTTTGTGTTTATGTGTCTTCTTTTTAGTTTTCTGTTTCTTGCTGACTTCATTATGTTCTTCATTTTTATGACTTGGTGTTAATTTTTCTACTTCAACAAGAGCTGTGTTATCTTTGTGATTAGGTTCACTTTTTGAAAGCTTGTTTTTTTCACTCTGCTCTAATTGGCAATTTTGAATAGTAGTAAATGTTGAAGTATCCTTAAGGTTAGTAAGATATATTGTATTGCTTTTGTGCAATTCTGTGTTATCACAAGTCTCATCGCTTAATTCTAAATCACCCTCAACTATTTCTCTAGTTGACAGGACTTTCTGCTTATTATGTACATCAATACTATTTATATTTTGAAAGTCAGTGCCAGTTTTATTGCCTCTTCTAATATCATTATTACTTATGTTGTCATGTTCCTCTAAATTTGCCAAAGTTAACTTGTTGTCAGTCTTTGAGTTTTGTTTGTCATTTATTTTATCATTGCCTAATGTACACAAATCTTCGATTACTTCCAAAGACCATTCATTTACAAATTCATTACTTTTAATTTCCTGAACGCTTTTATTTAATTTAGATATCTTATAATTTGAAAGACAGTTGTGTGTTTGTTTTTCATTTTCTTTAATTGTTTTTGTTAAGCATGTTTTGTCAATATTGTTCTCAAGACACTTATTTTCACTTTGTTTATCTTTTGCTAAGGGCTTATTTGTAACATCTTCTGTATCTCTACCGTCCTCTCCTGACTCTATCGACAATATTGACTGTGGTTCATCAGTATCCATATATAAATCTTTAAGCTGTTCTTCTATTGGGAGCTGTATCAAGGCATTAGGCACTGAGACATTATGTAATTGCCATTTTATCTTGTCGATAGGTGCCAAATCAACATGTCGTCCATTTGCTGTAGACAAACTTACTGAACCATTAACGTTACTTAAAATATACTTGTTTGTTGCTAACCTAGGATCTTCTAGGGCAGTTTCGGCTGTATCCATAATTACTGCAAACAGCATTACATAATATTCAGAACATTCATAAGACTATTTAAGTATATGGCTAGTTACATTTATTCTTCTTAACCGACTTAAAAAAAAGGAGAAGGTTCTCAATTCGTCGGAATCTTTTTTTTATGTATGTTCCCCGATTACTCGAAGACCTGTGGTCCGATACGAGAAATTCTTTTTTTGTTTAAAAGGATATACTTCCCAGGTTATCCCATTGGGACCAAGTCAGGATCTAATGATGGGATCCCAGAAAAATCGAGGGCAACCCTCAAATTTTATAAGGACACAATGTGTTTTATAATTTTCTAAAACTACCAGGCATGCCTTTTAAGTTCTGTCGTTTCCATATTTCCCGGCAATTTTGAATTTGGAACTGTTCTATATTCGAATGTGTTTAAATTTTGAGGCTCAAAACAGTTGAAAGTATTAGGATTAATGCTATTGTTTAGTGACAGCGTCGATTGGAATCTGTCAGGTTACGTACTATAGTGAATCTTTCTAAGGAAAATGTTCGTGCAATAATTTTCTACAACTTTAGAAGAGGCCTGACACGGCTTCAGTGTTTTGAAGAGCTAACATCTGTGTTCAGTGATGAAGCCCCATGTCTGCGGACTGTCGAACGCTGGTATTTAGAATTCCAGCGTGGACATACTAGTGTTAGTGACAAATCTCGCGAAGGACGCCCAAAATCCGCCTTCACTGAAGATAACATCATTGCTGTGAGACAACTAATTCTCGAAGATCGTCATGTGACGTATCGAGAGATAGAGGCTCTATTAGGCATCTCAAGGACAACCATTCAGAAGATCTTGCATGAAGCGCTTGGTGTGAGAAAGCTAGTTTGCCGTTGGATACCGCATCTGCTTTCCGCCGATCACAAGGCGGCCCGCGTCAAATGGTGTAAGAAAACTCTGCAAAGGTTCAACCGAGGAGAGTCAAATCACGTCTACGACATCATCAGTGGTGACGAATCTTGTATCTATGCCTACGATCCTGATTCCAAACAACAATCTACAATCTGGGTCTTTCAAGACGAGCCAAAGCCGGCTAAAGTTGTTCGTTATCGAAGCACTTCAAAGAAGATGGTGGCCACGTTCGTTGGAAAAACCGGCCTTGTTGCAACTATTGCTCTTGAAGATCATAGAACGGTTAACGCAGAGTGGTATACCACAGTTTGTTTACCATAAGTCATCGCCGAACTTCGAAAATCTTAACTCAAAGCGACGCATTATCCTGCACCACGACAACGCAAGCTCACACAGCGCTCGTCAAACGATTGAGTATTTGAAGCAGGAAAAAGTAGAAATTCTTGACCATCCTCCATACAGTGCTGACCTAAGCCCTAACGGTTTCTTTACATTTCCTAAAATTAAGAAAAGTCTTCATGGTCAAAGTTTCCAGTCCGGTGAAGAAGCAGTCGACGTGTTCAAGTCAGCCATTTTGAACACCCCAACTTTAGAGTGGAATAAATGTTATAATAACTGGTTTGAGCGAATGGAAAAGTGTATTAAGCTACGTGGTGAATACTTTGAAAAACAATAAAAAGTACCATAAGGTTCTAGTTATGTTTTTTTCTTCAAACGACAAAACTTGAAAGGCATGCCTCGTATTGCAACTATTTGCGTCGAGTACTCATCATCTCATGTTGCTGAGCTGATGATGGAAAATAAACTCCTTAGCTATCAGGAGTTAGTGGATAATTCTTTAAATATTATAGACTCGTATAGACCGCTACTTGTGTTCCTTTGAGTTATTCATGTTAGCTGATGATGGAAGGTACAACTCCTCGTTATTTGGGAGTTAAAGGATTTTTTTTACGGGATAGGTCGGAAACGAGCAAGTGGGTCACCTTACGGTAAGTGATCTCCACCGCCCTTATACGCCCACAATACCAAAAGAATCATGGGCGCGTTGCCGACCTTAAAGGAAAGGGATAATTTAGGGATTGGGAAGGGGAGGTGAGGGTGATTTTGGGCCTTTGGACATCTCACTCACCGTACGAAACGCAGCAGCAAGCTGCTTCTTTAAGACGATTTTCTGTGAGACAGTGGTAACGACCCGGACAAGCCTGCCCATTCATGCTGTAGAAAGTGTCTACAGCGTGGCTCTACCACTCCAAAAAAGATAATTCTTAAAGTACCGTATAGACCGCTAGTTTTTATTATTTCAAATTAATTCGGTGATTCGTCGGGAGTCTTGATTTTGTGCTACTAAACACTAATAACACTAAAAATAAATAAATAAAAATAAGTTTTAACAAACTTAAAAACTAACTTAATAAATATAAAACTAAAGACCGGCAGTGACACGGGCACCAAATCCAAAAATACCTATAGAAATTTTTATTTTTGATTTTACAGTGTTATTTTTTAGTTTTATTACATTATATTATACCCTTACCTTTGGTTGGTTCATAGACAATTTCACTGTGTATGTAATCTGGAGACTGGCATGATGTGTATTGCTTTTGCAGATTTTCAAATGTTTCAGTTAGCTCCTGATTTTCTATCTCTTCCCCATACCACCTTATATCTTCCTTCGGTCTGCTGTAGTGATCTGTCTTTTGTCTTTTGGTATAAGGTTCATCATACTCATATGGGATCTTATATTTACCTGTATGTCTCTCCTTGCTGTGTGAATATCTATCATGTTCATTAAAATTAAATCTTTCATGATGTTCTTTGTACGAATGATGGTAAAATTTATCTACAGGTGGACTTTCTCGAATTTTACTTCTATACGAGTCAGATCTGTGACTATAATCATCATAATAATCTCTTGGATTTTTCTTATACCTTTCTGAACTATATCTCTTGTATCTTTTTGAGGTATCATAATTATCTCTGCTTCTGTGCTTGTCACTATCAAAATGTTTGTGAGTACTTCCTTTATGTAGATCTCTTGAAGGCTCACGATAACCCAAAATTCTCTCATCACGATTTGATCTTTCAGAGGATTTGCTGCTGTGTCTGTAATTGTCATATTTAATAAGGGAATTTCTATGTTTTTTACCCCTTATATAGTCATCTTGCTGTAAACCATATGTTGTTGAACAGTCTACTTTTTCATCTAAAGTCAACCTTTCACATTCAACACTGAAATAAAAGAAGTAATTAATATGCAGACAGAATATGCGTTATAATTACTAATTTACAAGAAAGATATATTACTCTGTAGCTGGTATTGACTTGCGTCTATTTTTAATGTGCATAGATTGAATACTCTGAATATTTTCAGCCGGACTAATTGGAGCAATATTTGTATGTTGAATATTTTCCTTAGTGTGATTATTTACATAGTTGCATGAATCAGTATTTGGTGCATTTTTTTTATCAATATTCTGTTTTTTTGTCTTCTTTTCGCCAACACTATTAACTTTTTCGTTTGGAGATGTCTGATCTTCTTGTAACCTAAAAACCAAAACAATATTCCATTTCCAAGTTCATATTTATATGTTACATGAAACATGATGACAGCTTGCGTCACCGATTTCCCCACTGTCACAAAATGTTTGTGTGATCCATAAATATTTGTTTCAGGTCTGGGTGTTTTCTCCCCAGAGGAGTTGATGTCAAACAGGCTTTTTTTTTGGATAGACGCTTGCTGATAGCCTGATGAGAGTTGGCTTTAGTCAGCAACACCAGACTTTCGGGCGAATGCTTTAGGCACTCCAACCCTAAATTTAAGTGACCTTCGCTGAGGGCACCCTCCTAATGGGGTATACGGACCTCGGCTCACGCCATTGGAGGGGGGCAATCAAACAGGCGGCCGGTCGTAAAAACTACAAGCTAAATCTGTATAATTTGATTAATTCCCCACATTGAATCAAATATTTCATTAACCTAAACTAAACTGAATATTGTAGCAGATACTTATTCACTCCCAGCTATATAATATTCAACTCAGAATCAGAACATTTTTTAGACATTTTTGCATAAGTACAGATATAATGTCTATGTCACTCACAGATATCATAATTTCATACTGACTGCATAATTAACATGTGTGATGATTGTTGTTCATTATTTATTTAATTATTTATTATGAAAATACCTTATATTCCCAAAATCATTTTTATTATTTTGGTCTTCTTGCACATCTTTGGCATTCTTCATAGGTTTTCTGTTTACACCTCCAATACTTTTGTTTGATTTATTGTTATTAAAACGTGCTATATTTCTCTTCACATACAAAACACTTTTATTGCCTTTTTTTAGTGCTGTGAGGATCAACTGATCTTTTCTGAAAAATAGGACCAATATTTAATATTACATTTCAAGAAATGAATAACTTCTGTGTTATAATCAACATTAATATATGTATACATATTTTATTCGCTTGTATGATGAGATGAACAGGTTGCTCGTCTGTTGGGAAGCGCCACTTCTGCCCGTAAACAGAAGCAACACCACACACTGTACTGAGCTCATCACCCTGAGACATAAGATGTTGAGTCTCAGAATGCCCAGTAATTTCGCTGGCTTCAATGTCCTTCAAACCACCATACAACAGTGCTTACACTGTTGCCTGGTGGCAGAAATAGACAAATTGTTGGTCTTCTTCTTCTTATCGAATAGTTAGTGGCCAACCTAGTGTCAAGAGTTTTTCAAGCCACCCGAAGGTCTCCGACTTGGCTTAACGACTGCCATCAATTGATAACAGCCGGGACCAACATTTTACGTGCCCTCCGAAGCACGGGGATGCTCTGTTGAAATAACACTAAGCGGTCACCCATCTATAGACTGACCCCACCAAGGGTTGCTTAACTCTCTTACCGTTTACTGATTAGTGAGTGCAACTAGCTATGAGCGCCACCATTCACCCAATTTACCATGTTCATATTCACCCAATTTTGTAACAATAAAATGGTACTTCTTAAATGGTTGATAAAGACTAATTCAATATAAAATATCACTATTTGTACTTAACTTCCTGACTACCAAAGAGGAAAATAATATGAAAAAATTACAAAAAAATATGCAATCATTGCACTCACTCCATATTAATATCTGATATTATCTGTGACTTCCTTTCGATCTCCAACTTGGCTGTTTTCAGCAATGAAGAGAAATTCTGCTCAAGTTTCTTAAAGTCAGATGATAATCCGTCAAAATCCTGCAAAATATTCTACAATCTCACTCCGCATCTGTTCATGTTCAAAACATTTACATAATCAGGTAGACGGTAATTCAAAGAAATATATTTTTCAAGATGCAAACAGGCACAATATACAAGATGAAATCACATTGTTATGCTATATTGTTCTATTACTATTGGAAATATACAATTGACAACTTTGAAATTTGATTTTGATATCTATTCTAATGTGATTTGATCTTCATCATTCTTTCCAATACCGCAAACTAAATCACTTATTTTAGAAATATATTTGAATAAACAACCCTTGCACTTACTTTTTGAAGCTTTTCCATCTCAGTAGCATAATCTTGAAGTTTCACTTTTAACTCTATGTTTTCGGTTTTCAACTAAAAAAAACGTTAAACTATAGTAAATCTCACTAATAAGCAAATACTCCGCAATTTATTGGGTCATAATATATTGCAATCTAGAAAAAATATGGAAATATTCTAGAAAAGATAACAATATTGACAGAACATTTTGGCGCTAAATTATAGTACCTCTTCAAGAACAGCTCCATCATTGTAGTTATCTAAATTGCTGTATAAGTCTTCCATCTTGTAAGTTAATATCCGCTTTCAATTATAAATTCACTTTTTATTTATTTTAACACTAATAAAGTTGAAATTGCCTAAAGAATGCATCCAAGTCACGGGTCACCAGTAATTATTTTTCAATAAATGACCATTTTTTAATATTTATTATTGTCCATGGATTGAGTATCGTTGAGTATCTCTACGTTGATAATGGACAATGTTCAGTGTTGCCAGATGGCCGTCTCTCATTCCCTCCAGTCTTACGCAGATATGCCCCCCAAAATACATTTTCAAGAAAAAATCCCCAGAAATGGAGTGCCTCAAACAATAAAAAATTGGCAGTTGTTGAGACTACCAATAGAAGTGAAAACTTAGAACTTTTAGTATTAATATTTGAATTTTCATAATGTTTGAATTAAAATTATCAACATCAATCTGGTTTTCACAACTATTGACACTCCGAGCAACAATTATATGCATGTTTAAATACGGTTTTTTAGTACTCACTATTGTACTGCAATATTGCAATGGTTCTACAATTAAACGAATCAAATATTATTCAAACAAAAACACTATTTCAACAATGCACAGTTTATACACATTGAACTTTTCACTAAATCCATTCAATTTCACATAAAAGATATACACAGCACTAATGATGCACAATACCTCAGCTGTATTGTATAGCTACAATTATACTACTATATGTATGTCGGTAACGCCAACGCACGAGATTTCACCCATCTGACAAAGTGTCTAACGCTCACAGCACACGGCCGCAGCGCCTCATGAGCATACCAACCACCCATAAGATATTCCCCTACCAAAAAGTGTCCAACGCGGCTAAAGAAGTTTTCACTTCAATAAAAATACCCGCATCGAAATAGGTCCATTCGTAAGCAATGAGGCGAGATCTGTCTTATTTATCGAAGTTTTGTGTAGGGGAATTAAAACCCCCAATTCCCTACTGAGCTCATAACAACTAACAAGTATTTTAGACCGTAGTATAGGCGATTTTTCTTTTCTTTTCTAGTGGATGACTACATCTAAGGTAACCGTAACAGCAGTTATGTAAATTTGGATAATTATTTAACCATTAGTATTTTTCGATAAAACTAATTGTTTATTGATGTCTTTAATAGAATAATTTGAGAAAAAAAAGTTTTTTCAAAGATTTCAAAGTAACCGTTGACGCTTGAGTCCAAAGAGAACTCGAGTCTTGTTAGCCCATCTCTATTATTATTTTCGCTAATCGTCACTGTCCATCCAATCCAAAGAATAATATACTCTCTACGAGAGAAGAACGGTATCTCCAATAGAAAAAAAAATACCATAGCTTTACACACGTTTACTACTAGCGACACGACGGAATAGCAGACGTAATAAAATGCGCGCGAATTCTTAAAACCGTGGCGCTTAATTTGAATTTAGATTGTTATGATACAAGATCTTCGCACATTACAGACTCGATGCAGACTCCAATCTGACTAGACTCCAGTAAAGCTTATGTGAGTCTAGTCGGTGTGGAGGCGGCATCGAGTCTGAAATTGCGAAATAACCCTATCCAACCTGAAAGCCTTATCAACTTTGCAAATGTAGATAAGATCCTTTCATGTCACATAGGACTTATAATATAGGTCTTCAGGAGATTTACATAAATAAGAATGCAATATAAAAAGAAAACATGATTTATTTTTTAATATATAATTTTTTCCGACAAGTACCTTCTTTTTTCCTCTTCGTTTTTTCATGAATATTATTTTTCTTTTTGTTTTTTATCACATTTCTAAGTCTAATTATTTCCTTGAGCTTCTTTCTACAAATATTATATAACTTGACTTCTCTGGGAGTCATTTCGCTAATTCTGGTGACATAAATAGAACTCAGGGTTCCACTTCTCCTGGAAGGTAATTTTGCTTTCATAGATAATGATGCAGTTTCTCGATTTTCAACTGGTGCATTCTGAAACAGCAATTAAGTTTTAACAAACATTTATATATACCCCAGTTGGGCATGGGCCTCCTCTACTACTGAGGAAGTTTTAGGCCTTAGTCCACCACACTGGCCTAATAAATACTAATAAATAACAGCCACAAACATAGCCCTAACCCCACAGTAAGATACGAATCATGTGTTGTGAGTATCAGGAACTACGAGAGACTTTCGGTCTCATAACACCCAGACTCTAAACAAATAAAATTTAATTAAAAACCATTAAGCAGTTATTGAGGCATGATTGACTCAAAACATCCAAACTGTCACATTTATGATATAGAGTAGGATTATTCTCATTTCAGTAGTAGGATGATTTTAGTAAATAAAGGCTTTGATAAAGTAGGATTATTCTAAAAAGATATAATAGGTATTTACCTGGTAATTTCCAAATGTTTTAGATGTTCCAGGAAGTTCCGGTGCCGATATTAGTTTACTTGTAGAAGGCTCTCCTACAACAGGTGCCGTCAAAGAATTTTCTATTTGTGAAGACGGTGCTCTGGATGTTGGTGAATTTTGTATGCAAGGTTCAACTTTCTGTAAAATATTAGATAAATATTACTAAACGTTCTGATACACGCAACACTCTGACATTCCATAAACAGTAACCAATGTAAAGTAATAACATTATAACAGAAAAAGCGCGGGAAACGTTCGAATTTGGCGGGTGTCTTTTTTGGATTTTTAATTGAAAATATTAAGCATTGTATATAAAATTAGTCAGATAAGTTGTAAATTGTATATATTTTGCTAATTTATTCTTTGTAGTATAGTGTATATGTAAAGAAATAAACTATTGGTAAGTTTTTATTAATTTATTTGTACACACGAAGGGTGGGATGAATGAGCCCCCAGATCCTGGGGGGGATGTTCCCCAACCATCACAAATGTAACGGTAGAAACCGCGTCTAGCATGGACACTGATTGCTCAGTGACCAACACTAATAAACGTAAGAGGACACGATTGCATAAGGTCTGTAAAGTGTGCAATAAAAAAAACGGAAAAACGCAATGGCCGTAGACTCTGGCAAAAGTGGATGTCATTGTGAAGACAGTGACGAGAAGGTTTCTGAAAATCCGCCTGCCCTGAAAGCACCATATTCACAAGCGCTTCCAGCTCAGGTCTCTAACTTATCTCCTCCCTCTTCTGGTGGTATTGGAAGAAAGGAATACACATCACTGGATTCTTCTCCGTTTGTTATTCATGTAACTAAGGCTGGTACTGGAGATGTAACACAAGACATTAACTTGCATCCAATATGCCATGATCGCTTTTTTTTATTTTTTTTTATTAGATTGAATGACAAGACGAGCAGGTCGCTCGCCTGATGGTAAGCGCCACGCCTGCCCATAAACAGAAGCACCGCCACACAGAACTTTAAATAAAGCACTGCATGACACTGGACTGCGCTCGTCACCCCGAGACATAAGGTGTTAAGTCTCATAATGAACTTTCACTTTCTATATAAAAATCAAGTGCAAAACACAGTTCAAGGTAGTTTGAAGCGCATTGGTCGCAATAAAATTTCTATGGCATTCTCCAGCCACTCAGCTGCAAATTATTTTTTAATACATCAAGCCTTAACAGAGAAAGGTTATGAAGCTTATATTCCATCATTTAATATAACCAGAATGGGGCTTGTACGTGGTATCCCTACTGATATGTCTTTAGATGAAGTAAAAGAAAATATTAGCGTTCCTTTGGGTTGTGGTGACATTATAAAAGTAAGACGCTTAAATTATAAAACAATCATAGACGGTTCTGTTACTTGGAAACCTTCACAAACTGTAGTTCTCACTTTTGACGGTCAGGTCCTTCCCACAAGAATATTTATGTGTTTTAATTCCCTCAAAGTTGAGTTATATATTTATCCCTCTATTCAGTGCTATAATTGTTGCCGGTATGGGCATACTAAGGATACCTGTAGGTCTAAGCCAAGGTGCTATAAATGTGGACAAGGTCATATAGGTGTATCTTGTGACTGTAACAAGGATGACAGTTATTGTTGTCTTTGTGGTGGCCACCATATTGCAATCAGCAAGACTTGCCCAGAAGCTAGTAGACAGTCTAATATTAAAAAGTATATGACCCAAAACTGCGTTTCATATCCCGAAGCGTCAAAGGTACACCCTCCTGTAATAAAGTCATATTCTGATGCATTAAAGTTTCCAATTTCATCTTCTTTCGTAAGCGATAGCCAAGACACTAGAAATACAACCACTCAACTGCATAGCAACTCATACAAAAAAACTGTTTTCCAGAAGCCCCGTTCTCCGCCGATATTGATAAAGGGTTACGATCGTGCAGCTCACCAAGCTGTAGTGGGTGATTATAACTCACCCTCCTATTCGGATGGGTGTGCTCTTCCCAAAGCTGTAGATCAAAACTGTACCCTGCCTGAATCACAATCTGTGGCTGATTTAATTATTGCATTGGTTGTATCATTATCTCAAACAATTTCACCGTCCAACGTTGCCCCTTTATTGAAAACAATTGCAGACATATTTAACAATGGCCCACATAGACAAAGTTCTGCAATGGAACTGCAGAAACGTAATAAAGAATAAGTCTGATTTAATTTATCTTATTAATAAATTTGACCCCAGCGTTATAGCTTTATGTGAAACTTGGCTCAAACCGGGTTTTTGTTTCAAAATTCCTGGTTATTCATGTCTCCGAGAAGATAGAGCAGATGGGTACAGCGGTGTTGCTATACTCATTAAAAACTCTTTAAATTTTTCCCAGTTTGATCTACCATCTCACCACAATGATTTGTCCATAGTTGCTTCAATTGTTAATAATATTTGTTTTGTTTCAATTTATATACCTCGTCCTTGTCCTTCTATCTTTGGTGAAGTAGACAATATTATTTCTATTTTAGCTAAACCATTTTTATTATTAGGGGATTTTAATTCCCATCACCAGTCATGGGGCTGTTCATCCACAAACACGTGTGGAAGAGAACTTATTGATCTAATCGATTCCCATAATTTATGTGTTTTAAATCCCGGCTCTCCTACACGTCGCACTAATCCTCATGAAGGTCTCAGCGCCGTGGATTTATCTATTTGTACACCAAACTTTGCTTCTTCTCTCACTTGGGAAATTCTCTCTTATTCCCATGGGAGTGATCACCTACCAATTTTAATTAGGTTTCCTATTACTAATAAACCCGCTGGTACACGGTCACCTCGTTTAAAATACGTTATAAATGATGCAGATTGGGACGAGTATAAAAAAAGACTTGATGATAAAATTTCTAATCTTCCTGATATCCAAAACAATAATGAAGCTATATGTTCTGAAGCTCTTTCTAGACCAATGACTGAAGTTGCGGATGATATTTTTCCTATCAAGAACAGCAGGAGTTCAAGGATTCCTTCTCCGCCATGGTGGGACCGAGAGTGTACAGAAGCTGCTAATAAAAGGAAAAAAGCTGAAAGGGCTTACTGTAATAATATGACATCTGAGAATTTTGATTACTACATAGTTTCTAAACAGACGAAAACTTTATTTCAAAGGAAAAAATCTGAAGGCTGGAAATTATTTTGTCATTCTATTTCTCCTGATACACGTCCATCAATTGTTTGGCGTAATATTAGAAGATTTAGATCAGCTTTTAGTGACAGCTCCGTTTGTGTACTCTCTCCTTCTTTAATGGAAGATGTTTTGGATAATTTGGCTCCTCCTACTGTTTCAGAACAAATTTGTCTTTCTGCTATCCCAAAAACAAACGATGAATTAAACTCTCTGTTTTCACTATCAGAGCTTAAAGGGGTTTTAAGCAGCGTCAAATATTCTTTCCCAGGGGAAGACGGTATTCCCTACTCATTTTTCTGTAAACTCAGTGAAACAGTTCTACTTTATTATTTAAAATTAGTAAATTCTATTATGTTATCTGGTAATATACCAGACTCACGGAGATCACAAATTGTGTTACCTATTTTAAAGCCCGGTAAGATTCCATCTCAAACCTCATCTTACCGTCCTATAGTTTTATCCTCCGTGCTGTTGAAACTTGCTGAACACCTGGTTAAGAATCGTTTGGAGTGGTATATAGAAAATAATCGTCTATTATCAGAGAGCCAATATGGATTTCGCAAGGGGAAAAGTACTTTAGATAGTGTCAGTATTTTTGCGTCTGATATTCGCCTGGCTTTTTCTGAAAGCGAATCAGTGGTTGCAGCATTTTTAGATATCACTTCAGCATACGATAATGTGGTTCTCTCGGTCCTGATAAAAAAAATGCACAATCTTAACGTTCCAATTATGTTGTCCAATTTTATTGCTAATTCAATAAGAGAAAGATTTATTAGTATCCGTCCAGATGATGTAACTAAATTCTCTAGAACTGTATCGAGGGGTCTGCCCCAGGGGTCTGTGGACATTGTATAGTAGGGGACTTATCCCCTACTATACAATATTTATACATATGATGTGGAATCAGCTTTAAATGGTTCCGTTAAAACCCTGCAATACGCTGATGATCTTCTTCTTTATTCTTCAGATAAGTTAACTACTAATATTTGTGCCTCAATGTCATTGGCTATGAGCTTTTTAGAGTCTTGGATGACTCTAAATGGCTTAGATCTTTCCCCCTCTAAAAGCTCTTTAGTTTTATTTAGCAGAAAACGTACTGCTCCCTTAATAGAAGTGAGATACAAAAATTGTCCCATACCTATTAAGAATGAAGTGAGATTTCTTGGTCTCGTATTGGATTCAAAACTTACAGGTTCCCCACATTGTGATTACTTAGGGCCGTATTAATAAATCGATCTCAGTGTTGAGACGGACCATAAGTAAATATTCAAGATGCTGAACTATACAATAAACCAAACTTGAGCTATTAATTAAGTACCCGTTATCAGCTGAGTTCATGTTGTTTAATAAACTAGACTCAGGTCTCAAGAACCTTCTTGACATGTGTAGTAAGATGCTGATTCTTGAGTACAGTAAATTGGTGACTTAAGAACGTGAACTGTGAAGGTGTATTAACCGGAATTATGGAGCATAAAATATTTATTGCTGAAATGTACTAATATGATGTATTTGATCATTATGATAATATGTTACGGCCACTAAAATATTGTTTGAAAAAAATCGACTTATATATAAAAGGATGCCATAAATTCCTTTGAGTTGCAACAAGAGTCTGAATATTTTACGATGTCTTTCAGGTGTTTGTTGGGGGGGCGCACCCTTTTTCATTACGGTTAATATATAACGCTTTGATTAGAAGTCTTTTAGATTATGGCACATTTATTTTAGAACCGGGTAATTTAGCTGCTTTTGAAAAACTAGACAAAATTCAAAACAAGGCTCTTAGAATAATTGCTGGTGCGATGAAATGCAGCCCCATTAATGCCCTTGAAGTTGAGTGTGTAGAACCTCTCCTTAAATTGCGACGGCAGTGTCTCTCAGATAGATTTCTGTTTCGAGCCCTACAATTTTCTCTTCACGCTCTTTTTCCAAAACAAAGTCTTTCTGATCATGTTGCAACTTCTTCATTTTGGAGTAGAAAACCACTTGTTGTTTGGTTATTAGTTTTCGTAAATTTATAAGCTTTCAGGAACCTATTTATCGTTCCGTTTCCCTCCCACTATTTATGGTTGGATTTAAATCACTTTTACTCTCTCCTGTGATTTGTTATTCATTAGGTGTAGATAAAAATCATCCTGATACTAATATCCACTTTAATGAATTAGTAAGCATGAAATAGCCTGACTTTCACCATGTTTTCACTGATGCGTCAAAACACTCTTCGACAGATTTTGGTGGCGTGGGAGTATACCATCCTCGCTATAATATTATACAAAAAATAAAACTCCCTCCAGAAACTTCAGTCTTTACTGGGGAATGTTATGGAATTTATAAGGCATTGGAATACATTCTCCTTACCAAACTCAATAAAACTGTTATATTTTCGGATTCATATAGCGCCCTTCAGGCAATCGAATTTTCGAAATTTCCTTTCAAATCAAAGTCTCACAATACTGTCATAATGAGTATAAGAAAGAGGCTTTTAGAGTCTTTCTAAAGATTTTATTGTTGTTTTATCCTGGATCCCTAGTTACTGTGGTATAAAGGGAAATGAAAAAGGGGACTGTTTGGCTAATGAGGCGATTATAAGTGGGGATGTATATCCTTATATAAATTATTGCACTGATCTGGCTGCTCTTCCTGGTACTTATCTCAGAGAATCCTGGGTTAAGTGTTGGGAAGAAAGCAGTCAGATGAAAGGGAAATTATATTCCAAAGTTCAGCCGAGTATACCAGATAGGCCGTGGTTTTCTAAGTTGAAACTTGGCAAGCGCTCTACAAGTTCAATAATAAGGATGCGCTTGGGTCATGTATCCTCGCCAGCTCATCTTGCGAGGCTTCATATTATTATCAGTGGAGCTTGTGAATGTGGTGAGGAGGTGGGTGACCTTAATCACAATTTCTTTGCTTGTACACTTTACGATTGTTGTTCTTTTATAAGTAAACTCATTTCTTTTAAGGTTCGTCTTCCTACTTGTATTACTTCCTTACTCATATTTAATGTAAATATTTATATAGCTATATCCTCATTTATTTTGCTAAATCATATAAAATTACAATTTCCATTTAGTCTAATTTAACATATTATGTATTATTTATTTTTGTTATTTGATCCTGTTTCCAGCTTTCCTGACTTATTTAATCCAAATTCCGAATACCTAATTCCGAAATGATTCTATTCAAATAATAAAATGTTAACAAACAATACCCTCTTTTCAAAGATTTTATTTTCCCATGTAACTGTCTATTACACAGAATGCAATAGAGAAAATAGAAAAATGGGTAGATATTTGTTGGCATTGTTTTTTAGTCCTAAATAAGGTATAGTCTGTATGGAGAGAATTAAAACATGTACATTATGTTATAGGATCATCCGAAAAATCTAACATACATAAAATAACGTGGAAATATCGAAATTACATAATAATGCGGAGAGGATACATTCTATTCAATCGACACAGGAAATTTTGTAACTCTAGATTGTAATGGCGGCCGGCAATGCACGTTGACATAACGCTAGTAGAAATTGCCAGTTACCAGATTTTTTTATAAAATAGACACTTTTCCTTCACTGGTATCATTTAGCAAACGCACACAAGTAAACAATTGAGTATGTGTGCAAGGGAAAAAGTTCATCGAACAAGATGATAGACCCATCCAATCTGATCCAATCGCTGTCGCTGTCGCACGACGCTGCACAGTACGTTTTGTTTAGCCGTCTGGCTTTCAGGTCGGTTGTTGTGTACGTTTAAATTGTTGTAGTGTTTATTTTAAATGGTCTTCTTTAGATTATAATTGTTTTTAATCATAAAGTTCTATATTACGTAGTGTTACTAATTATGTTAATGTGTACAAACTGGTCAGTTGTCTCGGTTTACGTTAGTGCAACAGGCGATCAAAAGTGCTAAAGGGTCCCTGTAAACAGACGGGAACTCTACGTTAAGATGCCTACGGACTCTGAGTGCGAGTGTGACTTGGTGTCGAAGGAATGGTTGCTGGCGAAGTTGCGTTCAGACGAGAGAGACACCGTGTTGATAGATTGTCGGGGATCCAATGAGTATACCATGTCTCACATCCGTTCTGCGGTGAATTTTTCTATACCGAGCATAATGCTACGACGTTTGGCCGCTGGAAAGATTGAACTTTCGTCCACCGTTCAGTGTAAAGAGTTAAAATCGCGGATAACTCATTGTCGAACCCGAGGCATATTCGTATTGTACGGTGATGGACCTCCTAGAGACCCTGACTCCATCCACGGAATCCTGCTGAAGAGGCTCAAGCAGGACGGCGTGCAGGTCGTCTGTCTAGAAGGTAATTATTTTCTTGGGAGTGAAAAACATGTTTAAAACAGTAAAATATGCAACAACTAATCTTAAAAAGCATTTTAAGATAAAAAGAATAGCCATGGAAATTAGCAGCTAAAAAAGATTAAAATATTTATTTCTTTGATATAGAATACATAAAATGTTGATTAAAATACCTATGAATATAAAGAAATGTATAAAATCAAATTAAAATTCATCATTATTTTTATCCAAGGATGTATTATCTAATAAGTTTTTGTTTCGGTTGAACTAGATTTTTATTGTGCCCTGTTGTCACTAAGATAGGCAGATATAAATTTCTAAGAGGTAGAAGGTTCCTGGGGTGGGCCACCAGAATTGACCAAGCTAACCCAGCCACCCTTCTTGCTCATGTCATTATACACACATGTTATACTGGACACCATTACATTATGTTTATTACATGTTGGATTTTTTTTAAGTTAAAATAATATAATAAGCTTATTGTAATTGAAATATTTTAAGGATTCAATTCTGAATAAAATATTTTATAATAAATTGATAACACCATAACAAAATAATTATTTATTTATTACTTAATTATAATATTTTTTAAATAGCTATTTATTGAACGAAGTAAAAGATTTGATAGATGCCACTTAAACCAAAGTAATCTACAGTACTTACTTAAACTTAAAAATGTGTGGGTAATATTAGTGGGTCTCACAAACATTTGGCTTGGTGCGGGGATCAAACATGCGGTTCACAGCTGGCTACCATGCTGTATTCGCTGTAGAAAATTAAAAAAATAAACCAAAGTCACATACAAAATGGATTTTTATTGTAATCTAAATATGCAACAATTCATACACAAAAGTAATAATGCAGACTGTATCCAGGTACCTTGCGATGGTCAAAACAATTATTTCATTTCCTAAAATTATACATACATAGACTCACGTCTGTTTTCCATAGGGGTAGGCAGAGACAACGAAATAATAAATTTAAAAAATAATAAATTATATTTATAATTTATTATTTTTTTCATTACTTTCTACACCAACATGTCAATTTTGTATGTCAATTAAATCCAGACACTTTTGCATTCAACATAGGTACAAAAATCCAGAAATTTATTCTATAACACTGTCCAACTCGTCAATTTATTATTGGTCTATATACTACCACCATACTTTTCTACAATCCATATGACTGTTTAGAAAAATGATATGGAAAGGCTATTTGCAATAAAGATTTTAATTTGATTATCTACATAGATCCTGTAAAACAACCAACCAAATTTAGTAATTTGTATTTGTGACCGTCCAGCTGTAATCTGATTAAATCATTTCATCAATCTGTATGGAGAATCATACTTGGATTGTTTATAAAAAAAAGTTTTAACAGATTTTAAAAAACAACTTCAATTCCATTCCAATACAATAACACAATCGCAATGACTATGATGTTATCTGTTGAGGAGTTTCATTTTTTACTTCTTACTCTGCCATCTTAATCAAATTTATATGGGACCACATCACAGCTAAACTCAGCTAAAACTGTTTTTTTCCAACAAAATCAGTACATACATAACAAAAAAAAAACCTCGCCGAATTGAGCACCTCCTCCTTATTTTAAGTCGTTGAATGACCGTAGTTCACTATGATCTATGTACGTTCCATATTTTTAATATTTATTTATTCATTCATTAACCATTGATTTACTTCTAACATAATTATGACAGTATGTGGAATACTTTTTCTAGCTGATCAGTAAACCCTTACAGATGTATACAACGATCCATAGATCTAAGATATGTATATTTTTCCTAAATCAACACTAAACGAAATAACATTATAATTTAATATATTAAATTGACTAAGATAAAACTACAAATTATATAATATAATCAAATAAATAAAATTTAACTAGCACATAACATAATGGGATTGCAATTAAAAAGTAGAAGCAGAAGCAGAAACGAGCAGTGGGTCACCTGATGGTAAGTGATCTCCACCGCCCATGTACGCCCACAATACTAGAAGAATCATGGGCGCGTTGCTGACTTTATAGGAAAGGGATTAAGGGAAAGGGAAGGGGATTTGGTCCTCCGGATATCTCACTTAGCGTACGAAACGCAGCAGCACGCTGCTACTTTACACCAGATTTCTGTGAGACAGTGGTAACGACGAGGATGAGCCGGCCCATTCATGCTATAGACAAAACTGTCTACAGCGTGGCTCTACCACTCTGATTATACTGTGTTAAACATTCCATGATTATATTAATTTTTCATATACTATGCAACTATAATTCAAAGGAATTCAGAAATCCAGTACCACTGTTGTAACAGTGTCAGCTGTAGCTGAGCTATCGCTTATTATTAATAATTAATGTTTACTAGTAACGTTGATCGATATTCTAGAAAATTATTTTGTAAGATTTTAAATCAATTGATGTTCAACTTGTTACCTTGCCACCGGATTATAGGCGATTCTAAAAATATCGACCTACTCGAAATAATATAAATTATAAATATGGAATGTCTTATTACCTTGATTATCTGTTTAAAATCCATAGGGCGAAAAGTGGCCGGCACAGCAAGTAATATTATTATTAATTATGAATCAATACTCATACACTCATATACATATATATACTCGCTGTTTGCGATAAGACCACCCATTGTAGCACCCTTACTGTATGATCCTCGTTTATAAGCTATCTACTTTATTTAGTGTGCAATAAAGAATATTCTATCTATCTATCTATCTACTCAGATTTGTGTTAACAAACATAGATCATGGCTGTAGAGTGTAGGCATCCGAACATGTTGTGCATAAAACATCGAATATAATGAATAGTTACATGATATTCCCACGAATGTGTTCATTCAGTAACTAAATTATTACCTAAGCAATACTCGCGTAATACCGGTTGTTGCGCGGCGCGCCTCGCCGTCCCGTGCCGTCCGCCTTCTCTCGCAACCATCCATTGACAAAAAATAATAAATTAATAACAACAACCTTCAACTCTTGAGTAATTCAAAAACTAATTGTATCGACCTCTTTGGTATCGACAGCTTCGTCATTGAGATAGATGTTTCCTACGCTGTTCACTTACTCTTGTAAAGAACCTAATTAAATGGGAAAAATAATAAAATATAAAGGGAAGCCATGTGGTACAATGCTCGTACTGTGTCTCATATTAAGAGTTTCGGTAGAGCTGTGTATCACTGATGAAAATATGAAGTCTTCAACGCACTGCCACGATCTGCTATTTCTACACACACAGCCGCGATCTGTCCAGCGTCCACCATTACCAATCAGGGGCCTTTACCCCCTCAGTCGTCTAAAGTAGTGTTGCTAAGTATTTTTCAGAATTATATATATACATTTGAAAATATAATAGTATTTTATGGGGAAAAAAAATAAACACAAAGATATATTTAATGTTGATGATAATTTGCTTTTACTTACGTATGGAATTATACTGGAATTCTACTTGACGTCTAGATTGCGGCAGTGTGTAAAATGCCGTAGTGCGTTGGATGCTTTATAGTAGCAATATTATCATAAAAATTATGTAAATAACAGCACATTCCTTTAAAAATATTTTTATAACAATGCTGATGCCATTTTTACCGCAGTTACATCTGCTACTAGAGAATTCTTACTTTCTTAATAAGAATTATTAGTAGAGTCCTGGAGGTATCCTTAAATTTGTTTGGAACAAAAAAGTTTAGTAATGGAAAATAATAATAATAATTATTGTTCATTGATTTTCGAAGTGTTCAAATTATGTAATATAATTTTAGCTGCGTCTGAGTTCGCCTAAAACGCAATAAAAATATCTTGATTAACATAGGTATTATACATATACGATTACAGGAAATGTTTAAAATTGTTCTCCGACATTGAATGGGTATAATTGGTTATTAAAACCTGTCATATTGGAAATAAATACATACTTGAAATATCATTCAAATTACGTGCCTGATTCTTTGCTAAGTTTCCTGTGCTGTTTAGAGTTTAAATGAGTGGAGTTGAGTGTTGAAATAACCGTTGGTTTATTTTTCAAAGTCTTAAAGCAATGAATAGGTTTTCACTCACCATGCCATAATTTATAGAGAATTTAATTTTGTTTTATTGAAAACTAATGAAATATTTTGTAAACAAGAAAGTCATGGGATTAATTTGGTTATAAGGGTCGGTAACGTCATGTGAATTTGGTAAACATTCACTACTGTCGTAACATTCGGAACTAACCACGTTAACTAATTTATGTCATCATTCCGCTCACCCACACACATGTCACAACATTTTTCACCATGCTTACCAATAATAAAAACACTAGTAATTTATTATATTTTGTTATACATAGAAAGAAAGAAAACTTTATTGTCATCATAAGACATAACTTTACTGATGTAAAGATTACTGTGGCAATTAGAATAATAAAAACTGGGAGAGTAGCTGGCTGTGAATCGAGAGGTCGCGGGTCCGATTCCTGGGCCATCAAGGCAAATGTTTATGTAATCTACAAATATTTGTTTCTAGACTGACTTGTTGATGGACCGTAAATCACTCGTAGTTTGTGATAGCCACGATCAAGGAATATACTACTCTCCTAACGATTCAGGTTAAACACAGTGTGGGGTCAGGACTCGAGGGCTATGTGTGTATCCGTTGGGTGTATTCATTTATAGCAATAGAATAATTCTTTATACAAAATTTTGGTATGGTCCAGTCGTTCGTATCGTTCTTTCAAACAAACATATTAGGTATATAAGGGCACCATCTTATATTATTTAAATAGTCATAAACATCTTTGTTGTATAAAATGTGCGGCGTGCATCGACAGATTGGTTTATTTAATAGGTATGCGAGGGCTAAGACCGGTGCCGGAGGTCGCCAGTCGGAACATCCGTTCCTCTACACGTGGGAGAGGAACTCGGCTACTTATTATGCTCCTCAATGCGAGACGCAGATTAAATCGCTGTCGGTAAAAACCGGTCAAAAGTAGAATTCTCGCCCTGTGGGTTCCATATAGGGGTTTGTGCCCAGGTTTCCGTCCTTAGGAAATCCAGGGAAATTGGCATTGCCTCGTACCGTAAATTTAGTGTCGGGAAATCACAGGAAGTCAGAAACAGATTTGTAAATCAATAAGGTAAAAATAATAAATTCACAACCCAAAAGATATTATAACAACTTTAATAGAATATAATGTTATCTAAACCTAGCATTTTGAAAAAATAGTATATCTGCGAAATTTTAAATGCAAATCTTGAAGATAAATGTTTTTTTTACCGACGATACAAAACAGAAGAGATTCTTAATGCGACACAGTTTTTTTGTATGTCTTTATGATTTAATATAATAGGCAGATATATATACAACTTGTGTTGGTGTAGCTGATAATAGCTTACAAGAGGAAGACCTGAGAATGAAGTTTTTAAAGGGCTTCTAGAAGATGGTATATTGGTTAAAGCACACAGGCTCTTCTTTGTCAATTCTTAACATAAATTACAAGTTACGTACGTATTATCCGTAGAATTACGTACACGTTAATCACGTTTATTAAAATGAAAGTGTCGTTGATGAAGAAATGATTAGTGATGTGTTCGATCTTAATAAAAGAGTGATTAAAATGAACATACATTTTTTAGATCCGGTACATAAATACTCACTGTAAGGTGTATTTAAAGACCCTTAAATATGGTCACACCTTTCTGCAACACGTTGTATACAAAGTGAATTAATTTTGATGATTCTTTCTTTGTCCGTAGTAAACACTGCGAAGGCCCTAGTTCCTAGTTCCTACTAATCTATTTTCTTATTTTAGAAACAATTTGTTGAATGTTACATATGACTTGATTTGCATCTAATATAATACAATAAGTACATTTTAACGTATATTATGGTGGTAGATTAATAGTTTGATGTTTTTTGTCTAGTTATACTTTGACTATCCTTGTATTATACAACACATAAACTGTATTATACAACAGTCCCTCCTGCACTAATTTAATATTAATAATAATTATTATTATACTTTGACAGTAGGTAAAGAGCAGTTATTTTTAAGAGAAAAAAATATTTCCAATGTAGAAAAGTTATTTTATTATACTTTCTTAATAAAACATCATTGTTATGTTTTAATACAATTTTCATTGTGGTATTAGTATTTAGCACTTTCTTAGTATACTAGCTTTTGCTCGTGGCCCCGTCCGCATGAATGTCTCTCCGGGACAAATAATAAAATTTCTCCTTAACAAAATTTCATTATAATGTCCTGTATGTATGACGGCTGGATCATATTAGCAAAAAAGTCGATTTATACCTACATAAAGTCGTAGGTATGTCACATTTGTTGCCTAAACATCATAATGACCAATATTATGACGTTTCGTTACTACACACTACACGAAATTAAACAGAACGTACGGTGTAATCCTACACACATCCGTGTTTCATAACGTATATTTATACCTAATATAATTTACACAGAGCAACATCAATAAAAGAAATTCGAACTGAGTATAATTTAACACACACACACAAAATGGATGATCAAAGCACACCGGATGCGTCTACTGGTCCGGTCTTCGTGCGACGGAAGAGCGTCGCAATTTTATTAATAAGTTCCCGTTTTATTCACGTCCTGCCAATTTCTATTGCTTATATGTTTAATGATAAACGGTTAGATCTATCGGTAGCTTTACCGGAATGACTAGTTTTATGGTGCAATAAATATACTATGAGAACATTTTTAATCTCAATGGACAGGCATTTTAATATTGCCATCGTAAGCTCATAGCAATATTAATACGTGAGTTTACGTTTCGAAAAATCACACATACATTGCCCGAGACTGAAGTTTGTACTTAATATGGCGAGAGGCTCGCCATGTAGTACAACCATGGCATGTAAATAAGCAGCATTCAAGGGTAACCTTATACATACGCACTCGCTCACGCCTGTAATCCCCGAAGGGGTAGGCAGAGGTGTAACTAGTACACCCACATTTCGCCGAGCGTATCTCCGTCCCTTATGTGATAGGGGGCGAGCCTATCGCCATACCAGGCACAAATTCCAGACTCCGGGCTGATACTGAGTATTTCGCAATAGAAAAATACCACTTTACCCGACCCGGGAATCGAACCCGAGACCTCAGCGTCGGCCTCAATATTAACGCGTACGCATTACAACTGCGCCACCGAGGCAGTCTATTAAGGTAAGCTTATAATATTTTATAAGCTCACACATTATACATTATTAAATGTATAATTTAATCGCAATTGTGGTTTTATTATTGTACAACTTTAATTCCACATTTCGGAACTTATACAGGATGCTTTGAGTTTAATACTCAAAGACAGGATGTGGCACAGTCATATTATAAAGCTTTAGATTTATTTAATCTGGTTTTTATTTAGTCAAAATATTTTTACCATTGCTTGTCGTTTTACTATGATAACTAATATGTATATTTCTTATGAATCAAGCTCAGAATATTAAACAAACTAGAAGGACGGATTCAGAAGGGAGCTTGCTAGTAAGTTCTTAAAGAATAGCACCGTTGGAGTGCTGTATACACAGAAATTGCACTTGAAAAGTGTAGTTCGACATTTTGGCGATTAGTTATTTAATTATTAGGCATCAGACTGTCTTTTTGTATCTCACATTATGATTGATCGATATCCAATAAATAGTAAGCAATCCCATTATGACATTCTAAGTATGGGTTGGTGCGATCGTAAAACAAATGGCACGTGCTTACGGACAGCAGGATGTGTGCGGCTCGCTGTGAATGTAAAATCTACGGCATTTATAATGGCAGCGGATATCGCATCTGGCAGCGCTGATGTGCTCACCCGACGAGCGACGCCCATAGAGGAAAACGAAATGGTCGAGGAAGTGGACTCTCGTAAAATTGGATCGCATCGGTAGCATCGCGCGCGTAAACAATTGTATACGCGTCAGCCTCGGGACTAGGTTTTAGCGGAATGTTACTAGGCTATGAGATGATGATTAATACACCCACCCAAATACACGTACAAAGGAATAAACATTTGACGATCACATAGATTTGTTTCAACTCTTGTACGGCAACTCAACTTGTACGGCAATTGTATGTTATGGTCCATTGAAATACAACTAGTTTATACGGATTTTATCGCGGTTTAATTTTTATTGTAGTCGTGACGTTTCGAAAGCCTTTTCAGCCTTCGTGGTCACGGGAGAGACTGTATGTTCAATGTGTAATATTCGCGTAAACATAAGAAATCACTATGTTATGGTCCAGGTGAACGAGGATTGATAACGCGATCCCAAGCCTGCAGACAAGCCGTATCATGATGTACGCCGCACACCGTTTATTCTTAGCAATTGTTCAAAATATCGGTATTTTTGTGAACGCGCTACGTCGTGTACACGAGTACATGAGTAGACTGTACCTCGTCCTAGTACGTACTCCGACTTGCGCTATCACACGTCTTCGTTTAACTGCATAATGTGTAGTAAATAGTAATAATCGCTTCCGATTATTATTACACATGATGCCATACTACACAATATTATCTCTTCGGATCGCTCTCTCGATTCTGGAACAGTGAATTTGAGAAATCAAATAAGTAGATACAATACAGCCAACAAATTCATTCAAGTCCACTTATAAAATTCTAAAATTGGCCATCACGATTTAAATATCTTATTAAATGAATCGCTGAGAATCCCATAGCGTGAAACGTTAATACGAAGTCGACCGTTTTTGGAATTAACCGAGTGTGAAGCGGCGGTCGTCGGTAACACCAACTTTGTATAATTACAGGCCACCTACGCTCTGAGAGGCACCCATTCTGTACAGTGTACACCAGACTACACCAGGGATGGCGAGCTAATATTACAAAAATATGTGGCACGTGTTTGTGCTATTTTGTTTGGTCGTTAACTAAAGGGGTTTTCAATCGGGATGGGTAGATGTTTGCAGACTGTGGCTGCCATATTGTTTTAGTGGCGTGTGTAATCTGTTGTTTATTATTCAGTCACAATGCCGAAGCACCATGACAAGTTACACGATTGGGCAGCACGTCCAAATGATAAAAGTTGATTATCAAAAAAACCTTATTTAGAAAACACTCAGTTTGCTAGTGCAAAGGTTGCGCCCATTTTATGACAGACGCGGTGGCCCGACTCAACGTTTGGTGACCAAGTTCGAAACGACGAGTTTGGTAAACAACCAGCCAACATTCGTAAGTCAAAGAAACGCCAGATCGGCTGAGAAAATCGCTGTCCCTGAATGTATGCAGGAGAACCCGAGGCAGTCAATTCCTCGCCGTGTACAGAACTCTGCCTTTCGCAGACTTGGCGAATTTTGCGTCGAAACTTGGGCTTACAGGGGGCATATTTTTGATTGAATGGCTATGTTGCAAAATTGCCGTATATGGGACGACGCCAACACAAGGTTCACCAAGTAGCAATGCATCCACAAAGATTGAGAAAAAGGTGCGCATTTTGGTCCGGCGCGGCGGCGCGGAAACACATCTAGAATTCTCCTGACTACGTCTCGTTGGGTATAATGCATAACATCTGGCGGTTTCGTCTTTTAAACAAGATTGACATTATTGAACGGTCCTGCTAGCAAGCGGGAGACAACAGGCAGCACCACCGGTGTGACACCAGCTTGATACGAATTTCGTCTTCAACCTACATCATCCGCTCGGTCCACCATCGTAGACAATAAATACACAGCGAACGTAAACATGGGCGACTCGTGCGGTCATATCCGTAACATTGGCATTGACAAATATATATGTTGTTTTTTTATTTGGCGTTGATGTAACTGGTTGATTCCGCCCCGCGTATTGTATTCAGATTTTATTTGCACAGTCTCGTCGCGGTACGACGATTATGTATAAAAACTTAGTTACACCGCGCCGGGGAGTCACGATGAGGTCCTCCAATTGTAAATAAAATATTTTGTGTGTTTAATATTTGAACAGTATTTATATGTTGACTTATAATGAGTTCTGATCATTTTAGGAGTTAATTTGTTGAGGAAGATTTTTCTTGCAAAATATATATTTGTGTTCTTGAAGTGATTGCGATTATCAGGCTCGAAAAGCTTCGAATAGGTTTTGGTAGAATGATTAAGTATAAGAATATAACGCTAATATACGTAAAATTTATGATAGCTTAGTTAAAAAATACAAGTCATGTAGTATTATGATGTTTTGGTAACGTGTCGCGTGGTGTCGATACGAAGGGCGCGGAGCATTGCAGCGTTGATACGGTTATCAGCGAAATTATCTGCCGTCCGCTGGCGCCACGTTCATTATCGCCTTGAAATCGAGTTGCGCGGCCGCTAAATTACTTCAAACATTTATTGTACTGACCGCTGCGCTGCGCTGTGCTGCGTACAACACATTTATGCCGACGATATTATGTCATGTCATTCGGTGTTGGTAACCGAACGGCGTACCAGCGTTGTACTAGATAATATGCTCAAGCCGCGTGAGGCTCAAAAATTATGTATGCACAAAATTGATCTTATGGTTCGTAGGCGTGAAATATGAATCATACACAATATGATAATCGGGTCACCAACATTTTAGACCCAAAGTCAAGCTCATCTGCTCGTGGTAGATTCGACTGATTAACGGACGAGGCAATGGCGAAACTTGATTTCCGTTGCGGGTCGTGGGGGCCAGACGGTGGATCACCCAACAATACCAAATCAACCGTCAAATCATAATGATAAGGCGGACCCTAGTATTAACCGGGATAACGCCAGGTAGAAAGAACTAGTATTTGTGTTTGGGTTTGTGGTACCTCCTTAATATTATTTATAAAAGGGACATAAGAAAATCGACCTACGAAAACCCTTAATTCACAGAACCATTGTGATAATAACTAGAGCCGAAGCCGTCTACAACAAACTTATCCCTTGATTGGTCCGCACTCCGCATTCATTACACACGTTTTACGTTACTAAGTACATTTATTCTATTAAACTGAAAGCTTATTTCGCTTGTGTCATGTACTCGTATGTTACAAAGCGTCGCGTAAGACATTTCCCCACAAGCAAACGCTTTTGATATGATTTATACTCGTGTAAATCATGGATATTTATAAGTTGTTCCTTAAATGTTACAATAGCTATACATATAATAAAGTTTTCTTCCGTGTACACATTCTATTTTAGACTCCTTGTTAGAGTACACAGAACTGCCGATCTCGTCGATTCTAAGAAACTGAATCAATTCGAAATCCAGTGACGTCAATCCACAGATTCCCGGAATATGTCTGAACATGATTTTATTTATTACTGTTTTATATAACCATTGTTTCCTTAACACGATTACCTAAAATAAAGCTTAACGCGTGATCCGACGCAGGTGGCTAAAAATACCAGGTGTGTACGTAGGTACGGTAAAAATAGGGTTATTTGATTTGCCTACAAAGTAGGTATGATTCGTTGTCGAAAATATCTGTTGGTTGCACGCGGCTCGCCGCAGGCCACAGAGCCACAGGGCCACAGGGCCGCACCAATGTATTTAATTGATGGAAGTTTAAGACGAGGAGTCAATAGAGGCCCATGTGCAATCATATTATTTATAAGTCGCCCACCGACATTGCTAAATTGGTTCAAATTGTCACAACAGGCTTGATTAAACTCTATTTGTGAACACACGACATGTCGTCAATAACGACGTTATGCTTTCAGTACATCATTTTATAGAAACAATTAGATAAATAAGTATCGCGGTGCATGGATTGTGAAGGCAGTTTGTTGTAACAATTTTCATATGTACTATAATTAGGTTATTTTCTCATTATAAGTATTGTATGGTATTGCGCTAGACCTCGACTGTATCACAAAGTGATAACCGCGACGAATGCGCGCGGTGCTCTGCGACTTGCGAGTAGTGACTATGACTAAATATGGAGCACCATTCAGAGCAGTGTTTCGTCTTAGTGTTAATTGACCTTGTACCGGTTGGCCGCTCCATAAGTGTGCATAATTATTATTTTAGTTATTGCTGGCCGTTTAAATCGCACAAGGTTATAGATAAACGGTTAGAGAAGGACGCGCACGGGCGGGAGTCAACCCCCTGTCTGCACCTGACCGCCGCGCCCGCTCCGGGATTAAACAGCCTCTGACTACCGACATAATACCTATACCGAATGCAAACTTATACGTACTAATCATTTACTACTTAATATATTAAAATTATAATAATCTAATGTAGCCAAATGACTATAAGTTTAACTATAGTAACCATAATAAAAACGAGCATACAGCCTTCACAAAAACATTTGACCCACGCATATCGATTTGACTCAGCCAGTGACATCATCAACACAAGTGCGACTAGAAAAGAATACTAACGTATATTATCGTATCTAAAAGGCATGCGAGTCTCATTCATGATTTTCATTTCGAACTCGACGACACATTTGAATATTATAAAAGTACCTATATTAAAGTACGAGACAGTAGAAGTATAGGGGCAGCCGTGGGCGGCCGGAGTGGGTGACAAGCGTGTGCAAAGCGATCACGTTTAAACCAAGGTGGGTGTAATAAGCTGAAGGATTGGGTTCACGCGGCGAGGACGAATTTTATGGAGTCCTTGCTACCGAGGACGCTCGTGGTAGCGGCGCGAGAGGGAGGCCGGAGGTCGGGGATGTGTGTGCGAGAGGGGGCCAGGGGGGGGGGGTTGGTACGGTGGGTTCATTGAGTGCGGCGGATGAATGGGCCGCGATGAGTCACCGGATCGATGCGGCGAGTGGCGCGGCGTGGTGCGGCTGCGTGCTGCGATGAGTGAGACCGCCCGCGGCATCCGCGCGCTCCGGCCCGGCCCGGCAGCAGCCCACCAGCCGCTACCGATACCTGATCCTCATACATATTGTTATCAACAAACACGAAAGAACACAAAAACGCAAAATTGAGTAACAATTAGCAATGTTTTTGTACACATTTATAAAACCTTGACCTCGTATAGCCGACTAATAGAATAAGCCGAGCAACAAGAATTTTGCTTACTATTTATAATTAAAAACTTAATTTAATTAATTTAATAAATTAATTAAAAACTTAATTTAATTAATTTAAGTTAATTTTAGTGATTTCTAAAGACAATAAATTAAGAGAATCATGACGCATGCATACAAAGTAACACACGCTTAAACATAATGGTATTTTTTTACATTCGAATGACGAGACAAGCAAGCCGTTCGCCTGACAGTAAGCGACACGACTGCCCATGAACAGTTGCAACACGACCCAGAACTTTGAACAACGACAAATCACTGCGTGGCAACTGGCACTGCACCACGATCGTTATCCTGAAACACAAGATGTTAATTCTCATAATGCCCAGTAATTACACTGGCTAAAATGTCCTTCAAACCGGAACACAACAGTGTTTACACAGCGGCAGAAATAGACAATCCGGTGGTACCTACCCAGGCGGACTCTCACATACTAGAGTCCTATCATCTATTATTATATTAAGAGTGTATATATTTGAAGGTATTCTACAACCTACATACCTATTTATCTAGTAAATACCATAAAAGATAAAAATAAATATCGTTTCTTGTCATTGAAACTCCCAGAAACGCCACATTAGAATATTAAATGATCATTTCTTGTAACTTACGTATGACGTTAATAATTTCAAATTGACACTGTTTAGAATCATGGCGGCAATTAAAACGTGAATATTAATTGTTTATGGCGAACCGGCTAACGATAAACAGGTAGGCCATGGCTACTGCAGGATTTACTAATAGGCAACATGCCAGTGACATAAAGAAACACTTAATAACCATCGAGTAGTATAATTTGTCCGTATAAAGATTAAAACTTAATGATTTCATGGATCATGATGGTATGTCATTATCAATGAGTTGATGGTAGAATAGTTTATCGTGATCTAATAATCTGTCAAAATGAATTTCAAGACTACCGGTAAACGACTCTAACGGCTTTATTATAAAGCTTATACTCACTTTAAACTACGATTAGTATTTATCTATCATATCTAATTAATATCAATCAAATTTAAAGGTTTTTGTATTTATAATAATGTCAAATTCAAATTCTTTATTGAATCCATAAAATGTTATACATCATTTAGATTCAGTCAAATTTTAACTCTACCGCCAGTTCGGAATGCTGTTTCGCTAGAGAAGAACAGACAAGAAACTCTAACGTTGCTCTTTTTGTCGTTAAGGTTTTGGCATTTAGCAATATTTTGCTCTAATGGGCTACAATTTCTTGCTATGAAGGGTTATTCTTGCTATGAGGCTATCCAGAACTGATATAGCTAGACTCTTGTAGCCGATCCACAGATAAAGATAAAACTATATAACTTTATCGACAGATAGCACTTAAAAAATATTGAAACGCTTGAACTGTCAATTTCATAGTGTCGTATATCTGTAGTTAGCTATAAGTCCTCTCATCGATAGATACCAACGAAGAATAGGATTGACTGTCATTGGTAAGTTTATTGGGACGGTCAAACGGAAAATAGATAAAATTTTCTATCGCCGGTATCTCACCAGAGACAGACAGAATATAGTGAACGGCCATTAAACTACTACACATCATCTGCAACTTCTGTGACTTTTTATAATTTTACATGGGAGAGCTGCTGAAATACGATAGGTATCACAAAGACCTCAAACATTTTAGAGCTTCAACTATACTTGACCTGCATTATGTACTCGAAATAGTTGTCCTTTATCGTTCGACGCAACGAGTGTCACTCTGTATTACATCGGTGGCGAAGCCGTGTAGGTGTGTAGTTAGACGGTCATCAGTATCGACGTTAGGATGCGATGGACATAATGGGAGCGGAATTAACATCACAATGGCGCGGGGTACGGACAACGGCGCAGCGGCAGGAAGCGATGCGCCCGCGCCGCGCCGGAAGCCGTCTGCCTGCTGCCTGTTGTCGGTTTCCTACGCGTCAACGCTGACGGCCGCTGGCTGCCGGCTGCCGGCTGCTGGCCTGTATCTCGAGCGCTAATATGTTTCCAGTCCCACTGATGTCTATTGACTAGAATGGGATATTCAGGTGAAGCTTAACTTCATCGGCCAAGTGTAACGCTCCTTCATTAGTCATTGACATGTTTATAAAGTGGCCCGCAGTGAGGAATCGCATTCTGAGTTCCAAAGATATTTTCGTGTACTTGAGCTTTTGACTTAGATTCTTTGAAGATTCCATTTTGTTAACTGTATGTAAAATTCAGATGCGGTACTTATATAACAGACACATGCCGCAGGTGTGCTTCACTAACTACTAAACAAGTTGTTGATTGTCCTTGATCCTGGATATAGAGCTGTCAATAAATTTTGCTTCGCTCCTAAAATACTAATACAACGTCAATGAATTTGAAACACCTACGCCGCGCCGGGGTGTGCGTGTCTCAAATGGCAAAAAAAACCGGTACTCTGTGTGGGCTGATTGTTATTTACTATTGCTTTTTCGTCACGCAAAAGGGATCGTAGCGAAATGCCACGAAGAAATGTGAAGGTTCAAATGCGTTTGATCTCCACACTTCAAAAGATCTTTATAAAATCGCCTATTCGCGGCGAGGCGAATTCATATCGCAATATCGTGACCGCGCACATATCCGTTCATTATCTACAAGTTCAAACACCACTCAATGGAAAAATATCAATGAGTCGGTAACGATGAATGAACGAAACCAATTTGAAATTGAATTAGCAATTCCGGTTACAGGCGTTTGCCTCAACGTTTATCATGTATGTATCTAATTATAATTACTATATGAACGAGTATGTAACACGGTACATGCAATATGTATGAGAGCCAGATTTTTTCACCTCACTCGTAATTCGCGAAACAATAATTTGGTATAGGTATCAGGTGTATTTATTTATTTAATTTATGTTTTATTATAGGTAATATTATCAGTTTTATCAATATAATAAATTTCAATTTAAACTGATTGGATTGTCTTTATTAGTAAAATATCGTAAATAACATGGATATTACGACTACTTAAAAAATAACTCATACATTATAGTACCAAAAGGAACGACATAAAATATAATTTTGTATTTTTACGCTATCATCTCATTAATATATCTTTATGGTAATTTATTCTAAACAGGAAGCCGTGTTTACGATTATTATACGTATAAATGAGAATGATGAACTAAGATAATATGTATCTGTTCTCAGGTGACTTTGGCGAGTTCCGTCGATCGTATCCGGAATGGTGCAGCGAAGCGGGGGCGCAACATGTACCGCACCTGCCTCTCATGGGATTACGGTCAGTATGATCTACACATTAACGTATATATTGCTTTGATTATACTTTGCATTGTTGATTTACTATCACCGCATAGATTAGCGAAGTGCGACTATCAATTTCCAACGTATTATCGTTGATAGTTTTGATTATAATTTTCCATGTTGCCTATATACAATGCAATTTATATACATGCATATTGCTTTAACGGCAAAGGAAACATAGTGAGGAAATCTGCAAACCTGAGCAGTTCTTCGTAAGAATTTTAAAGGTATGTGAAGTCTACCAACCCGCATTAGGCCAGCGTGGTGGACAAAGGCCTAACCCCTCTCATTCAGTAGACGAGGCCCGTGCCCAGCAGTGGGACGTATATAATACAAGACGACTATTATTAGTATTTATATACCCTATATTATATATTACGCGATATCAACTGATATCAATAAACGCTTAGGATTCTAGTTTTGAAGTAGGTTTTTGAACGTTTAACATATAAGTAATTAACTATACAACGTGTTACAGAAAGGTGTGGTCATATTTTAGGGTCATTACATGCATCTTACAATTCGTACTTATGTACCGGATCTTTTCAAAACCAAGACATTCAATAATTGCACTTTAATTTTAATCACTCGTTTATTAAGATCGATAAGATTGATGACATCACTATTAATTATTATGAACACCACACACTTTTTAATAGACTTGAATAAGATGTACGTAATTCTACGGACATACGTACGTAACTTGTAAATTAAACACAAATTAACACTTGAAAGAGATTGTGTGCTGAAGATAGGTACCATCCTCTAGAAGCATGCTAAAGACTTCATTCTCGGGTCTTCCATCTATGAATTTGGCTCAATACAGTCGACGATCCTCTTAAAAGCTGTTATTAGTTACACCAACACAAAATATTGTATTTAGTACTTATCTCGCTGTTAGGTGAAAAGGTATGTTTTTTTTTATACAATATCGAGTGTCATTGACAATTTCTGCTAGTTGTTCTAATTGTGTGAACGAGGAAAGTTGAAGAAACACACCATGGGAATAAGATTAAATGCGCGTGAGAGTTTTTCTTTAATCACTAAGCGTACGCGGAAAAATTGCGACGGTTGTAAGATTCCGACATAATTACACTCATATCAATCGTTCGTCAGTCGTTATCGAGGCGCATCCTTAACAGTCTTCCTATCAGTGTTTGATCTGTTATTACTATGGGAAATAAAGATGTGTAAAATCGGCCAACCGTACATTTTTGCTGCTATGTTATATTTTCATCCGATACGGGATTTATTTATATATATAAATCTGAGGTTTTCGGGGATGAGCCCCCCATCTGGTTTCCATAGTGGGTCAAGGATAAAAAAACATTCGTTCATTCAGGATTATGTATACACATTACACATATCTCTTCCCGTATTCTATCTATCATCAATAAAATCTAAAGATACGTTTAAACATATGTGAAAAATAAAATAAAATTGCTGTAAAACTGACAAATCTCTTCTGTTTTTGCTCTGTTTTTTCACCGAGTTGTTATAAAGCTAGTTTATACAACCGAATCAAAACTAAAGCTAAACTAACTTTTCGCCAAAGACTGCCTTTGTTACATCTTTTAGTTTTAGGAACGTCATTCTTCCTAAAGCGAATCGATTTGATGTGAAAGCTTCCCGCTTAAACCAGGCTCGCTAAAGCGTTAGGCGGAGGCACTGAGGTATATGTCGGCGGAAGTTATGTTTTTTGCGCGCACATACATAATATTAAATTAATTTATACTTATATGAAAACATCTGAACTTTAATAGAAGCGTGGGTCGCGCCAACCAGATATAATCAAATAAATAAACGAATTCTCAGTATTGGAGATGATGACGGAGGATGTTAGTCATCAACCGGCGCGGCTGTGGCGAGGCCAGCGGGCACTGGACACTGGACACTGGGCAGCACTCCTCTCCTCACGTTACCTTCTTTGTTTCCACCGACCACGTACCCACATATTTATGTTGTTAGCCTGGTAAGAGCGTTCTGCACGTGCTAACAGAGTAGCCGACACTCGTCCATCGACTATATATCAGCCGGCAAATTAAACGCACCGTTTGTTCAGACGAGGTCGTCGTTTAGTGCCATATTGTTAAACTTACTCATTTGCATGCGCCCGTTAAATGTAATACCATACTCATATATCGACGACACGACAAACAATAGTAGGTAAATAATTCTTCAAGAAAAAAATCCCATGTTGTATCGATATGATTCATTGGCAATATCCGCGTGCTGCCGTTTCATTGACCGGTCGCAGATCAACAATAGATGAGGTGGATGCGAACGTTTGATACGAGGTTTGCGCGTTCGGTAATAGCGATTACCGATCCGTTTGCTACACGCCGGACTTCTCAGAGTCATAACTTTCCAAGGATTACGTCACGAACAATGATGACGCATTGCAATCGACACGTAAAATAACTTTGAGTTATCAACTCATTCATCATTGTGATCGCGGTTGTCTCAGCGGTATGGTACGGCGCGTTGTGTAGGTTTGTTTGTAGTGCACCGTGTTGAGACGCACGAATCATGAGCCAGTGGCCACAACAGCACACAGTCACCTAGACATGTAGATACCTAATCTTTGTATTGCAATAGAAACGGTGCGACTGAACGTTGCGTTGCGTTGAATGGAGCGCGCCCCATTCATGCAGCCGCGACGCGCATGCGGTTCGCAGCGCCGCCGCACCGTTCACTATTCAACTTAATTTCTTGCATAACAATAAATATTTCATAGGTACGAACTACGCGGTGTAATGAAACGCATCAATGAATGAACGTCTCGTTAACCTGCTCTTATGGTAGTTATAGTGCATGGCCGCCTGTTATTTAAGGATTACACCTACGAGATTTTTATAGATTAATGAATGGTGACTGGTCAGTGGTAAGTGGTGAATAGTAATGCGAATCTCTCGTTGCATCAATACCGTCGCGTCGGGTGAATCATAACACCATTGTATTTATACTGCGGTCAAGCAAATTACTTGCTACTACTTACGTATATGTATACTTGGGGTCAATGAAACACTTTAAATACCTAATTAGTTAATTACTTACATATAGAAGAAAATTGGAAGTGTCGGTAGAGGTTGACCGCACCGTCATTGGTGACATATTAAATATAGGACAGGTCAGGAGTAACCGACGAAAGTGCATGAAGAGATTAATGAAAGTAGATGAAGTGAAAGTTATATGTCAGGACCGCGTAATGTCGAAATGCGCAGTTTCGGCCTACCCCTATGGTATACAGGCGTGATATTATGTATGTATGTATGAATAAAAGTTACGAATCTAATAAAATCTCGCGTAAGGGAATATCCGACGATCAAAACCATTAAGACCCGTGTAAATAATTATTAGGTATTAGAATGTACCTATACATAAATCGCGAAAGTCTAAAAACATTCCTTCTCTTTTATTCGTCAGTTAATAAAAACTAAATATAACTCATATTGGTTTAGCACGTCTATCCGCTAATTGAAAACATTGATGACAAATTGAAAGAAACCAACCACCCTGTGTGAATGTTACCTCCACTCGCACTCGCGCTGGCGTGTTATTCGACCCACGCACTTTTCATTTGGATTACACTGTTTTAAAAATAATAAGCATAAGTAATAACGCACAAAGGTCACGTTGTGTTTGTAATTTATTTTTTCGAAGAGAGTCGGTAGCGCGATCGTGGCGTGCTCCAAGTACCTACCGCCCACGTGCTCTGTTTTGACAACTCCCTTTATAGGTATACATATACCGAAATGTTCTATATATAGCCGCATACGATTTATGGCGTGAATGTAATCACACCTACGCGCCACGATCACGCCTCGTCGCTCGGTAGGTACGGTAGGCACCTACTACCTACCCTCTACTCCCTACTGCTTTACTTAGCATCTGTACTTGTGAATTCTCTATTATATGATCTCACTATGGACGGTTTATGCAAACCGCATACTTTGCCAGATGCGTGTATAAACATACTTACGCCTGGTCAGCATTTTACGTCACCATTTCATTTTTATTGTATTAATAAAATCGCACCAGTGCACTCAACGCCATTGTGCAAACAATATTACTTATTATTAATATTTTTAACTATTGTGAACTCAAATAAACTAACTGGTCGTTAAGTCATCTCAATTCTTGTTTAACTACAACTCAACCTCAACAACATAAAACATTAAAGTTTGTGTGGTGCGGCATTACGCACCATACACAATTTTTAAATCGGATTGACTTGAGCTAATTATTAATAAGTTCAGTACATAGGACCACATTTGATGAAAAGGAGATTCAGATGTGCTAGAGCTAATGCATTCGTGCTGTAAATTGTATACATATTTCAACTAATTCTTGCATGTCTTGATGTGTACGCACGTGATGTGTTCGACTAGAGACAATCGATGTGCGCGCCGGTCACTATTGTCACACATGACTCAAATCAAATACTTATACATTTTTACAAACTTACACATACATAGACATTTTATATATTAGAAATCTGTATGTAATTTAATACGTTGATACTATGGAAACGTCAACTTATCTGCTTCGTGATAACGTGCAACGACCAGTGATAATTAGGAAACATTGAAATATTTATAATTTTGCATAGCAAGTGAATTGTGGTAATACGCATACACGTCGGACGGTGAGTATGACAATTTTCCTGTATGTAAATGGGCCACCAACATCTTAGGCCCAAAGCCAATCTCTCCTGCACTTTGTACATTCTGCTGATTAATGGACGAGTCAATGGCGAAACTTGGATCCCGTTGCGTTGCGGGTTGTGGGGGTCGCTGTCACGTAGACGCCATCGGAACAGAGTGAATGTTTGGACAGATATGGTACAAATATTTCTAAAGATAGGAGTATTTTCTATGGTAAGTGATCTCCACCGCCCATAAACGCCTACCAAAATAATCGTGGACGCGTTGCAGTCCTTAAAATAACGGGATAATTGCGGGATTGAGAAGGGGGATATATTTGGGCCTCCAGATATACCACTTACCGTTCGATACACAGCAGCAAGCCGCTGCTTTACGTCATGTTTCTGTGAGTCAGCAGCATGGTTCTACCACTCAAAAGATCCACTATTCAAGATTTACAGCACTGATTGAATTTTTAATGTGTGAAGCAATGCTTCGTCTACAGCTCGACGACGGGCTGGTACCAATGTCTCACAAAAAAAATGGTGTAAAGTAGCTGATGTAGTACATTTATCGAAATTGCCAATAGGCCAACAAACCAGGCTGTTTTATAGATCAAATAGTGGGTATGTACTGGATATGCTTATCATCAATTCACGTCCCAGAGGCTACCTATGTACCAACTGTGAGTAGATCATGTTTTGATTAACTTCTTGAAGATGTAACAACTAACATGGCCATTGAATCTAAATTTCTAAAGTGGTACAATTGTTTGCCAAACTTTCAGGCGTGGAAGATAACACTCCATACTCACATACAAAACGCGTCCAAACTGCAGGGCTAAGTATGCTAAGTTCTATGATATATTCATTTGTGACCTCAATTAAATTGTGTATTTACACAATATTTATGTACTTACACACTGTATACTTTATGCCAATTTGTATGTTTAATTGACCAGTTATTAATTACATGACTGATAACGTTATCTGAGTACATACGTCATTTGAATCCATGTTTGATTCGCCAGTCTTTAGTAGTGTATTGTATTAAACGTAGAGTAATTAAAATAGAGTCTCATAACGAGTGAATTCAATAAAGTTAACACATTCATAAAATGTATCCCTTTTGTTATGAATATCACGGAGTATGTTCCTTACATTGACAATTAATGTACATGGATGTAATCTTGATATAAAACAACTCGATCAAGTGCGTGTCGGAGTTGTGCATTGAGGGTTCTATAGTCCACACCCACACCTATATTTTTGAAGTTATACTTCATTCAGCGCGTTAGAGAAAAAATATCAGAGTTAATTTTTATGACGCAACGTATTGTTTAATTATTATTTTTATTATTTGTTAGGATATCCGCCATAATAACATATATTTTGTGAAAATCACAGCCGTATAATAAGATTTAAAAGATAAGCTCTTTAAAAATAGAACTTAGTAAGGGTTCCGTTGGCATCCTTCGGGTACGGAGCATAGCCTGAAATTTATTGTATTCGCATCTATTTAATATAGTAGGGTGATGCTCAAGGTATAGCCGTTGTCGCATGCCACCATAGCATAGCACAGATCACCTGATGGTAAGTGATTTCCACTGCACATGAACACCCATAATATCAGAAGAACAATGGACGCGTTGCCGATCTTACAGGAAAGGGATTGCCAAGGGGTAGAGGGATTGGCCGTCTGCACATCTCATTCAACGTATGAAACGCAACAGCAAGTTGCTACTTCACGTCGATTTTCTGTGTGACAGTGATAACACAGAAAATTAGAGTGGTGGTCGAGCAGTGTGGCTCTACCAATGAACTCTATGGATAAAACTAGATCATTTAGTCTTTACAGCACTGGCTACAATTAGATTTAGCTATTCGTAAAGATCAAATTGAAATGGTTACAACTTACAATAACAATATTGGTTTACGCTAGCCATGAGCCAAGCCTGAATATTGCCGTATTTTGTGTCTAAGATCATATACACGTACCAGAGGTTTGATTGTATCTAATCTGAATACATTAAACATGTCCCATAGAGAGATGGTTTCCGAGTACTACTAGTCTATACAGCCGGATATAGGAAATGTGTTCGCGTCCGTGTGGTCAGGTAACCTGGAAAATAGTACCTATGCCGTATGAGTTGAAGGGCCACTAATAATATTACGTATCCAGTATTTTTGCCCGAAGAACTATTTGCAAATTGTGTTGGCATTTCTTCCATTGATTGCAATTTGCGGTCTTTTCTGAATTTACCAATTGAAGTATATTGACTGAGACATTTTGATTAGTTTTAAGAAAGATATACCCTACCGTTATGATGATTTAAGTTTAATAAAAACAAACAAATAGTTATTCACTACACATTAGTTACATAATTTTATAAATGCAAACAAACATTATAATATTATATTCAACAGTCATTCTGTTTGCCAAGAAGTAGGGTCAAAGGGTCGGAGTAAGATTCCGGTGCTGGATCGTCAGGTAACGTCACCAGCCGCCAGCGTGACGTCACCGTGCCAGCGTTCATTCACCAAACTATGTCCTTCGGTCACGGCCAGTATGCCACTTGAAACTTTTACTCATAGCAATCGTTCAATATGGTGATAATGTAGTTATAGAGACAAACTACACAAGATTTGTTTATATAGTAAGAAGTTTTCTAGTTACATGCTGTAATTACTACTTAATTAATAATCTGTTAGGACTTGGGTTTCCACAGTTTATTTGAAGTAGTAATTGATCTAAGTATTCAAATAAAATAATTATGAACATTACATTATTTTTAGTCCATATTTTTCTTAAATTTTTCCAAAACTGTGGAATGGTTATGCATTGATTGAACAGCGAATAATAATAGTTACATTAGCATTTATAATAAATATTTTCGTGGATTCAAACTGCTAATAAACTAAATCTTAATTTACTAGTGGGATCAGATTAATATTAATGCCGGTTATTTCCTAGGATAACTATACAATATTATCTACAGTTGACGATTTGTTTACAGTATTACTCACGGTAAAATGTATAAATTGCGTTCAAACTGGTAATGTAAATCAGGTCGATTATGTACAGAGTGAGATATTACAATAGCGCTTGTACCTACTGCCTACGCTTATTAACATTTATGTACTACTCCGATCGGTTCACAATTACGTTCATTGAATAAATACAAACTGTTTTGCACCTTCACTATGAATATACATTACTTAATTATATTGTTTGGTCATTTAAATTTTCTTATGCACATTAAGTGATGATTCCACAGTAATAAATTTAATGCTTAACTAGCTTTTTGCTCGCGGCTCCGCCCGCGTGAATGGCCTGTTCCAAAAATTTAAAACATCCAAACGTTCAAATTTTTAATACTCGTAGTAGTAGGATTGTAGGGCCTCGATGAAAACGTTAGTATTTAAAGGATGTGTTTGCTGCAGTACAACACATGCGGCAGTCGTCATTGTTTTCAAACTGGCAACGTTATTACACATATTAGAAGCGGCCGGTCCCCTTTGTTCGGGTGACTCGGCAGTTGGCTCGTTAAAACTCCTGCCAGGATGGGAACGAGCGAGTCGGGCATTAAAAAACCGTCCCTTGCAGGCGGTCATTGGCAGCGAGTGGGTCGAGCCGCATTCCTGTGCGCCAGCGCACGCACTCGCACGCCCACACGCGCCGCTGCCGAGCGCTCGAACACCCGACTTGAGGAGCCTCCGCTCGCCCGATGTGCGACGTCCGATGCCCGTACATATTGAACTCGTTCATTAATAACACGGTCGGCTGTGTCGCGACTTCCGGCGCTCGTACCCGCTGTGCCGATGTGCCGCTGTGCTCGTTCAAATAAGAATGGTATTCGCACGCCACTCTCCACCACACACAATGCGCTACCAGCAATATGCGCGCATTCAAATTACCTTCTCAATTATTGTTTTACATTTGAGTCACATTCTTTAACCGCGAACTGTTTGTTACGCGACTGCGCGGCGCAGTGACGAGCGAGCCCAACCTTGCGTAAGGCCGGCGCGGCCGAGGTCCACTCTCCTACAAATAGGTAAATCAAAGCAATGTCGTTGCCATAATTATATGATGTGTCAGAATGGCGAGTGGCGTGGGCGAGCTCCCCTGAATGGACGCGTCGGATGGTCGTCGCCCACGCGCGGCACTGCGCGTCCCACGCCAGCCGCGGCCGTGCCGCCACCTACTACGGAGCTAATGCGACGGTACTCGGTAGTCGGTAGGCCTGCTGCCTGCGTGTTCACTGCTCTCTGCCGCCCACTCAGTGTCAATTGCAACTAATTCCCTTGATGACCAATCACACAGCGCTGATCCCATTTGTTTCCTACGATTTGCTTGCAGATATTTTCCATTGATGAGATGTGATTAGTTTAACTAAGCCCTGTGCTAAATCGTCTTAGCAAGAGCACTCCTAAAGAAGCCTAATAGGATATATGAATCCATTTTATGATCGTATTTCTGTAAGTGTTTAGTACAAAGAAGCATCGTCATTGATCGCTGAACATAACAACGGTGTACGTGTAGCAGTGTACCTATCGTGCAAATGAATTTCAGATAGGCATCTTATGGTTAATTTTGAAGGACGCTATTGCTTTCATAAGAGGACGATCACGCGACGTTGCGACGAATAGACGCTGGTTTATTTGTTTCATGTTTTTAAAACGGCAAACTGAATGGTGGCTCGAGTACTGAGAGGGCGACTTTGGAGAGGTGTAGCGTGGGAAGAGACGCGCCGAGGCCACAGTAGTGGGCCGAGGGTATGAGTCGTTGGGGCGGGAGCGGGAGGCGAAGGGGAGGTTTGAGTAAGGACGACGCGGCGCGTGGGCGGCCATTGAGCCGCGGGGGCAGGTGAATGGTGCGCCCCCGGCTGGGCGGCCGGGCGGCCCTCCTACCCCATTGAGCGCGCTCTGGCGGACGCGAATCGATCGCCGCCTCCGCGCGCCCTCCAACGTTGCCAACATAATGATGCGTCCTTTATTGTGAGACATTATTTATCACGGTTTGCGGAGGTGTATTGCAAATTATTTTCATAATAAGAAACTAAAAACTTCAAATCAATTGAGCTGCTAGAATTTCAAAATACTAGAGATTTTAGAACAAATTACTGATTTACTTTTACCCAATATTTTTTTATCTAGTTGCCATTGCGATGATAACTGCATATCAATAATAGATACTCGCTAGCTGATGATTAATACATTAGTGTAATAGTAACGTGTTTGTTTTATGTACATTATTCTTAATCAAGTCGCGTGTTATTCACTACTGACTGGCTGCGAAGACAGATGACGGTTTTATGATTAATAATTGAGTAATTAGCACGCACACTGCACACCACACATTGCAGTCCCAGTCCGCAAATAATGATTAGAATCGTAAAATAATATTCAACAGCTTGATTATTATCAGTTGCAACTTTATTTTCCAATTGCGGGTTTGTTGCTATGCTGTAGATTCCATACAACAGAAATTTTGCTATCAACTAAGTTTGTTGATATAGCTTTCAATGTTCCTTTTATGTAGAAACTGGGGTTGCTTACATAACATTATACCCCATGGTATTGCTTAAACAATTCTACTTATATACACGTGGTATAGAAAGGTGTGGTCAAATTTAAGCAACGTATAGTGTGTGATATAAGTATTTAACCACTCGTAGTACCAAATCGTATTGCATTGCTAAAACACAAATAAAGCATTTTCTTTTATACCTAGCCCAAACCTATATAGCCAAAGTATGTATACATATATGTATGTCTTCTCGGCTTGGTGCAATGGATATCACACTTTTCACCTTGGCTTTTAGGTTTTACAGTGGCGGGTTTGAACGTCGCGTCGGCTAGTGTTTGCCTACCACTGTGGTTTAGAAAGATGAATTGGATTATTGCCAAATACCACCACTCGGTTAAATAACAAATCAGAAATCTCGCGGGAAGCCTAAACATTCTGACAGAAGACTGGCCGTTAGCCACATGATTATGAATATATAAGTTCTTTGATGGATTAACAATAAAATATCTTCTCTGTCTGGGCATAATCTTTATCAGATCATCTTTATGTAATTAGAAAGCCTTAGAGTCAGGCGGTAGATAACGGTCTGTTTTATCAGTCAGATATGCGTTTATTTTGTTAGACCATTATAGTAGGCAAGAATTGTGTATGTGTTGTCGCGAATAATAGGGTTCTTTCAATAATCTTTACATGTTTCATTACTATAAATATATTTCAATGTTTTATGTATCCAATCTCAATGAGTCCGAATTCATTTCTAACAACAATAATAATTAGGGGTGGTTAATTCAATTTAAAGCAAGTAGGTTTATTCTACTCCATTTTGTTCTATGACTGTTGTCCTTTAATGATCACAGCGTCTCATAATATTCGCGGACAAAGGACACTTTACACATACTTAATATAAAGAACGACTCACAAGAGAGCGTGAGCGGCGGATATGAAGCAATTTGCGCGAGGTGTTTTATGAACGGTTGACAAAAGTTCCTAAGAGCTCCTCGTACTTGTGGGCTGTGGGCTGTGAATATAATGTGGTCGCATTGTGGGCAGAACGTGTCGGGGCTACCTTGCCTCAAAAATGTGTATGTGCCCTAATGCGGTTAATTGAACCCAACGCTGCAATGTATTGACTAATAACTAATTAATAAATTGGACGTCACACTTCTTATAAAATGAGAATAGTACAGCAAAATATTTACTTTAAAATGTAGTTTTATGTTGTTGGTAATCCAGGTACCTTATGTATTAAAATTATACCACATAACTAACTACTTTTCAACTTAAAACAGTAAAATATGCAACAACTAATCTTAAAATGCATTTTGAGATAAAAAGAATAGCCATGGAAATTAGCAGCTAAAAAAGATTAAAATATTTATTTCTTTGATATAGAATACATAAAATGTTGATTAAGTTCACGGAATAAAATCAAGCGGTTATAGCCAGCACAGTACAAAGTACAGGTTTACACTAATGTAATAAGTGCATATGAATCGTTTGAAACTCCCTGTAATTGACTTTAGGCTACGTGAATACTGTGTCCACGATATACCCTGTCCCTTAAAAAAGTAGGCAGAGGTGTAACAAGTGCACCCCCACATTATATGAAGTGATAGTGGACGACCCTACAGCCCTAAAAAAGCACAAATCAAATCTCGAGTGGGATGACTCATGGGATGATATGTCCAAAGTACTGACCAACGTGAAGATCGATGCCAGAAACTCACGATCCACAGACGTATTACTCCGCTCCTAAAGTTTACTATACCCACAGTTCACTATTCCGTGAGACCAACGATATAAACTTAAACTAATTATGCGTGATGTTTAATTTCAGATCTCTGCGCATATCAGGGTCGGGGTGCGAGGAGGCCCTGTCATCTGGTTCGTCGTCGGAATGCGAGGATATGCACGGGCACGTGCCGCAAGAGTTCCCTATTGAGATCCTGCCCAACCTGTACCTCGGTAACTCAACCAACAGCGAGGACTGCGACGCACTCGCTAGACATAACATAAAGGTGAATTATGCTGATATTCGTGAACATGTTGAAGGTCTTACGTGCGATTCCTTGGTCGAGCAAACACCTCGACGGTTAGCTTTCCTTACAATATGATTTGCTCGGCATTGAATCGCTCATTGGTTGATGGATATATTGCAGGCGGCCGGTCGTAACAACTATCTAAACCAAATCCTTCCAACATGTGTAATAATCATGTTGCGTGGAGTGTGGACCGAACTTTAGAGCTGCATTAGGGCAGGAGGACGATGTTTATTGTACCTATCTATTCCTTTGTCGCCAACTAAATTAAACTTAAGTAGAAATAGTATAATCTTGTCAAATGACTGTAATAAACGGACTTCTTCAGGTAATGATTTCTATATTTATATTCCTGCACAGACAGCTCCATTTTATATTATCAATCTGTCAATTTAATTTAGTTGTCGTTCTTTGTGACAGGACTTAATTTAAGTAATTTAAGCCGACTTTCAACTAAAACAGGACTTACCGACTAATTACATAATTTGGTTTTAGTTTGGTTTCGATTACCTGTATTGGGTATTTGTAATTATGAACATTAATTAAACAACGACCATTGCTACGCGAATAAATAAATAATAAATACACCCAACAGTCACACACATAGTCCTGACCCCACACTAGGTTACCTGTATCGTGGGTATCAGGAACTACAAGGAACTTGTGGTCTCACAACACCCAGACCCGAAACAAATATTATTGTGGTGTGGGTCATACAACAATTTGTATCGGTGTGAGAATCGAACACATGGCCTCTCGCTTTACAGCTACTCGCTGACTGCGCCACGGAGGCTGCCTGTTGTAACCTTTTTACAAGAAACGATATGATTGACCCAATCTTTAATATGAAAGTTAAATTAGGTCAATTCAATATTATTATTTTGGTATAACCCATTCTTGTGTGTTAGAATTTTTAATGTATACATCTGGTGGCTCAAAAACCACCCATACAGTTTCTACCTTCACAGATATTGCTTAATTGAAAATGAAAAATATGAATGACAAATACAGGAAAATATTGATGTGGGTTTATCCAACGGACCATTACAATGATTTTTATGCTGCGAATACAATGAAAAATATGTAGGTACAAAGTGCTTAGACTATTATTTTAGTTTTATCATGAATTATTGTAGTAGGCACTACTGTGAACAATAGCCTCAGCAATGTTTACTTCTACTCCATTGGAATGTGCATATTTATAATAATATGGTACATAATATACTTAGAGCATTAATGGAATAGTAAATGGTATGTGAACATCATCTTCACTTTAAGAAGTAAAACTAAAGTGTCATTTTCTGTTGAACTTTTGGTTATAATTTATAATAATGAAAGTTGCCAAGAAGGTAAATTAAATTAGTTGTGTTCGACAATGATATTAATTTACAGTTTCATTCGAAACTATAAACGTGTTGTGCTAAATTTGAACTGTAATAGGTAGGCGGCTGATTTTTATCACAGAATATGTTATTGTTACGGCTATCCTAACAAATCAGGCAAAGAAGAAGTAAATATTTGTGGCTGTGTCTACGGAACCCACAATGCATAGTCCAACTCGCGTTTGACCGGTTTAATGTTAGGATATTCTTGGAGCAACATCTCTCGTATAAATTTTCTGATAGTCCAGTCACTACAGCGTGGGTTTAAAAGTCAGAACTATACTTATTTGTAATAACTAATAAATATATACCTATGATGAATGAATTTGTTCCATAGTACGTGTTGAACGTGACGCCCGACCTGCCAAACACGTTCGAGGCGGAAGGCTGCGGCATCAACTACTTGAAGATTCCTATTGCCGACCACTGGAGTCAGAACCTAGCCGTACACTTCCCGCAGGCGATCCGATTTATTGGTGAGTACTTACCAATATTATTACTCTCAATCTGTATCTATTGAATAGTGATCCATAACGATTCAAATTAACGTCTCAAATCTGATTCGAAAAATGTTGAGTTCTGAGTTGGAACATATTTATTCACCCAATTGTTTTAATAGTTCTAATCCCTCATTCGTATTCGTAGAGGAGGCCCGTGCCCAGCAGTGAGAAATATATAATGCAGGGCTGGTATTATGTCGTGTTATAATCCACTGCTGTCGGTATCGACTATCGGTTCTTCTTGGAAAGCGACAGCATTGAAACTGGATTGTACCTAAATTCTTACTTATTGAGAACATAATAATAAAAATCGAACAAATCCAAATGTAGTATGATTTGGACATTGCTTCCGGCTAAGTCATTCAACTGACTGGCGAATGGCGCTAGTATGAGCGGTGACATCATTGTTATTAACTGTATCATGAGCGGTTGTTGACGCTCCCAGCTGCACATACGTCGTTAATTAGTCATTACAGAGTACAGAACAGTCACTGCGCTCTTTGCTAAAACATGTTGATGGTCAATTCATGAGTTATTCGGTAATATAATATTGTTGGAAGTTACGTTTGACGAGTATTATTAAATAAATCAAAACGATGGTATTCACGTTGACTCATAGTTTATTGGTCACTTCTACAATGTCACTGCTTTACAGACCACAACCACATGTCAGGATTATTCTCTAGAGACCGCTCTCTAATTAATTACAACTAAGACTGAACTAAGAATTGAATAGCACCAGCAGAGCTACTGCGTAATTAACACTTGGACTATCGATTGTAAACTGATCAACTAAGCGTCTGAGCGTCTGGGAGACTGGGTTCAACTGTGGTGACGACCTTTTTTATACGGTTTATCCACCCTTCTACTACTATATCGCGCCATTATTATTTCAATATACCCCAATCTACTTTCTTAGACACCCTCTATTTACAAATACAAAGAGAATACCCTAACAATATATACTTTGTATAATAATTGTGGGTAGGTACTCATATGAATTTATCTCAAGTAATCAATGGTCAGTTATAATTTAATTTTTTTAACTTATTTCCGACTATACATGATGTGATTGGCATATGGTTTTTGATTGTACATTTGTTTATCGCTGTATAATTATTAGAGTTGTGATATTGCAACTTGCAGAGGAGGCGATGTCGGCGCGGTGCGGCGTGCTGGTGCATTGTGTAGCGGGAGTGTCGCGCTCCGTGACGGTGACGCTCGCCTACCTGATGCAGCGGCATCGCTTGTGTCTGCGCGACGCATTCGAGCTCGTGCGCAGCCGCAAGACGGACATCGCGCCCAACTTCCACTTCATGCGACAGCTGCACTCCTTCGAGCGAGACCTCGGCCTGCACGAGCACAGCGCCAGCCTGAGTAAGGTCTGCAATTCTACTGCCTCACCCGCCTGACACCTCCCTCCCCAACACAGACGCTAAATCACTTTCCAGTAACTGGACGCTCTCACTTTCATTCGCTCGTTTCCCGATGCCTTTGTGATACATTCGCTTTCTAGTAGTCCGTTTATTTTGTCGCTTAAATAAAAAATACAGCTTTTTTTAGTTTTCATTCAATATAAAAAGAAATAAAATTTGCCACATTTCCTTTTGTGAACTGTCAGAAAATCTAATAGCTTCCGGTACGGACCGAACTTTGCGGTCGATATTTTGACATAAACCATTGTGGTCGATGCAGGTGCTGGAGGAGCTGGGCGTGCGTGAGCTGCAGGCGCCGGACTCGGGCGTGCCGAGTGCCGGCGTGGGGAGTGCGGGCAGGGGTGTAGGTGTAGGTGCGGGTATGGGCGCGGGTACAGGTGTGGGCGCAGGAGTGGGCGTGGGCGCGGGCGGGGGCGTGGGCAGGACTGCGCCGTGCGGCTGCGGTCCGCCGGCCGGCGTGTCGCCCGACTCAGGCATAGAGTTCGACCGGTGGAGTGCGGCGCGGGACACACCACAATGACAGTTCTTCACGCCGCAACACCGACAGCATCAGCACCAGCATCACCAGCAGTCGCCGCCAGCCTGAGCGCCGCGTCTCCCCACACTCCTCTCGTTATACGTTACATTAGCGGCTCAGAATGTATGTTGTTGTCAGCGATGTTGAGTAGTTTCGAGCGGCCGCGTCGGTACCAGTACAAATTCCCTATGTTTGGTAGTTTCACCCGAACAGGTCGACTGGGACGCCGCCGTACTGCCGAGTCGGGTCCGGGTCCGGTCCGGATCCGGTCCGTCCCGCCTCGGTGACGCGGCGGATCGACATCCCAATGTGTATAGTGATTCGTATGATAGCACGTTTTGTAAACAAAAGAAATATAATATAGTTGTCGACGCACGCTGTGAACGTCTTTTTACAAAATTTAAAATATAGGATTTTTAGTGGTGCACCTACATGTTATCGATCAACTGTTTAGTGCCACATATTGCATGATTCTATATATTATTAGCTATAGGTAAAAATTATTAGAGTGTATGATACAGATACATATTATGTACTTTATACTTTGTTAAGTCAATTTTCTAAGTTTGGTATGTTTGTGTTGTGTTAGGGCACGGATACACTATTGTAAATGCATTCCTGAATATATCTTCCATTAAGCTATGCATTTTGTGTCCATTAGAAATTATTTAAAGACTTATTGTGGAGATGTTTTATTTTTGTTTCGCCCGACTGCACTCGAAGGTTCCGCACAGGATTGTGTTGTTCGCGTATGTTTTCCTCCGTGAGGATATTCGTTTCGTCAATGACCTCCCACTTTATATGGTGGCAGAGGTAATCGTTTCGAACGCAAAGTTTAAATGTGTAGTATTTTTGAGGGGTCGGACATAACATTGTTTTATAAAACGACAATTTTTTTACTGAAATATTATATTTTTTAATAGATGATTCTATTGACACGGGGCTTCTGATAACTCTTCCATTGTTGTTGATATATTATATTGTATTTGTATGAGTGCGCGCGAGTGTGCGTGTGTTAAGTAGTTAATTTTAATACATCACATGAATATATTTACAATTTGTAATATAACAGCCACTGAACGCTGACCACTGACACGGTTATATTAATCATTATTGAACGTGAAACACATTGATACTTTATTTTTACAACTTAAACATAATTAGGAAAAACTTTTTTATATACATTGAGAAATTAATGTTGGTTTATTTTTCTATGGAACTTGGCGATTTGTCTCCTTCATATGAACACACCTTACGGTTGTACGTACATACGTAATTTAGTGGTCAGTATCTATTAGGTAGTACGGGAATTATAGAGAGTAGCTCCTACTGCAAAGGTTCGTTTAAAGGAGTTTTGATGCGACTATTTTTGTATGAACTAAAGTACGTTGTAACTAGATACAAAGAAACGGAACGTGTGGAGTACTATGTACTATCCATTGTTTATTAGTTATCATTACTGACTATACCGTCTATAGTAGTCTATAATTACCGTCTCGCAGTCGCGTCGGGCCGAGCGCGAGCCACTGGTCACGTGATATATATATCTAAACTGTATATTTCCATTGGCATTTATTTACCAGCTTAATCTTTATTTACAGAGTCAAGTGACCCTATTTTTTTCATTGTTTTAAGACAATGAATTTTATCAATTTTAGTACATACGTACCGTCTCGCCGAACAGATATTTCCTCAATTTATATGCTCTGATTTATGAGGTATATTTAATGACATTGTATTTAGATTGGAATTACGGATTGTATTATTATTTGTTTGTAAGTACATGATATATGTCAACTGATTAACTAATATGTCGCCAGTTATAATTGCTAAGTCCCAATAATGTTTTATAGGACATGTGCTGTTCAGTGAGCCGGTACAACTGAATAGCAAGCTTTAAAGATAAGTACGTTAATTATTATGAATAACGAGTAGTGAATTGTTACAAATGTAAATTTGTTATAGAATAAGATTCATTGACATTCATCCTCCTCGAATTGAATACGACTCAATTTGCATGAACAAATGAATTTTCTCGATAGTACCTAATTATAATTTTATGTGACGATTATCAGTATACAACACACGTGTATGTATATCGATTCCCGCATTGAATTAATGCGGTGGAAACTATTGTTATATGTTTAGATAAAACAATGCTGTATATCCAAATTAACTATAGTAGAATAAGTATTTAGTACATTTATATGCACTTTGTAATGTCGTTGCCATGTATTTTTTATAAATATTATTTTAAAGTATAGCTAATTTCGTACGGGTCACAAATAAAATGACGAATTCAAGGAAATAACATTCGACTATAGTTAAATTTGGTTAGAAATAGCTTCGGCGACTTCAATTTAATAAAGTTGTGCGGCTGACAGCAGTTCTGCATTCCTACGAAAGTTTAATTGTAGTGCACAAAATACCAGGCTGTGTAGATTCCGTGCAGCCTGCCGTCATACCGAACTGGATCCCAGCCTTATAGGTCATACGCTGTATCTAAATTGTATATATTATGTAACAGTTCTGTTATTGTAACTAAATTCATGTTAATTGACAACGTTGATAATGTTAGATATCTTTTTAGTGCTTTTTCCTAAAGGTACCTAAAGCCGACATGGCACACGTAATATTAACCTCGAAACAAATATAAACACTGTTAATTGAACACGATTTTTATTTTTCTTCAAATAACATAAGCTCGAGCCTGTTCCCCGAAAGGGTGGGCAGAGGTGCAATTAGTGTAACCACGGGTTCGCTAAGCTTCCGTTCCACGAAGTTATAGAGGGCGGTTCGGTCGCCTTAACGCCCACAAATTCTAATTCCAGTCAACAATTGGTACCGAATTGAAAACAAGCGCTGGAATCTGAATCTAGGACCTCATGCTTTCTCAGCAACTACGCTGCACTAGATCAATGACGATATAGCTTTAATACTTTCAGTATTACATTTATTTCCCATAATGATAAACACGTTTGAATTTTATGCCATTCTATTGCGTGATTTTAGCAGAGGTACTCAGCTAAATGAACTACAATACAAGCCTACGCGTCGCTATAATCGAATTTTAGGATTCATTGTGCCTATTGAATTTATATGCAAACACGCACAACTGTCCGCTTCACACGAGCCGTCATTTTGGTGCGAATTGTATGTACACCCATAATAGCCTTTTAAGGATTCTGTAGTAAAATGGCAAAAACGGAACCGTTATTATTTCTTCATGTTATTCTGTTTTCTCCCCAGTGGGGTTGACGTCGGGCAGGCGGCTGGTTGTAAAAACTACAAGCCAAATACTTCTGTAACATGTGTTAATTTAAAAAGCATGTTGCGCTGATCCCACTACGAGTGGGATAAGGGCAGGTGGAAGAAGAAAGTGTATTCTATGAATTGCTACACGAAGGTGTAGTGAAATTAAGAAAAATAATGGGGTGGATCGATTTAATAGACGGAATGATTATTTTCATTGCACATATCATTTAACATCGGTTACACAATATTTTAGGTTAGCGATCGCAAAAATAAGTTTTTCAGTTTTTATTTCGTACTATCAGCAAAAAATTTACCAAAATCGGCCTACAGTCGGCGGGGAAATCAATTACATACATAAAATGCAGTTAATTTAGAATCTTTAATTTTTAACAGACTTCAAAAAAGAAGGAGTTTATCAATTCGGCGCGTTTTTTTTAATATGAATGTACATCGATTTCTCCACCAACTGTGGACCGATTTAGTTGGAATAAAATTCATTCAATAGAGTTTCGCTGCGATGTGGTCCCATATACATTTGGTTAAGATCTAATGACGGAGTACGAAGAAAAAAATGAAAGTCCTTAACGGCCAACAGTAGACTCGTCACAATTGTGTTATTGGTGTAGTAACTACCACTAAAGAATGAAAAATAAAAATAATTTGTGTAATAAAACTTATTTGTACAATCACGAAAATTTATTTGTTATAAATTGTACTAGCAAGTTTTACTTGTAAGGAATAGAGAGAAATAAAATAAAGTGGTTCGTTAATTTATTTATTTTCAAATAGATGAAATACAATAGCTATTATTAAAACACTATACCGATTTAATATCTAAACTTTATAGATTGGAACCGTTTTCTGTTCTCGTGTGGTTATATATGTACATACAAATAATTAAACCCTCAATCTACAAATAAATCTCGATATCTCTTGCTAATTGACTATCGTTGGGTGAATACTGAGAATTTATGTAAATTAATTCTCAGGGACTAAGCTAATGTCACCTTTAAATAGGCCGCGCATACATCAGTTAATAATTATGTAAACTCTCGATATAATCTTTAAATAAACATTTACATATACAAACAGGTGTACAAAAATTCTTAAACTAATGATAAAGGTTTCACTAACTACATTATATACATTAAATTGGTGCCGTGAAATATTAACTATGCCAAATGATCAAATAGTATCAACCGATAAACTTGACACGCGCGGTAGAGACGCGTAAGCGAAACCTTGCGTGTGCTTGCGCGTACTCATTAATCTCATCACATACGAAACCTCAAACCAGTCACTGTTTCTACACCAAACACTAGATCTTATAACAAACTCTTTATTTCTAGACATGGAGCTGCCTTAGAATTTGACAGCTGGCCAGCGGCCACATTATAGGTACTGTTTGGGTCAAGGTTTGACCAATAAATTGTACATCAGACATCATATTAGTATGATGTAATTAGTAATTGTAGTAGCTGGAATTAAGTTTGTAAAATGAAGTTACAATTAAGTTTATTTGTCGAGTGGAAATAACGAGTTATTTATAATGACCTCTGGGCTAAACTCTTGTGTCGCTAATTATGTTGTGTAGCTGCCGTAGCATAACAAGCTCCTAAAATTCTCATAAACGAGTACATATGCTATAAGAGAACACGATTTTGGCACAAGTATGTGCTTACAACGTACATAAGTAACTAGGTAATATATTTACAATAAAGGCTTCACAATGATTTATTGCTTTATGTTGTTAAGGTCAGTGTTTGCACGATATGAATTAGGTAATGAGTCTATAATATAATTTCCGTGTCACACACGGCATACAATAATATAAGGCTCGAAAGGAATGCTTTATCAATATAGAAAATAGAATATAAATATTCTTTGGAATGTAACGAAGATTTAGCTGAACAAACGAAGATAAGTAGAGCTGCACATATACTTTTGATATTTCATAAAAAATACGACTACACACACGGAAGGCACCATCCTATTTTTTTAATTGGTCCTTGACAATAAACCTCTATCGTGATACAAAATAGTAACTATATTATATACTGTTACGATGGCACGTAAGTTTTAACACATATTTACGTCCACAATTTAAATGTGCCTCGACATTCTCCACAGTTTCTCTGTATAATTAATAAATATTATTTTTTTCGATAATAATAATAATTTTTCACATTCTATAAAATGCTTCGACAACTTCATTGCACTAGCTGCTAAGGCGACATCGTGTAAACATTAATCAAAATTCATATCCATAAAAATATCGTTTGATAGTCTTAATATCTACGATTGACTCATAAATTGGTGCCATGTTTTGATAAAGGTATACAGTGGACCAGCAATTGTCATAATATCCTGCAGTCCAACCACGCGTGCAATGCTCACGTCGAACAATAAAGCTGCTTTAAGATGTAATGCTCGTGTGCTGTTGACTCATTCAACTGTTTGTATTTGTGACGAAGTTGCACGAGCCTTCAGCACGCGAACTTAGTCTGTCTTAAAGCAGCTTAAGTCGGACTGTCTGGCATACAAAATGGAACGTTCATACCAGGTGTAAATGAGTTATTTAATACTGAAATATAAAATGTAACATTCAGTTACGATTGCCACATGATTATATAACAAAATTTATTAAAACTAATAAGTAGATAATGAAGTCCGCTTCTCAATGGACCGCATCAATGTCTCGCTGCGCGCGTGATATTTTTACCTGAAAAAGACCGTCTGTTGAGAATAAATAACAGTGTTTATTATTCATTTTCATACATTGACAAATGGCAAATATGATTATTTTCTTTATTTCACATTATTTATATTTTATAATAATATTTTATTATTTTTTATATTTAGAAAACAACCTTATTATTAATGGGATAATGATTCGGACTTGACAAGGCAGCAAATATTGAAGATTAAGAAAATTGATATGGGCAGCGCCTAAGAGCTTAAAACACAATAAATTTATATGGTTTAGGAGGTGTACACGGGCAGTAGTGATTACTTAACATCAGGCGACTTGTCTTCTCGCTTGGGTACATTCTCATATGGCATTGTGTATGCGTATGTTAAACAAAGGTCTAACCATTAGTAGAGGTTCGTGACTAGTATTGTGACAGTCATTATATTATTATGCAAATAATAAGAGTGTAAGTAAGTAGTAAGTTGCAGGTTCGAAACCACTCCCCAGAGTATGCGCACCTCTGACTTTTCTAAGTTACATGTGTATTCATTGTTAATCTTGAACATTGAATGAAACATCGTGAGAATAGCTGAGATGTTCTCCATAAGAATTTCAAAGGTATGTGAAGTTTGCTAACCTGCATTAGGCCAACATGGTGGACTAAGACCTAACCCCTCTGATTCGTAGAGGAGGGCCGGGGCCAGCAGTGGCACGTGTATATTGTACAGGGCTAGTGTAAGTATAATTATAATGTGTATTACCTTGTCCTTGGGCGTGGTGGCCTCCCCGGACTCGAGCGCGAACATCTTCATCTTCTCCTTGAAGGAGAGATGTTCGGGTACGGGCGCGGCGCTGGCGCGGGCGCGCTGCTCCGCCAGGCGGCGCGTGCGCGGGTCTCTGATGCATTACATATACTCGTATACACGTTCACACGAATACATACCACCCATCATTATTTTTATAGTCTCATTATCATATGAGAGTTATTTTTATTACGTTTGAATATAAATTCTGATATCACAGTTCAAACGCCCAACAGGTTTTTTTGTTACATATTGTATACATACATACGCACTCACGCCTGTAATCCCCAAGGGGTAGGTAGACGTGTAACCAGTCCCATTATATGATAGGAAGCGAGCCTATCGCCATACTGGGCACAATTCCAAACTCCGGGCAAATACTGAGCATTACGTAATAGAAAAACCCAATATCACTTTTACCCTACCCGGGGATCGAACCAGAGATCTCAGCGTCAACATCAATCGTAATGCGTACGCATTACGACTGCGCCACCGACACAGTCTACAATACGCACTAAATTATTACGGCCTGAAGTTAGTAGCCATGAACGTGGTTGGCCTTATTGTTTTCAGACACAAAGGTGACGGAAAGTATAGACGGCGAGGGAATTAGCTAACTATAGCTCAGCTAAGTTATTTTGCGCGTAATGTACCGCGATAGCATAAGGAATAGGGTAGTTGACTTAAAATCTATTGCAGAAAGAATTTTATAAATCGGACTAAAAATAAATAAGTTAGAAGCCATACAAATCCTGTAGAAGGGGTAATTGTCAAATGATAGACGACACAAACTGTGACGTCACTGTGTAAAATGTTCATTATAGTGCACGCGTGCAAGCGAGATAGTGATATATCCCTACTACGCACCCACTTTTCCTCATACCAACATTTAAAGTCATAACTGTGGGCAAATTTCTGAAACAATTTTGATTGTGTTTTAATAAAAGGGTTTCTTTTTCTGTTGCTTATAAAATAATGTATAAAACTCAATATAGGAAACTACCCTATTAATCTGACTCCATACCAAGAACATATTCAATGACAAATGCAGTTTTCCGGATCAATAGAAATTGGGGTCCCATTGGTTATGAGATAATAATATTTTGAATGTACCTGTAAACTTCCTGCGCTCCGATGACCCCCGGCGTGTGCGTCACAAGTCCCGAGGATGAGGCGGGCGTGGTGGGCGACACCGGGCTCGCCAACATGTTCTCAGCTTCCTCTAAGAAACGCTGTATAAACAATTTTACATTTTATTTCATTTAAAATGAAACGAGTGGTAGAGCCACGCTGTAGACAATTTTGTCTACAGCATGAATGGGCCGGCTCGTCCGGGTCGTTACCACTGTCTCACAGAAAACCGACGTAAAGTAGCAGCTTGCTGCTGCGTTTCGTACGGTGAGTGGGAGTGTATAATTACATTTTGATTTATTTAAGTCTAGTAGTGTTTAATAAGTATATATTTTAAAATAATAGCTATAGCACTGCTCGTGATTTGTGACTAACTTTAAAGACGATTTAGATTTTGTATAATGATAAAGCGCAGAGTGAAGTAATGTAATGTATAATAATGAGTGTGTAGTTGTATAGTTTTTACATCGGGGTCCTCTCTGGGCGGAGTGTCGTGTAGCGGCGGCGGTGAGGATGTGGGCGGCGCTGGTGGTGCGGGGGGTCCGGCGGGTCCGGGGGGTCCAGGGGGTCCGGCATGCGGGGGAGGGAGCGCAGCACTCTGCGCTCGCTCGTGGAACGACACGCGCTTGTCACGGGTCGTGTTTACTGGGGATCTACAATAAAACAATTACAATTTAAAACATTGAATTAATTAATTGTGACAAACGTTAATAACAAAAATCCGCAAAATTAAAATTCACTGGTTTAGTTGTTTTCCGCCAAACTATATGGTCGTGCCACGAATAAAATAGACCGACGCTTGCCGACAGTACTCGTAGCGTCGTCGCGACACGCTCGCTCAGTTCACCCATCACTAACCTAACCTAACCTATGAATATATAATAACACAACTGACCAGGTAATGTACTTACTTACTTAGGTATGTTACTATCAGTACCAAGTGAATGTGTAAAAAAATAAAGTAAGTTCCATCGCCCGTTGCGATGAGACAATGGATTTGGTATTATTCGGTGAGGCGACTCGTCGTCAGATCCTCACAACCCGTACCGGGATCCAAGTTTCGTCATTGCCTCAATACACCTATATAAATGTATGTGGGTTGCGGGGTAAGACGGCGCGGCGGGTCGCCCCACATAATACCAAATTCAACGTCAAATAATGATGGGAAGGCCGACCCTGGCATTGAGTCGGGATAACGTCAAGCAGTAAGAAAATTATATACCACGTTAACACGTGAAATAACGTAAACCTCAGACACCCCAACGGAATTTTAAAAAAGTAAAACGATAAAATATAAATTTTTCGTTTTAATTGAATATTGTAAAAGATCATTGTATTTCTGTTTTCCAAAAGACATACTAAATGTTTTAAACTCTGCAAATCTTAGCAATAAATAATGGCGCACCCGCCGCATTCGTGGAGGTATTAGAGGGTCGGAAAAAAACGATTTATTTCACACACATTTAGGTATCTTGCGTTTGAAAGATTCGAATCACCGTATTTAAATTAAACTGTTACAAATACGTTTTAATCTAACTTGCCTACAAGTCCCGATATTCCCGAACTCATCCCGGAACCGTCGTACAGCTTGCTTAATATTGTCATCACATCTGGCCAACATTCGCACAATTTCACAATATTAAACATTTACATACATACATAGACTCACACTTATCTCCCATAGGGGTAGGCAGAGACAACGGATTTCCAGTTCCTACGAGGTGTGCAAACCTCTTTGAACATTTGTGTACCGATAAGCCATTTTGAACTTTGATGACAACGATACACCTCGTGACGTTTACGCACACGCGGCGATCGGCAAACTGAAATGGGTCAAGGTTAAAGGGTCTTCTTTCACATCAAACGATGCGCCGACGCAGCGGTCATCGACCGGCCGGCGACAGCACGTGTAAAGTAGGTATTTGTTTTTTGTTTACGTCGCGTCGCTCCTACTTTGTGCGCGCCGCGCGCCAGCCGCCATGACGTTATGAATAGTTATTAATTTATTAGACAGGGCATCGTGAAAATTTTAATTTTTGAAAAAATTATGACCTACTTAAAATAAATAGGAAAGTACCTATATCGATAGTACTCCTGATTCAGATCATACATACTATTTTCAGGTTTTGCGTTAATTCATTAACACGTTGTAAATCAGACATGTCATGCGAAAATTCTCCAATAGTTATTTTTTCGATTTCATTGATATTGCAATACGTTTTATGTCAGTTTTGGCGCACTTTATAGGAGAGGCGAATAACACTTATTTGTAGAAACTATCGGGTTGCGGCTATAGTAGTTTTATAGGCTTGTTAACTACATATCTGTATTTATTTATTTTACGGACGCGTTTAAAATGAGATTTAGGTCCGATTCGACCAAAAATTATTTTTTTAAATGAAAAATGACATAAAACGAATTGTAATATCAACGACGATAAACAATAATGAATGTATTATAATTGATTTGGTACTGACTGTGGCGGCGCAGCGTCGAGTGTGTTGCGTTCGGTGCGTTCGGCGCGTTCGTTGCGGTCGGTACGTTCGGTACGGTCGCTACGTGTCGGTGAGAGCGCGCGCGCACGCTCCGCCATCACCGCGAAGGAGGAGCCGCGCGCGGGCGGCGGCGGCGCGCTCGCTACACTCGTCGACAACGCGACACTGCCGCAGCTGCCCGAGCTCACGCTTACACCGGACATCGCCGCGCTCATCTCAGACACGCGGATGCTCTCTTCGTATGTCTGATAACAAATCATGTATGTAAATATTCCAGTCGAACCAAATGATGATCAAAAGGTTTATTCTTAATTGAATCTCAATCTTATTTCTGTTATTCATATTGATGAAAGTCCCATGAAGGAGTGTTTTGAGCCACTCCATGTGGTTGGTTTTGTCAATTGGTCACCAATATGCCGTACGTAAAAATTCACAAAGTTTAGCCTCAATTATAATTAAGTTATTAACAGCTGTTTGGGTTGGTACGTCGCGTTGACGTATTTCTGCTGATAAACAAAAGTGTGTAAGCACTGTTGTGTTTCGATTTGAAAGGCATTGAAGCCAAGAAAATTACTACGTATTATAAGACTTAACAGCTTATTTTTCGAGGTGACGAACGCAGTCCAGTGCCATACAGTACTTTGAAATTCAAAGCGTGAGCAGGCGCTTACCATCAGGCGAACGACCTCCTACTTCGTCGACCAGACAAATAAATCAGCCTCCTCGCCACTACTCCGTCAATCACCGCCGACATTGAAAGTTGTGTATAATTGACCTAGAGAATAGCGTGTTGCTGTCGAAAACCAATATCGGAAATCAAAATACTACAATAGAGTAGACACGACATACAACATAGTGTGTACAATATTACCGTTTCATGGATGTATCCGTTGGTAATCTCGGTGCGTGTGTTTGTTTTGAGTATGGACTTGGGTGGATGCGGAGAAGAGAGCGGCACGAGGGATGCGGGTGCGGGCACAGATGCGGATGCGGACGCGGACGCGGACGCGGACACGGACGTGGGTGCCGACACGGAGGGCACGGCACGCTCCGACTCACTGCGTGGGGATGGCGACCGATCCTCCTCTTCTACACCATCCTCTGCGGTGCCGCCTTCCTCCTACACAATCATACATTATTATATGCTGACGTCACTAATACTATAATAAGGCCCGTATTCAAGAACAACACTCAAGTGAGCTCGTTGCACTCAAGTGTCGATCTCTGTACACGTAATCGGTCCGTTTTTGTTTGGCGCCAAAATATACCAATCACGTGTATAGTAATCGACACTAAGCCAACAGCTTACTTGAGTGTATTTCTTAAATACGGGTCTAAGACACTAAACTGAAATATAATATTAAAAAAAACAAAGCAGAATGTATGTAATTCTGTTTATGAGCGCCCTGTTCGTCTCGTCATTCAAGCTAATAAAAGAAAAAAAGTCATCGTCGCTACCCATGAATACCATTCATGGGAAATTGCAAACCATTAAGGAAAGGATAAATGTTGGAAGGGAGATAAATGATCTACAATATAACTCTAGCATTTACAAGATTAATATGTAGTGAGTGTGGTACCTGGTCGTGCATGGTGGCGCGGAGTTCGAACTCCCGTTCGAGCTGCAGCGAGCGCAGCTGCTGACTCTGCATGGAGGTGCGCGCGCCGCCCAGCGACACCAAGTGCGCGATCGTCGCGTCCCTACAACACAACACAACACAACACTCATATATGGCCGTTCCCAATATTCTGCCTATCGACAGATTTGCTTACTGGCAGTACAATTTTGTATGGAAGATCTGTCAAAACACTATTGATAGTAAGCAAATCTGTCTATAGATAGCATATAGGCAACGGGCGTTAGTTTTCATTGGTACGAATGTGCACAAGACGCACCCCGGCGATAGTTGCGCCCCCAAATACTATTATATTTTCATGAAATAATAGATATTGTCGCAATTATATTTATAGGGTCTCGTCGCCGGAGAATCGCTCATGATGGAGCCTTAGTCCCCATCTTAATAGTGTTTAGGTGTTCTTTATGAAGAGTTACTAACAATAAATCAATTGAAAGACTAAAAATGTCATACCTCCTGAGTCGTGCAGCGGCCCGCATGGCCTCGATCTGTCGCTCGCGCTCCTCCCTCTGCCAGGGGTTGTGTGCAGGCGAGGGTCGACCCCCCGCACCCCCCACACCTCCTGTCGGATACACAGACACCGCCGGCGGCTCCAGCGCGCTCGCCACGTACCGCTCTGTACATAACACACAAAATATCAACTTTACATTCAATACATTTTTTATCTTGACACGGCAAATTGACTATACTGCATCTAATATTAAATACAGTGCAGTCGGTAAGTTAAATGTCGAGTGTTAAGAGATATTGCGCTCCTCACACGATCGGCCGGATTATGCCAGCCTGAAATGTCTAGATATACACTGAGTGACCCTGGAACGTATCTCGCATGACCATGTATACGGTGGTCGTTATCCAGTCGAGTACAAAAATGATTAGATAGCAAAAAATAATAATATCAAATATTATCCAATAAGGGTGCATCATAAAAACTTTGACTATTTACAAAAAGTCATGCTTCGGCCGGGCGGTGGCAAGACCTTGCGCTTTTTGACTTCCAGTTTATCAGTTGTCACTGAGTTCATATAAAATGACGTGCTGGACATCAAAAAGCACACGACCCGGCTGTGGCAAGACTGTACCGCATACTAAGCCTATGATGAAATACTTTATAGTAGGGTAGTTACCGTCCTCCGGCTGAACGGAGCTAGTCTGGTGCGGCGGCTGCGACGCGTGCGTTTGATGAAGTTGCTCTTCCATATCCATATCCGATCGTCGTATACTCTGTAAGTAATTAACTTTATGAGCACAAACTCCCCCACACGCCTTTATGTGTCCTTTAATCCCATTATGTTATACGGAGCGACAACGGCGGATCCAGGGTTTCCTTGACCCAGTTGAGAGTAGAAAGTAGGATAATATCAAGTTTAATTAGAGGTTTGTCAGTGGATCCAAATACTTTACTTGAGCCCCTTAGCCCCTCCCCTGGATCCGCTACTGCGGAGCGAGTCAATCGCCATGTCGGAAGCTAATCCAATCTCAGGCAGATCACGTGTTGTTTTTTTTTCGTTTTTAGTTATTTAGTTAAACGTCTTATACGTGATGTATAAGGTGGACGCTATTTTCAAATCGAAACACAAATTTCGATTCGAATGAACTTTAGGATGGAATACAGAACTGAATGATGAACAGATGATGATGATGAGTTTTATAAGTATACATTTTTAATTAAATGTTCTTGTTATACAAGTTACTGTAAATACTTGCCTGTGGTTTAGGAGCGACAGGCGGTTGAGACCTTTGCGGTGACGGCGGACCTGGCGGATGCCACTCGTACCTATAATAAAAACAATTTAAAGTTTCCATATATTTTTACTGATGCGTGGTTGCAACTGGCTATGAGCGCCTCGTTTATTTTAATCGATAAGTTACGTTTCCCAAAAAGATATTAAGATTCTTTTAAATTAGGTCATAAATATTTAAATAAGAAACCATTTCATAATTATCAAAAGATATGTCACGTCATAACGTGCGTGATAGAGACATAAATATGAGATTTTCCTATTCCGCACCTACTTTTGCCCGTATTAATATTTGATTTTGAAATATGTACAATGGCCTAACTTCCACATTTTTCAAAAATCTGTTTCTTTTTCGTTTTATTTTCTGTTGCATATAAATGCATAACGTATAAAGTTAAACACAGCAAAATACACTATTCGTTAGACTGTAAAAAAGATGTACCTTTGCGGTTGGACGTGTTGATATATTTGTTGGTGGGAGTGAGGCGGCGCATGAGGAGAGCCCGCCGGCTGAAGCTGCTGTTGCTGTTGTAATTGCTGGTGTTGTTGTAATTGTTGCTGTTGTTGTAACTGTTGGTGTTGTTGTTGCAATTGTTGGTGTTGTTGCAACTGCTGTTGTTGTTGTTGTTGTTGTAACTGTTGATGCTGTTGTTGCAACTGCTGGTGTTGTTGATTTTGCTGCGTTTGAGGGTGCTGGTGCGGTTGGTGCTGGTATTGTGATGATTGCGGTCCTTGCGCCTGTGGCTGCGGTTGTTGGTGTGGTTGCCCTGTTGATTTTCACAGATATAGTATTATTGCTGATAATAAATATTAACGGACCTATTACGTGTCTACCATACGCTCGCTTGCTGTAGTCGCCTGCATCACTGCAAGCTCTCTATAGCAGCAATCCCTAAAGTGGATTCCGCGGAAAAGCCACTAGGGTTCAGTCAATTAGTTACATTTGTTACTGACTTGCGGCGAGTTTTGGATCTGATTCACAAAATATCCGACGACATTGAAGATGAACACATACACGGATTAAATGCTTCTGATATTACGTTTGCTCATTTCATGTAAGGTATTGATTATTTAATATTGGGTTCCATAAAATAAAAGGAATTTACAAGGTGGTAAGTCCCTTGTATGCGAGAGGCCATCTGGGTTGGTACCACCGGTTTGTCTATTTCTTCCGCCAAGCAACAGTGTGTAAGCACTGTCGTGTTTCGGTTTGAAGGACATTGAGCCAGTCAAATTACTGGGTATTATGAGACTTAATATTGAAATAAAACTAGTTTATACGGATTTTATCGCGGTTTAATTTTTATTTTAGTCCCGACGTTTCGAAAGCTTTTCAGCCTTCGTGGTCACGGGAGAGACTGTATAAACTAGTTTTATTTCAATGAGTAATATTCGCGTAAACCTAAGAAAAGAGACTTAATATCTTATGCCTCGGGGTGTTGAGCGCAGTTCAGTGCCATGCAGAGTTCTGTAATTCAAAGTTCTGTGTGACGTTGCTTCTGTTTATGGCAGCGTGACGCTTAACATCAGACGAGCGATATGCTCGTCTCGTTATTCAAGCAAATAATATAAAAATATCAAAAATGTTGAGTGTTCAGTACCATATGCATGTTGGTTGTAGTGCGGATGGTGATGCGGCAGTAGTGCGGGCGCGCGATGCGGCGCGTGCTGGCGACGTGACGCCTCCTCCGACATCTCGGCCAGCTTGGCGGCGCGTGCCGATGGGCCCATCTGTTGCACAACCATTATATTAAATGAATTAGCGTCATTATATTTTTTTATCACATTCTAGTTATATTTAAAGTTTCGTGACTTGATCGTCGTTATCAGTAACCATAGTATTTTTATAAAATTTGACACATTGGACTGTTTCACTTGGATTATCGTAAAACAAAATGTTAATGTATATGAACAGACGAATACCTGATGTGAGGGTGAATCTGGAGGTGGTTCTTGTGAGGTGGAGGAGAAGTGCGCCGATTGAGGACGGTTGCTGCCTGCCGAGCTGCGTAGTGATGACCATCTGAAATGTACCCGCATGTTACAACCATTCGTTTTACTGATATCGATTCTCAACATTGTTGACATGATGATTTTGTACTTGACAATTGAGATGCGTGCCGTTTGAATATCTTGAATCGGTATATTAATTATAACTACTACATGTGGAAAAATGAACAGTTGTTTTTGAATGGTAATGGTTACCTATCCTGTAGCGCGTGATGCTGCGCGTGCACGGAGGAGAGGTTCTGGTAGAATCCGTCGTGATGCGCCGGCGTGGACAGGTTATGGCTGCTCCGCGACTTGCTGGGCCAAGCGCTCGGAGAGCCCGCCGTGCCCACTGCGCCCGCCGCAACCGCCGAGCCCGCCGAACCCACTGTGCCAGGACTCATCGAAGCGCTACAACACATAAGTACAAAATGTGAGATTGCGGGTTCGATACGCCGACCGACCGATATTTGTCGGATCTACAAATATTTGTTTCGGGTTTGGGTGTTGTGGGACCGAAAGTCTCTCGTTGTTCTTAATACCTACGACACAAGATAATCGTATCTTACTGTGAGGTCAGGGCGACATGAGTGACTGTTCGGTGTTATTTATTATTATTTATACATAAATCAACTCAATTTTGTACGTTTTGCTATCTATGAGTGGATTGGTTTGTTTAAAGACAATCACACTGTATGTCTGTCACTATTCACTTAAATGTATAGCAAGCACAGGGGCGGTCCCGGCAGCAAACCAGAGCAGACTCATCCCCCGGGACCGTCCCACTTGCGCTGAAGAAGGCCACTGCGAAGTTCTTAGCCGGTATAACAGCATAGGGCGTTATTTTTTAGACAACTGGATCAAAAAGCTAGTGAGTCTGGAATAACCATCCTTCCTTCCCCCGGGGCTCGGAAATTATGCATAATCTGATTTTCTCCACGGAAAAAATGGACTTAGTAAGGTGGGGTAAAAGATTGACATGTATGCTCCAAATTATTTAGAGAATTGTGAAGGATTAAACTAGCATTTAAACATGCAAATATAATGCTAGCCAGTTTAACACTAGGCTAATACGTACGTGTGCGGCATGGTGACCGGCGGCGAAGCGGCGTGGTGTAGCGCGGGCGTGCTCTTGCTCGGCTTCACAGGCTCGGCAGCCAGCCGGGACGGCAGGTCACGCTCCGACGCGCGTCTCATTGCACCACCCGCCGCGCTGCCCGCCGCGCTGCCGCCAGCTGGGAACACAACACGGCACACCTCAAACATTGCGGCCCACTTTACTGTGACTATTCACTTTATATCAATTCTGCTTTGAATTAATAGCATAAGCGTGCTCCTGTAAAGAGGAAAAAAATTATAAAATGCAGCAAAAATAAATCCGATGCATTGTGTCCTTGCAATTAAAATATAACACGTTCATAAAAAGTAACAGTGCGGTGCCCGACGAAACGGAGAACGAAAAATTTATAACGTACAAAACAATAATGCATGCTGTAACGAAAAGAACTGTGACCAGTCAAAACAAGGGAGGACGCTCGAAAACAAAAAGTGGGACGGCTAGAACACACCTATTATCATGCGTGGAGTGGAGCCTTACGAGGTGTCAGCGAGATCGAGGCGGCGCGGCGGGGTGGTCGCACGTCGGGCCAGCTCTGCGCCAGTGCGCATGCGCGGAGACCCGTCGAACACGACATGTCGCCCGATGACGACGCGCGCACCGGTGGACGCGGACACACCGATAGACCCCCTTCATTCGACTTCTCGAGGCTCTCGCTTCGATCCAACGATTCCTTGCTCCTCTTCGTTTGATCAGAGTTTACACTGGACTGGTTCGATTTAAGTCTGATGTTGTCGAGCGTGATCCTTCTCGGTTTTTTATCTACGATTTCGTTGAAAATGTATCCGTTGTGCGCTCCCTCCGTGTGCTCTTCGGAAGGCAAGTTAGGTAGCTCAAACTCGTTACCTTGTGCCAATGTATCTTCACTACCGCGCGACCCGTACCTGGACCAGTCTTCGAGCTGTATAAGTATGCTTTTCACTTCGTCGTCCGACATTTTTGCACGTTTCGAATCTGTCGTTTCAGATTTTTCTGTTTCGTATTGGATATCGGCCAAACTGGTACTCATCGGGATCGAGTCAGTGATTTTGCTAGCCTTTGTACCGCACGTGGTGAGATTAGGACTTGATTGACAGTTCCGTTTATAAACTTTTACGCTGTAAGTGAGATTGATGGAATTGAAGTGCTTAGCCAAAGCTTTGACCTTGCCGAACGAAGGTCGAAACTCGTCAGGTGATTTCCATGATTTTCTATCGGCACTGTCTAGTATTTTTTTTGCGCCCATTTCCATTGGTATCTGAACGGCAGTTTTAATTTCATGTTTGTCATCCGTAGTGTCATCGAAGGACTGCGATGTCGAGTACGTGGACAGTACTTCAGTGTCCTCCGATTTGCCTGAATAAGATTTAGACATCGTGAATAATGATCGTCGCAGTCTGCACTGAACTTCATCCAATTTTTTACCTTCCCTCGAGACATCTAATTTGGCGTCAAGCCTAATAGTAACCGGTAAAGTGGAAACGAGTTTCGGTTCTTTGTCTAACGGAGACGACGGAGTTTGACAGACCGCATCAGCAGTTTCAGGTTTCTTATCTTCCGGCTTATCAAGAGATAAGGATGGCAATATTCTCCTAATTTTAGGTGTTCCGATATTTTCCGGAATGCCGTCATTTTCGAATATGACCGGTTCAGAGTTGGGCTCATCGATGAACGGTATCGGTTGCGTCTCTGGCTGCGGTGTGCGGCAACACTCGCATGCGCTGACGCACTCGTCGACACCGGTGCAGCGGCGGCGGTACACGTCACCCTCCTTGGCGCGCATGTTGAAGAGATCGAGCGTGAGTTTGGTGTCGATAGGCTTCATCTGCGGCGGCAGGCATGTATCACCGCTTTCGCTCAACTGCTCGTACTGCAGATTGGAGTGGACATTAGATCCGTATGACCGCGAGGCCGATGGTACAGTGTGAAGGTGATGTGTTTGGTCGTAGTATGCGGGCGGGTCGGGCACGCGCGGCGGCTCCTCCACCGGTGCCTGCTTGTCCTCCACCGTCGTGTCGCTGCTGGCATTCATCTCGTCAAAATCTTCACAAGTGAACGTAAAAACTGGTATAGGACGTGGTGGAGGGCCGCCCCTCAGTTCTACTGGACACCCTGGTGTATCGGGAGATAAATCTTCCTGTATTTGATCGTTCTCCCTATCCAAAGTGATTATCAATCTGGGAATAGAACCGGGGTACTGTGGCGTGAAGTCTTCGCTGTCATCTGTACTGGATTCGGTGGACTCGTCCCTCAAAAATTGGCATCGATAGTTACACGGACGACGACCATATCCTGTAATGTGAAGTACACTTCAACTCTAATAATTATACGCCAGACAGCTACTCAGCATCGATAAACGATAAGCCAGAACAAAAAAAAACATCCCAGACAGATATTGTAAAAGAAAAACCCAACAGAACCAAAACATATGAGCAAATAAATCACGAAAAAACAAAAAAGTAATGAAATCAAAAATAAATACAACACCTATACAGCCCTGAAAGATCACAATGATCAACATTGTACAACGAATGGGTTGTAATGGTGTTCAGTACAATGTAAACACTAAGACATAGTAAACAGGTATTTGCCTGCAGTGGCGAGTTCAGTGAGTGGCGAGGTTGGCTTCAGTAGCGCGGGGTGCGGGTTGGTGAAGGTGCCAGAGTTGCGACGCATGCGGTCCTCGTACTGCACCTCGTCGTCTGACGGACATCGGACATCAAACACATTAACACTTCAAATATTCTTATCGACACACAAATCATTCATAAGAATATAAACCACCTATAAAATAATATTGGGGTAACATTTGACACTTGATTATATCCATTTTTGATGAATCTGAATGGATAATTAAACATACCTTGCCGTTGATTATAGGCGGGTTGGTGTAGTAGAGTGGCTAATCCGTGAAGCATGGCGCCTTGCTTAGCAACTTCTAATGTGACTGTAGGTCCAGTCCTCACAAGGTATTCCGCTGCCTAAAATAATCATGACATTATATTTAGAACACAGTAATTATGATAGCAACAATACCGATAAAGGATGCATACATAAATAAGAAATAATATGCGAATGAGATAGTGAGTCAATTAGTAGAAACAAGAGGATGAACCTCATTTCAACCCATTCATTTCTAACGAGTTTTATATAGATTTGTTCCAAAGTGTTATGAGAAAATTGATTGAATTCCGAACAAGGCAATATCTCTAAAGTGAACAGTTTTGGATACAAACTCACCTTTTCTTGTGTGATACCGACTAGTGATTGTCCGTCGACCGAGAGCAGCTGATCGCCTGCTGCGAGCCGTCCGTCTGCCGCGGCCGCTCCGCCGGGCACCACTGACTTTATATAGATGCCTAGTTTGCTCTGTCCCGCGCCCTATTACATACAATAAATATGTTTGTCCAAGAAATCATTAACATCATACTTTCTTCTTCTTCCACCTGCCATTATCCCACTCGCAGTGGGGTCGGCATGAAATGCTTTTAACACATATTACAGAAAGATTTGGTTTGCAGTTTTTACGACCGGCCGCCTGCCTGACGTCAAGTGTGGGGAGAAATTATATACCTTGCGGAAACTATATCCGATCGTTAAAATATTTATTGCTTTTCGATATCGAACGTTATTAAAGCGCTGGACAAAAATGGTGGTGATAGTTGTGCAGAGTTATGACCGCACGACGACAGTGCAAGATACAATGTCATAATAAATAGCCAAATTCGAAACAAGCAAAATTTTTAGTATGATGTACAGTAACACGTCTACAGACATTTTACTGAGCCAGTCACTACTTCCTTTCTCTTCTTATATAATTCAAAAAATAACACATGCACTCAGGCTGAGGTACAAATAAGGTGGTATGCTTGGTAACAATAGTATTGTAAGTTATGTGTACCTTGGCAGCAACGATACTGAGCCCCATCCCGTTAGAGTTCTTGTGCAGATGTACGATGGAGAGTGGCGGTGCGGGCGGTGCACGGACACGTGCGACGGCAGGCGGCGGCATGTACACAGTCCAGGCGCCGGGCGCATGCGCCTGCAGCGCCAGCCGGCACAGTCCGCCGCGCTGCAGCGGCGCCACGAACTCCGCCAGTCCCGGCGGTACCCCGCGCACCACCTCCGCGCTGAACCCGTCCGCCGGGATCAGCAGACCCGCGCCCAGCCACCAACGCTCCTCCGCCTCGATCTACCAACACACACCATAATGTGTATTAATAAACATATTCCTATTACATACAACACTAATTTAAGTATTCCGTCATTATTACATTTTTTTTTCATAGGTGATCAAGCACTAAACATCTCATTTACAAATTTAAACAATCAAGATAACAATTATTTGCATACAAACGAACATACCGATTTCCAACACTGAGTAACATTTGCGCAACTTATTGTGCAAAGCGTACCGTTCCTCCTCTATGCACCACAAAATTTTCAGTTTATGTACTAAAAAATATCATGTTTGGTTTCTATACAGATTGTAGTAATTTACACGGTCTATGTTACATCAATGCGTGTAGTAGTGTAATGTTATGTATTGGTTGAATATGGTTAGTGGTTACCTCCCGTCCGTCTGCGCGGCACAGTTCGTCAGCGAGCGCGCGTGCGTGCGCCACGGCCGCCTCGAGTACGTCAGGAGCGACGAGCGGCGTCAGCAGCGCGCGTACCTGCGCCGAGTTCAACTTGAAGCACGCCGCCAGCGCCGCGCATACTTCCTCACCGGACCGGTACTCGCTTTGGATCAGCCGCGCTGCAAACACAAACATATAATATATCTTGGTGTATTAAGTATGTTAACAAGCGATGAAGAATTTGTAACGTAATTTTTTTTTATATTTTACTTAAAACATTAATTTTGAAACATAATATGTTGACATCACCAGCTTCACCCCACCGACCCCGATATGAACATAAGTGTACCGACCGGCCTGGTGCGTGCGCGCGAGGTGACAGTCGGCTGCGAGTTCGAGTCCCTGCCGTTCAGCCCACGCCGCCAGCAGCGCCAGCCTCGCAGACAGCGCCGCACCCCACCGCGCGCTCACGGACCCCGGCTCCGATATCAACTGTACATATATACCACACATTTACCTATACGATTCAATAATATTAGTAGAATCTTTATTTTGTAATATACAATGAATGCGTGCAAGTTTATTTATACCTGTAAAGCCTTATCAATGTTGTATCAGCACTCACTCACTTTAAATGCGAAAACTGAAAAAGCTGACCTTGTTGAAGCAGAACGCGTTGATGTAGTGGAAAAGATGTGAGAAGAGTTGTATGGTAAGCGCGGCGTTGACGCGGCATCGTCGCAGCAGCACCATGGCGGCAGCGAGCGCCTGCAGCGTCGGCGCGGTGGCGTCGGTCGCGTCGCCCGACACATTACCCGCACCCGCACCCGCACCCGCACCTCCGCCGCTAGTGAGCGTGTCCAACGCACGAGACAACTCGCCTTGGAAGCATGATACTAGATTGCTGAAACCAACATCACATTCATTTTACTCGCCGTGCTTATTCAAATACGCAGTTTCTGGGTGAATGAAATTAATCCATAATATAGTTATATGGATTTTAGAGCTTATAAATCTGAATAATTCAAATTAGACGAAAAGGTTATTAATAAACATTGCCATTAAGTGAATTCACGCCACTGTCAATAATAACAGAAATTATATTCTGCAGCTCATAAATAATTCCCAAACATTTTTAGTGGTATTTCATTAGTATTTACCTAAAAGCGTTTTGCACTGTCATTAATAATACTTCTTGCGCTTGCGTAGAAAAAGAAGATATGTGGCGATCGAATTTTAAGAAATGTAACAGTTCGCTGGCATTGGCCATCCAAAACGCCTGCGCCGCAGAATCTTTTGCTCTTTCCTGTAAGAAATAATAAAAATTTAACTCTTGCAGTTTGTTTATCTTTCCATGCCACATAAGAATAATCCTACTTGTCAACATAATAAGTGATTTTTCTAACATATCCTACTTCCTAATACTATTATTATAAATGTGAAAGTTTGGATGTTTTTGAGTTTGTGAATTTTGATGTTTTTTAGTCCATCAAGCTTTGACGACTGAACAGATTTGGATGAAATTTGGCACACAGGTAGACCATCGCCTATATTAGGACATTACTTTAATCCCGGGAAAAAACTGTTCACGCGGGCAGAGCCGCGAACGAAATCTAGTAATTCCATATTTTATTACCAACCATTTTAGAGTGGACGATTATAATATTTTACACATAATGACATGATACCTGTACAGTTGCGTGTATGAGCGTGGCGACGTGGTGCAAGAACGCCGTCAGTTTGTGCGCGCGCTCCGTCGGCGTCAGCTCCGGCCGGTAGTGCGTCGACGCGCGGTATCTGCAAATAGACAATATCTTTCATGCGCAGCTCTACCTGCGTCGCGTCGCGCCGTCCCGTCCAAATAAACTCCACGGTTAATTAAAAAGGTTATGATTTTTATTTTATGAACAGTGTTTGAAATAGAACTCAGATTAAAGACTTGAGTGGTGAAGTCCAATATTTACATGTATTAAGAATAGAATAATTACTTACTGTGTCCAAACTAAAAATAGAAACAATGAAAGTTCATGTGCATTGTACAAACCTGGCACACAAGTATAATGTGTAGACGGGGGCAAGTTTGAAGGCAGGCGCGTGCGGGTCGAGCCTTGTGATGACGGCGGCCAGAAACTGCGCCTGTCCTGCCTCCGGGAACTCCAGCACGGCCGGCAGGATTGCCTCCTGTGTCGGCCGCCCCACCATCCTGCGCAACATAATGTGTTTTATCATGAAGTCTTATTTAGCGGTATCAATCGATTTCATTTTAAGCAGAGACTGGCAGTCCTCTAGAATCTGTTTTGTCTCATTGATTCCAGTAGATGCAAAACCCGAGCACCATGATAATATGTAGTTTAATGCTAGTTGTGATCAATGAGTGTGTCGTGTCATATTAGTTACCACACTTCAAAACAAAGTTATATAACACAAACTTAGTGTGAATTATTGTTACTACAAATAGGGCACTGATTTATAAAGTGGTTTATTATAAACAATAACTAAGTGAATACAAAATATCTAAATTACCTTTTCAGATAAAGCAGAACAAAAACAACATAGCGGCTGAGAGCGGATACAGACTGTCGCGGTGGCGTTTAATAACAGAGTTTACATTTAAACGTGGACGATACCTGTTGTCGTGTCCAGAGCCGCCGCTCTTGGCGCTGCAGATGCTCTTAGTCTCGACGTTTCCGTCTAAATCGAAGGTGGTCTCATAGTTGTCTTTGTAGTGGGAGTTGGGCGTGCGATTTGCGTGAACGCTCGGCTCTTGCTCATTGTACACGGATCCGGACAGCTCGTCCTTGGCGTAATCATCCTTAGAGTCGGACAAATGCTGCGACATCACGAGCGACTCATTGTCGAGTTTGAGCGTGTTGTTGTTGTATGGTGTAGTGTCGGCGGCGTGTCGCGTGTCGTGTCCGTCTCGGTAGTAGGTGTCGTGCGAGACAGGGCTCATGGTGCGCATGTAGTCTGTGTCACCGGTGGTGTTCGCGTTGGCGTCGAGCGCGTCGGGCGGATGCGACGCCACCGACGTGGGCGACATCGCGCCGCTGTTCTCACCGCCCGACGTCGGTGAGCTAGCGTGGGGATAACGTACACAAGCGGATGTTCGTGAGCCAGTGACAAAAACATGCAAAAAAAACAACGACAGATGATAAACATAAATAATGGTGATTAGAGAAGCGACGGTTTCGGTGACAGTCACGTTACAATTAGTTCAAAATAAAACTATAGATGCGGTAACACAAAGTTGCAGGTGTACAAACGAGAATTTAGAAAAATACTAATCGAGTTGAACTAAGTCAAACAAAGGATATACCTAATCACAACATAAATGAACATATAGTGTGAATAGAGTGTGCGAGTGAACACTTACCGGTCGTAAATGGAGCCAGAGCCGAAGTGTTGCGACTGTGCGAGGTTCCTGTTGATGATGTTCTCTTGGGCGGGGTCAACGAAGCGAAATGTCGACATCCGGCCGAACTTGAGGAGGCAGCCGTGCTGCGGGATAGGGACATATCAAAATCAACTAACTTCCATGAATATGCTACGTAAACCGGAGTACGTGTGCGGAAACAAATTCCGAAACAAACTTTCTATTGCGGTTTATTCACCATGTTTGCGGTATTATAGCATATCATTTCATACACAAATCAGAATTGAATGTGATAAAATCTTAAACAATAAAAACCGTTCAATAAAGCTCCGGAAGCACCCACTCTGATAAAAAGGATTCCGAAGTTATTAAGATACTCATTCTTACGATATTGTACATAATTATAATTATTTTTATTGTTGTATGGGCCTGTTTAAAAATATTCGAGTAAGATTTAACCACCAATTAACGTATAAGACAACTATTTTTAAAATACGTACCTAGTAGACATTTTCCCGGTATATAATTTGTGAGAGCGTGACTGCCTCGGTGGCGCAGTTGTAATGCGTACGCGTTACGACTGAGGCTGACGCTGAGGTCTCGGGTTCGATCCCCGGGTCGGGTAAAAGTGATATTGGGATTTTCTTTTAGCAAATGCTCAGTATCAGCCCGGAGTCTGGAATTTGTGCCCGGTATGGCGATAGGCTCGGCCCCTATCACATTGTGGGACGGAGATACGCTCGGCGAAATGTGGGTGTACTGGTTACACCTCTGCCTACCCCTTCGGGGATTACAGGCATGAGTGCGTGTGTATATATGTACATAGTATCTATAATTGTTTTATTGAATTGTGTTACCAATAATTGATTTTTGATATACCTAACGTCAAACGTTTTATAGAACTGTGATAGAGAAACTAACTCCGGCATCCCTTCATACTCACACACAGTATCGATAATTATAATGGATCTTTAGGACTTGGTATATTTAAACCTTATTTATAGGTTTTAATGAGCGAGATTGCAAGTATCAACTATTATGTAACATAAATAGCCGTAAAGTCATTTTTAGGCTCTTCATTTAGACTTTATTTTTGTTGGCTCATTTGTTTTAACGGTCGGTTGTAGATTCGGATTGACTGTCGTACGCGTGGGTATCAGGAACTACGAGACTGTGTCTCAACACCCAGACCCAAAACAAATATTTGTGGGTTAAACATTTCTCTCGGCACGGGGATCGAACCCGCGACCTCAAATAATTAATTGTACGAACCGGAATAATGAACTATAGGTTGCCTATGCATAGTTATTGTATCAGCACAATATCATCATATATACAGATGATATTTAGAAGACCGCTCCCGTCACGAGCTCTCGTTCACGATTGTCTTTATCGATTTTATATTATACATACATACATTACAATATATACAGAAATACGACGAACTCATGAGATGAACGTAACTCATTGAGAAAACCATATATCATAGTCATTTTTATTTATTTTTGACGGCATCTCCAACGTCCCTGGGGGAAGATAGACGAGCGCTTATTTTTGTCAGAGCGGAATAAAGATGATTGTAGCAAGAAAAGACTGCTAGAAGTGGTACGATTTAGAGTCCTAGACCACTGAAACGGATCTGAGCGTGGGAATAGTATGTAATAATATATATATAACGAAAGTCCAGTACAAGAGCGACAAGACGATCGAGCGCAGAAGTGAGCGGAGCGGAGAAATGTATGAATGTAATCCCACTCTGTGTAAGCCATGGCAACAGAAGCTGATTCGAACACATGAATTTTGTGCAATTCTATTGGTTAATATTTTATAACTTAATTAAACAACATTCACATGCATAGTCCTGAGTCCTGATCCCATACCAAGATACGAGTCTTGTGTCGTGGGTATCAGGAACTACGAGAGGCTTTCCGTCTCTCAACAGCCAGACCCGAAGTAAATCATTGTGGATCACACAAATATTTATCTCGGTGCGGCGATTGAATCTGCGGCCTCAAGTTTCACAGCCGATCACTCGACCACTGCCTCTTGCAGGTTTTCTCACCACACTGGGGGCAGGCGCCAAGCGCCCTATAGCTTTTCTCTGCCATAGGTTAGGAGCATCGCAAGCAAGCGCTAAAGCACTTAGTGTTATATGTGTGTACCTACTATATATTCATATATGATAGGTACATTGTGGCCTCTATCACACAAATCCGCAAGCCTGTGTGGTCTGAATCGGCATATGACTTTTATAACACCAAGTTTTTCACCAGCATTCATTACAAAATAATAGTAATTTTCAGAAGACGTATTTAAAAATATAAATTAATGTACCATGCCGTTTCTAGCGTTTCTTACAATTTCACAAGGACTTAACCTTGAATGTAATATAAGTAAAATAATATCGCTAGCTCGACTAACTTTTGAAACTCCTGGAATTTAATTATTCATCCTTGTATCTCTACAGAGTTTTAGGTGAATATAAATTAAGAAAGAAAAGTTACCGTAATACGTGAAAGGTAGATAAAGCTATCAACAAAATGCGAGTACAGATTGTAGATCATCCGCTACTGGAAAACGTAGGTAGGTCTAACTGTGTTCTTGTTTAATAATGTTTATTGTAATTATTAATTTAATGTGGATATTTGTTTCCATTACTCATCTAGACTAACTTCATAACTTTAGTTAACTTTACACGTTCCGGATGCTGGAACTTAACAAATTCCCTTCCACCCGCAGCTAAGTATAATGCGCTACGAAGAATACCAAATGTAACACTTGTTAAAGTATAAACTGTAAATAGCGACACACACTTATATTTAGGCTGCCTCGGTGGCGCAGTTGTAATGCGTACGCGTTACAATTGAGGCTAACTCTGAGGTCTCGGGTTCGATCCCCAGGTCGGGTAAAGTGGTATTGGGTTTTTCTATTTCGAAATTCTCAGTATCAGCCCGGAGTCTGGAATTTGTGCCCGGTATGGCGATAGGCTCGCCCCCTATCACATCGTGGGACGGAGATACGCTCGGCGAAATGTGGGTGTACTAGTTACACCTCTGCCTACCCCTTCGGGGATTACAGGCGTGAGTGCGTATGTACACTTATATTTAGTTACAAAATTACACGTAAATCTTATGAAATTTCAGAGTACCTATACAAAGTTTTGGGGACATAGAAAAGTTGTAGTATTGGTTTTACGAGGAAACAACAATAAAGTTCATTATAGTCGAAACAAAAAGTACATTTACACTCGCTACAAAAGGATAACAAGGCGCTTTCTCGTCCGACGCTTTTGACGCACGCTGAATACTTAACTAGGAAAAAAAATATTTCATTACCTTTAGGATTCTAAAGAGATTTGCTTTATTCATCCTACTTTTAATAGACAACGCTTGCAGTTTAATATTTACAATACAAATTCGATATTTTATGATACCAGTCAGCTATTTAGCTGAGGTTTTATTTTACTCTGGCACGGAAAACCTTCACCTTGGAAAGCGACCTACCTAAACGAGCCACTATGACGGGTTTTTCACCACGTGTACGTACGGTAGTCACTATTAAGTCGGGTATACACATGATTAGGTCAGGCCTGGATCTAGGGGGGGGGGTCTGGCAAACCGGGGCACCCGCCCCGGGCGGCAGTTTCAGGGGGCGCCATAATCATAATATAATATGATTAACAATAAAAAAACTTGCTCCACAAAGCGCCTAGCATACGGAAACCTGGTTGGCTCGCCGTCAGACTTGTAAGAAAAAGGCGCCACACAGGCCCTTTGTGCATCATTCTTTTCTTTTCTTTTAGTTTTTCTCTCTCCAACGTTTGAGATTAATTACATAATTTATCTCAAACGCTGGAGAGAGGGGCGCCACTATCAAATTCTGCCCCGGTTCGAAATAATCGTAGATCCGGTGATGGATTAGGTACCCTCCAACCAACATGCTACATCGCAGAGGAATATTCGTAGAATTTATATTATATAGAGAATATGTGATTGAGAGAACTCAATGTGAACTTTCAAAGGACATAATGTGAAAGTTTTGATAGGTTATTTGTACAGACTACATTTTGCTCTAAGTGCTTTTAGTTTAAACTAATCATACAGCGATGTTTCAGCGCGAAGCTACTTTAAAAATAGTTTATGTTACATTCACTTACCTACATATATTTCTTAGAGGTATTTAAAAATACCTACATAATATAATAATATTGTAACAATATACCTATGTAGATTAAGTTAAAAGTTGATCGGCTATCGAGGATAAATTGGAAAATATTATAGGGATTTTTTAATAAACTTAACAGTAGCTACGTCCCTTTTAATTAATAATAACGACAAGCTATTTATCTGTTAACTTTGCGGCGTCATCCATCGCCTGCGTTATGATGTTACCTTTATCTTGGAGATATGATCATTTAGTCAAATATTATGCGTTAAGTCAAATTGCATCCGTCCAGCTACAACAACTTATATCCCAAACATCTAGACTTTCCAATTAACTAGTTCAAGATGGCTAGAGCTACCAGTTATAGAAATTTTGATGTTTGCACACCATATTATTCAGAGACGAAAACTCGATCAGGATTGGCGTCGAATCCGAGAGAAAAAGAGATTGCGTAGTTTAACACGATTCAGTCGCTGACCTATTATAGCGTACAAATATTACAGTGCTCAATAGAACCACTTTCACTCCAACCAAGCAATTAATTCTACCAAAATTCTTGTGACAAAAAGGACTCCTACAATATTTGCACCCTGATTCAAATATGACATTACAAAGATTTGTATACTAGTACTTATTTAGGTACATGATCAATATAATTGATTAAATGCATCTCAAAGGTTATAGTTCCAACAGTAACATACAAACTGACCTGGAATATGTGTTTGTCAACGACATAATGGTCACTTTCTACTACGACCTTCACCAGTGCAACTGGTTTAGAATATGTGCTTTCATTCATGTAAGTGTGCGCAGTACGGAAGTTTAAACCACAGGTAGGGAAGATGATACAAGTTGGATCTTGTTGTTTGCGGTGTAGGCCTAAATTCCCCTCCTCTAAATCCTCCCCTTTTCAATTTCTTTAATTATAACTTTCCTTTAAGGTCGGTGACGCGTCCATGATTCTTCTGGTATTGTGTGCGTACATGGGCGGCAGAGATCACTTACCATCAGATTAACCACTTGCTCGTTTACCGGCCTATGCTATAAAAAAATGTTTGGAACTTCCTTTCTGCATCAGCCTATTATTAATAGTGTAATTGTGTGGTTGCAACTAACCTGTAACCGCTGCGTGTGCATGACCCTCTGCCCGTTGAGGTAGACGTGCGCGTCGGTATGCAGCGGCGTGACGTTGTAGCCGCCGCCCTCCGCTGGCGCCACCACACAGTGCCGCGGCTGGATCGACGGTCCGTACAGCTGCAGATTGGTGCCGTTGCCGGAACCCACCTGTCACACAAAACATATTTCTTAAAAACCTCTTTTTTGACTACCTCGGGGGCGCAGTTACAATGGTACGCTTTACGACAGCTGAGGTCTAGGGTTCGATCCGGGGATCGGGGGTCAGGTAATAGTGATTGGGTGTTTCTACGAAATGCTCAGTATTAGCGCGGAGATTGGTAATAAATAAATAAATACACCCAACAGTCACACACATAGTCCTGACCCCACACTAGGTTAAACCTGTATCGTGGGTATCAAGAACTACGAGGGACTTGCGGTCCCACAACACCCAGACCCGAGACAAATATTTGTGGATCAGACAAACATTTGTCAAGGTCCGGGAATCGAACCCACGACCTCACGCTTCGCAACCGGCTACGCGCCCGCTGCGCCCGCTGAGGTATGGCGATTAGCTCGCTCCATATCACATCATGGGACGGAAATAATTATTACGGATTTTAGACGTGATTGCGTATGCTCTTTATGAAGTTGCATAATAAACACTGCTAGATTAGATACGAATTGTTGTATATAATTTGAAGTTGCAAAATCCCCGAGGATTCTGCGACTGCTCATCTTTATTTAATTAGTTTGTTTTGCGACTTTTCCATTGTCTGGTATACGCGTGCAGATGATAATGTTTCAGTAAATCCGTTATACAAAGTTCGTTAATGCATCTAGGATAATAGTTTTTTTTTATTGCATAGGCCGACAAACCTCACCTGGAGGTAAGTGATCACCACCGCCAATATACGCCCACAATACCAAAAGGGTCATGGGCGCGTTGGCAACCTTAAAGGAAAGGGATAATTAAGGGATTGGGAAGGGGAGGGAATTTCGGCCACCGGATATCTCACTCACCGTACGAAACGCAGCAGCAAGCTGCTTCTTTACATTAGTTTTCTGTATGACAGTGGTAACGACCAGGACGAGCCGGCCCATTCAGACCATTTTGTCTACAGCATGGCTCTACCACTCGTGTACCATAACAAAGACTACAAAGGCAATACCATAGTATTGAGTTTGTGTTATATAAAGATGCTGAATAAAGGAGAGACAGAGCCCCCGCTCACCGAAGGACGCTCTCGGCGTCAACGGCCATCTTGGGGTCACACGATGTACTGTTGTATAAAGAGCCCTACAGTCCCTACTGCGCGTCCGCGACCCTTGATGGCCCCAAATACGAAAGACGCCTTTTACGACAGGCAATGATTCAGTAAATTACTTCTATGTCTGCATGTTAATAAACTCACACTAACTCTGTGAGTTATACACACATCCGCATAACCTTATTTTTTTATGAGAGAGGGGCAAACGGGCAAGAGGTTCACCTGATGGTATGTGATCACCTGAACACCGCCAATACCAGAGGAATTATCGGTGCGTTGCAGGCCTTTGAGGAAAGAACAGGTTTACTTATTTTATCTGCCATAAGCGGTCATTTGAACAATACACCCAAATCAGTTGTTCACTCGTTTGATGGAGCTCCCACTCCCCACTGAGCTACCACTGCTCATCAATTTAGTTGTTAACTTTTTTTAAACCGAAGCTTTGTTCCTGTATTTATTTTAAATAACACGTATGGGTACGGCGATTATTGTTTGGAATACCTATGTGCTTATTTGCGTGATGAAAACGTATGTATAGAAAAACATTGTCCACGAACTGAAGTTACTTATTTATTTATGTATGATACGGAAACCAAATGTTCGCTAAATTTATAACGCTAAAGGCTAGAAGGAATGCCAACGTGCGATTAACATAAGTAATTGAATTAGCAACGGAGCCGGTACCGCGAACTTATTTAATTCATAGTAAGAAAATAAATATCAAATGCAAATAGAAGCTATATCGTGATTTTGTAAAAGTGATCGGATAAAGCTCTACAGCGACCGTAGTCAATACATTCTGATTCAATTTATCAGAATCATTAAAATATTGCTAATAGTATATGCGAGAGACCAGTATAGTCATTAGCACTATGTCCAACGAGAAATTAATATAGTTCTCGTTCTTAGACAATGCTGAAGTTACTCAGGTTTAAATAAACTGAGTTCGTAAAGGAAATAATCAAATTAATGGCTATATCAATTATCTTCTGTTGAAATATCGCAGAGGGAGATAAATAACTGCGTTTTGCAGCGATAATAATATAAAGATACTGAATAATTAAAAAGGCTATAACATCATATCGATCGTAAATCTAACACCTGGCATTCTCCCACCAGACATCATTTAAAAGGCAAATTATCACGTACGGCTCTATACACCGTGCAATATAAAGACTTATGGACACGTACGGGTAAGCTTAAAGCACGGATAAAGGCACGGATATAAATATTTTAAATATGCCTGCTTCAAATATTCAGAACACCTAATGTGGACACAAGTAATGGAGGTATGAACTTTTGATGGAGGTTGATCGTTTCCACATAGAATCGACGCAACGAGATTTAATAATAATATAGATATATACATACTTAACATAAACTCACGCCTGTATACCAAAAGGGGTAGGTAGATATGCAACAGAGATTTACTTTATATCAAACCGTAAATACTGCTTGCAAACAAAAACTTACTAAATTAGTCTCTTTAAAGATTTTTCTGTATTTGCAACGTTTCCGTTTAGGAATGATACAACTTATGCTACGCCATTTTATAATGTTCACGTCACATTTACTTAAGTGATACGTTACGATTAAATTCGTTCTCTAGGCTTTAAGCATACAAAATACTTAAGCCATTCCCACATTATTTGCATAGTTAATTACCCATTACACTACGAAGCAAAACATTGAAAATAAACAAACATAATTTAATATACATATTTTCCTACCACTATTATAAATGTGAAAGTTTGGATGTTTGTAAGTCAATCACGCCTTAGAGGTGAACGGATTTGGATGAAATTTGGCCGGTAGAGATCACTTACCATCAGGTGACCCACTTGATCGTTTGCGGGCTTATGCTATAAAAAATATTTTTACAACTATATACGATGCAAATCATTCAAATTAACTTTTCTATTAAAAGCGTTAATTTGCCTTTAAAAATGTTCCATGTAAAAAGGATGAATAAATTATGTAAAATAGAGAAATAATTTATTTCATCCTGCGAGTCGTGGGAATTATTAAATTAGGTTTATATTCGATAGAAAGCAGTGATTGCTAATAAAATCCATTTGGCAATGAGAGGCTCATAATATAATTTATACAATCTGCAGCAGTTTTCACTAGCTCGGAATAATTTAATAAGAAGCTCGTGCTTCTTAGTATCAAAAGAGTTCTCAAATTATTACGTATTTCGTCACTAATAGATTAACTTAAAGTCACTTACTTAAATACATATATTATTTTATTCATGTTAGTTTTTTTATAGCATAGTCCGGCAAACGAGCATGTGGGACGCCTGATGGTAAATGATCTCAACCAGATGATGATGACGATGTACGCCCAGAACATAAGAAGAATCATGACCTCGTTGCCAACCTTTGAGGAAAGGGATAATTAAGAGATTGGGGAGGGCAGGGGGATTTGGCGCTCCGGATATCTCACTCACCATACGAAACGCAGCAGCAAGCCGCTTATTTGCGTCGGTTTTCTGTGAGATAGTGGTAACGACCCGGTCGAGTCGGACCATTCGTACGGTAGAAACAGTAAAACTATCTACAGCGTGGCTCTAGCACTCACAATTATTAATTCTTGTTTATAGGGTTTCATAGCCATGGATGGATACGGATGAAATTTGGATGGTAGATATATACTATGGACCGCTACACAAAGATGAAGTAAATGAAAAACAAAGTATTTTGTGTGGCTCTCCTTACATGTAACTGAGTTGTTTCATCGCACTTTTTCCATTGGCAAAAAAAATAAAATAAAAGTGTGCAAGTGTGGTTATATGATTGGATAGTTCCCTAAAGTGATATAAAGGTTGGCTAACTGAATTTTTATATATAAATCATTATTTTGTGAGATATGCGTACCAAAGTCGTGAAAAATGTAAATCAACACATGAATGTAATTGTGTATCACAAAAATGTATTAACACTTCAAAATTTCTCATTATACACCCCGACCTACTGTTTATTCTTTGAAATCTTCTCCATCGAAAGGTTGTCTGGTAGAGATCGCTATTAGCGATAAGACCGCCTATTGTTACATTTATAATTTTGTTTGTTCTTTACTGTAATATTCTACATAGTGTACAATAAAGTGTTATCTATCTATCAACTTTTAAAGTACGGAGTGGAAACTTCTGATACATTTCAGGGTGTAACTTAAAAGGTAGGTACTTCCAACGCAAAATTGATTTCAATAAGTTGTAATTTTAGGTCTTATATTTTTGAGATATGGATATATGTGCTTAGAATACACATGTATTTCATTTTATTAAAAATTATGAACGTTCATCCTGACTACGGTACCCTTCACTGTGCGCAATTCCCGCGATTTCACGCACTGGGCCAGGTTTTTTTTGTCTTCATATGTATAAGCGGATCGTATTTTGTTTGTAATGGTTTTCTTACTTTTTTTTTTTTTTTGATTATGATAAATCAACAAAAAAACCGTGTTATTACTCTATAATCGACGTTATCCATATCGACACTATTTTTTACTCCGACACGGCAATGTGGCTACTGCGATAAATCAATATAGTTCACAATATAATGTCGAACACCAATCGACAAAAAGCGTAACTAATGGATTACTTAATCTGCAACTTAAACAATTTGAATAGAATAAGTTCGGTTCATCTATATATTAATACGTGACGAGAAAATTTCGGACTCCTTTTTAAGCATATTGCACGCACGGAGCAGTGTGAGATTTGGCATAGTTAAAGTTTATATGGAGGAGAAGTGCAGAAAGCTATTTATATATAATATCTGTAACAAATATGGACATAAATAAATAAAATGAAACATTCATTGTTTACGCTCACACTGACAATATCTGAATGTCAAAATCAAGAAGAAAAAAATGAGTTTCTACCTCTACGTGACCATTAAAAGCTACTAAAGCATTTAAGTACGTACATCACGGACGATCAATTATCAAGGGATCTTTATTGTATTGACACTCTTGGGTACTGCACAGAAGCGCATATCGAATACGACCAGAATGTGAAACCAGTGTGCACTTCTAGCGGTGAGTTACGACTATAGCTATAAACTGATAATGCCCCATATCCCAATATTATCCGCGGTTGCCTTAATAAACATAGTATGAGGTAATGTCAAACGTTTCCAATTATAACACTCCATACTTCTGTCAGTTGTCAAATCCCGTAGTAACACACTCAAATATTCGCAGACTTTGGCAGCACAAATAGGTAACGACCAAGCTGGCACGATGCGATATGAACCGGATTTGTACCGACCGCTGTAATTACTTCTCCGTCTATCAGTTGTGGGATCAATTAGGCTGATCCCGGTAAGGTTTACAACGCAAGCCCTCAGGAGTAATACGTACAATAACTGGCGGTAAATAATAACATCGAGCTAAGGAGGGAGACAATCGGCTAGCTTCGGCTTTGTAGAGCGTCTTCTCTGTTATTGAGTACATTGTGACGTTTTGTTTTGTTTTTGCCCTTTCCTTTAATAAAAAAAAGAGATAATTAAGGAATTGGGGAAGGGGAGGGAATTTTGGCCACCAGATAACTCACTCACCGTACGAAACGCAGCAACATGCCACTACTTTACGTCGGTTTTCTTTGAGACAATGATAAAAACCCGGTCGAGCCGGCCCATTCATGCTGTAGACACAACTGTCTACAGCGTGGCTCTACCATTTATAACTACCGGTTGATGCCAAGAGTGATGACAAAGAATAAGACTGAAAAGTATTTTACCGCCATTACACGTAACGTTTAGAAGGTAGGTAGTATAAACAGTAGATGTACTACCATTGCTGAAACACGTAAAATGTGGTAATATCGTGACATAAAGTTATATACATTTTTTCCACTTATACCTACATACCCATAGCTATTAGTGTGGTAAAAAATGGAATAGGTATGTGTATGTACCTATTTACCTTTTCTACTTGTAAGTCGTATGTAATTTATAATGGTGACAAGGACGGTTCAAGGGGTTAACGTGCTAACATACTCCATCAAAAGATTAAGATAAAGTGTTACAATTTTGTTTGTATTTGACTTCTCTATCTATGTTTTAAACTATCAAAAGATTATGCAGTATAGCAACCTCAACAACGTCGTTGATCCTGATCCTTCGACCATTTTCTAGCGGCGAGGTGTCGGGGGCCACTTCGAGGAGCATGGGTTCACTGCCAGGCCGGCCACCGGTGCCCACGCCAGACCCTGCTTTTTTCTTTCTGCGCCTAGGCTGCGCGTCTGCCGGCCGCCGCCGCACGTGGAACATTATGGAGCCTGGAATAACATTCCAATTTTAATAACGATAAATCACACTTATTTTAGATGCATATGAGCACTGATAGCAGATATGGCCTCGTTCACCTTTTACATTAAGATGCTACATTGGGAAAGATTAAGTTGTCCTTATCATTCAGTTAATATTGACGCAGTTTCTTTTGGCCCCTAATGGAAATAGAGTGATCATACTTTTTTTTTGATAATAATATTCCATTATAATAATAAGAGAGTGAGAATGAGATCATTCTTTAAACTTCCTAAAACCTTTAAACTATCTAAGAAAACTACTGAAAACTTTATTAAAATAGGTTGGCGTAGTAACACCATGGTTTTTTTGACCAGTTGAATTGAAACCGACGCGACGACGCAGACGCGATGGTGGAAACGAGTGGCGCTCGCTGCCGCGCCTGCCTGCGCCTCGGGGACCCGTGGAGCGTTTAACGTGCTAACTCAACATCTGAAGTTTCAAGTCTGGCTGTAACACGCGAACATTTAGACTCTCTTAAAACTTTACAACCACTCAAGTGAATTCTATGTTTGGCACTCGACACTAAATGCACGGAAATATCTTGATAAGAATGAAACTACGCAGATTTAACGGTTGATAATTCAAATCACGAAACCAAAACCCACAGGCTGCGATAAGCCCTTATAGCCAATTAAAATTGAAATTACTAAAGCAGTATTAATAAATCTACCTATATGTATATTATATAGCATTCCAATACACACTCAACATAACTAAAAGGGTATTCGCAAAGGGATCAAAATTAATGGCCTCATAAAATGCTTCATTTGACGAAAAATTTACTGTACGCCCCTAAAACAGCGATCAATTTCTTGTTCCAATTATTATATTTATTTATAAAACATCATAAAGTAAGTAATGTCACCATTAATTTTCAAAGATGTTATTGTATGAAGCTTATAATCAATTTAAATAACTATAACGTAAGTTAAATAGTTTACGACAATTCATTGTACTTAATTTAACGATAGATAAATAATGTGATATTACTAAAACAAATACTAGACCGAAACTCATTTGGCGTGACCATACAATGTACACATAAACTGGCCAGCCAACTAAGCACTCAGTTAACTTCGGACGGGCTTGTACTGTAATTAACTTTGCTTTGAGCACACACAGACAGCAAGAAACTTTTACAAATCAAATTTTGCACTACACCTATATAGGTTGTAGTAGTAGGTAAGTCAATAAAAGCCATGGCGAGGTAATGGGGTCAGGCCACTTACTCTGCTTAAATCAACGATAAAATGGTGTAACACAATTTGAGAACATTTCAGGGGTACGTTTAGTGTGGTGTACATATGTGAGTGCACTCGAAGAGGTGAGCTTCGGTGTGTCGCGCCGCGCTGGGCGGCAGTCGAGAGAGCAGGGAGGGAGCCAGACCCACCTCGAGCCCGCCTCTAGTGTCAACATCATTAGCGTCTACATTGTCGCACCGTTCTACTGGAGCCACGAGAGCTACTCCCTGGCTACAAATTTCTCTAGTAGACACAACTACAATATCTTATTTGTTTACGCGACAAATAAATTATTTGTCAAAGCTTTACGTAACTTACAGCGTTACATTGTAAACAAAGAAAACTTATAACCTAACCGTTAAAAACCCTTGAAATCAATTAGAGAAACATCTTATCTTTGAAACAGTTGATCAAATCTTCTTCATACTTAACTAAGAACCATCTTGATTAAACTAACTTTCAAAAAACAAACCAAATCCATATCGCTCCACTCCTTTAGGCGCTTCAATGTCAGATATACTCACACACCACCACATAGAAAGCCACCACAAACAAAGAGGTCAAACTTATAACACCCCTATTTTTAGGGGGTTAAAAATACTACATATTATTATTGTTATTATACGGAGGCTTATACTTGATACAGGTCATCGAAAGTAGGCCATAATGCTATGTAACTTTTAGTTATTTCAACGAAATTTCAGCTGGCTCAATATTGACATTAATCGTGCCGTACCAAGGAGTATCCATCATAACATATAGGTAACACAACCTTAAGCCGCATGTATACCTTCATTTACGAAATATTTGAAAGCTTACAGAGTTCTCATCGATACGTATCGATATATAGACATGCTCTTCACATATCATATTTTTCACAACACAAATGGTCTTTTACTTTATATGATTGAAGTTCAACGCGCTGAATCACTTGTTGTGAAACATATTTAGTGTAGTTTACTTGCGCTATATAATGCAGGTGTAACAAAATCAATAAGTACCAAGCGGAAACCTATATAGACTATTGATATACTTTTCAGTTTTTAACGATCGCGCTTGACCGGCTGAATTTCAGCCACTGAAATTTCACTAAAGCAAACTTTCATCAAAATACTTGTAAGAGTAACAGACTGTACCACTCAGCATAATGTCACAGCAAACGTGATGTTTATATTAAACCGTTATTAAAATTATTTGCATAAAATGTGGATTGTATTGCGGCGGCCATAAATGATATAATTAAGGTCATGACGCGACGAACTATAATATAAAAGACCTTTTGGGAATTACATTATGGAAATCAATATTTCTAAACGGAAATTGTTGGCCGTAAAATGTGAATAATTTAAAATAACGTTTCTCGTGTTAACTTTACTTTCGGTCTTTTTCTTCTGCCTGGCTTTTCCCGGCCTTTTGCCAGGGACTGGCTTCCTACATACGACGCTACCACTTCTCCCAGTAACTATGCTATCAGTAAACTGGGTAAAATAACACTTGAGGAATCTCGCTTGTAACTTTTGAAGTGATCAATTCTTTTCATTGATTCTTATGTGAACAATTACGGCGTGTCCATATTTAACACACAGCAAGGTACAACAGTAAACAAAAAACACCACGTATATTCGGCGAGCAATATAGAAGATTAAATAACAACATTTCTCCACGTGTGTGTGTGTTAATATAATAAACACAAGACTGTCGACTGTCACGCATAGTCGTCGAGAAAATTACCGAGAACAATTTCCTTTTTATCGTTCCGCAGCCGTGAACTAAAAGACCTGCTGTATAGCATTGCTGCCGAAGTCTGATTTTTTGCGAGCCATCGCCCGTCGGACAATAGCCGCGCGTCACGTACGTAAGTTCAAACCGACGGTCTAATTGTAACTGGTCTAAGTGCCACACCAGCACGACGTCACGTCGCCGGTGGAACCGTCCGCGTCCGAACAACCATGACCAATGCAATACAGGTTAAGGACTAATTGTCAGTTTTATCCAGTTTAGCGGTCAAATGTCGCCACAGAATTTACATTTGTATGGGAACTGCGGATGTCCGCAGTCCAACTCAACACGACTTGGTGAGTTATACTTGGCGGCCTCTCGGGTGCGATGCGACGGTGATTACATCTCATTATCATGTACATGTCTTGGTTTAGTTTTTTATAAAATCATGTTCATTGTAATAAACTACTATGATTATTGGTTTAACAACAGAAGTTTATTCAATGAACACACAAGTTGTAGTCATCAAAATACTCATTACACATCGTTATTGTTTTAAAGACACGGGCTCAAAATGTTTAGTAAAATTAATATGTCGAATATTATTATGATTATTATGTCTGTGCCAGTACCACATTATTTAGTGGTCGAGATTTTATTGTTTAGGTGGTGATTCTGAGTACATTGTACGGACATTCGAAGCGATGTCATTCGGGCGCAAAGGTTACGCGACATGTACGAGTATGTTACTCATATTGAGTGCTACCATCTAGATATTAATTACAAGTGAATAAATACATAACACTTGAAATTAATATCGTCTTGGGTTATAAGCCGTTTCTGTGGATATTATGAACATAATTGAATTGTACTCTACCTCCAAAGTGGTTTCAACTAACGTACCGGGAATAACATATAAGTTTTTACTTCACCTTAAGCTGAACAATACAGTAAATAGCTAGTTCATTATATAATTACATAGTTGTAATAATTATAATAATAATATCAACCCTGTTATTACACCCGTACCACTGCCGGGTACTATACGGATAGCTATACTATAACTAGAGGATTAGAGAAAAAAAACAATTTTAACTTAATAAAATCGCTACTGGGAGATGGTGTATGCGTATAATGTGCCCTGAGATAGATGACATGGTAATACATACAGCAGATTAATTAGCTGCATGCCCGTCGTAGTAATTAGCGTTGTATTTGCCAAATTATCAATAATACATGGTGATAGACATATGTTAGCTTTATCATATGAAATGAAATGCTAATTAGATGTTATGTCACCAATCATCCATGGAGATCGCTAATAGACTCGTGAATCCTGATGAATTCCAACCGCTGGGGTTTATAGTTCAGCTCCACACTTAAAGGACTGTTGAGAGATTCAACGCAGCGCTAAAATTTATTATTTGCCATTTTTGTGTTCATCAATCAAGTTTTCTTATAACTCTTACATTTCTGATATAACAAAAGAATGGAAATAGAGTTTGTTAATCAATTAGTTAATCATTCAAGAGTTCCGCAATACAGTAAGAGTAACTTGAAAATTTCGAGTTTAATTTGTAGACCCATAAAAATAGGACATACCCATATATATATATACAGATGAATTAAGAACCTCTTTGGTTATTTACGTCGTTTTCGTAGACTATATTTGAACATCGGGACACCGGATTGATAGCTTCGACAGTTCAGGACATACCGTAACCATAATAATGAAGATTGGTTGACTGAGTGGCGCTGCTAGGCGTACCTACTTGGTTACCCATTTGAATAAATTTATACCATTTATAATAGTAGGCAGTAGCTTATTTCGGCAGACGAGGTATACTGATTCTGTATGCTTAGATATGTAAAGCGTTATTCACTTTATAAACCTGCCGTAATAGGACGATATAATTTTTTTATTAAAAATATAACACAGAGTAGGGTAAATGAGCAAGTGGGTCACCCAGTGATAAGTAAACATCCACAATAAGTGCCAGGTGAACCATGGGTGCGTATTATAATTAAGTAGGTACCTAGACCATGTGTCTCGGGTAATCTCACTTATCGCACCTTTCTTTCAATTTTTTTATGAGAGAGTGGATCCGCCCCCGTCTAGTCAGGCTAATCATGCTGTGAACAAAACTGGCTACAATGCGACTCTACCAGTTAAAAAAAATATAGAGTTAAATAATGTAAATATTGTCATGCACCACTGTACGATTCACAAGCATGCGTTATTTAGATCAGGGACGTAGTATCTTTGAATGGTATAGTAAAGCTCAGCTCAAACGGTCCGTGACGGAGTCGTTGGCGGGCGTCGTCGTCGTCGCGTCGCTCGACAGCATCAACCGCGCCCGCCCGATGTCATGCGTGTCCAGCTCGAGCTGTGCGTGACTACTTGGATTTTTAATATCGTGTCTTAACTTGTTGCTTCACCTACTATTTAAGTAACAGGTACAATATACAGAAGCCAAACTGTCAGATAATTTTGTATATTCAACAAGGTAACCACTAACTCTAATGTAAAGAAATTTAAACGTAGTAATAATATAATATGTACACCTATGATGCGTCCAGAACACGACTACGCGACGGGAGTGCTTAACAACGGACTACCTTTATAATACTCTATTACTGCAGACACTAAGAAAGGAGACTCCTTTAAGGAGTAAGTAAGTAGAATTCCTTTTTTTGGTGTCGATTTTTCAATCTCCAGACTCCAAGTGAATGTTATTTATCAGATAATAATAAGACGGCAAAATACAAGATTATCGCGTTGTCAATATAAACGGAAAAGCGTATGTTATTATTAATATTATAATTTATGAATGTAGAACAAAGTATGCAAGAACAATAGATAGTAATCGGTCGATTGCAACGCCCGCCACTCAATGTTACTCAGGACTGATATAGGCCGGCGCGGGCACGTTGCGGCGCGGTGCGGACGGGTTCATGGAGAACCTCAATTTCGGAAAGGTCACTAGAACACAATCCTTTTTAGTTTCACTCTGCCACTTTGATCAGAAAATGGAACTGAAAATGTTGTGCGGACAAAAAATTTACCTTTCTCGTTCCCTGTGAAAATTAATATTTTCATCACTTCAGTTGGCAGGTGTTTGTTGGAACACTTTTGATGGTATTAAGTACAGTTAATCTTAATTGCCTCTGATCTCAGTGCTCTTGCTCTGATTTTTCTTCCAGTAGTAATAACGACCTCTTGACTCTTATTGAGTTTGTTGAAAACTTAGGTGAGTAGATATTTAAAGTTCCGACTAACATTTTGAGGAAATATATATATTTATTTTCAAATTATTATCTTCATGTCAGTAAAATAAAAGCACGCAGCTCGCCATCAGATTTAGGTCATTCGAACGAATTTTCAATTTGCTATCGTAGCCCCGGTAATACTACAAGTGTACTAACTTTCCTGGTAAACAAGTTGAAAACACTGTCATACGACAGCCACTCAAAACATAACTATGAAGTCGGTACACAACAAAAGCTTAACCGAAGTAACCCACAACTCACTCAAACAAAGCTAACACTATACTATGTAGGTACTAGGTGCCTAATACCTAAACAACACAGTTTCCCCAAGGTGAAGAATTTATGTGGTACCTTAAGCCGATACAACTTTCAGGTCAACGTGTTTATAATATCGACGTGTGGTGGACATGTGCGCATACAACACACCGATAACATCACACAGGAGGTGGGTGCAGCAGACGGTAGTTACTAGCTACTGAGTACCGATGACAGGCACGCAATGTCGCCGATGTGTATTCCACGAACGACGAACCTTGGACACATTTAACAATGAACCCTGTGAACTGATGGCTCTAGGCTCTAGCGATGCTATTCACCGTGTACGTCATGGATTGTAGTAGAGTAATACTTTACTTGTAGTAAAGCATCATTGTTTACCGATGAATTATTGGGAATACAAAACGCGCGGTGGTGCAGGACATCGAGTTTTTTTTTATTTGCATGTATTTAATAATATTCGTACATGTTATGGTTAACTGTATAAAAATATTATGTTACCCATTTGTTAATATCAAACAATAAATCAAACCAAGACTAAAATATCTCTGAACAGGACTGCGTCCTACGACAATAAAAATAAACGATAAAACAGCCCATTCCCCGTCAGGAAAAAAATTGCGTAAATTATCTCTATTGACCGTATATTATTACCTAATACGTTAAGGTCGCGACGCTATTGGACTAAACTCTTATACACATACACCTGTAAACTAACTTTCCATAATAATCATTGAACTTTTTATATTGCTATATTCTTTCGCACCTTTTTGTGACGAAAATAAAATGGCACCCAACTGACCAATTTCACAAGAAAGTTCACAATCACAACAGTATAACAGAGAGCGTTTCGAGGCGACCTTACGAAGAATCAGGACGTGTCCTGATTTAATATTGCTTTATTAAATGGAGAAGACCTTCCAGTGAGGATACTATTGCGAATATTTGTAATAATCATCTTATATAATGTCTGACTGAAACATGAACTTAGTTACTTACCTTCTAACATCCAGGCAGTGCTTCTAATAAAGTTTGACTAAATGTCCAGATAAACATAAATACTGAAAAATCATAAATAACAATTTCTATACTTAGGTCTCTTTGGAGTCGGTGCAATTTCATTTGAGCGGCAGCGACACAGGCACCGAAACTTTTTTTTCTTCTGAATAATTCAAAGGAACATAAGTAGCGGTCTATACTATCCTATAATATTTAAGGAATTATCCACTAACTCCTAATAGTTAGGAGTTATATTTTCAATTATCAGCTCGGCAACATGAGTGATGAGTACCAGACGCATATACTTATAGTTTTAGATAATGTATAAAACACAGTATGCGCTGCTATAAAATTTGAGGGTTGCCCTCGATTTACTGGGATCCCATCATCAGATCCTGACTTGGTGTCAATGGGACCTGGGAAGAAAAAAGACCTTTTAAACAAAAAAGAATTTTCGAATCGGTCCAGGCGTCTTCGAGTAATCGGGGAACATACATAAAAAAATTATTTCGCCGAATGAAGAACCTTCCACGGTTTTTTTAAGTCGGTTAACAAAAATAATCATATCGGTCCACATTTGGCGGAGGTGTACGTGAACTCAATGAACGTTCTTAAAAATGTATATGTATATACAGACGCATTGAGAACAGTTGTATTTTTTTTAAGGAGGTTAAAACCACTATTATGCGCGGTACATACAACAAATTCTGAAATACGTAGAGTGGAAAGTTACATTGAATGTATTGTTGTCACTTGTCGTTTCTATTCAAAATATATGAGAGTTGGTAGACGGCGCGGCGCGAAACTGTTTTTATGAATTATATGAACTTCTAAAATATTAAAAACATCTTAGAGGCACCGCTTGAAGCATATGAACATTATCATAAATTTGAATTGTAGCTCTAAAACATTTGATTTTCTAATTTACAAAATAATTACTTTTCGAAGATATTTACTGGCTTTATTTAGTATTTATTTAAATAATTTTATTATAATAAAACGATCGTTTTTAGTTCTAATCATTTGCATTTTACGGTTAAATGCAAAAATAAACTATTTATACAGAATATTATACAAGATTTATTGAACCGATCGAGAATTGATAACATTATCCCACCACTAAATAATATTCATAGAACATTTTACCTTGGTTTGGCCAATATATTTACTTTTTTATTTATAGGTATTATTATATCAGACATAAACCTCTTTAATACAAATTCTTTATAATTCACACATGGCAGTTCGTATCTAAAAAACATGCCATTCTTCTTCTTCTTTCTTTTATGGCCTTTGCGGAACATGCCATTCAAAAACTATTCAAATTATGAAACGTCTTTATTTTTTTTTCACATAAAACTAGTATTAAAAATCCCTCTTCCTCGATCGCCTTTAAGTAATTGCGACGCCACGCGAAGTATAAAGAGTGTTGTGAAGTGATATTGTAACAATGTGCCTCGGTTCGAGCCTCGTAATAATACAGTTCACGGTCGAGAATCTTAGAAGCAAGGTAAGTCCTAGTGCAGTTTTTTAAGCCATACCCATTACCGTGTTCCCTGTTCCCTTCAACAACAGCCTTCGTGGCGCCGAGGACGAATGCGGCTGCAAAGCAAGAGGCCGAGGTTCAATTCCCGTATCGTGACAAATATTTGTGGATCACATATACATATATTTGTCTCATGCCTGGGTGTTGTAAGTCCCTCGTAGTTCTTTATACCCACGATACAGGTTAACTTAGTGTGGCGTCGTCAGGACTGTGTGTGTAACGGTTGATAAATGTTGTTGTTGTAGATAAATGAAGAGACTGCAACGAATTTACAAAGGTCCATAGCTCACGTGACCAAAATAGACATGGGCGCAACCAAATTATTCAATAACAATTATATTTTTTTGTTTACAAACCAAACATTCTAAACATTAAACATTTGTATATAGGTACTTAACGTTTTTTTTGTTAGCTTGAATGACGAGACGTGCAGGTCGCTTTCCTGATGGTAAGCGTCACGCCTATCCATAAACAGAAGCAAAGCCACACCGAACCTTTAATTACAAAGAACTTCATGGCATTTGGACTGCGCTCGTCACCCCGAGAGATAAGATGTTGTGTCATAATGCCCAGACATTTCACTGCTATGTCCTTCAAACCGGAACATAACAGTGCTTGCACACTGTTGCTTGGCGGCAGAAATAGACAAAGCGGTGGTACCAACCCAGACTGCCTCTCATACGAGAGACCTACTACCACCTTGTAACGTAATACGTATGGATGACATTTTTATTTTCTTTATAGGACAAGCTTTCAGTTTTATGTTCTGTTTAATCTTGTCATTTATTTTTTACTGCAAATTGGCAATATTGAAGGAAAATCGTGTATTAAGTAAGATTTTGGGGTTAGGCGGACCCTGGCACTGAGCCGGGATAACGGCTGGCAGAAAGAAGAAAGAAGGGTGGGCAATGTTTATTTTTCACACAACATAAAGAAATCAGCTGAATTAGTTTACTAGTTTAAAATAATTAATGACTATTAAAAAAACGTTACCTATAAATTGTATTTATAGTATAGAACGCATAGAATGAATTGCAACTGATCTTTTATTACAGATTTAATGGAAATGCAGAAATATTCAATAAAGCACACAACAGAGTAACGATGCCCTTAGTATAGATGTTATTAAGTAATAAATTCGTGTACAGTCTCTTTTTACCACAAAAAAACTCTTTTTATAGCATAAGGCGGCAATCGATTAACCAGCTGTTCGGCACAAAGAAATTGCGCATAAAGTTACGGTCAATTGACCGCAACTTATTAAGTCGCCCGCGAGAGAGAGACAAGAACAGTTGTTGTCGTCTGAATAGCTGCGAATGTTGAGTTTGATAAACTAACACGAAATCGTTTATGTGACCCATAAAACATTGTCATTATCATAAAACATGGTCCCTTATTTTCCTCATGGGGTCACTAAGGGTGATTCCACACATACTTCGTAGGGAGCGCATTTCCACCACATTCACTCTACTTTCATGCTTCTGCCAAACTTAACATTCACACCACACATAAATACATATAAGCTTTGATACCAGTACGCCATTGTGAACAGCCATTCAGGCCTTTTGTGACACCGTCTGACTGTTCATTATCGCATGCAAGACACTCACACACTTCACTTTGTTATCTGCCATCACTCTCCTTTCAATATCCCCGTCACATTTCCCATCTCTCGTTATCTTGCTACCCAGGTACACAAATTCTTTCACTTGTTCCACTCTCTCGGCTTATATACTGATGCTAAATGCAGTAGTCTTTTTCAATCACCATAACTTTCGTCTTACTCATAATAATTGTCAATAGCTTCTCCTTAAACAACACATTTACTAAGTTTAACATGCTCTCTAGCTCCTCCGCCGACGGTGCAAGTTATACTTGTCCGTCGGCGTAAAGGAAAAACACACGTTTAATATAAATGTGTCACAAATCATGATTAATGCTACCTAATAGAATGCCGTTTTGGCTTCGGTTAACTTTCAATCTAGGTACTTTCGATCTCATTACGAACTATGTTCACATTTGACGTTAATTATTATTATGAGATGGTTTATTAAGAGAATACCATTTGCGGCTACGTTGACACTCAGACTAGACCGGAATGATATTTTGAACATTTTTAAATATTAAAATTGGCCTCCAGTAAAGTTTTAAAATAATTAGAAACTAAAATATAATAGTAGTATTATACTAAATGAGTCATGAAAGTTAGCAAACCGCTAACATTAACTGGTTGAGGCGTGCAGTATTATTAACCCACGACTTAAAAGAGGGGTGTTATAAGTTTACCCCTTTGTGTGCGTGCTAAACTCTGGTAGGCATCATCACTATGGTATTCCTCAACACTAGCGCAAGATGAAACGTTCGAATTCACGTTCACATCCGTTAATTAATCGCATATGTTTATGGAATTATTCTTACATTTGTTTAATTATTATTATCACTTTTATTTAACAAGTTTGTTTCTCCTTTCAAAGGGTAAATGAAGCACGGGCCAAAGCCAAGTGCATAAGTAAACAACTATCTACATTTCGTCACAGTTCAAAAATTTACGTGTTAAGCGGTATGTATTAAGTGTTACTGCCTTTTGCAGAAGCAGGTATGTTGATGGATTGATGTTTAGAACGTTAAGACTGGCGTGGAGCAATTTCGGAATGACACCCATACTAGAAACAATGATTGAGACTTATTATTATCTCAGCCTGTTGCCGTCCACTGTTGGACGTAAGCCTCCCCAAGTGAGTGCCAACCATCCCGGTCTTGAGCAGCACACATCCACCCGCTACCTTTTTCAAGCCTTTTTTTTATTATTTTTGTTTAATATAAAAAAAGACATGCGTTAAACGTTAAGCGAGTTAAGCAAACCCTTGGCGCGGTCAGTCTATAAATGGGTGACCGTTAAGTGGTATTTCAACTGAGTGTCTCCGTACTTCGGAGGGTACGTAAATAGTCGATCCCGGATATTATCAACTGGGAGCAGTCGTTAAGCCAAGTCGGAGGCCTTCAGGCGGCTTGAAAAACTTTAGACACTAGATTGGCCACTAACCATTCGATATAGAATAGACTAACTACACAAAGAAGATTCTCAAATCGTCTGCGTATAATATACTAGCTGTTTCCCACGGCTCCGCCCGCGTGAATAATTTCGTTCCATATTAAAATCTGACCAAATTTCCTAGCTTTAGTAGTTTTTGAGATTTCGCAATTAGTCAGTCAGTGGATGAGTGAGTGGTATTTATTTATTTGGTACTTTTTTATATAAGTATAAATGAACTAGCTTTTGCCCGCGGCTCCGCCCGCATAGCAGCCTGGGTTAAACGGAAAAATGTATTCCCCCAAAAAATGTATCCTGGTAACAATAGATATGGCAAATCCGATAATGTATGGTGATCCGTTTATGCCGTTTATGCTTTGCTCGCGGCAAAATGGTGGCCACTTTTTTAAATTCTTTCATCGAATCTAGCAGACTCACTTTCACATTGATAATATTTGTACGGAAGTATGAATTAAATTTAAACAATTATCCAAATAATACTTTTTTGATGTCGACTGACTACACAATCGATACCTATCAGGGAGGCTCTATGGTCACAAATTACAATAAAATATAACATGTGCCTCCTCTACAAATAACCTAACCACCTAACCTACCCTGGTTGGGTTAGTTCATACTGGACCACACTGGCACAATATGTGATGGTAGATTTCAGTTGTACTTAAAATTCATAAGGGAAATTCTCGGGTATGCAGGTTTCCTCACGATATTTGATACCGTAATAATTAATAGATAACGAGTGAGTCCTGGGAGCTGGCATCGAATCTGCGACCTCCGTCTCGGCAGTCCGTTAGACTCTCGACTAAGCTTTTACAACGTTATTAATTAGTACTGGATAAGTACTATCAAGATTTCTGATAAAATCAATTACAAAGAAAAGCTCCGCCGAAACAACAGAACCATCTAGGTTTTGATTGCGATTGTAATAAAATATCCGTCAGTCCATTGTTCCACTTTGTATTGAAGGCGCCAAGTCAGCACTGTATTCTTCGTCTTTTCTGCCAAATAACTGGTCAAATGCTGTTATGTTACTCGTTTCATATTTCATACATTATTTCGCTCATTTTGTACAACCAATAACCTAGACTAAACAAGTTCTACATTAGATACCGTCTCGTCTCTCTTACGTGTTACGTGGAACGTGTCCCATCAAATTAGCGACGACCCGTGAAAGACGACTTGCAGTAACTGGATGTGCTGAAGATGGGGCTTAGAGGCAAGCGTTTGGAAACCTATGTTTAGTTCTAAACATCGTTCCAACCCGCAAATAACTATTTGACGATATCTATTCGTACCCGCCTTGAGAGGATGTTCTGTTATAGCGAAATTTAGGTGTTTGTCATCTACAATAGAGAAATTCTTCAAAGTGACTCAACTGTCGTTGACTTTTGAGGGCAGCCACTAGTCAGTGTGATGTGTGTGACTACTGGACTTAAGACTTAAGCCTAAGTTCCGAGTTAAAAAGCGGCGACTCGGCTCGACTTACGATGATACCTGAGCTTCTGATTATAGTAATGTTTTTACTATACTTATTTTAAATATCGTTACTATTACGATGAAATTTCAAAATAAAACTTGTATTCTTAATTAAAATGAAAATACTTTATAATCATAATATTGTTCTTCAGAATAAAAATATATTCATTTGATTAAAAAAATCATACAGGTAATATTTAAGATTACTTTTCAAAGTCGACTTTGGTGAGTATAAGTGGAATTTAAAGCAAGTTAAAGTATAGTTCTCAGCCTAAGTTTTTAGAGTGAGTAGAAACTGTGATTGACCGGGAGTCTTGTAGTTTTTACGTAACAATTACGTTAAGATATTCGTATTTGAACTTGCTTACCGTCAGGGGCCTTATTGTCTATAACCGCACAAACACGTAACGCACATGTTTTACGTTAACTTAGCCCTGTATTCATAAACATTAGGTACTATGAATTTTCGTAGTGCTCGCGTACGCATAGTGGCGATTTCTGTACAAGTCATTGGTCCGTTTTACGCGCTAAACAAAAACAGACCAATCACGTTTACAGAAATCTACACGTATCAAAGAGCTCACTTGAGTTTTATTCCTAAATACGGGCATTACTGAAATTATGGGCCTTTTTCTCCATGACCGTATAATCTTATAACGCGACCGCGTTACGCCAACTTCGCGAAATCAGCACCGACTGGCATTCTTTAAGCGAATGTCAAATGTCCATAACATAGGTGGTTTTATACACTTTAACACGTTTATTATATTGATATTGGCTTGGAAAACATCACTCCATGCCAATGCCAATGTATGCCAATTTCACGAAGTCAAAGCAATGCGTTCGCAAGCAGTCCTTATAATAACGTAAATAAGACATACTATTATATCATTTGTGCGTAATTTGTGGAGCGTGCCAACTTTTGGGCCAGAGTGTCCACATCGCAGTGGCTTATTAATTATTCTACAATCTACATAATTTGTATCCAACGGGTGCGGCGGCTTACACACTCATAATACGCAGCGAATTAGGATCGCATTTTTGACTTTCCTGGGATTTTAGATTTCAGATTAAGTTGTAAAACAAAATAAATAGACTTTATGACTAATTTCGTTTGAAATATTTGTTCGAAAGAAATGATTAAATTATTGTTTTATTCAGTTTCCACTTGACCTCATTAAAAGGATGGATGAAAGATAGATAGTAACTGTTTATTGTAGACACACAAAAAAATAAACAGGAAAGGAGAGCAACGAAAGTTTATGTGGCCAATGTGAGTGGTAGTGTTTACAGATCGTCCTAGACCCTAGGCTAACTTTATGGTCCACATTGGCGACCTTCTAAAAAAGGACCGAATAAGGAGTATACAGTATATTATGTATAGTAGAGGCATGACTTTATGAAATTATGTATATAATTCAGTTTTCCCATTTCCTTATTAAAACTTACAAAAAATATTATTAACGAAACTGAAGGAAATAATCGATCTGAGTTTCAAATATTAGTAAAAATTTAAATTTATCGAAGTATCATAAATTATTACAAAAAGCTTTACTTAATTACACAAAGTGACATTAAGGTCAGGTAGCTCTAGACTAGGGTCTCTTAATTGCGGTCTCTAATGTCAAGAACGAAATTACATTATCGGCCACAAAACCTTCTGTAAACTATAAGGCACATCATTACCACAAAAGGATTCATTCAGAATACATATAAGGTTTAATTTGTTATTGGTCGAGTATATTATTGAAGTCTACTAATTGGCTAGGGATAAGAAAAAAGACACGTATATTTTTATAATTAGAAAAATATAATGTACGTGGTTTGTATCCTTTGAAATGTAAATCACGTGCGTACTGCGTAGGTCATGCAGTATTATTTTGCCTCGAAGATAATGGAATTATGACTGCCTCGGTGGCGCAGTTGTAATGCGTACGCGTTACGATTGAGGCTAACGCTGAGGTCTCGGGTTCGATCCCCGGGTCGGGTAAAGTGGTATTGGGTTTTTATATTACGAAATGCTCAGTATCAGCCCGGAGTCTGGAATTTGTGCCCGGTATGGCGATAGGCTCGCCCCTTATCACATCGTGGGACGGAGATAGGCTCGGCGAAATGTGGGTGTACTGGTTACACCTCTGCCTACCCCTTCGGGGATTACAGGCGTGAGTGCGTATGTATAATGGAATTACCAACACAAAAATCAAGCATTGTTCACTGACTTTATTATTTCTTTTTATCCATATCAAAAATTCAGAGTACCCCTGTTCTTTACTAGATACAGTTTCATGAAACAATTACACCAAAAGTTTGAAGATTCTGCCTTCTCCTTCCTCTTCCTTGAATATCTTTATACGTAAGTACATAATATGTACATATATCTATGGATTACGATTTTGTATAGCCAAATCTTAATTAAAACGAAAACGCGACTAGTTTAGCCTCTGTTTCACCATTTCTGAGTAAATCCTGCTTTCCAAATAAAATATGGCACGTACAAATACAAAAGTCAGACTCTGACATGTACGATTATTCCGGCAGAGACTTTTTTTATTAACTTGAGTGACGAAACAAGCAGGTCGCTCGTTTGATGGTAAGCGCCACGCCTGCCCTTAAACAGAATCAACACCACACATAACTATGAACTGCAAAGCACTGCATGGCATCGGACTGCATTCGTCACCCCGAGACATAAGATGTTAAGTCTCATAATGCCCAGTAATTTCACTGGTTTTAATGTCCTTCAAACCGGAAGACAACAGTGCTTAGACACAGCTGCTGAAATAGAGAAAGCGGTGGTAGCAACCCAGACGGTCTCCCGCATATGAGCGACTTACACCATCTTGTAAAACTTCTACTGGGTACTTTCAAAAATAGCTCTCTTATACGTTAACTGGTGGTTAAATCTTAGTCGAACATTGTAAAATAAGTCCCTAGACATAGAAGAAACAAGTACATACATATGTGGCCAAGGTTAGTAATAAACAAAGGTTGTAGACATTCATGAGAAAAATATTTATGCCTACATATTGGCGAGTAATAAACGAGGGGTCAGTGTGCTCCAGACGAGTTTGCGCCGATACTAAACACACTATCCATCTTCGGATCCTACATCCTCTTTTAGGTTACTGGGGCAGGTGTGATGGCCATCTACGCGCAGTTGGCATTTACTATGTTAACTTAGACCATAAATAAAAAAATGTTTACACTAAGTATTTATATCCTAACGTGCTAACAAACGAAGGGTGTATTGGGGTTCTTTGATGTGGATCACTATCTATTTTATTTCTTGAACGGTTTTCTTAGCTGGAGTTAATAATGTCGTGGCTTAATGTGTATACGGTCAAAAGTAAAAGAAGAAAGTTTCCTTGTAAACATGTGATTAATCATAATAATACTTGGCCTGTATTATACACTTTCCACTTCTGGTCACGGGCCTCCTCTCCTGAATGAGAGCGCTTAGATCTTATTCCACCACGCTGGCTAAATGCGGGTTGGCAGACTTCACATACCTTCGAAATTCTTATGGAGAACTTCTCAGGTATGCAGATTTTCTCAAGAAAATAAGCGATAGTTATATATTAATAATATTACGTTTAATACGACTCAGATTATACGTATTCCTATCGTTAGTTGGAAGTCACATGGTTTCATGTTATAAATTAAAGTGTCATCCTAAAACCTTATATCTTATTCCAGCGCAGGTGATAGCTCAATGTATATGTAAACTTTAAAATTAATGTAGTAGAGTGATAGTAGAGCTTAACAGTTTGCTTCACCGTACCTTAGAGAGCGTGTAAAGGCGTCGGTACTCTGTAGGGTATACTGGTTATTACAAAATAGTGGCAGTCATTAGGTACAGCTTGACTAGAAATATTTTAAAAACCGACATCACACCTCCAAGCAATGGCCAGAGAGAGCAACTACGACCTAAATACCCGCATGCTCTTTTCGCATGAGGACTATTAATGACACGTGTAGGTCATATGAACTAATACGAAATGCATGTAATATAACAAAGTATATGAGTAGTTAATTATTACTTTGAATTGACGAGAAGAATTTGAATTGTTGAACCTTCGCATTTAAGACAATAGCTCAACCTCCACGCTAGCGATGCCCTGCCAACTTTTATTTTTATATATTAAAAAGCACGTCTGTGACCTACATCGGTGTTATGCCTCGAAGTGACAATGCGCTTTATATTCTAATCCACTGAGCAGAAAACATGATCTGGTTCGAAATACGTGCAGGAAACACAACGTGCGACCTACTACTATATACGTGCGAACCTCGCTTTAGAAAGTAAAACTACTTTTATTTGATCCCACAACCGGATTGATAACGATATGCATGTCTGCTGAATGACTCCCACCTAACATTCAACTCTTTTGATACTACGTCGTGGACGATAGCGTGCAAGTAGATAGTTAGGAATGTGTGTACGACATTGATCGAGTGTACAAGCGAACCTTTATAAATATGTAATAAGGAAATGTCCATTCCCTGGCGCCTTGTTTCGAAAAGAACGCTTGACCAAGACGGTCGTTTTATCACGGCGCGTAAGAGGCAGTCGTTTGTCTTCACTAACAACTTGCTTATGGGATTACTCTCGCAGTGCGAGATAGTGGTAAAGGTCAAATTACTCGTAGATACACCACTTTATGAGGCAGCTATAAAAAGTGCTCTTTATCGCGACATTCTCGGCGAAATAAAACTGGTTTACAGCGAGACAAAAGAAATATACTTAACCTTTATCGGTGACGTTATAAAATATGTAGAAAGTTCATCGTTTCCGTATTGAACGTAAGTGATGAATGAACACAATTATATATTATGTCACAAAAGTGAATGACTACACATTCGACAATAACAAAACAAGTTTCAAACTTACTGTGGCACTAACGAATATATCTCACACATCTATAGCAGAACTGGGAACAAACTAAAAACTCTATTCAAGTTTCGCAAAACTTAAAGAGTTTCAAGGACGATATTATGCATATCGATTCCGTGAACAAACGGACATCGAACCGCGGAACGAGTTAAAAATACCGACACCGGGCAGTGGACCGGCATCTGCGGGCACACCGGTCGGACTACTCGGTGTGGCCACATGCGTTTGTTTACTATCGCGGTTGATCGCGGCGACGGCCGGCCGTGACGCGGTGGTGCAGCGCAGACCACTCGTTGCATCCGCACTCCGCGCTCGCCGCCAGCTTTGCAGAAAAAGTTGTCGGTACAAACTTACGCCGGATGCCCCAATCCATAGCGGAGGCGCGCGACTCATGCGGCGTGCGGCGCGGCGTCAGCGAGTCGACTGCCGCGTCCTGCGCCCGCACGGACTACGGACCCGCTCATGTATTCCCATTGTGAACCGTGCCGAACATTGTTCAAGCATCGGGAAGCCTTGCCTCAGACACAGTGCACTCTTAGACCAATGGCTCAACATCGCCACTTTTACGGTGCAATTGTGCAACTGGTCACGATGCATCCTGTGTCGTATACATAGAATGTATAAACTGGACAATTTAACACAATACAATTTGTGTCTGTATTGTAAGTACAACATAGACGTATCATTTGCTGAATACACTACTGCTTCAGTATATCCTGTGTCCATCGAATCTTGTGGAGACAATTTTGCGGGTCTCGTTTGATGATTGAAAAGCGTTATCGGACAATTCGTTACGACCTACTTATTTCCCTTTCAGAATTAGATTTCATTTTAATGGGAACTTTGTACTTACTGATAAATCTGAAAAGGTACTTCTTTTACAACATAACCTGCTTTAATAAATGCAATCGTTTAGCCTTTCGGTAGAAAATTGTAATTTAGTTTTAGAAATATGTAATTTTGAGTTTAAAAAAATACACAAAAGTGATGAATTTACGAAGAAAATTTTCTTTAGAAATAAAAATTGTATAAGATCTTAAAGAAACAAGCATTTTAAAGTAAAAGGCTTTATTTCAGAATTTTTTGAGTATTTGTGATGTCTTAGACTTATTTTATAAGTATTTTTAGCTAAATAGTGGAAATCCGTTGTTTCTGCCTGCCTACCCTTATGGGAAACAGGCGTGAGGCTTTATATGTATGTACTTTATACTATTAAGAGTATTCATGACAAGTCGATTTAAAAGTTGCAGTGAAACTTATTTTTATGTTAGGATTTTTAATTAGGAAGAGCTTTTGCACGTAATCTCGCAATACAAAACTCGAATTACATTGATTTTGATTCTATTATTGTCATATTACATTTTTCCCTCTTGCTCCGTCATCAGAGTTCAACCAAAGTTATATAGAACGAACTTCGAGGTTAATCTTATTGAATTCAAAAATAATCATCAAAATCGGTCGACAATGGGCGAAATTACCTATCGCATAACATAAATAAAAAATATACTTAGACGAATTGAGAACCTCTTCCTCTTTGTATTCGGTCGAAAAGGAATACAAGAGTAAGAATATTAAACAACATTCAAACAGAACGCGTAAGAAGTCGGTTAAAAAATAACCTTCACGATCGTGCTTCGTTTAGTTCTCTTGAGTTTCGTTTGAGTTACAAACTTTATTTACTTTCATTGAATGGGTCGCGTTTCAACATTCAGACTCCGTGACTTAATCAACCTATATCCGTCCCAATAGGCACGAACCTCCCTCCAATTATAAAGGGGATTATTTTATAAATTGAGTAAATCAATAGCACCGTCGTGTAAGCACACAAGTGGCAATTAATTACCACGTCAAAATACAAAAGACAAATAATTGTAACAATAAATATTTTAGTCGTTATATACATACTAGAATTATTATTTTAACGGGTCTTATTCGCATTGTATTAGAAGGTATAGATATCTATTTATTTATTTATTTATTCTCGACGCTTCGACCAAATTGCATCGGCAGTGGTCACAGAGGGACGGGTTTAAAGATAATATAGGTATCTATACGCGATTCAAATATAACGCGAGTAAGACTATTAAAGACCCATTTAAATAATTATTATAATAATTATAACAGCCTCCATGGCGTAGTGGGCGAGTAGCCGGCTGTGAAGCGATAGGCCGCGGGTTCCGCACCGAGACAAAAACATGTTTAATCCACAGATAATTGTTTCGAGTGTGGGTGTTTTCTCCCCAGAGGAGTTGACGTCATGCAAGCGGTTGGTCGTAAAAACTACAAGCGTTGGTTAAGCTGAAATCGTTATTTTATGTACTATGCATTATCCCAGAAAATAGAACTGTACAGCAAGATGTTTGTAGTTGGGACTTACGGTGGTTAGGGCTTAATAGAACAATATGTATGGGATTTCCGATAAAGCAAAAACGTTTATGTATGACTTCGGTATTCAAACGCAAATTGAGCCCACAATTGTATTTGAGACTACGCTACGATATCGGCTTCGAAGTCAATCAGCTATAAAACAAAAAAAACTTAAATGGTGGCCACGTTTTTTTCTAACAATGGATCTAGCATATTTTGTAACTGCATAGCGTGCCAGATATGAGGAAAAGCAAATGACGGCCACCTGGCTCATCTCTAACATCGGATCTTTCAGATCCCTATCGCATTAATACCAATGATTAACCCCACAAACAACCAAAGAATTAAGTATGTGATATTTTTTCGCTTATGCAATAATAGTTGAAAAATCTATAGGTGTCCATTTCTTCAAGAGCGGGTCACACAAAATCTGCCAACTCTGGCTTGCTATATTTACGTCTCAAATCTCAAAGATAGAGCAGAAAAATACGAAAATCACATGATGAGTTCTTTTAACGTGATATCAGACTGCTATCCGTGTTAGTAATGCCCAAAAAGCCGTCACAGACAGGCGTGTGTCGCCGGGCCTCGTTTAAAACGTAGCAAGTTACCGGTGCCGTGCCATTCCGGCTGATGGACTAACGCCCATTATCGTGGTAATCCGCTAAAATGTAGCAAGTTTACATGATCGCAATTCGCGATATTCCAAGAAAGTTACTCTTTACGTGGAATTTACAATATATGTAGTACTGGCGTGCTTATCAGGCGAGTAGTACGAGTAGACACTCAGTATAAATTTTGAATCTAACTTAATACAATATAACGATTTTGTATCTATTTACGTACTCGTTCATGATAATGAAATCGTGATCTGACCTTGAAGAGGGATCGGAATGTGTTATAAAAACATATATTCCTAACATATAAAACGTTATTTGCCTTTGTGACATTTTGTCAATATATATAATTTAATTAAATCTTAAATAGTTTTTTGTCTGTTTACAAGTTAATGCATGTTGTCTATAAGTATGTGGTTTTGCAGCGATGAATTGTGTGCGTGACAAAATATAAAGTGAACAAACTGTGTACGTAAAACAAATAGTGTGAGCTGTGCGAAATAAAACACGTAATAAATTGTGGGATACAGTTGAGTACAATTATAAATAGAATAAGTATTATAAGTGTGGTATATAGAAATAATATATAAGGAATGCCAAAATTGTTGAAAATAGGGCTTTCCTTTTAGTACAGCTGTGCACTACTTTTTGTAGCTCGCCTCTGATTAGTTGAAAATTACGCCAATCCAGCATAAATGTACCCAGTACATATTGAAAAGTCACAAGTTGAAACGAAGTTTCCCTCTCAAAAGCGCTGGCGCGAAGTTGTGAGATAAGGGACAACAGCATGCAAGCGCGAAAAATCTAACAATACATATTGTCGGGAAAACAGTATATAGAACGTGCTACAGACAGGTGTGGTCATATTTAAGGGTCGTTACTCGTTACATACACGACAGTGAATGTTTATGTAGCGAATATTATCAAAATCTAGACATCCTAAAATTTTACGCTAATTTAGCTTCTTTATTTCTTTCTCTATGTGTATGTAAAATCAGATTAAAGCTATTTCCGTTTATGATTTGATTTATCTCGATCGTCATTTCTGCAAAATGGGTGATACCACGACCAACATATCCAGAGGCTCTCAATTGCTATTTGAGTGAAGAGCCAGATGCAGTAGGCGGTAATATAGCAGGCATTATGAGGAAGTTTCTCTCTCTCTGAGATCCTAAGCCTAACTTACGGCGGCTTGAGCCCTAAGCCATGCCACAAGAAGATGAAATTTTTAAATATATTTTATTTTTGTAAACAATTTATACGACTTTTGAGTCGGTGGTAGTTAAGTCACTGAGTGACAGCAGCAAATTGTTTAGTTTTAAATTAAACTTTTTAGTTTTTTGAGTTGATTATTTTTATTGGTTTTAGTGACAAAAAGTGCAAGTCGCTCACCTGATGGCGCTTACGCCACGCCTGTCCATAAACAGAAGCAACACCACACAAAACTTTGAATTACAACGCACTGCATGGCATTGGACTGCGCTCGTCACCCCGAGACATAAGATGTTAAGTCTCATAATGCCCAGTAATTTCACTGGCTTCAATGTCCTTCAAACCAGAACACAACAGTGCTCACACACTGCTGAACGGCAGAAATAGACAAAGCGTTGATACCAACCTAGACGGCCTCTCAGAAGGACCTACCACCTGTATCTTGGTTTTATCTTGTGTATATCTATAATATTTTTTTGTGTTTGTTCCCCGATTTCTTGAAGACGCCTGGATCGATTCGAAAAATTCTTTTCTTAAAAGGGAATACTTCCCAGGTGGTCCCATTGGCACCAACCCAGGATCTGATAATGGTATCCCAGAAAAATCGAGGGCAAACCCCAAATTTAATAAGGACGCATGTGTTATGTGTTTTATATATTTTCTATAACTATTAAAGTATTTGCGCCTGATACTTATCATCTCATGCTGCTGAGCTGATGATAGAAAATATAACTCCTTCACTATTAGGAGTTAGTGGATAATTCTTTAAATATTATAGGCTAGTATAGACCGCTACTTATGTTCCTTTGAGTTATTCAGGTGAGCTGATGATGGAAGGAACAACTCTTTGTTAGTTAGGAGTTAGGGGAGATTTTATTTTTGCTTTTTTATGTATGTACATTGATTTCTCCCCCTATTGTAGACTGATTTTATTCAGTGAAAGAATCATAAAAATCGGTTCATAAATGTTTTAGTATTTACCTAGTACCTTAAGGGTGGAATTATTACTTCAATTATTAATTAAATGGGACTACCACCGTAGTAAACCCTGTCAAATACAAAAAGAATCATCCAAATTGGTCAACATTTAGTGAAGTTATGCGTGAACATACCAAAAATATATAACGTGTTACAAAAAGGTCTGGTCAAATTGAAGCGACGTATTAGTGTACGATAAAAGTATTTTTAAACAGACTATTTAAGAACCTTTTTATTTTTGAGTGGGTTAAAATGTAAAGAAATATGAAATATGTGCCCAGCGCACGGGCCTCCTCAACTACCTCAGACTGTTATACTGTTTTGTTTGTTATAAAGAAAATCACGTAAGGGTAAAAAATATTTCGCAGCCACAGTAATATCGTCAGTAAACTTATTGTATAGCATTGTTGAAGCAAGGAGCAGAGACGCGTACGTAGTAAGTAATTAGAATTCAAAGGCGTTCGCCTTTATGTCGATTAAGGAACGTGAAGGTATTACATTAAGGTTTTTGCTAATAGTGTTGATTCTTTTACGGACATTACTTACAACTATACTACTACTACTAGTTATTTTTCTAATGTGTATTTAAACATATAAATTACTAACGTCTATGGCTTCCGATCGAGAATGTTTTAATTACCGTGAAATTATATTCTGGAAGGAGCTATTAAAAATCCAGAACATTAAATTTTAGACCGGTTTAAGAGCTAAGAATAGTTGAATCAATCATTAAGTTCGGTTTGTTATTTTAATTAAAACATAAAACAATTAAACCCCAAGTGGTAAAATAAAATACAAATATAATAATTTTAAAATAACCTAACAGTTAAAAACCCCCGACGTCAATCAGACAAATAAATATCTAAGAACCATCTTAATTTTTATAAAATTCTCTATTAAAAAAACATACACACACACCTACAGACAGACAAAAGGGCCAAACTTATAACATATTACACACGACGATAATAAATAATAACAACATATAAAGTATCTAAAATATAACTTACTTCGAGTCATGTTCATCAAGGCGAGTGGACACTCATCGTCCTCCAGTATGTACTCGGAATTGTCCGACTTGTCCTCCTGTACAAACACATAGCATCGATTAATTTAAAGCCCCCGCTACTTCACGATGTCATTACGTCGCCGATCTTCCGTTGCTTAATTTATTATTCTAGTATAAATGCGAAAATGAGTTTGTTTGTTTGTTACGCTGAACCGATGTTGATGAATATTGATATAGAGATAGATGGAACTCTGGAGACGGATATAGGCTACTTTTTATCCCGGAAAAGGCTGTTCACGCGGGCGAGCAAAAGCTAGTAAGTATATAAATTACGCCTCGGATTTTGGGTCAAGATGTTTGGCCTCGAGAAAGCTGGTCAAATTTGGTATTATGCATTAATTGATAATGAAGACACGTAAATGGTATGCGGTGCTTGTATGGAATACTGGCGTTACACGAAGAAATATTGGCGATGTGGTTACATTACAATATGGCAAAGCATACAAACACGGAACGCTTCTATGTTCGGAGTGTGGTGTGAAGAGCTAATATTATTACAAGTATAGGTATTGGGTTGTATCGGCTAGATTGGGTTTAACGCTCGACTCGAGTGCCGCAAATTCACTTAATATGTATTATTCGAAGGGTGTTATCGGCTACATCGATAGAGGTCACAGTTAATGTTATTTGATCGATTTGGACCGGCGAAGAAATGTCTGTATCACAGACATAGATCTAAATTGACGCCGTAACTACTTCAATCTGTACAAAATAAGTGTGCCACATCTCTTTTTTTATTTTTCTTCCGATTGCGGCAAGAGACGTAGGTAGATTTGCGAGATCTATTAAATCTATGTCCTTGATATGTATATTTTAAAGTTAAACAAATTAAATTATAGATTCTTCATAGTATTCTGTATTAGTTTTTTATTAGAGAAGGGATTTCCACTTACTACGATGGCAAACCTCTTTGGCCTCTTTCACTCTCATTAAATTTGTCATACATGCACGTCGGTTTAGGGTACTTCTGACCTGACCTTTCTCGAGAATATCTCCAACTTGATCTGTGAAAGTTCGCCGAGGCCTAACCCTCCCAACAGTACCATTCACACTCGCCATGTGTATTTGTTTCCTGCATATTCTTTCATCCATCCTCTCTACATGACCAAACCGTCTCAGTATTCCTTTCTCGATCTTTACTACATCCTCTCTCTGTTACCTCACTATTTATTTTACTCTTATCTCTCATAGTTATACTACACATACTTCTCACAGCTTTCATTTCTACTGCATTTATACTACTTTCATTCTTCTTCTACCACACCCAACTTTCACTTCCATGCATTAAAGTTGGCACTAACACTCCACCGTGTACAGCCAGTCGAGTTTTTTTAGTAACTTGCCGGCTACTCATACAGGCGTGTAGTGCCCTATTTGCCTGGTTACCCACATTCACTCTTCTTTCAATATCTCTTTCATATTTTCCATCTCTAGTCAACAAAATTCCCAAATATTCAATCTCCTTTACATATTCCACACTTTCTCCCTCAATGACGCGGCTCAATACATTCATCCTTTTAATATACCATCAATTTCGTCTTTCCAACATTCTCTTTCATGCCTATCCTCTTCAAAGATCCGTGCATTATAATTACAATCTCCTGCTACTCATTAGCCGATGGAGCAAGTATTACTTGATTATCGGCGTAAAGAAGGCATTTGATGAGTAACTCATCTATTCTAATCCACATTCACTTTCTTTCAGATCTTGCAAATAATTGTCCATAAATAAGTTAAACAGCTAGCATCTTTGTCTAACACCCTTTTTGATGTTAAACCATTATAGTAGTGCGGTTTACCTGAACGATACAGTACTGTTGCGGGTCCTGGTGCGACATGCCGTACTTGTCGAGCGTGTCGCGCAACACTGTCGCCGCCGAGTCGTTCACGGACAGCAGCAGCGTGATGTACGACACGTCCGGACGGAGGATGCCGCCGTATATTCTCAACGTGCCACCTACAACAATCATATAATTACATTATGATGATCGATGCATTACTTGTGTCTTCACAGACTTCACACAATAACAGATTATATTCTATATTCATTCATTTTATAGTCAACACCGACCGTGGCCAGGGCGCGAAACGCGGCAGCGACAACTTTGTTCTTTAACCAAATGGAAGGTCCACCACATTTGAAATTTTTGAAATTTAGTATATGCATGTTAAATTATTATTTATTTTTATTATAATATTTAAAAAAAACTAACATTCTACCATTGGTATTAGTCGATGGACAATTAAGTATTAATAAATGAACAAGGCATAGTAAACTCCATAATGATGAAGTGTACACGTTGGTGATAGTAGAAACCCTTCAAAGGCTGTTTGTTAGTACCTGTATCAGGACCTCCGTCCTTAGATTTGAACTGCTGCAACTTACGGCCGAGCTTCTGTTGGCGACGCCGGCGCATCACAGCCTCGGGGTTACTGATGCTGCGCATGAACGACGTCTCCGGCAGCTCTGTACAACAACAATACAGGTTAATTATAACAAACTGACAAATCAACTACTCATTTAATACCGTATTATTATCTAAAACCACAGAATACTGTAACATATTAATTATGTCACAGGTTAAAAATCAATTTAGTCGATTGTTTGAATTTTTAAATTAACGTTTTGACATCCCTAGAGCTGCGCGCGCGCTGAGCGTGGCACAACCCTAAGCGGATCTCACTTTCTTCCCTTCGTTTCGATAGACAAGTCGTGGAAATGTAAATCCACAAAATTTTTAATAATCCTTGATTACTAGGACATTAAAAGCATGTTTTGTTGTAAAACAGCTTTATGGCTTAATATAGCCATAATTATTTATTTTTGGTAAGTCATATTTCAAATTTCGTATTTTTAATGTCAACCATATTGGTTCGTGTTGTGCTCAAACGTGGTTTTTTTTGGACTTACAGATGGAAAATCTAATTAGGACTTTCCATGGCCTTATTTTTGGAGAGGATATTTCCACATTTTGTTGCCGGTCAGTTTTCATGAATATTTGGGTAATGACAGTTTTGTTGAATTTAGTATTTGAACCTAGGATTGATGTGAAATGTTTTGTTTACAGCAATCGCGGCCGTTTTCTACCGTTTTCTACCGTTAACCCCGTTTTCTTCCGTTTAATCCTGTTTTCAACCTTTTTACCAATTTTACTACTTTTGAATGAATTTTCCTACGTTTGCTTCGGTTTGCTTCGGTTTGGCTGCAGTGATAATTCTTCTTAAATTTGGATGCGTGTTTTGGCTACCTTGTGCTGCAGAACATGTGGACTCATCTTGGAGGTCGGATTTTAATTTAAGTGTATCATTGGGAATGAGAACTGTAAGTTAATTTTATCTATTTTAACAGCCTTCAGCTGAAGAACATCTATCTCAATTTATCAGCATAAAAAGTGCAACAGTGACAGTGTATTTTCTGTAAATTTGTAACCAGGGAATAAACCAAATTCTTTTATCAATGTTGGTCTAATTCTACCCCCCTAAAGATTAAATTTCCCAGCCTCTAGCTATTCTATCCGAGAGCATTGTTTCATGGTGGCTTGTCTGCCTGGCGCCCGAATATTAACTCAATACATTTTGTTTAAAAATAATTAAAACTACAACTTTTCTTGTAACATAAATTATAACTATTTTAAAATTTTTTTTAATTTTTTTATTTATTACATTTGGCGCCCGAACAGGGACTAGAATGGTTACTGCATTGTTTAACTCAGTCATTGATGCACTTTTGATCATATTATGTACTAATTTTAAGTGGCTAACGCACAATTTTTGTTGATGCATTTTGTTACGATAAGCATTTAGCTTTCACTTTTGACTGACACTCTGTGCAGGCTTTGTTTACTTCAATTACTATTTTGCTATTTGATATTATGCTTTCTATAAGCTTTTGCAACTTTTATGAATGTTGTTCATGAGGTTTAGGCCATAAAATAGTATCACTTTTACTTGACAGTTTGCATTATTTCATATTGCTTTAGCGTTCACAATTTAGGGATGTATAAATGTGTGCTTTCCATTTTATTGTATAGAATCATAGCCTTTAAATAAAAACTACCACTTCGGGATTGCTGTTGTCAACTCTGCAGATCATGTATGTACTTAATAATAGTTTATATTATATAAAAAATGTTACAAAGATTTCATAACCTCAAATGTTCACAAACTTTAATTTATGTTCACACATTGTGTTCACTAAGTGTTACTTTGAATTGCGATTTAACTTTATATTAGAATAATATTTAGCTCACCTTAACTGTGTTATGATTAGGACAGAGTTCAGTCATCTTATGTTGTATTTATATACAAATTTCACTTTTACTTCTGCGGTAAACAATTAAGTTTCATATAGAACTTGTTTCTATTTGTTAATGTTAATATAACAATGTTAATTATAAACATAAGTGGTTTTGTGAGTCACTATTGCACTTTCTAAACAAAATAATAATAGATTTAAATTTTGAAAACTTTTAAAAACATTATACTTTGGAAATATTACTTTTGAAAACTTTTGACTTCTGTCAAATTAATTGAAAACAATTTACACTCTCACTTTATAGGGGATTATTGTTTAGTGAAACTTAGTTAATCATAATTTATTTACTCAACTTTTGGATTTGGTAACTATACTCGTTTTGAGTTCGGTTTTGCTTGGTTATTTTGAAGTTTTTGATCATGGATGTGGAGACTCAAACTTTTTCTATGCCTGATGATAGGGAGGATGTAGTACATGCTGCTGCACCTGGTGTTTCAAATATTTTACCTGATCCGGATAACTTAATAACTTTATCAAATATTCAGGAACCTTTTTTATCTTCAATTCCACATTATTCTCAAATTGATACTTCAGCTTTGTTAAATGAAAATGTTAGGAGGAATTTACCTCGTGTTACAAAATTACCTGATCTTAAGAAAAGCAGATTATGTTTTGATGGCAAGACGTGTGTTAGAGAATTTATAACTCAAATAGAGGAATATTTTTTGCTTAGAAATTTTGATGAACATTTATTTTTGGCTTCACTTACTGATATTTTATCTGGTACAGCTACTAAATGGTATAGAGGTATACATGCACAGATTTCTTCTTGGACTGATTTAAAGGTTGCGTTGTTACAACGTTTTGATAAATTTGATTTTGACTATTCTTTGGAATATGAACTTCGTACAAAGAAACAAAAATTTAGTGAATCATTACCTGACTTTATTACAGATATTGTTGATATGGCTTGTCGTTTGAATAATACTATTTCGGATATAACTTTAATTACTATAATTAAACATAATATGTTACAAATTTATTTGCCTTATTTTATAGGAAAGAATATTACTTCAATTGAATCCTTTATTCAATTCGGGAAAGAACTTGAATCCTGTGTTGTTAGAAAACCTGTAAAGGAATTTAAATCTGTTAAATTTGAGAAACCTTTAGTTAATGCTGTCAATGCTGATGATGGTATTACTTGTTTAAAATGTAAACTTTTTGGTCATTCTTATAGGGATTGCTCTACCCATCCTGGGATTATGTGTTTTGGCTGTCGTAAGCCTGGGATACTCACTAAAGATTGTGATGTGTGTAGACCTAAAAATATTTCTACCCATCCAAAAAACTAATTAGTTTCCATCGATCACGGATTTCTGAGAAATTGCCTAGTGTATCGATGGTGAATAAAAATTTAAATGGTATTAAAAAGAAAGTTATTAGTTACATTCCATGCTTGGTTAACAAGTCTAAGTTTGCACCTGATGACTATACAATTAAAAAAGAATTTTCTGATTGGTTAGATTACTTAAAAATATTTTTTAAAATTCATAGTTCAGCACCTATTCTTTTTACTACTCCTAAAGATTCTAGACCATATTTAAAGTTTTTTGTTGATAATAATTCTTATTCTGGTTTATTGGACAGCGGATCCAATAGATGTATTCTTGGTTCTAATAGGCATTTACAATTTCTTAAATTTGGTTATACAATTAAACCTGATTCAAGTTTAGCTTCAACTGTAGATGGTACTCCACGGAAAGTGTTGGGAACTTTAGATTTGCCTGTTAAATGTGATGATAATATTGAAATCATACAATTTTTAATTATACCTTCATTTAGACCTTCAATTATTTTGGGTTTTGACTTTTGGCTTAAATTCGGTTTAGCGAATGATTTGTTAAAGAATATTATACTTGTTCCAGTAGACAACAATACAATTTGTTCTGTAACTGCTGCTGAATCTCTTTCTCCTTCAGAGAAACTGAACTTATCTAGTATTATTTCTCTTTTTGAAGATATTTCTTATGAAAAGAAAGGCTTAGGTCTTACTCACCTAGTTGAACATAAAATTAATACAACTGGTGAACCTTTTAAGCAACGTTATTGGCCTTTGAGTCCTGCTAAACAAAAAGAACTTTATGATGAAGTTGATGTACTTTTAAAAGAAAATATTATACAACCTTCTAAATCGCCTTGGTGCTCTCCTGTTCTTGCCGTTGAAAAGCGAGATGGTGGAACCAGATTGTGTTTAGATTCACGTCGTTTAAATTCTATGACTATTAAAGATTCTTATCCATTGCCTTATCCTTCTAGAATTTTAGATAATCTTAAAGGTGCTAAATATATAAGTACCATTGATCTTTCCAAAGCTTTTTTGCAAATACCTTTAGAGAAGACTTCTCGAGAGAAGACTGCTTTTGTTATTCCTGGTCGTGGTTTATTCGAGTTTGTGCGGATGTGTTTCGGACTTACTAATGCTCCAAGCGAATTGCAACGTTTAGTTGACAAACTTTTTGGTCCAGAATTTGATAGTGTAGTATTTTGTTACTTAGATGATTTAATAATTGTTAACTGTGAATTTAAAACTCATATTGAATATTTAAACAAAGTTTATCATATTTTAAAAGACGCTGGTCTTACGGTTAATCTTAAAAAATGTAATTTTTGTAAAGACAGACTTCGTTATCTTGGTTATGTTGTAGACAAGGATGGATTACATACAGATCCTTCTAAGTTAGATGCTATTAGGGACTTTCCGCGTCCAGTTATTGTAAAAGAACTAAGAAGTTTCTTAGGACTATGTTCTTATTATCGTAGATTCATTTCTAAGTTTGCTGATATTGCTTCACCTTTAACTAAACTTACTGAGGGAAGCAAGAATTCTAAAAAACCTGTTGTTTGGAATATTGATGCTGAAAATGCTTTTTCTAACTTAAAATTAGCTTTAATATCTGCTCCAGTTTTAAACTGTCCAGATTTTGAAAAACCTTTTTTCTTGCATTGTGATGCTAGTTCTGTAGGAATTGGTAGTGTTTTGACTCAAGAAGATGATAAAGGAGATCAACATCCTGTAGCTTATTATTCTCGATCTTTAAATAAATGTGAAAGGAATTATAGTACTACAGAAAGAGAACTTTTGTCTATTTTAGATTCTATTGAACATTTTCGACCTTATGTAGAAGGAATGAAATTCACTGTGATAACAGATCACGCTTGTTTAAAATGGCTTTTAAAACTTAATAACCCTTCCGGTAGACTTGCTCGTTGGGCTGCTAGAATTTCTCAATATACCTTTGATATAATTCATAAAAAAGGATCTCAACATGTAGTTCCTGATTTTTTATCTCGTATAGAAGTATCCACTATTGACTTTGCTCCTGTAACTTTTATTTGTCCTGATGAAGATATTCATGACCCATGGTATAAGAAAATATTTATTAATTGTCAGAAATTTCCTAGTAGATATAAAAACTTTAGAGTAGAAGATAAAACTTTATATAGATTTTGTAAAAACAAATTTAATCCTAATAGTCGTTTAAATTGGAAAATTGTTATACCTAAAGAACATATTATCAATACAATTCGTGATAATCATGATAATATTAATTCTGGCCACTTAGGCATTCATAAAACTTTATTTAAATTGAAACAACATTATTTTTGGAAAGGAATGTTTGCAGATGTTCAGAAATATATTAATAATTGTGATATTTGTAAAGCATATAAATCTTCTAATGCTCCTCCACATGGTTTCATGATTAATCCTAAAAAAGTAGACTCTCCAATGGTTTTATTGTCAATGGATATTATAGGAATTCTTCCTAAAACTTATTCTGGTCATCGTTATATTTTATCAATTGTAGATGTTTTTACTAAATATTGCTGGATTTTTCCAATGGTAAATGCTACTTCTAAAATTATTTGTAAGATTCTTGAGAAAGAAATATTTCTTAAATTCGGTACTCCAAACTTATTCATTGTTGATAATGCTTCTCAATTTACTAATAAATTATTTAAAGATTTCTTAAAAAGCTATAATATTACTAAAATATTCTATAACACTCTTTATACTCCACAGAATAATCCTGTTGAACGGTATAATAAAGTAATCGAGTTTTGTATCTCTTGTTTTGTTCAGAACGATCATAGGTCTTGGTCCAATTTTCTTCCTCATGTTCAATTGTCTCTTAATAATAGTGTTAATTTAGCCACTGATTTTACACCAAACTTTCTTATGTTCGGACGTGAACTTATTTTTGATGCGTCACTCCATCGTTTTAGTAAATCCGTTGAAGATTTATCTCACCTTGAGTTAGGTAGTCGTAATTCTTTTGCGTACTCTTTAAATTCACTTAGTGAAGTTTTTGTTAAAGTTCAAGATAACTTACTTAAAGCTTATAAGCGTAATGCTATTTATTATAATAAGGGAAGAAGAGTCATTTCTCTTTCGGTTGGTGATATTTGTTGGAAACGTAGTTTTGTACAATCTAATGCACCTGCATATTTTTCGGCTAAGCTTGCTCCTAAATTTATAAAATGTGAAGTAGTAGAAAAAATCTCAGATAACGTTTATGTTTTGAAAGACTTGGCTAAAGGTTATACTGGTCGTTACCATGTAAAAGATATAGTTAAATATTAAATTTCTAATTTTGAAAACTTGAATTTAAGTTCTTGGCTTTTATATTCTGATAGAAGACGTATATCTGTTTGTGGATGAATTAGATGAAAGAATGATTGGTTATTATACTATGGAAGAGATGTATGTTATGAAACTTCTTATCGCTATATATAATTCAATTCTTATTTCTTGCTAAAGCTATTTAGGAGATTTTTTGGAACAAATAGTATGCTACGCTCCAGCGAAACTTTGCTAATTCAGATCCAACTGAAATAGATCTTATTTTTTTATATACTGTTTTTGTACAAGGATTTTTTCATGTCATTTGTACACATATGTTTGTTGTAGGAACTTTTACTCCTCATTTTGTATTGTTAGCATTGTTCTACTTCTATCTGACATTTTGTTAGAAATGTTTCAGGTTAGAATTATTTTAATTATGTGTAACTTCTACATTACAATTTAACTTTAAATTGTATTTTGTTAGAAAACCCTTTTCTCTTGTTTGCTAACATACAACTTGCACCCACAAGCTTCTTTAGCTAGTGTAGGTAGCACTTTTGTTAGACAAATCTCGGATTTGACCGACTTACACGCCTTTGCGTCAGTCACTTTTGTTTAGCTCTGTACGCTTCTGCGTCAGACACCTTTTGTTCTGCACGCTTTTGCGTCAAGCACTTTTCTGTTATGCTCGCCTTTGCGACAGACCCTTTTAGCTTTCGCTTTCGCGTTAGTTGTCTTTTATCTGTTACGCCCGGAAAGTCGGAGTAGAGTTGTGCCGATCGTAATATGATACTTATTTCTGAGAGATTTCTCCAGACCTTTTGCTTTTGGACTTGTGCTTTCGCCAAGTTTTCTTTTGTCTATTACGCTCGGAAAGTCGGAGTAGAGTTGTGCCGATCGTAATACGATAATTTTCTATGCTTTCGCGTTCAGAAAGTCTGAGTTGAGTTGTGCTGACCGCGAAATGTCATAACTTTTTGTTTCAGGAAATTTATTCTTGATGTAGCGTTATTGTGGGAGACAACAGCTAATTAGCTTTACTGTTCTCTTACAATGAAGGTGTTGGTGTTTGACGGGTTTGAGGTAGTTACGAGTTAGCGACAATTTGTCTAGCTAATCTCGCGTGGTGTTAGAAAAGTTGGTTACAGCTAAGAGTAAGCGACAGTTGTCCAGCTGATCTCGATGGCGTTGATGGTTGGTAATAGTTTGATTTGGGAGTTGTTGAAGTTCGAGTTAGTAGTAGTTTGAGTTAGCGGTTATTTTGACCTAGCTATTTCATGGTGAGAGTTGTTGAAGTTGGTGTGTGGTTAGTTTGATTTAGCGGTTATATTGACCTAGCTATTTCTTGGAATGAGTTGTTAGATGGGAGAAGTTGGTTAGCATGTAATGGTTTAATTTAGCGGCTAATAGTGCTTAGCTAATTAAAGATTGAGATGTTCGGTGGGTTTTATTTTGTTTAATCTTCTTTCGAAGATGATTTGTTTGATTTTCCCTTGAAGATGTTTTGTTCTTCTTTTGATTATGTTTTGTTCTTCCTTTGAAGATGTGTTGCTTTTCCTTTTGGTATTCTTTTAGAAATTTTTCGATGATGTTTGGGATTTCCTTTTTAAACCTCTTGGTGTTCCTTTGGAATTGTTTTGAAGATTCTTTTGGCGTTCTTTGGGAGAATTGGTTTATCTCTTCGGTTAAAGTTCTAACTTTGTCTTTTTCCTTGAGTATCTTCTCTTATAGATAACTTAATCGTTTTTCTCTTGAATATTATTCAACTGGTTGTTCCTTTAGAATTATCTGTTTGATGTTTTCATTTATGTTAGAAATTTCGTTTCAGACTTCAGTCTTAGAATATTTTGGCTCAATTTCAAAGTTCATAAAAGAACTTCGTTCTTTTATTTTTTGGGAAAGTATGTGATGTAACATATTAATTATGTCACAGGTTAAAAATCAATTTAGTCGATTGTTTGAATTTTTAAATTAACGTTTTGACATCCCTAGAGCTGCGCGCGCGCTGAGCGTGGCACAACCCTAAGCGGATCTCACTTTCTTCCCTTCGTTTCGATAGACAAGTCGTGGAAATGTAAATCCACAAAATTTTTAATAATCCTTGATTACTAGGACATTAAAAGCATGTTTTGTTGTAAAACAGCTTTATGGCTTAATATAGCCATAATTATTTATTTTTGGTAAGTCATATTTCAAATTTCGTATTTTTAATGTCAACCATATTGGTTCGTGTTGTGCTCAAACGTGGTTTTTTTTGGACTTACAGATGGAAAATCTAATTAGGACTTTCCATGGCCTTATTTTTGGAGAGGATATTTCCACATTTTGTTGCCGGTCAGTTTTCATGAATATTTGGGTAATGACAGTTTTGTTGAATTTAGTATTTGAACCTAGGATTGATGTGAAATGTTTTGTTTACAGCAATCGCGGCCGTTTTCTACCGTTTTCTACCGTTAACCCCGTTTTCTTCCGTTTAATCCTGTTTTCAACCTTTTTACCAATTTTACTACTTTTGAATGAATTTTCCTACGTTTGCTTCGGTTTGCTTCGGTTTGGCTGCAGTGATAATTCTTCTTAAATTTGGATGCGTGTTTTGGCTACCTTGTGCTGCAGAACATGTGGACTCATCTTGGAGGTCGGATTTTAATTTAAGTGTATCATTGGGAATGAGAACTGTAAGTTAATTTTATCTATTTTAACAGCCTTCAGCTGAAGAACATCTATCTCAATTTATCAGCATAAAAAGTGCAACAGTGACAGTGTATTTTCTGTAAATTTGTAACCAGGGAATAAACCAAATTCTTTTATCAATGTTGGTCTAATTCTACCCCCCTAAAGATTAAATTTCCCAGCCTCTAGCTATTCTATCCGAGAGCATTGTTTCATGGTGGCTTGTCTGCCTGGCGCCCGAATATTAACTCAATACATTTTGTTTAAAAATAATTAAAACTACAACTTTTCTTGTAACATAAATTATAACTATTTTAAAATTTTTTTTAATTTTTTTATTTATTACATTTGGCGCCCGAACAGGGACTAGAATGGTTACTGCATTGTTTAACTCAGTCATTGATGCACTTTTGATCATATTATGTACTAATTTTAAGTGGCTAACGCACAATTTTTGTTGATGCATTTTGTTACGATAAGCATTTAGCTTTCACTTTTGACTGACACTCTGTGCAGGCTTTGTTTACTTCAATTACTATTTTGCTATTTGATATTATGCTTTCTATAAGCTTTTGCAACTTTTATGAATGTTGTTCATGAGGTTTAGGCCATAAAATAGTATCACTTTTACTTGACAGTTTGCATTATTTCATATTGCTTTAGCGTTCACAATTTAGGGATGTATAAATGTGTGCTTTCCATTTTATTGTATAGAATCATAGCCTTTAAATAAAAACTACCACTTCGGGATTGCTGTTGTCAACTCTGCAGATCATGTATGTACTTAATAATAGTTTATATTATATAAAAAATGTTACAAAGATTTCATAACCTCAAATGTTCACAAACTTTAATTTATGTTCACACATTGTGTTCACTAAGTGTTACTTTGAATTGCGATTTAACTTTATATTAGAATAATATTTAGCTCACCTTAACTGTGTTATGATTAGGACAGAGTTCAGTCATCTTATGTTGTATTTATATACAAATTTCACTTTTACTTCTGCGGTAAACAATTAAGTTTCATATAGAACTTGTTTCTATTTGTTAATGTTAATATAACAATGTTAATTATAAACATAAGTGGTTTTGTGAGTCACTATTGCACTTTCTAAACAAAATAATAATAGATTTAAATTTTGAAAACTTTTAAAAACATTATACTTTGGAAATATTACTTTTGAAAACTTTTGACTTCTGTCAAATTAATTGAAAACAATTTACACTCTCACTTTATAGGGGATTATTGTTTAGTGAAACTTAGTTAATCATAATTTATTTACTCAACTTTTGGATTTGGTAACTATACTCGTTTTGAGTTCGGTTTTGCTTGGTTATTTTGAAGTTTTTGATCATGGATGTGGAGACTCAAACTTTTTCTATGCCTGATGATAGGGAGGATGTAGTACATGCTGCTGCACCTGGTGTTTCAAATATTTTACCTGATCCGGATAACTTAATAACTTTATCAAATATTCAGGAACCTTTTTTATCTTCAATTCCACATTATTCTCAAATTGATACTTCAGCTTTGTTAAATGAAAATGTTAGGAGGAATTTACCTCGTGTTACAAAATTACCTGATCTTAAGAAAAGCAGATTATGTTTTGATGGCAAGACGTGTGTTAGAGAATTTATAACTCAAATAGAGGAATATTTTTTGCTTAGAAATTTTGATGAACATTTATTTTTGGCTTCACTTACTGATATTTTATCTGGTACAGCTACTAAATGGTATAGAGGTATACATGCACAGATTTCTTCTTGGACTGATTTAAAGGTTGCGTTGTTACAACGTTTTGATAAATTTGATTTTGACTATTCTTTGGAATATGAACTTCGTACAAAGAAACAAAAATTTAGTGAATCATTACCTGACTTTATTACAGATATTGTTGATATGGCTTGTCGTTTGAATAATACTATTTCGGATATAACTTTAATTACTATAATTAAACATAATATGTTACAAATTTATTTGCCTTATTTTATAGGAAAGAATATTACTTCAATTGAATCCTTTATTCAATTCGGGAAAGAACTTGAATCCTGTGTTGTTAGAAAACCTGTAAAGGAATTTAAATCTGTTAAATTTGAGAAACCTTTAGTTAATGCTGTCAATGCTGATGATGGTATTACTTGTTTAAAATGTAAACTTTTTGGTCATTCTTATAGGGATTGCTCTACCCATCCTGGGATTATGTGTTTTGGCTGTCGTAAGCCTGGGATACTCACTAAAGATTGTGATGTGTGTAGACCTAAAAATATTTCTACCCATCCAAAAAACTAATTAGTTTCCATCGATCACGGATTTCTGAGAAATTGCCTAGTGTATCGATGGTGAATAAAAATTTAAATGGTATTAAAAAGAAAGTTATTAGTTACATTCCATGCTTGGTTAACAAGTCTAAGTTTGCACCTGATGACTATACAATTAAAAAAGAATTTTCTGATTGGTTAGATTACTTAAAAATATTTTTTAAAATTCATAGTTCAGCACCTATTCTTTTTACTACTCCTAAAGATTCTAGACCATATTTAAAGTTTTTTGTTGATAATAATTCTTATTCTGGTTTATTGGACAGCGGATCCAATAGATGTATTCTTGGTTCTAATAGGCATTTACAATTTCTTAAATTTGGTTATACAATTAAACCTGATTCAAGTTTAGCTTCAACTGTAGATGGTACTCCACGGAAAGTGTTGGGAACTTTAGATTTGCCTGTTAAATGTGATGATAATATTGAAATCATACAATTTTTAATTATACCTTCATTTAGACCTTCAATTATTTTGGGTTTTGACTTTTGGCTTAAATTCGGTTTAGCGAATGATTTGTTAAAGAATATTATACTTGTTCCAGTAGACAACAATACAATTTGTTCTGTAACTGCTGCTGAATCTCTTTCTCCTTCAGAGAAACTGAACTTATCTAGTATTATTTCTCTTTTTGAAGATATTTCTTATGAAAAGAAAGGCTTAGGTCTTACTCACCTAGTTGAACATAAAATTAATACAACTGGTGAACCTTTTAAGCAACGTTATTGGCCTTTGAGTCCTGCTAAACAAAAAGAACTTTATGATGAAGTTGATGTACTTTTAAAAGAAAATATTATACAACCTTCTAAATCGCCTTGGTGCTCTCCTGTTCTTGCCGTTGAAAAGCGAGATGGTGGAACCAGATTGTGTTTAGATTCACGTCGTTTAAATTCTATGACTATTAAAGATTCTTATCCATTGCCTTATCCTTCTAGAATTTTAGATAATCTTAAAGGTGCTAAATATATAAGTACCATTGATCTTTCCAAAGCTTTTTTGCAAATACCTTTAGAGAAGACTTCTCGAGAGAAGACTGCTTTTGTTATTCCTGGTCGTGGTTTATTCGAGTTTGTGCGGATGTGTTTCGGACTTACTAATGCTCCAAGCGAATTGCAACGTTTAGTTGACAAACTTTTTGGTCCAGAATTTGATAGTGTAGTATTTTGTTACTTAGATGATTTAATAATTGTTAACTGTGAATTTAAAACTCATATTGAATATTTAAACAAAGTTTATCATATTTTAAAAGACGCTGGTCTTACGGTTAATCTTAAAAAATGTAATTTTTGTAAAGACAGACTTCGTTATCTTGGTTATGTTGTAGACAAGGATGGATTACATACAGATCCTTCTAAGTTAGATGCTATTAGGGACTTTCCGCGTCCAGTTATTGTAAAAGAACTAAGAAGTTTCTTAGGACTATGTTCTTATTATCGTAGATTCATTTCTAAGTTTGCTGATATTGCTTCACCTTTAACTAAACTTACTGAGGGAAGCAAGAATTCTAAAAAACCTGTTGTTTGGAATATTGATGCTGAAAATGCTTTTTCTAACTTAAAATTAGCTTTAATATCTGCTCCAGTTTTAAACTGTCCAGATTTTGAAAAACCTTTTTTCTTGCATTGTGATGCTAGTTCTGTAGGAATTGGTAGTGTTTTGACTCAAGAAGATGATAAAGGAGATCAACATCCTGTAGCTTATTATTCTCGATCTTTAAATAAATGTGAAAGGAATTATAGTACTACAGAAAGAGAACTTTTGTCTATTTTAGATTCTATTGAACATTTTCGACCTTATGTAGAAGGAATGAAATTCACTGTGATAACAGATCACGCTTGTTTAAAATGGCTTTTAAAACTTAATAACCCTTCCGGTAGACTTGCTCGTTGGGCTGCTAGAATTTCTCAATATACCTTTGATATAATTCATAAAAAAGGATCTCAACATGTAGTTCCTGATTTTTTATCTCGTATAGAAGTATCCACTATTGACTTTGCTCCTGTAACTTTTATTTGTCCTGATGAAGATATTCATGACCCATGGTATAAGAAAATATTTATTAATTGTCAGAAATTTCCTAGTAGATATAAAAACTTTAGAGTAGAAGATAAAACTTTATATAGATTTTGTAAAAACAAATTTAATCCTAATAGTCGTTTAAATTGGAAAATTGTTATACCTAAAGAACATATTATCAATACAATTCGTGATAATCATGATAATATTAATTCTGGCCACTTAGGCATTCATAAAACTTTATTTAAATTGAAACAACATTATTTTTGGAAAGGAATGTTTGCAGATGTTCAGAAATATATTAATAATTGTGATATTTGTAAAGCATATAAATCTTCTAATGCTCCTCCACATGGTTTCATGATTAATCCTAAAAAAGTAGACTCTCCAATGGTTTTATTGTCAATGGATATTATAGGAATTCTTCCTAAAACTTATTCTGGTCATCGTTATATTTTATCAATTGTAGATGTTTTTACTAAATATTGCTGGATTTTTCCAATGGTAAATGCTACTTCTAAAATTATTTGTAAGATTCTTGAGAAAGAAATATTTCTTAAATTCGGTACTCCAAACTTATTCATTGTTGATAATGCTTCTCAATTTACTAATAAATTATTTAAAGATTTCTTAAAAAGCTATAATATTACTAAAATATTCTATAACACTCTTTATACTCCACAGAATAATCCTGTTGAACGGTATAATAAAGTAATCGAGTTTTGTATCTCTTGTTTTGTTCAGAACGATCATAGGTCTTGGTCCAATTTTCTTCCTCATGTTCAATTGTCTCTTAATAATAGTGTTAATTTAGCCACTGATTTTACACCAAACTTTCTTATGTTCGGACGTGAACTTATTTTTGATGCGTCACTCCATCGTTTTAGTAAATCCGTTGAAGATTTATCTCACCTTGAGTTAGGTAGTCGTAATTCTTTTGCGTACTCTTTAAATTCACTTAGTGAAGTTTTTGTTAAAGTTCAAGATAACTTACTTAAAGCTTATAAGCGTAATGCTATTTATTATAATAAGGGAAGAAGAGTCATTTCTCTTTCGGTTGGTGATATTTGTTGGAAACGTAGTTTTGTACAATCTAATGCACCTGCATATTTTTCGGCTAAGCTTGCTCCTAAATTTATAAAATGTGAAGTAGTAGAAAAAATCTCAGATAACGTTTATGTTTTGAAAGACTTGGCTAAAGGTTATACTGGTCGTTACCATGTAAAAGATATAGTTAAATATTAAATTTCTAATTTTGAAAACTTGAATTTAAGTTCTTGGCTTTTATATTCTGATAGAAGACGTATATCTGTTTGTGGATGAATTAGATGAAAGAATGATTGGTTATTATACTATGGAAGAGATGTATGTTATGAAACTTCTTATCGCTATATATAATTCAATTCTTATTTCTTGCTAAAGCTATTTAGGAGATTTTTTGGAACAAATAGTATGCTACGCTCCAGCGAAACTTTGCTAATTCAGATCCAACTGAAATAGATCTTATTTTTTTATATACTGTTTTTGTACAAGGATTTTTTCATGTCATTTGTACACATATGTTTGTTGTAGGAACTTTTACTCCTCATTTTGTATTGTTAGCATTGTTCTACTTCTATCTGACATTTTGTTAGAAATGTTTCAGGTTAGAATTATTTTAATTATGTGTAACTTCTACATTACAATTTAACTTTAAATTGTATTTTGTTAGAAAACCCTTTTCTCTTGTTTGCTAACATACAACTTGCACCCACAAGCTTCTTTAGCTAGTGTAGGTAGCACTTTTGTTAGACAAATCTCGGATTTGACCGACTTACACGCCTTTGCGTCAGTCACTTTTGTTTAGCTCTGTACGCTTCTGCGTCAGACACCTTTTGTTCTGCACGCTTTTGCGTCAAGCACTTTTCTGTTATGCTCGCCTTTGCGACAGACCCTTTTAGCTTTCGCTTTCGCGTTAGTTGTCTTTTATCTGTTACGCCCGGAAAGTCGGAGTAGAGTTGTGCCGATCGTAATATGATACTTATTTCTGAGAGATTTCTCCAGACCTTTTGCTTTTGGACTTGTGCTTTCGCCAAGTTTTCTTTTGTCTATTACGCTCGGAAAGTCGGAGTAGAGTTGTGCCGATCGTAATACGATAATTTTCTATGCTTTCGCGTTCAGAAAGTCTGAGTTGAGTTGTGCTGACCGCGAAATGTCATAACTTTTTGTTTCAGGAAATTTATTCTTGATGTAGCGTTATTGTGGGAGACAACAGCTAATTAGCTTTACTGTTCTCTTACAATGAAGGTGTTGGTGTTTGACGGGTTTGAGGTAGTTACGAGTTAGCGACAATTTGTCTAGCTAATCTCGCGTGGTGTTAGAAAAGTTGGTTACAGCTAAGAGTAAGCGACAGTTGTCCAGCTGATCTCGATGGCGTTGATGGTTGGTAATAGTTTGATTTGGGAGTTGTTGAAGTTCGAGTTAGTAGTAGTTTGAGTTAGCGGTTATTTTGACCTAGCTATTTCATGGTGAGAGTTGTTGAAGTTGGTGTGTGGTTAGTTTGATTTAGCGGTTATATTGACCTAGCTATTTCTTGGAATGAGTTGTTAGATGGGAGAAGTTGGTTAGCATGTAATGGTTTAATTTAGCGGCTAATAGTGCTTAGCTAATTAAAGATTGAGATGTTCGGTGGGTTTTATTTTGTTTAATCTTCTTTCGAAGATGATTTGTTTGATTTTCCCTTGAAGATGTTTTGTTCTTCTTTTGATTATGTTTTGTTCTTCCTTTGAAGATGTGTTGCTTTTCCTTTTGGTATTCTTTTAGAAATTTTTCGATGATGTTTGGGATTTCCTTTTTAAACCTCTTGGTGTTCCTTTGGAATTGTTTTGAAGATTCTTTTGGCGTTCTTTGGGAGAATTGGTTTATCTCTTCGGTTAAAGTTCTAACTTTGTCTTTTTCCTTGAGTATCTTCTCTTATAGATAACTTAATCGTTTTTCTCTTGAATATTATTCAACTGGTTGTTCCTTTAGAATTATCTGTTTGATGTTTTCATTTATGTTAGAAATTTCGTTTCAGACTTCAGTCTTAGAATATTTTGGCTCAATTTCAAAGTTCATAAAAGAACTTCGTTCTTTTATTTTTTGGGAAAGTATGTGATGTAACATATTAATTATGTCACAGGTTAAAAATCAATTTAGTCGATTGTTTGAATTTTTAAATTAACGTTTTGACATCCCTAGAGCTGCGCGCGCGCTGAGCGTGGCACAACCCTAAGCGGATCTCACTTTCTTCCCTTCGTTTCGATAGACAAGTCGTGGAAATGTAAATCCACAAAATTTTTAATAATCCTTGATTACTAGGACATTAAAAGCATGTTTTGTTGTAAAACAGCTTTATGGCTTAATATAGCCATAATTATTTATTTTTGGTAAGTCATATTTCAAATTTCGTATTTTTAATGTCAACCATATTGGTTCGTGTTGTGCTCAAACGTGGTTTTTTTTGGACTTACAGATGGAAAATCTAATTAGGACTTTCCATGGCCTTATTTTTGGAGAGGATATTTCCACATTTTGTTGCCGGTCAGTTTTCATGAATATTTGGGTAATGACAGTTTTGTTGAATTTAGTATTTGAACCTAGGATTGATGTGAAATGTTTTGTTTACAGCAATCGCGGCCGTTTTCTACCGTTTTCTACCGTTAACCCCGTTTTCTTCCGTTTAATCCTGTTTTCAACCTTTTTACCAATTTTACTACTTTTGAATGAATTTTCCTACGTTTGCTTCGGTTTGCTTCGGTTTGGCTGCAGTGATAATTCTTCTTAAATTTGGATGCGTGTTTTGGCTACCTTGTGCTGCAGAACATGTGGACTCATCTTGGAGGTCGGATTTTAATTTAAGTGTATCATTGGGAATGAGAACTGTAAGTTAATTTTATCTATTTTAACAGCCTTCAGCTGAAGAACATCTATCTCAATTTATCAGCATAAAAAGTGCAACAGTGACAGTGTATTTTCTGTAAATTTGTAACCAGGGAATAAACCAAATTCTTTTATCAATGTTGGTCTAATTCTACCCCCCTAAAGATTAAATTTCCCAGCCTCTAGCTATTCTATCCGAGAGCATTGTTTCATGGTGGCTTGTCTGCCTGGCGCCCGAATATTAACTCAATACATTTTGTTTAAAAATAATTAAAACTACAACTTTTCTTGTAACATAAATTATAACTATTTTAAAATTTTTTTTAATTTTTTTTAATTTTTTTATTTATTACAATACTTAATGGCACATACTACGAAAAAGAACCAGGACTGTATCACTTCACTTATAAATATGTGGTAATCACCTACAATTTCCTATAAGGCGCGGTCCCCGTTGATAGGAACACGGTTAATGCAAAATAATAAATGTTTCCTACATTGAGTACCTTCGTAAACCGCTAGGAAGTCTAAAAGATTGCCCTGTGTGTCAATCTACAATGTACGTCAGTCCTGTCAAACTAAAATTAGTTAGATCATTTTAATTTATGGACACCCTCATTTGACAGGAGTAAACTAAGTGTGCTTAAGTTTAGTTCGTTAAAACGGGACAATATTGTTTCTTGATAAATATTTAAATATTCGGTTTTTATTTCATAGGCCGGCAAACCTGGCAGTGTGTCACCTGATGGTAAGTGATCTTCACCGCCCATGTAGGTCTACATTACCAGAAGAATCATGGGCGAGTTGCCGACCTTAAAGGAAAGGGGTAATCAAGCGTTTGGGAACGGAAGTGATATTTAGGCCTCTCAATATCTCACTCACTGTTCGAAATACAGCAGCAAGCCTTTACTTAATTTACGTCAGTTTTCTGTGGTAACTACCCAGCCAATTCGTGGTGTAGACTAAACTGTCTACAGCATAGCTCTATCACTCAACAATATTTGTATAGGATATCGATTATTAGGCACATCAACTATTGTAAATAAGTACCCGTGTATAATTTTTCGGCAACTGGTCTGTTTTCGTCGTTGGTGTCCGATTTCAGTCTGGACAACTTTTCTTTCTTTTTCAGCTCTTTCTTTTCTCTTTTTGAAAGTTTTCTCTTGAAGTTTTGGTCACCCTTATCACTCACTGATGACAATGGAACCTGTAACAAATACATATGTGACAAGTTTGATACATAGCGCTACGAGCATGTCAGAACCTAAACAAGTAGAGATCGCCTAGCCTCCACTCCGCCCAATCATATATTACAGGAAATTGACAATAAAATAATAAATAATAATATAATAATAAAATTTAATAAAATTTTGGCAAACTTTGAAATGCTTGTTTTGAGGATTTTGCCATCTTTTTAAGTAGGAGTAGGGTGTACAGGTGATGGATAAACAATGCTTATTTCACGAGTAAGCGTTAGGTTTACATTTTATGTTAATGATAAGATACAATTTGGGTTACATCTACGCACAGGTCAATTAGTAGAGAAACCACATACAGTACGATTCACATTTACAAAAAAACAATCGTTGTTAAGTATATGAGTGGGTAGTGTTTCAATTTGCCACCGCAAAACATGTGACGTAAGTAGTCAAAACCGCTGAAAGCCTGTGACGAGTCTTATACACTAACAGTGACCAAGCTTGGCAAACAGTCAGCGTAGAGAACCCTATAAAACATGCGTCTGATCCGTGCAACAAGCAACGAAGTTCGGGAACGTATATAGAGTTTAGTAGGTATAAAATAGCCATCACAATAATAATATTTTAGAAATTACCACTAATAAAACAAATTCGTAAGTTAAGGAATATATGAAAAGAGATTGTTTTTTTTTCTATTTGTGGTTGTTTCTTATATTTTATATTATTATTATTTTATATGTTCCAGTGATAAATGAATCACATTACATCCTACTATGTTATAATAAAAGTGAAAGTGTGGATGTTTGTGAATTTGGATGGATTAGCCAATTTGAAGTGTAAGTAGGCCACCAACATCTTTAGTCCAAAGCCAACCTCACCGGCACGTGGTACACTCTACTTATTTTGCTTATTAACGGACGAGGCAATAGCGAAACTTGTTTCCCCTTACGGTTTGTAGGAGTCAGGCGGCGGGTCGCCTTATAAAAATCTATGGTAAATACCGTCAAATCTATGGTACGAGAAGGCGGACCCCTGCATTAAGCAGACAGACAGAAAGTTAGTCAATCACATCTTAATAGCTAAGCCTTAATGGATGAAATTTGGCACACAGGTAGATGATGACCTGGGTTAGGATATAGGCTACTTTTTATCTCGGAAAAGACTGCTAATGCGGGCGGTGTCGCGAGCAAAAACTAGTGAATAAATAAGTATTCACCTTTTTAAACATACTTTTATCCACGGGTCAGTCACAGTAATTTGTTTTCGTAATATAATTATTGAGTCTGATATTTGATACTAAACTAGGTAGGTATAAGTTTCCAAGTTTCGTCGCTTTGTATCGTTTTAGAGCATCTGGAGCTCTGGGCCAGATTGTAGTTCGCTACACCCGCATATTAGTTTTTGTCACCTTTAAAGTGGGCATCGCTGGAGAAGTTGCACATACATGACAAAACGGCTTAGTCTTCGAAAATGATGTCATTCGTAACCAACTTCAGGCCGGTTAAGTTATATTGTTCGTATTGTATTTGTGTTTATGTATGTGAATACCTCGTTGTTGCTAAGGCACTTGAGAAGGAAGCGTCCCTCACGATCGTCCGCATGCCAGTTGAGCTGCACGAGGAGCGGCTTCTCGTGCGGCTCGAGGCGGCGCTCGTCGTCCGGCCCGTGCGTCTCCCACAGCGAGTACGAGCCCAGCGACAGCATACGCATGTCCGGACGGAACTTCTCGATCAGAGTTTCTGCACATTCAGAAAAACTACCATTATTTAAATCATTTCATTATTTAATAAATAAATAAAAAATATAATTATTATATTAAAGAGAAATATCGTAGGCGAAATTTGTGTTTTAGCACGTCTACCTATCCATTAAAGATAAAAAAGTTATTTTTATGTACGTACATATTTGTATGTATTTTGTGTATGTCGATTTCGCTTTGTTTTTGCGAAGTTTATCAAAGCGTAATAAAAAGTATTCTAACTTTACAATCCCTCTGTACTTACATACATATGCCTCCCAAAAATTGTACTACTAGATACATAAAATAAATGAAGTAGGTACCTAACCATATAATATATTTGGAGCATGCATAGGTAGTATTATCAAATCTCATATCAATTAAGCGGCATACATTCCTAAATATAGGTTAACGATGTTTACATGTCGTCATATCTGGTTATCGGTGGCACATATTATCCGGTTCACCGCTAGTTAATTGCCGGCACTAGTCCGCGGAAGTATCTACATACCGGGCGGGAATGTCTGCATTTAGGCATACGACTAAAACGTGCCCCAGCGAGTAAGTAGATCTCGGTCCGAAGGTTCAGTGGCAAAAGATGTATAGTACGAGAGTATTATATATCTAATTTTATTTGTGATTTTACTAGAAAAAAGTGCACAACAAGTGGTAAGGTAATCGTACACTGTATCATACTCATCGCCTCTCGTCGAGTATGTGGCCGCGCGGTCAAAAAGTAGTCGAATGGAGTGAATGGAGGACCGAAGGCAGAACAAGTTGGCAAATGAGTCGAGCTGAGAACAGCCGAATGGCGGGATCCGCGCACAATTGTGCATGTTTGAATCCGCCATGATGAACAGTTTGAACGCAAACGGTTCGAATATTTGAAAATAATAATACCTAAATATGAAGATCCAATCCAATACCAAAAATACCGGGGATTCCCGGGAGCTATCTCTAATTATTTTCCAGTTTGAAGAACATAGAAGCCAGAGAAATAACTGGGGATTTTAAGACTTAACATATTATATCTCGGGATCTACAATGCATTATTTCATAATTCGAAGTTGTAATTGGTGTTTGTTTATGGATAGGCATGACGCTTACAGGCCAGGCGAGCAACCTGCTCGTCTCGTCATTAACGTTAATATTGTTTTAAAAGATATAATACGATTAAGGCCCACTTGCGCGACGACCTTAAATCGTGTATAAACTAGTTTAAAAAACATCAAATCTTATGAAAATTATGTAAAAAAAAAAAGTGGTAGATTCTCGATTTAGGATCGTCGTACAAGTCGGCCTAAGAGTATATAAGATGATTTCGCGCGCTAACCTATGACATCGCTAACTGTGGCGTCGGAAGCGACACGGATACACTTCGTAGCTATCTTCTGACCCAAATCTTGGAAGTAGAACCGCATCACACCGTGGAATTCCAAATTCTGCAAAAAAAATACATATTTTTATTTAATTAGCCCAATCTTCTCTATGACACGAAACAATATATTATACATAGATACACGGTTTAAAATTAACAAATCACCAAAAATAAGTAAAGTTATGAGTCTTTGTTACTGATCACATCTTAAGAGATTTGAAGAAAAGAAGCACTAATTCTATCTCAAAAAAGCAATGCAAAAAAGGATGTTAATTGGTCAAAGAGAGATTAGTAGGTAACAACTATACTAGTTCTTATTTTCCTGACATTTTCGCATTTCTGAGTTCCGACACCAATTGTTCATTGACGTGGTCAATTTCCGAGCTTTGGCCAGAACAGAGGGGCTAGCACGGAAAACTATCGAAATCGTAACGTAAAGGTATCGAGGGCTCGATAGATAATTCCTTAAATATCATTGGTCTATATTCCATATATATTACATTCTTTTACGTACGATAGAGGCGCTGTACTAAAATCTCATAGAAATTGTTGTCGATGACAGCTCGAATTACTTTTCGCAAGTTTCCGTACTAGCCCCTCTGTATTCAGTCCCATATTCGCGGAGAGTTTTATTTCAAGGACTTATATTCAGAGCTGTAATGTATTGACAGTAAAACGTTTCATTATTACATTGTGTTTTGCATTTGATTACGTATTTTTCATTAATTTTATATTATTTACAGAGGTAAAAAATGAGAATTACTTATAGATAAATGCTAAATTAAAACTTATATTCCTAATCTAAATAATATCTTTATATTTTTTATATAAATTACAAAATAGTTCCTCTTTCTCAGCTTGTATGAACATAACGCATAAGAGGGCCCAGATAGACTACTTATCTAATATTATTTGATTATCTGACGTACTTATCTGGAAAATAGGGACGACTTTAAGAAGTAGATAGGCAATCTGTATTGTTATACATCTGTATGTTTGACGATAGCTATCTATCTTGAAATTTAAGATAAATATTGGGAACGGCCATTAAAAAAAAACTAAAACTAGTATAAACTCTTGTCAGTATATTATTTCAGTCCGTCTGAGTAAATACTGAAAGAACGTGTCAAAGTCAAAAATAACGCCGGTTTATTTTCGTCGTATCCTGGCGAGTTATTTGCAAATAGAAAGCGGTTATGCGATACAAATGGCAATAAATAATACCTACTTGTACCCGCTTTTGTGGTACTTAGCATGACAAACTATGGGATTTAGTAATGTGTTTGTATTTTCTATGTTTAGATGAAAAATTATTCATAAATTAAATCTGTTTATATATACAAAGGTTATTTTTTTTAATAATAATATTAATAAATCACCAAACAGTCACACACATAGTCCTGAACTCACACTAGGTTAACCTGTATCGTGGGTATTAGGAACTACGAGGGACTTGCCGTCCCACAACACCCAGGCCCAAAACAAAAATTTGTGGATCACACAAACATTTGTCTCGGTGCGGGAATCGAACCCACGGCCTCTCGCTTCACAGCCGGCTACTCGCCTGCTGCGCCACGCCACATAGCTTTTTGTAGGAAGTATTTTTGTTTGCGTTAATATCCACAAACTTAAAGATCCTCCACATGATAATAATGTTAGCAGAGTCCAAGTGTGTATTTAAATCAGCATCAAGTAGTAAGCATGCGGGAACAATTGCATAGTACGACGAACGCTGAAAGCGTGAAGAGCCGACATGTAGATTCTAAACAGACGACCTAATAGCTCACTCGTTCCCATTGTACGACAAATAAGGTACGCACTACAATATAAAAGGCAATAACAAATAACCGGAAGCAAATTTATCTCGCTGGTCCTTTCGATGATAACGCATATTGTCAACGTTTTATTATCAATGCAAATATTTATCGAAGGAACGTGCTCGCGTGACTCACGATACAAAATGTCGCGCATTTATACATTTTTTGTCTTCCCCTTGCGTCTACGATGATACTATAGACCTTTTCCATTGTTTTAATACCCATTATAACGGTTAATGTGCGATACAATTAACATTTATGTATTTTTTGTTTTGTATAAGCTTATAGCGTTTTATTAATTTTATTATGTAAACCACAATACTACTACTAACAAATTGAGTCTGTAGTTACTTGAATAAAGATATTATTATTATTATTACTACTACTATTTCTGCCCGCTTAAGCTTAAGCTCATGAGATATCTCGCGCGCGCCAGACTAGTTTCTCGTTTGCACGGTAACGTGCACCCCACAGTATATAGAGATTATACTAGAGATAAAGATAGCACGAGAAAACTAGTCGTCAAAGTATTCTCGAGGTTTATGTCAAGCATTCTGAAGTAAAATTAAATGAGTGCTTTCTTATTTCTTTGTATTGTATGTTAATACTCAGATTTATAGATAGATAATCGCTGATATTGCTATTATGGTACGTAATTAAAATATTTTAAAGTATTTAAATACCCTATATTCCAAGAAAATTTCAAAGGTATTGTAGATAGATGTACCGAGTTAACTGTGAAATGGCAGAAAATGGAACTACACACAGTCTTTCCAACTTAGTGAAATTATCCTTAGATTTGGTGGGTAGGCTCCACCGCGCCGCTAGTGTGTAAATATTGCTATCTTGTGGCTAGTGAATGTTTTAATGGTTTAGTGAACTACTCAGTTAGTGAAAAGTAATGTCTTCATCCACTAAACAAACAAATTAACATGTCTAGGTTTCCGGATCAAGGCTATACAATTTCACTATTCATAGATATTCAGACGATTTTTTTTAGAAATAATGATGCTATCAGCTCACTTTTATAATTCCTCGAATGTGGCTAAATATAAACGAATTACCTAATGTGAAATATGTGTGTCGATAACACTTGAAATATCCCTCGTAATTAATGATTATTCGTAAAATGGCAATACTGGAGCGGCGCTCTTCAATTCACATTGTACATTATGTCAATTTGTTGGAGAATTACGTGATACAATTTTAATGAATAAGGCATAATAAACTAACATTTGCCGGCGGCACCGCCTACGTGAAATTATCGGATGGATAGGAAGGTTTCAATGCTATTTTGAATTAACAATACTAGTCTAGTGGTTTGAAGGACATTGAAGCCAGTAAACTGACTGGGCATTATGAGACTTAACACCTTGAGTCCCAGGCTGACGAGCGCAGTTCAGTGCCATGGTAGTTTTATAATTCGAAGGTGTTGCGTCTGTTTATGGGCAGTCGAGACGCTTACTATCAGGCGAGCGATCTGCTCGTCTCGTCATCTAAAGCATATACAATAAAGATACAAACTTTGAGACTCTAATTTAACCCTTTAGGTATTTTCGTAAAATCTATCAACGGCATAAAAATAGACATAAGCTTCCACAGTAAATACCGTTGTTTACCCGTAGAAGTAAGCAGGGAACCGAGTTTGTTGTAGCTACATAGAATTTATAGCTCTGTCTAGACCTGTGTGGGAAAAGACCGTGATGGTATAGAAATAATAAACAATGAGCACGCTTTATATAAACTCATCTCATAATAGAGCATTGTTACATCGAATCTCATGTTATTTGTTCACACTATGCTGTATTAATTTAAATTCGTCTAACATGAATTTCTGATTAATGAATAGCATTTAGTCGCTCGCCACTGTGCCGGTAACATCGTGATGATTCTTTTCATTTAAGTTTAATAGCATAAGTACCGATAACTCAATTATTTAGATATAGTGAGTAGTAGAGCCACGCTGTAGACACTTGTCTACACCATGTATGGGCCGGCTCGTCCGGGTCATTACCACTGTCTCACAGAAAACCGGCGTAAAGTAGCAGCTTGCTGCTGCGTTTCGTACGGTGAGTGAGATATCCGGAGGCCCAAACCCCCTCCCCTTCCCAATCACTTATATATCCCTTTCCTTTGAGGTCGGCAACGCACCCATGATTCTTTTGGTATTGTGAGCGTACATGGGCGGTGGAGATCACTTACCATCAGGTGACCCACTTGCTCGTTTGCCGGCCTATAACATAAAAAAAAGCATTTAATAGGTCACTATTTTATTAAATTTCAGAAGTATTTTTTCTCTATGCTCTATACCCACTATAATTGTAATGTATAATAATAATTTGTTTGTAGCTTCGAAACAGTGTGTAAGCTTCAAGAACATAAAACCAATTAAATTACTGGGCATTATGAGGCTTAACGTTTTATATTATTATCTCGGCATAACAATAGCAGTGCATTGCTATATTATGGTAGGACTTTGTAATTCAAAGTTATGCTACTGTTCGCATTGAATTCGGCCTATTCGCTTGATAGCTATGATGTCACATACAGAAAAGGTTTCAAACTTATAACATCCCTCTTGTTGCGTTAAGGGATTAGTAAAATTAAAAATATAATTTATTGTTGTTTCAACATTGGTTACTATTACTAAAATACGTAAAAGTGTGTTGATTATCTGAACCAATCCACGAAAGATTTACTTTATAGAGTGTTTTGGCTTATGGTCAATGTTTGTGTGATCCAAAAATATTTGTTTCGAGTCTGGGTGTTTTCTCCCCAGAGGGATTGACGTCAGACAGGCGGCCGGTCATAATAACTACTAACCAAATCTTTCTGTAACATGTGATAAAAAGCATGTTGCGCCGACCCCACTGCTTGTGGGATAAGGCCAGATGGAAAGAAAGAATAGTTATTTTAACTTTATCAGTTAAAAAGGTTGAAAAAGTATTATGTACGTAGTGTATTTTTAGTCGAACTCAAATATTTTTTTGTTTAGGACCCGTTTAAATCAACAAGTCACTTCACTAACAAAGCTAGTTAACATATCTTGGGCACTCTCAAGATGAAATCACTGCGCCACTAAATTAAAAAGGTATAAAGTATTATAGTATATTTATTTACAAAAGAGACTCGGCCTCGCGAGCTGCAGGTTGCCGACCCCTGGCCTAAATGAATAGACCGATATGTATGAGGTTTATTTGTTTGAAAGTTAATTTAATCGAAATGTTTCTTAGCAATGTTTAAAAAAATTCTGTTGAGCCGTTTAAACGTTACAGATGTTTTTCTGATTGACGTCTGGGGTTTTTAACGTGTAGGTTTTATAATAATCACAACCCAATGAGAATGAGCACATAGAACCTAACTTTGTTAATATAATAAGACAAATTTAATGTTTGTAAAAATATAGTGTGTACGTACTTCGTTGGGCTCGCTGAGTGCAAACAGGTCGAGTCGATTGGCGTTCCACTGTTGTATCATGTTCCGGAGTGCCTCGCGCTCCAGCATACGTTTGTCCGCCGCGTCCATCTTGTCACCGCATCAACTCACACTGGAAAGTTTATTAACGGACATGTGAAAACTGATTACTCTCACATCGGCATATTAATGTTGTACACTTGTTATCACCTTAGTAGGGATATTTGCTGGTTTAATCATAGAATGTACAATGTCACCTTTTTACTGAAAAGCTTCTATTGGTTTGGGTATAGTAAGCAAGTGCCAACATTAATTATTTTAAGCTTCTACAACCACTAATTAACAAGGCTTAAAACAAAACTTTAATACCGACTTCAAAAAATACAACTAAAAATGAATTTCCAGTTTAAATCTTTGAAATTGGTGGTTTGAAGTTTTGGTTAAACTTATATAATTTTTATTTTTAGTGACAGATACATCTATGGCATGTAACAATAACACAATCGCGACGAGGGTGCTATTCCCCGTTGAAAAGTTTATTCTTTTTACTCCGTCATCAGATGTTAATTAAATGTATCATAGACCACATTCACAGCTAAACTCTATCGAACAAATATTTTATTCAACAAAATCGGCAGAAAAATGTATGTACTTGCATCGGAAGTCGGTAAAATGTATATTGTGTTTTATAAGTATATATTATAAGATCATAATAGGTATAAATAAAATGATAATAATATGGTACATATTAATAACAGCCCTGTATTAAATACGTCCCACTGCTAGACATGGGCTTCCTGAAAGAATGAAGGGGGTTACGCCTTAGTCCACCACGCAGCGCCAACCTAATGCGGGTTAGCGGACTTCACACATCTTCGAAGTTCTTATGGAGAACTTCTCAGGTTGGCGGACTTCACACATCTTCGAAGTTCTTACGGAGAATTTCTCAGGTATTCAGGTTTTCTAACGATGTTTCCTTCACCGTAAAGCGGGCGATAATTCATAACGAATGCACAAGTATTTTAATTTAGAAAAACCATAGGTGCATGCATGCTCTTGGGGCTGGTTTCGTACGCGCGATTTTCGTCTCGGCTATTGCTGCTTGGATTGGTAATAATTAAGCATTGTCTTAGTATGGTTTTGTTGATCCTGCAGTCAAACTATTTGTACAGTTTTGTGGGACATTGTAGTAGCTCATAAGTTTTTCTTTTTCTTGTATTTTAATAATTAAATAAATAATTAAAAAAAAATAAAAAAAGCAATGTGCCACGGTGCAGAACTATCGTCGTGTCGCGAGGCGCTAGAGACGCTATCTAGAACACGTTTACTTACCCAACTGCGTTCCACAATAATAAGCGAACTAATTCTCTAAGGCACATTACAGGCTTTAATTAATACATTGACTTAATGTGTCACATAAGTCCTTGCTTGTATCCCCCGAGGAAGTACTAGTTGCAGAAGTGCAACTAGTACTTACAACCACGGTTCGCCGAGCTTATATCCGTTCCATTAAGTGTTAAAGCCTATCGTCATATCAGAAACAAATTCTAGTCCCGGGAACGTCATGTATGAAAAATCAAACACAAATAGGTGCCTGACCAGGGATTTGAACTCAACGCCTTCACTGGTTTCTTAGTATAAGCACGCCGAACTGACCCTAGACTAGTGAGGCGATAAATTGACTTAATTAATGAATAACAATACATAATATCAATGAGGTTGTCGTTAATTGTAATTTTATCATTAATTGCCCGGTTATTTATCCCTAACCGCAACTAATTAATTAAGAACGAATAATATTGTAAACAATTTCTGTATCAAAAAAAGGGAAATAAATAAATAAATTATTTATATATATTGTGATAAATGAGTTAAAGAGTTCGAAGCGATAACTATTTTTTATTATATTTGACACCTCCGTGGCGCAGCGGGCGAGTAGCCGGCTGCGAAGCGAGAAGCCGTGGGTTCGATTCCCACACGGAGGCAAGAAATGTTTGTGTGATGCATAAATATTGGTATCGGGTCTGGGTGTTGTAGGACCGCAAGTCCCTCGTAGTTCCTGATACCCACGACACAGGTTTACCTAGTATGGGGTCAGGACTATGTGTGTGATTGTTGGGTGTATTTATTATTATTGATATTTATCGCGATTATTATCTTGATAAAGTCAAAATATAGATTTTGAGTTCGGAATCATCAGATCTCAATTCTTTTCATCAATCTCGATCCTGTTAATGCTCTTAAGGAGGCTGAGCATGATGTTCCATTCCTTAATATATTTGATTGTAATTTGCTTTATTGAATTATACTTGTTTTTATTATATTACACAAGTTTTGTTTTTAAGTTGTAATACCGTTATTTTATCCAAATCAATAATTAGTAGATAACTCTACGTTTTAAATATAGTTTTTTTATCACTAAGCAGCTTGCTTCTCATAAACAAGGATTGATTGATATACTTGCTTTATAATTGTCATGATTGAGCCGTATTAATTGTTTTAATAATTTCAAACCGAACCGTCATTACTAATATTTTTGCCATAATATACAATGTTACCCATCTTATCTACTTACGGCCTGCGCACAAGGAATTTCTAGCATTCTGGCACCCTTATTCATAAACATTTAACAGCATAATTACAGAAAAAATATATTATTAATTACAGTCACTAATTTATATACAGTGCTAGGTACTACTAAGATTTACTTTATAGTAGCCTAGAGCCTATTGAAGTATAATGTGTTTGTTAAACTTTAGTTGATGTATGCAAATAATTTATTTGATGTGTGTAATATAAAATGCCCCGCCCCGCCATTTTACTTTGAATCTTACTGCATACAAAATTGAGTGTTTCGAGAACCAAATAGAGTGCCTCTTTTCAGATTAGACGAGTTATACGATAACCTTAGTACAAACGTTGATAAAACCGCACCTAAAAATTATTACACCTTGCACGAGTATCCAGATAAAACTACGATTTATAAAAAATAATTATGTATTTTTAAATAATAATTAAGAGTACGTCATTTATTCTATATCAGTGATGTAGTAGACAGTGTACCTACACTAGTTCCGGATGATCCTAAGGGTAAGTCTAAGATGGGAGAATGGTCTTAATATGGTGCCTCTTGTCACCATAATATTGTTGTTTGGTTTGAGGAAAGTCTGAACTCTGAAGACTGACTTGCGGAGGCGCCATTATGTGTGTACGTTCAATCTTAAATAACAAATGTATCTAAAGTATCTTAAAAATGATGTACTAATATAACTAAGTATATATTTCAATAAGTAATAAGTATATAATAAGTCGCGAACGGTTTTAGCCTTCACCAAAAATATAGATACCTACATTATATTATATGTACAGTAACAATATACTCTATTGTAATATTTATTAAATAATATTTTCGTCTGGGTTAAAAGCGATAATATTATAGTAAACTAGCTGTTGCCCGCGGCTCCGCCCGCGTCAATGCCTATTTCCAGGATTAAAGTAGCCTAGTGGGCGCATCAAGCGAGTCCCGGTGAGAAACACGCTTTACAAAAATAACTGACTAAAATGACTATTAAAAAATAGGGGTTGATGGTAGAAGGGTGAAAATTTAGGGTTGTATGTATTTTTTAATGCTGTACCATAAAAAAATAAAACAAAAAAAATTGTCTAAAAAAATAAAAAAAATAATTTAGGGGTGGACCACCCAAAAATAGATGTTGGCTGATTCTCAGACCTACCCGATATGTACACAAAATTTCATACAAATCGGTCCAGCCGTTTCGGAGGAGTATGGGAACGAACATTGTGACACGAGAATTTTATATATAAGATAAGCCATAGTATCGTTAAAACACCGGCCAAGTGCGAGTCGGGCTCGCGACCCGTGGGTTTGTATTTTATTATTTGTTAGGATACCATACTATTACTTAACACATAATTATCTGTAAAAATATTAGCTTCGTATTATGGTTCAAACGATGGAGCTCAGATAATAATAATACGACATACAGACAGATAGACGGCGCGCGCGGCTTCTTACTTCTTCCTACCCTTTGGGTAAGAAACCCTTATAAATGATTTTGAATTTAGAACTTCTAGTACACATTTCTCTATAATAAATAAATAATAATAAATACACCCAACAGTCACACACATAGTCCCGACCCCACACTAGGTTAACCTGTATCGTGGGTATCGGGAACTACGAGGGACTTGCGGTCCCACAACACCCAGACCCGAAACAAATATTTGTGGATTAGACAAACATTTGTCTCGGTGTGGGAATCGAACATACGGCCTCACGCTTCGCAGCCGGCTACTCGCCCACTGCGCCACGGAGGCTGTCTATCCAATGTAATATGCGGTTTAAGGAGGTTCTTTTTATTAGCTTGAGTGACGAAACGAGCAAGCTCGCTCGCTAAAGTGAGCGCCACGCCTGCCCATAAACAGAAGCAACACCACACAGAACCTTGAATTGCAAAACAATGCATGGCATTGGACTGCGCTCGTCACCCCGAGACATAGATGTTGTCTCATAATGCCCAGTAATTTCACTGGCTTCAATGTACTTCAAATCGGAACACAACAGTGCTTACACACTGCGGCAGGCTAACACTTACCACCAGGACGCTTACGAGCTGCTCGTATCGTCACAATATCAGGATGCATACTTAGCTTGATCACTTCGCCGTTCTTTATTATGGAAGTATAGATAGATATATTTCCAAACATAGAAACTACGAAAAGTTGTCCATATACAAAGAGTGTACATTGACCGTGGTAATAACGTTATTCCGATCGCTTGTCATTCTTTTCAGCCGTTTTGATTGATGTGACATTAATGCACCGGTTTACGAACACTTTTTACGCCAGAGCAGGCAAACTAGCAAGTCGGTCACATAATGGTAGGTGGTTTTTCAGTTTCCACCACCCAGGAATGTCCACAATAACAGAAGAATCATGGACGCTTTAAAGGAAAGGGATAATTATGAAGGGATTGGGAAGGGGAGGAGAAATCTTGGGCCTCTGGACATCTCACTCGTTGTATGAAATACAACAGCAATCTGCTATTTCATCGCTATCAGTGAGACAGTGGTACCATGTAACATCATTATTTATTACACATGCCCATTTATTACCTATTATTTATTTCTGGCTTACTCATTAATTTACGTTGTAAGTACATTATCACTAACCTTTGCTAACGGCTCCGCTGCATAAAAGTATGTATGTTTTTCTTAGTATTGTTTAAAGAAAAGCAGCGTTCTACATAAAATAGATCGTGCGATATCCAGAATGTCGGAAGCAATGTGTTTAATATCAATAAACTATTAATTTCTATAGCTTGAAAAAATACTATTTAGTTAATCATTTCGCGGTAAACAACTATCTAGATCAGGTCACGTGATCTTAGTTGACGTATTATTCTGGATTAAGACGATTTTATAGGAATACTATTTTTAATATAATACTTATAATAATTTTATTTTTTTGCGCACGCCATAATAAAACCAGAGTTTTGGACTAATTCAGTCAATATATTTGCTAATATGTTTTACTAACGTGTTTATACAGAAAATTATATATGTTAAAGTATACAGATGGTCAGTAAGCATAGAGACATTGGTCTCTATTGCTCACTTACATGACGATCCTAAATCGAGTTTAAACCAGTTTAAGAGACATCACATCGTATTAAAATTTTACATAATGAAGTAAATAAGTTTAGTGGTAAATCTCGATTTAGAACGTCGTGCAAGTCGGCCAAGTATATTGTCTTACTTTTTACATTGATATATGAACGAATTCCAATGAGACGTGTAAAAAGTTGTAAAGTGGGCGGTTTCTGGCGTGCCGCGTGGCCGTGGATGGAGCGAGGTGCGCACGGGTCGCGGGCGCATCACCATTCACCTACATACAACGCAGTAGGTATTTATAACGTAAACATATGGCCCGTCGCGGATGGCCGGCCATCAAACACCCCACCACAAATCGACGATAGCAATCAAATCACTACAAAAAGGTAAGATATACTTTCGAAATCGGAATTTCATAAAAGCATTAATAGATTCGTCCCCATTTTTTATATCAGAAGACAAAGAAAGCGAACAAGTGGGACCCGGGGTCTCGTGACTGATACCCGTTCCCGGGACATCCCGGAAAATTTGATGTATCTCGCCCATTCCACTCTGTGTCCGAAATACCGGGAAGTCGAGTACAGAATCGTAAATAGACTACGTAATATTAAATATTGCTACCGCCCACCAAGTATCATAAGTCATAACCAAGAAATCCAAGCAGAGTTGGAAAAATAGTATATAATGAAAGAGAAAAATAAGGAACAGTTACGAATAAGTGCGGTTTACGGTTTATTTAAAATAATATAAATCTATAAGTAATTGATTATTTCAATTCGTAAGTTTCTTACGACGCCATGGTGCACTGCGCCGTTAGTAGATTACACATGTTTACAGATTCATGGTTGTTGAATTACCTGTTTTTTTTTTATCCATACCTACTTTTATCAACTTGTTGCCAAAACTTTTTTATAAAAAAAAAATGTTCTTGTGAACGTGATATTTTTTTCCCAGAGACCTGAAATTCGGAAACGCTAGGACAATAAAATACTAGATCCCAACCTTTTCAAAAAGTAATAGTGTTAAATGATGAAATTATGTTTTCGGCATTTGTCAATCTTTTAGGCTAGATAAGACCTTTGAGTAGAGCGGCCCTGTCACCTCGGTTGTAACGTCAAAGCCGCCTCGTCACTGTAGTATAGACTCTGTCGCGAGTCTGACTTCCGAGCAGCGCGACTTGCGTCCGTGACGCAGCGTTTGCGACATTTAATATGTATTGCAACCAATCTTTTTATTTAACATGGCGTGGCCCGTAGCTCCACTTGCGTGATTAGACTTATTGCTTTATCTCCGGCTTCCGTCATCCTTTGAGAGCAACGACTCAAATTAGGTTAGTATTATTTTCTTAGTTTTTTAATAGGTGTTAAAAAGTTTTCATTATATTTATCACTTTTAGTCAAAAAACCATCAAATCGGTGCATAATTGTCGAAGTTTTATTTTTTCATCTCCCACTTCTTTAGGGATAGATTTTTTTAATGAAATTTAAATACAAAGCGCTCGTGGTTATGTATTTTATAACGACCCTAAACCTAAGTAATACCCAGTATAAAGAAGGCTAACCAACTGACCCACAGGCCGCATCTACTTCTGGCCGGCTAGAACTAGATGTAACCGCACTTGGGCTTTGAGCCGTAAAATATATACCTGATTATATTCCATTCCATCATCATCCATAAGCAATGCAAGACAGAGTTACAATCGGGAAACTACATGTTTGAGCTCGATACTTCAAAGAAACCGTTTGATAGGGCTTCGTCAAAGAACGCAGAAATGTGCAGCAATGCGCCATTATTACAAAATAATACCAATGTCAAGATAATTAATTATATTCTCTCCATACCACCAGCTCAGGAAACAATATTTTGCTATAACTCATGAACATCCACTTCTTCCATAATAGCCAATCTTACGCCCAGAATATTGAAACTCTAGCATTTAAGATCGTGTTAAACATGTTAGGACCCTCTTATCTGTAAAAAAAATATGAAAATAAGTATCAGTTAGAGTAAGACAACCGGCCATTGTGTAGTGTTTTTAGTCATCATCATCAGTTTCAGAAATCAGGCGTTATAGAAACTAATCGTGTGTGATCTCGAACAATAAAATCTCAACGAATAGACGGATTTTTTTAGCCGAATTCGTATTTATAAGTTATAGTTTTATTCTTTTAGTTTTATAAACCATAGAATTAGAAATAGATATGATATATATCGTATAGTTGCTTAAGATAAAATAGAGAGCTATTAATTTCATTATCACTGCCATTTTGAGAATCGATAAGCATAAAACATGCAAATATGAGAACTGTTGCCACATTTTATTTCGATTCAACAATAAATGCGGTGAAGACCCCAGACAGATCTCACAAATCTATTTTAGACGAGCATCGGTAGCCCTGAGATCATCAGTTAATAACGTAATAATTCATTCTAACACAATGCTGTAGAGATTATTGTGAATATAGCGCATTCGCATTAAGATTCCTTAATTTTGGACTTGTTTTCTTATTTAATTTCACTTTTCATCTAAATTTGGTTCAATAGTGTAAGTTGTCAAAAACCAAAACAGGCGTCAGCGTTGTTATGACTGGGTTCGCTTCCGCTATTCGGTGCGGTGCGGTGCGGCGCGGCGCTGCGCTGCGGGCTGACGCTTATGAGCTGCTACACTTGGGCATGAAACGAGGAACCGCGAACCGTTTAAAAAACAGATCGTTGACTCGTAAAAATAAACACACATCGGTACTCGTGGGCAAGAAATCTTTACAGTAATTCATTGCGTACTTGTTTGATTTTCAGACTTGAACCGCAAAGAATTGTAAACATTTGGGACGATCGATTACAGCGAGGTAGCCAATTACTTAATAACTTACAGCTATACTCGCAAGTCACAAAACGTAAATATTCATTGTGCAATATGTGATTGTGCCTCGGTGTATCTAGTAAAATACTAGCAGTTACCCGCGGCTTCGCCCGCAAAAATGTACTTTTCTGGGATAAAAGTTGGTATGTCCTAAGCCATACCTGGCCATGGTCTACCTGTATGTTAAATTGTACATGAATATCTGTAGTTAGCAACAGCTAACTACGAATATACAATATCATGGACTGATAAGTCCTCTCATCGATAGACAGGAACGAAGAATAGGATTGACTGTCATTGGTAAGTTTATTGGAACGGTCAAACGGAAAATTTATACAATTTTCTATCACCGGTATAGAAAAACCTGAGACACAAATCAGAATATAGGGAACGGCAATTAGTGTTTTGAGCTTATCGACTGTATTAAGCAAAGTTCATAGGTGGAAGATCCGAGAATGAAGTCTTTAAAGAGCTTCTAGAAGATGGTATTTTGTCTTCAGCACACAGGCTTTTTCAGGTGTTAATTTGTATTTATTTTACAAGTTACGAACGTATATCCGTAGAATTACATTACAATTGTTCCAAGTTTATTAAAATCGAGTATCTTTCAAAATAATTAATAATGATGTGATCAATCTTATCGATCTTAATAAACGAGTGATTAACATTAACGTGAAATTTTAGGATATCTCTGTTTTGAAAGGAGCCGGTACATGAGTACCTACTTACTGTGACTTGTTCGGAGATACACTCGGCGAAATGTGGATGTACTGGTTACACCTCTGCCTACTCCTTCGGGGATTACAGGCATGAGTGCGTATGTATGTATGAAATGAAATGAAATGAAATAGTTTTATTCATCATGTAGGCAATTAAAATAGCGCTTATGACAAGTCAGTACAAAATAAAGAAACTTATGTAAGTACAGAAATCATATCAGCTAATATATACATAACATACATAGCATCGTCAAAATACACTGGGCAACTATAAAGTTTACTATTGTTTTATATTAGTCCAGGATTGTTAAGTATTATTATTATTGTTATTTTTTCTCTGTTTTAAAGGTCGATATGGACCATAGGCATTACCGAAACGGCACGTGGTTTAAAACTACCACCGGATCCAAAACGACCCAACCTGAGAAGACCCGGCGAAACAAACTCAGTGGGCTTACTTTACCACTGGATATTACGCGGCGCGACCCAGTCCTGAGAAGATCCAGCTAGTCAAACTCAGTGGGCTTGTTTTTGGTCCGATTTATCATACCAAAATAAATTAGGGAAATAAAAAGTCCTATTTTTATTTTAAGGTGATTGATACGGACCATGTGTACCTCTAAATTGTAGTTTTAAAACTGCCACCGGATCCAAACGCGACCCTGTCTGAGAAGACCCGGCGAAACAAACTCAGTGGGCTTGTTTTTGGTCCAATTTCTATAATCTCAACAATAATGACTTGTCAATTTAAAATTGCCAATTTTTATTTTACGTGATCGGTCGTCTTTTTTATTAGGTATTTAAATTTTATTGATACATTTATTTAATATATTGTTTTAGTGTAGGTATTTAATATTATTGTGCAATTTATGTATAACGTACTTACTTGAACATATCATATATTATTTACATTTATTAAATTAAATTAAATTATTCCCTACATTGTCTACAAGCTACAGGGCCCCAGGAGGTCACAGTATGCAAGGAGGAACCGAACGCCAAACATCTCTATCCTCTAGATATTGCTTAACATTATAATAGCCCCTAGTCATAAGCACACGTTTAATGTGTGCTTTGAACATTTTTTCGGGCATATCGATCACACTATTTGGGAGCTTGTTATAAAATTTAACGCTGTTACCCATAAATGACTTTTTAGTCTTAACTATTCTAAAAGCGGGTACTACGAGTTTATTTTTGTTTCTTGTATTAATATTATGAACGTCACTATTTTTACAAAATTTACAAAGATTTTTACGAACATACATAATATTTTGATAGATGTATTCAGACGGCACAGTCAGTATATTACTTTCCTTAAATACAGATCGTAAGGAATCGCGGCTACCCAGGTCATAAATAGCACGAACTGCTCTTTTTTGTAGTATAAATATAGTGTCTATATCAGCAGCTGATCCCCACAATAGAATGCCGTAGGACACAATACTGTGAAAGTATGCGAAATATACTAACCTAGCCGTTGAAACATCAGTCAAGCGTCTAATTTTCCGGACAGCAAAAGCTGCAGCACTAAGTTTACCAGATAATCTTTCTATTTGTGGATCCCATTGCAATTTACTGTCTAAAGTGATTCCTAAGAAAACTGATGAGGAGACTAGATCCAATGTTTCTCCGTTTAATTCTATGCGTGAATTTACTTTTGCAACATTTGGTAATGCAAATCGAATACATTTTGTCTTCCCTGCATTTAACAAAAGGTTATTTGCAGAGAACCAATTTAAGATTAAATTAAGAATATTGTTGGGTGTAACCAGATCTTCCTCCTTACGGTTTACTTTAAATATTAACGACGTGTCGTCAGCAAACAACACTATGTCTGTCATTTTTTCTACCATGTAAGGGAGATCATTTAAATAAACTAAGAATAGAAAAGGGCCCAGAATGGAACCCTGTGGAACCCCTATTTTGACTGAAGATCCTACTGAAGTGACACCGTCAATATATACCCTTTGTTCCCGACCTGATAAGTAGGATATTACAAGATCAAGTGATGTGCCACAAATTCCGTAATATTTGAGTTTAGCAATAAGGGTTTGGTGGTCGACACAGTCAAATGCCTTGGAGAGATCACAGAACACCCCTAGAGCATCCTGCGATCCCTCCCAGGCCTCCAACACAGATGTCATTAAAGCTGATCCAGCATCTTGAGTAGACCGATTTTTTGTAAACCCAAATTGATTCTTATGTAATATCCTATTTCTATCAAAATGCGCCAGCATTTGGTCCAGCATGATTTTTTCAAAAACCTTACTAAGAGCTGGTAATATAGATATAGGTCTATAATTTGAGGCGCTGTTTACACTGCCCTTCTTAAAAATTGGCACAATTTTGCTTATTTTCATTAAATCGGGAAAAATACCGTCACTCACACAAGAATTAAAAATATCTGCCAATATGGGAGCAATATTTACTATAATAGCTTCTATAGCTTTAACAGATAGCCCCCATAAATCTTCAGTACCTTTTATTTTAAGTTTCTTAAATGCTTTGATTATTTCACTATGAGATACCATGACAAAGTTAAAATTAGGCATATTTCGTTTAACATTTTCAATTAATAAAGATTTTGCTAAAGTCGCTGATGACTGCAACCATTTGGTTGTCTCTATAGGTATGTTAGAGAAGAAGTTCTCTAAATAATTGGCAACAGAGAGCTTATCTGAAACTAGTTCGTCATTTACATTTAAAGCTATCGAGTTGTCACATAATCTATTTTTACCAGTTTCAGTATTAATTATTTGCCAGGTAGTTTTTATTTTATTATTTGATTGTCTTAACTTTTCACTAATATGTGCGGCTTTAGCATGCCTACATACTTTTTTAAATATTTTAGAATAATTCTTAACGTAGTTAGAAAAATTGACATCAGGTGTATAGGACCTTCTGTCGTACAAGTCATATAAAACATCTCTACTACGCCGTATGCCTTTAGTAGCCCAAGCTGCAAAGCTAATTTTAGGGGTATATTTTAATATTTTTGGTTTACAAGTTTTATTAAATTCATTGCAAATGTTACTAAATAAGGCATTATACATATCATTAGGACTGGCAGAATCTGGGGTAAAAGAATACAAAAATGAATTTAAATTATTACTAAATTTCTGTAAATTGGTTTTTGACAGAGGCCTTAATGTAATGGGTTTATGTTTATTACATACATTTTTATTAAGTTTGACCATCTGACATTTATGATCTGACCGAACACCTGTTGTTACACACCTATCTTTTATATTAAAATTTGATAATATATTGTCAATGCATGTTGCCGACGCACATGTAATTCTAGTTGGCTCAGTAAACAAACAATTGAAATTAAATGAGCCAAATAATGATATAAATTTACATTTGTCTGGAGAATCAACCAGAGTATTAACATTAAAGTCACCGCACACTATAATTTTTTTATCATTTTTAAATTTCTTAAGAATATCCTCCATTATAGAAATAAAACTTAATAGATTAGATGAAGGAGGTCTATATACGCATAATATAATGTATAAGTCGGCTTCTGCACATGCGACCTCACATACTCGTTCAACAGAAAGGTGAGAGATGTCCTTTCTGTATGTGTGTATGTGAGATGTATGTATGTATGTATGTATGTATGTAACTTGTATGTAATTACACTAAAATATGACCACACCTTTCTGTAACACGTTGTATATAGATTGCTTTGCGCGTGGTACGTCACCGTACACCACATTATATTTACGCATTGTACATGCTACTCTATTATGAAAATATAACACGTATCACCTACCTTTTGCACGTATCCGATAGGCAGGTACTTACTTGGAACCAGATTAAGGTATTCACACAAACTGATTCTTACCCTTAAGTTTTCATATCATAGTAATTGTTTTAGAATCCACAAAGGAGGTTGTCAATAGCGTTGGAACTTCACGCTTGAACGCCGACCTTGCCCCTTCCTGCGACAAGTGCCGGTAAAATGGACAAATACATAGGCTAGACTATGGTGTAGTACAATAGATATCGAATTTAGAGGGTGAATTCTATTTTTAAATAATTATATTCGCAATAACGACCAATTAAATAATATTCCTATTTGGCTGGCAATGTAGTATTTGCAGACAGTGATTTTACAAATATTTACATGTTTACACAGGAACATTAAATAAAGACTACTATATAAAAATTATATTATGTGCTTAGTCTGTCATATGCGAGAGGCCGTCTGGGTTGGTACCACCGTTTTGTCTATTTCTGCTGCCAAGCCAGCAGTTTCGAAGCACTGTTTTCGGTTTGAAGGACATTGAAGTCAGTGAAATTGCTGGGTATTGAGACTTAACGTCTTTTGTCTCGGAGTGACGAGTACAGTCCAGCAGTAAGGCAGTAACGTACAGTGATTTGTACTTCAAGGTTCTGTGTAGTGTTGCTTCTATTTATGGACAGGCGTGGCGCTTACCATCAGGTTTCGTATTTCGTGTTAATAAAAAAAGAAGAGTTATATCGTATATCTTACTATTCAACTGTGTTTTATTCAACTTCTAATTACCAATAAAATATAAATTATTTTTTAAAGGAAAGATTTATAAATTAATTTGTAATCATATAAGGTCATGCAACATTCACCACCTTCAAGTACAATACGATAATAATAAATGTTTGTTTTTTATGAATTAGTACGAATATGCAATGATGGTACATGATGGTGTGGCCATCAAAATCAATCAAAACAGGAAAAAACTATATACTTAATCTTATGTTGTAACAAGTTCTAATTATATTTGATCACCATCATAGTTTCATATTTTCAAAATATCCGAAGATTGCCGAAACGCATAATTGTAATCAGAGTACTACTGTATGTATTTATCCACCTACAATAAATAATTAATCATTGAACACGTCTAAACAAAGCGTGGGAATGTGGAGTGTTAAAAATGAAAAGTGGATGCAAAAACTGTGGGCCGCGCGACCCCTGTGGCAAGTGCATACGGGCGGAACGAATGAAGTGGTCCTATATATCGCCGTATGGCAATAAAGGGTTTTGTTAAGTCTACTTGTGAACACTACATTTATACCAACTACTTCCCAATATTTATTAAGTGCTAACAAACAATGTTGTTATTGGTTACCACTTGATTTATATTGTAATCCTGGATTCCACATAATTATGTATAATATAAATTGCAAGGATTGCCAAGTTCGACTCTAAACGACACGTTGAGGGTTGTCGCGTTGCGCCGCATCGTGTCGCCAATAAAAGAGTTTATATCTAAACGAGTACCAAGTTTTGTAGCAGTTTAGAGTGTTTATTTTATTTTATTTATTTATTTATAAACATGGGACAACAAACAGTTACACAATTAGTCATAATTCGAAATATAAAATACAAAAATAATAAATGTGTACGTTATCCTCAGATTCTTATTTTAAAAACTATATGGAATGATAACTGAAAAGGTTGCGAATAGTTAGTTATTCAGTTTGCCAGTGCCTTTCTAATTGCTTTTTTAAATTGATAAGCATTATTAACAAAAGTATCCACATCTAAATTTTTTTATTATAAATGTTGCATAATCTATGAATGGGCGCACGAAGACCAGAGTTTGTACGGGATGACCCGATATCAAACAACTGACCTGCACGATCCCCCCCCCCCTTGCGCGAGCCCCCCTTCGATGTATGGTTCTTGGAACAATATAGCAAAGTTTATTTTGTAAATCTAAGCAGTCAAATTAGTGTTATTTGCGGTGAAATCGATGTACTTACCTACATACATAAAATAATGCAAAAACAACCGATTTGATGATCCTGTTTTAAGTCATTAAAAAAAGAAAATATATACGTCAAATTTTGTACCGCCTCAGCTTTTTTTCGTCTGTTAGAACTTACTCCTGTATGAAATCATAGCCTGTTAACTAAATTATATAATTATAATGTATATACGCGTATGTATTAATATATCATGATGTTTCAAATATTCAAATTCTTTGGATTACTTACTATATACACTTACATGCTTACTTTAGTTTATTAGCGTACACAACTAAATGAATGTTGAAATGTTTCCTGACAAGACAACACATTTAATACATCCGCGTACACAAATAACTCTAGTTGTGGGAATCTTAGAATTTGTGCTCGCATTAGTTTCACAATCTCGATTATCGTGGCAAAAGCTTCTAACTTGTCCTGCTGTGAACACTCCCATGTATGTGGATTATACATTATAAGCGACTGTACTGTTTATGATTTGTCACGCAACAAAACTACAATCGACACCGACGTACAATCACATATTCGCACCACACAAAGAGCCCTGACTCAAGAGCACTCGTCAGTGCTTATACCTTATCTCAAAATGACAAACATTCCGAAACCGGCTTTTGTGTTGACGGCATCGAAATAAGATGACAAGAAACGTAACTCAAGCAAAAAATCACCCCACCAAAACTCTGTGCAAGGGGGCGGGGCTATAAAAGTCTGTGCGACTCGTTCATTCAATTCATAAAAAAATATTCATGATCTCTAGTTAACACTTAATACCTACGTCTAATTTTTTGCGCGGTGCAGAACGTCGTACCTCGATTTAGAAATGTAATATTTAGACATTAACTTTTATGAAATAAAGTTGGTTTTGAACGTTCATTAATTTTTGTTGCGTGTATGATTGTTACCTTTGCATGTGTAAGTAAGTGGAGCCGTATTTTTGGCAGATTCCTAAGAGAGTTATCGTTCTAGTTAGCTTATTTCGACGGTTGGCGGTACCTTCTTGAACGGGAGATTTTAATAAATTGTCAATTATATTTGAGACATTTGTACTGTATGTTGTGTGTGCCTTATTTATCACTCAACTACTTAGTACTTGTTGCACTACGGGTCTTAACCATTCATGAGACCGCACGTTGTATCAATAATTGGAATGCGAAAGCAACGGCCTGAAGTATATGTATATTTAACATGACTCATTCACAAGGAACGCGAGTCTCGCGACCGAGCCACCTAAGCTCTACCCTAGCAACCTCTTTTCTTTAATAGGTAATACGCATAATTTGTATTTAATATTTCGAAGCTATCAGCGAATTTCATCATTTCAATATTTTTATTATTAACTTTTCGCGTGCCATGGATAACAGATGAGTAAAAAATATGTAATAATAATTATAATTATATTATATAGATCGATTGACGCGCCGGGCAATGCTTGTTGATGTCACTATTCCGCATGATGAGAACCTCGTAAAAGCCGAAAAAGATAAAATGTCCAAATATCTAGAGGTCACTAGGATGTGGGATGTTGACTCGACAATTATTGTCCCAATATTCGTTTCCGTCCATGGGTTGCTACCGAAGAGTCTCGACCAATATCTTCAGAGGCTCTCAATTGATGGTTGGGTCAGAAATCAGATGCAGAAGGCGGTATTATTAGACACGGCACGCATTGTGAGGAGGTTCCTCACACTGGGGCCCTTACCGCCGGTGGCTTGGGTCTTAGGCCTCGCCATTAGAGGGTGATACTTTTTATATTTTTAAATGTTTTATTTTTGAAAAGGTAAAACAACCTTTTAAAATAAAGAGTGCTGTACATTATAATTAAATGTCTCGTAATTCTTGGTAAAATCAAGTAAACTGTGGTTAAGTATCATTGAACAGTGAACACGTTTGGCATTAAGAATATGTGCACCTGCTCGAGGCACGTACTCTCAACTCTTATAAACTCGGTGTGGCTTAATTCTAGGATCAAATTACAAGCAACACATTGCTCGCATGTTATCGTATAACTGTGTTCTCACTGAAATGACAGCTCGCAAACTATATCAAATATTGTTTGTACTATTGGAAAGGAATATCACCTGAATCGATATTGAATAACCTGCGATTCGAGTAAGTTTATTGCGGAAGTGATAGTAGGGCAGTTGTGGACAGTACGTCAGAGAGAGGAAGGCACGCTAGCATGAAGCCGACCGGTCAGCCTCGGGTGCCACGTATCCCGGCAAGAGGTCTGACAGAGTGGAAAGTGTGACGCCACTCTTCATTGGCATTTTGCGCTCAAACAAATGACCGTGACCGGACAACGCGTTCACTCTCGACTAAAACGGGACCGCGCAGCACGCGATTACATCGTATTTCTTACTGGGCCAGACAAAAACTAGCGATTCACCGTCTGGTAGAATGGGGCGATATTGGGGTGCAATATACGTAGATATGGGTATATTAAGTATGAACGCGTAGTACGAACGATCGGAGCCTGGCACGGAATGTCCCATGTAGAATGTCTCCAAATCGCATCGTTCCTCTACCGTGAACCCGTCATGAAAATATCACATTGCCCTAATTGTACATTTTGTTCATATTTCGTACTTTTGTTTGTTCGTATATTTAAACAGTGTTGATGCAGAATTATTAAGCATGTACCTAGTTATATGCATAAATATTAATGTTCACTTACTCTGGCCAACAACGAAAAAGTTAAAACAAACTGAATAAAAAGATAATCTCGGACAATACTAGTAGGTATTGCAGCATCGATGTTCAGACAAAGCAAGATGCCGTTACAGTCTATTGTTTACTAAATCAGTTTTGCAAGTTGATTGTAAAACAAGCAATTTGAGAATGTTTTCAATGTTAACTTCCACATGATATCCGGAGAAACGTAATAATACCAACATTCAATAGAGAAATCTTAAAATAACACTTTTCAATGGAATTTGTGTCCATGTCGACAGCCTCCGTGACGCAGTTGGTGAGTAGCTGCGAAGGGTGAGGCCGTGGGTTCGATTCCCACACCGAGACCAATGTTTGTGTAATCCACAAATGTTTGTTTCTGGTCTGGGCGTTGTGGGACCACAAGTCCCTCGTTGTTCTTGATACCCTCGATACAGGTTAAACTAGTGTGGGGTCAGGGCTATGTGAGTGAATGACTGTTGGGTGTATTTATTTATTTAATTTACCTACAGAATAAGTTCTTCTATAAATTAATATTAATGTACATACATTAATTAATAGTGGAAGAGGATAGATACCACTAGTATTCAATTAGCGCAGATGTCATGCAAAAATGCAATTTAATCCAGTAAGTTCAAGGATTCAAATTGGAATATTATCAGAAATAATTGGCAGAATCTAACATAAACTAAAATAAAATAATAAGACGTCTAACTGTACTTAGGCTAACAACAACAATTTACACGTAAAGCTATGTATATGTATATAATATGTAAATATTTACATCATGACTACTAAGCTACGATATATTTCATTCATTCATACGCATTTGCACGTTCTCAAAGTTTCTCTAAACAAATATTTGGTGTTATGTAAGTCAGTTAGGATAGTGTATAAAGTGGTGAGCAAGTGTGTGCCTTTCGTGGCCGCGTGCGTCGTGCGCCAGGCGCGTTCCACTTGCAGTCTAATTCAATTATAACCGGCTCCGGTCACCGTCGGTGACAACAACTTCTGCTCCAATGCTGCCGCGTTCACTACTTTCGTACTCGTGTCATGTCACATCTTATGTATGCCAATTAATACTAACTTGATTTAGCCTGCAGCCCCGCTTGTTTGATTCGATTTATAAGGTAGTTTGTGCACTTCACGAAGACGAGCGCACTTCAAAATCTACAATCCACTCCGTTTCCGTGTTGTTCCTATAACTATGTATTAGAATATTACTGAGGACCCTACTAACTTTGTAGTGCATAGTAATATCACAAAATATAGAAGTAGAATTACACACGTATAATAATAGATACTAACTGCAAGAAATGCAGCTTAAAGAACGCACATCTTCTTTAATATCACAAACTATACCTTAGATGGCTATGTCCTAACTCCTACACAATAAATATGGTAGATATAGGATCCATTGCGCTGCCAGCGTACATTAGGCGAAGCCTGTCTCAATATAACACTAAAACCTCATCGAAATTGGTTTTGTGATTTTGAAGATGGTTTGATAAAACAGACTAAAAAAACAAAACATCTATAAATAATTTTGAGTCGGTGCTATTGCAATTTATTAGTCGGTTTTAGTTGAAAACATCGACTCAAATTATTATTATTATTTATTTTTATTTTAAGTTTTTAGATTTTCTACGTCGGTTTCATTTATGTTAAGTTTTTATGTCACTATTTTTAGTGAAATAATTACACAAAATCGGTGCATAAACGACGAAGTTTAAATCTTTCCTCCCCGATTTCATCTCCTAACGGATGGAATTCCTTCTTGAAATTTAAGTGGGACCAATTTTGAGATAATCTCTTTCAAATAAAAAAGAATCATCCATATCGGTACAAATTTGGCCAAGTTATGCGTGGCTATCCATATAAAAAATTAGTTTTACCAAAACTTATAAAAAATTCTACAAGGCCCGTATTCACAAACAACACTTAAGTAAGCTCTATGGCAAGTGTCCAATTCTGTGTACATGATTGGTCTGTTTTGATTTAGCGCCAAAAACTAACCAATGACTTTAGAGAAATCGTCACTAGGTATGCGTTCGGGCTCACTATGAGGTCTCATAGTAACGTTTATGAATACAGGTGTTAGTCTCTTTGGATTCGGTGCCGGTGTGACTGCCGGTCAAATGAAATTGCACCGATTCCAAAAAGACTTATGGAAATTGTTATTTTTGACTGTTGTGTTTTTTAAATTTTGTTAAAACTTATTTTTATATATTATTTTTAGCGTTCATTAGTGTTCACTGTTCAGTAGCATAAAATTAAGACTCCCGACGAAATAATTTGAAAGAATAAAAACTAACGGTCTATACGGTTCTTTATGAATTATCCCTCAACTCCTTGTTAATTAGGAGTTGTGCCTTCCAACATCAGCTCACCTGAATAACTCAAAGGAACATAAGTAGCGGTCTATACTATCCTATAATATTTAAAGAATTATCCACTAACTCCTAATAGTTAAGGAGTTATATTTTCCATCATCAGCTCAGCAACATGAGATGATGAGTACCAGATGCAAATAATTGAATAGTTTTAGAAAATGTATCAAACACATTATCCGTCCCTATAAAATTTGAGAGTTGCCCTCGATTTGTCTGGGTTCCCATCATCAGATCCTGACTTGGCGCCAATGGGATAACTTTTTTTGTTTAAATGGGTATAAGTATACCCATTCGTGGGTATACTTATACCCATATAAACAAAAAAACTAATTCTTAAATCGGTCCAGGCGTCTTCGAGTAATCGGGGAACATCTCTCTATATCTCTCTATTCTAAAAAAAACTAACTGGCGCCGCCGCTGTCGCCGCTGCCAAAGGCTTATCACGCTATCTCCTCCGAAACCGCTGGGGGTATGGGGTCGAGACCGATACCAATCGATGCAGAATAATGTGGGGAAGAAAGTAAGATATGTCTCATATTCGTCGGACTTTAAGTTTTTATTTTATTTTATGTTTTGTGGAAAAATATTGACTTTTTCATGTTCAGATTACGATAACTCGCCAAAAAAGGATCGTAGATATTTTTTTTACAATCTGAGACTACACACATTTCTCCTTCAAACAAGACCTCATTTGTTTAAAAATAATTTAATACAGACTGATATTTTCATTAAAATCTAAAAGCCACTTTTTAGAAAAAAATATGCCTTTCGAGATATATAAATTCGATGTTCTCAGACTCATTATGTTACAATGAAAATATTTATATCAACTGGAAGATGAAAGCTTTCTCATTCATATGAACCTCATTTCAAGTCTCTATCTTAAAATTTCGATTTTTAATTGAATTTTAAAGAACGATACTTCAACAAAAATCGGAATGAAGAATCGCGTCTTTTCTTGGTTTTTCTCCTCTTGGATTTTATACAACGATTGAGTCATTCATTCATCGCCCTTACTGTAAGACACATTTAATTAGAGATCTTGAATTCATAAAATCTTCTTCACAGTAAAACAATTTTTCACTATATTATTTTTTTAATTTCGTTTAAACGTTAAAAACGTCACGTTAATATTACATTGCAGTAACAAATAATTTTTTGAGAGTAAGCCTTATTAGGGGCCTTTTACGAGTAAAATATTCTCTATTAAGACTTTTTACGAGTAAGCCTTATTAGGGGTTGAAAGCCCCGTACGAAAAGCGAGCGTAGCGAGCCTAGTGGTGAAGCCCCTAATACATTAAAAAAAAGATTCCGACGAATTGAGAACGTTCCTCCTTTTTGAAGTCGGTTACAAATGCATTTTTCCGGTATTAATATAAAACATAATATGTGAACACCTTATATTATTATAAAACCGTAATATAAATAGAATATATAAAACACATGAGAACTTGACCACTAAGTATCAACTTCGCTGGTCACCTATTGTAGTAACTTGCCTTCCTACTTTAGGGCGAGCGTAACCCTCGTCATATTAAATGTAATTCGATACTAAAGCACATACAAAAATATGTGAAATATAAAAAAAACTGGTTTGTCTAAGTATTAAGTTAAAAATGACGAACGTTCTCGGTGAGAAAGAAGCGTGAAAGTTTTAGCCGAATGTAGAAAAGTGGCTGTTGCGTTTCTGACCGAAATAAAAATGATAGATAAGCGTATTACAATCACAAATCTATTCAATATAATTATTAAACAAGGTTCTATACACGTTTGCTCAAGCATGAAAGCCCTTCACTACTACATACAAACAAACATGTGTGTCGCATAGGATTGTCAAGGAGCTATCATCTGTCCCATAGATGTGTTAACAAGTTCCTAGTCCATAGAGAGAAAGAAGGTTGCGCCGCAAGCACTGCTCTACGTTAATACAGCGGCCCCTTGTGGTGAAACCACCGTGAGAAAGTAAAAAGACGCAATCACCGAGAGAAAAGCACACAGAAATGGAGCCGACCGGAGGCGCAGGCAGCACTTTAATCGAGTACTTAAAAATTCAGGACGTTGGCCACCGCTTTGACCCAGTGAAGGCATTTAGCATTGCTAGTACATCACCAATGTACATTCATAACATTAATTGAGACGTTTGTGTACGAAAGTAGATGATCAATTGTGTGAGCATTGCTGATTTAAAAAATGCTGTAAACATATTTCAACTCCTTGTCAAAATACAATAATAACAGTTAAAGCCGTAGACATAATTTAGAAAAAGATCGGAATTTTTTAAATGGCTGAACAGATTTTCATAAAAGATAGCTAAGAACCATCTCGATTTAATCTTTTAACCAGTATACAAATTTTAAAAAAACATTCGTTTAGGCATTTGGATACACAGACGGACAGACAAAGAGGTCAAACTTTTAACACACCTCTTTTTTGTCTGGAGTTAATAATGGAAAAAAAATAATTTTAACCGACGTAAAATAACGGAGGTTCTCAATTCGACGCGTTTTTTTTGTAAGTATAACCACGCATAACTCCGTTAAATGTGGACCGATTTGGATGATTCCATTCCTTTGAAAAGAGTACATATATCAAAGTTGGTCCTATTTTAATTTCAAGAGGAAATTCTACCCCTAATGGCTGAAATCGGGGATGAAAGATTTAAACTTCGTCATTTATGCACCGATATTGGTAATTCTTTCACTAAAAATATTATAATAAAAGCTTTTCTGCAAAAATAAAACCGACTCAAAAAAAGCTAAAAAGAAATATTTTGAGTCTGTGCTTTCTACCTATAATCATTTAGTGTCACATTGCAACAGTACCTACTAACTCAAAATTGGTTATTTTTAGCTTTTTAATTCTTTTGTTGGTTTTATTTTAATTAAAAAGATTTTAATACGTAATAAGTAAAAGAACTGATTCAACTTAAAGATTTGTAAATCAGATAAGGAAAAATAGAATCATATTTATTTACGAAATGTTTATATTATGTTTACACCATATTGGAAATAGGCATGGCATTTATGCACATGTACAGAACATGTTACAGCAACGTGTAATGTAACTTATTAGAATAATAATAATAAAAGAATAGCGCTCGGTGCGCTAGCTCATATAATTTTGTTTCTGCTCCTTTACTTTCCCTGGTTTTACTCTCCTTGAAGCAAATCTCGCCTCACTAAAAAATCTTGGCAACGCCCTTGCCTCCCGTCCCGCCAAATAATATGCCATACCTACGAGACAGCGCGACGCGAGACAAGACTGTCCTCCACACTCTCTAAAGCCTTCCACGCACTGCCGCAATCTGCGATAGGGTAGTTGACTAGAGTTTTTTATTATTTAAATCAATAAGTTACGTTACTCAAAATCTATTGCGAAATAATTTTATAAATCGGACCATAAATAAATAAGTTAGAAGCCATTCAAATCTTGTAGAAGGGGAAATTGTCAAATGACAGACGACATGACAGCTCCGTGGCGCACCGGGCGAGTAGTCGGTTGCGAAGCGAGAGGCCGTGGGTTCGATTCCCACACCGAGACAAATGTTTGTGTGAACCACAAATATTGGTCTCGGGTCTGGGTGTTGTGGGACCGCAAGTCCCTCGTAGTTCCTAATACCCACGATACAGGTTAACAAGTGTGGGGTCAGGCCTATGTGTGTGACTGTTGGGTGTATTTATTTATTTTATTATTTATTCTTGCGATCTGTTCAGCGTCCCCCAATCTAAAGCCGTCACCCCCCGTCAGTCGTCTTAGGTAAAGGCTGCTAAGAATGTTTTCAGTTGTTACAGTATTTTACAGATTAAGATACAAAAATACAGAAAATATTATAGTATTATATAGAAAAATAATAACGTTACTCAACGGCCGACTGTCTAACGGCTACTTATTTTCATACAATTTTGACAGATAGGAGGCACTTAATATGTTTAACACAATCTTAAGTGCCTGAGTTGCGTTTCACTATTCGGGCGTTAGACATGTTTCAAGGTCGAATCAAAACATACAGTAAATATAAGGAATTAAAAGACTCAAAATATTTAACGGTAGCGATGTATGTAGGCTACTGAAACACCTGAAACTGAATACACTGGGAGTCAATATCAAGCCATGACTTTCCATTCATGAAGTGCTTAAATACGGCGCGAGTGCTACCAAAATAAAAAAGTTGCTCGAAAAATTGCTACCTGAAAGTATTACAGACCATTGTGGCGCGAGCACGACTCACATTACTGAGTCAACAGCGAGTCAATTCGCGACGTGCATCTCTGTGACTCATGAGGCAACGACCGGTAGTACCGAACCAATCGCAATCTAACCAGATAAAACATAATTCATTATGGTGCGGAATGGGTGACGTAGCTTAACGGCAAACGAAACTTTTCTTTACCGCATATCCAATCGAATTCAATAGCCAAAACATTTTCACTACCTAGGTACTTGTGATATAAAAGACCGTTTCTACGGCGTAAATATGAATATTAATACCTAGTGAGTATATTTTTGATACGTGTGGGTGTTCGGGCATGAGTGTTCGATCATGACTTCATGAAGTCTTTATAAAGCTTATTGATATGTAAGGCTCGTATGCCATACAGTGAATACAAGTCCCACGAGTGTGGTAAGCGTACCGTACACTAAACACACAGCAATGTATGTACAATGATGGCACGTGTCACGATCACGACTTCGAGACAATGAACCGTCTCTCTTAGCGACATATTTCCACAATCATAGGTCCATATTGATATATTGACTCTATGCATTTAAAGCCAAACAGGGTTAGGAACAAGAAATATTGTATAGGACAATCGATTAAGTAAAAACAATGTCTTTTGCTTACAGCGTTGCGGCCGCTTTTCCTATGATTTGTGGCGACATGATCCTACGAATATCGGTTTTGAAATCAATCGGCCATAACAGTTTTTTTAATAAACCTGAATGACGAAACAAATAGCTCGCTCGCCTGATGGCAAATGCCAGCCTTCCCATTAACAGAAGCCATAGAAGCAACACCACATTGAACTTATGAATGAATCAATTATAATTATAGGTGTACCATGTATTTTTTTATGAGCTATCGGTCGATAAAGTTATTTCGTTATTTCTTTATCGGTAGATTTTGACCGATAAACAGATATCCTCGGCTGTAAAAAAACGAAATAAATAACACATTTTGAAGAAATAGCCATGAGTATACAAGGCTTACATGGCACTTGCACTGAAATACAAAAAACTAAATAAATTAAGTAAAAATCTAAATGAAAATATAAAAAAATTCTAAAATTCCCATAAATATAAATAATGCACCGTTTTGATAATTAAATTAAGTGCAAGAGACATTTAAATATTTGTTAATGTGAACAAAATAATTTCTCAGCTTGTATGAACATAACGCACAAGAGGGCCCAGATAGACTGCCTATCTATTGCTATCATAGTATCCGACGTGCATATCTATAAAATAGGGAAGATTCCAAGCAGTAGATAGAACAATACGGATGTTTAACGATAGCTATCTATCATGAAATTGAAGATTAATATTGGGAACGGCCATTAGTGGAATTATATCCCTAGATTTGGTGGGTAGTATGTAAATTTGCTATCAAGTGGCTAGTGAATGTTTTATTGGTTTAGTTAACTAAAACTACTCAATTAGTGGAAAAGAATATCTTCATCTACTAAACAAACAAATTAACTTGTCTAGGTTTTCGGATCATGGGTATACAATTTCACTGTTCAAAGATATTCAGACGATTTTTGACGACATTTTTTAAGCAAATGACGATGCTGACATTGAAAGTATATTTTAATTGGTACATATTCTTAAAGTCAATTTTATAATTTCTGGAATTTGACTGAAAATAACCAAATTACATAATGTGAAACATGTGACGCTTATTTTAATCCTGTATCATACTATTATTACGAATGTGAAAGTTTGGATGTTTCTGAGTTTGTGCATCTGGATGTAAGTTAGTTAATCACGTCTTAACGGCTGAATGGTAGACCATGACCTGGATTAGGACATAGCTTACTTTTATCCCGGAAAAGGCGGTGTACGCGGGCGGAGCCGCGAACAAAAGATTATAAGTATTGTAATTTTTTTTATGGAAAACTACTTGAAATTATTTTTCTCAACTTACATACATACGCACTCACGCCTGTAATCCCCGAAGGGGTAGGCAGAGGTGTAACTAGTACACCCACATTTCGCCGAGCGTATCTCCGTCACTTATGTGATAGGGGGCGAGCCTATCGCCATACCGAGCACAAATTCCAGACTCCGGGCTGATACTGAGCATTTCGTAATAGAAAAACCAAATACCACTTTACCTCACCCAGGGATCGAACCCGAGACCTCAGCGTTGGCCTCAATCGTAATGCGTACGCATTACAACTGTGCTACCGAGGCGGTCAACTTGTTAGTGTGAATTTACTGCACCTGCTTACCTACCACAGATTCAATCAACAGTTTATCTATGAACCGGCAATGATGATGAGGAATTAATTAGGTTTATTTCAGATTCGATTAATGACATCAGCAATAATGAATAGATGTCATTCATGTTTGACATTATAATCATTTCAGTGCAGTAACTTATAGTGGGTTCACATGGTTCAATTTTCAAATTTTTAGCTTACAATTGTGAGTATGCGTTTTTTGGACATCTACCCTCTGTAAGTAGTTTTTCTAAGCTTCAGATCAATACTTTCTCAATTTTCTAGTCACAGTGACAGTTGTAGTAACAGCTGACTTCTACTACTGAAGTGATTTGTTCTTCATACCTGGACTAAGAGGTAATCCACCAAGTACAATCTTTGACCAGTTCTGAGAAACCACAGGAATGTTGACTAGTTTGTCAACAGTTAAGTAGTTTGTACACATAAAGTTATACATAGCATTTGATATTATTATTATTATTATTATTATTTTTGTTTAGTTACTGACTAAACCCAGTTGGTTGGATATTCCTTACATATTTGTTAACAAAAAATGAACATTGTCATTAACATTTATTTGTCATGCTTATGCAGTTTTGATTTGTGTGACAGAGAAATGTTAGCTATTGACAGCCACACACAGTCATTGTGTCTACACAAACACACCATGCACACTTTGCTATGTACCAAAATTAGCTCAACTATCTATAGCAAGGTAATCTATTAAATATACTAACAATAGGCAGCACCTTGGCTGTGCCCCCCGGCATTACCAGTATATGAGCAGCGGTAAAAAAAAAATGTACTCCAGTAGTATTAATAGTCAAAGAAAGAAAGTCCCAAAGTATTAATCCCAAATAATTTAGAGTGCAATACATATTACAATTAACATGATAATAATAATTTTTTGTTGTATTAGTTAATATTCCAATTAGTTGTGTATTATTGCAGATTTTTACTTTACCTAAAATATTTTGATCCAATTATCTATCCAGATTCCAGGGACTCATAGTCTAAGTCCAGTCAAAGAGGGTACACCTACAAATCCTGGTTTCTCCGAAATTTTAGGCAATGATTTTGATATTCATGTTCTTATAAATACTATAATTCTAAAGTTTGTGTTCAAATAATGACTAGAACAAATATTTTGATAATTTTCGCGAATTTTTTTTATAGAAGAGTATGATTGCACAGTGCATTGTGTGCGTGAGTACACGAGTTATGACAATCGCTAAGATAATGTTAGTTGTTACGTGGTCAAAACGTACTTGTTTTGTAATTTCTAAATAGTTTATAGAAAAGTTTACATACCAGGAGATAACTTCCGGTCGGCGATCCCACAAAATTTGCGCATATTATTCAAAAACAAGGTACGTGCGCGAAACAACCACTAGGTACACAAAACTTTGAAGTCGGTTAAAAACTTTTCAAGGCACTAACATAGGCGAACTGTTAGTCACTACGATATTCACATCTTAAAACTAACAAAAAGTAATTTTACGGTCACTGAGAGATATTTATTACACTTATACGTTGTTTTAAAAGAAACTGTATGACGGGAATTTATATATTTAAAGTGAAAGATAATCCAAAGCGAACACAACCCAGTCACACGGATGACGCTTGACGCTTGACTGACAACCAGTGTTACCAACCAAGCCAAATTAAAATTATTCGGTAAATGCTACGGGTAAATGGCAAAGTAAAATGTGACCAAAATGTCGGAAGTAATCATTATACCACCTATAATTTCGTTTTTTCTTTGAAGTCATAAGTAGTAAACAAACTACTAATATGATGCAGATTGATGGACTTATATATTCTGAAACACCGATACCTAGTTTTATAATACATTTACACCAGAGACCTCAGCGTCAGTCTCAGTCTTAACGCACACGCATTACAACTGCGCCACCGAGGCAGTTTATTCGATAGGTTTCAAGAAATTTAGGTGATTTGTGATTACTTGTATCCGCATGTGACAATTCAAGTAGTGAAAAGTCAGATGCCTAAAAAGTTTTTTCATCTATAAAAATTAACAATAATAAATAAGCTAAAAGAACAGTTCGTTTTATTTCTGTCCATATGACCGAAGTAATTTTTATTACATAATCAGTAAAATCATTCCATTCAGGTTTTATTAGTTCAATAGTTCGTTCCATCCAGTTGTCATCGGTTTACATACCGCCATATTTGTTTCCTTCATAATATGACTTCTAAGAAAAAACTTAGATACTCAGTCAACGGAAAAAACGAAATATAATGGTTTTTTTATTTACTGTCCTATTGTCTTATCGGGTCTTATTAAATTGTTTTTGTCGTATTTGGTTTTCTTCTATTTGAATTTTAAACCTGTACCTTTTTTTGAGTTTCTGAAACATAGAAAACTTATTAGTCCAATCAAAACTCAAAATAGACAATCAATATACTTTACATTTTCGAGATTTTCTTCGAAAATAGTATTAGTTGTACAATTTGTTGCGAGTGAAAACTAATACAAAACAAAATAACCGTCTTAAAAATCTCGCATAATCACAAAGCCTACACAGACTACTATAGAGATGCTACGGCCTCCTACCAACAGCAGCGATCTGTGATCGCGATCTCTGGCCACGACAATTTAGTGTTTCTAGTATTTTCTATGAGATCGCGCGCGATCTAGACGTTACTAGATAATCGAATGTGACGCGACGCGATCTGTGCAAACCGCGATCTGCGATTTTTGCTTTTAGTACATTTTGTATGCCACGAGGCGGGAAATTTTGAACAAAATTCAAGGTAGTGTAGTGTAGCAAGCTACTTCCATCCAAAATCGGAACAACATGCTTTTTAGCACATGCTACAGAAAGATTTATTTATAGTTTTTACGACCGGCCACCTGCCTGACGTCAACCCTTCTGGCGAGAAAACACTCAGACCCGAAACAAATATTTGTGGATTACACAAACATTTTGTCTCGGTGCGGGAATCGAACCCACAGCCTCTCGCTTCATAGCCGGCTACTCGCCCACTGCGCCACGGGGTCCGTCTGTAATGTAAGTATTAATAAACAACTAAAACGCTTTTTTTTACATAAACTTTATTTTTAATTTTTTAGTTGGATTTTCTATATAGACGTGTTTTTTAATTAATTAATTTTTATTTTTTTGTTGGATTTTCTATAAAAGCGTGTTTGTAAGTTTTTTTTAACTATTATTTATTTTCAATGATTTTCAATAAAATTAAAATTAATTAATTTAATTTAAATTAATTTATTGAATTATCATCGGTCCTTGATAAGTAGGTATGCCAAATTTCGAGTTAATCCGACGTTTTGAAGGGGGTCAAAATCATGTTCGGTGAGTGTGGTTATTACACACGCATACACCACCACCCAAACCACCCCACCAACGAAACTACCGTGTGAAGTTAAAGTTTCCGTTACATACATACACACAAGTATGAAGCTAATAAAAGCGTGTTAAAAACAATTTTGACTGTTTTTAACGATGTTTGCCTAATAGGGTAAGCAAATCTTTGCCACACCACACTCAGATGCTCCAACTTCTAAGGCTCCAACCTTATGTCATGGGTATCGGGAACTATGAGGGACCTACGGCCTGACATCACTCAGACCCGAAACAAATAGTAAGTACCTACTTGTAGATCATTATGAGTTATAGTTATGAGTGGTAGAGCCAGCTACAGCATGTATTGGCCGGGTCGTCCGGGTCATTACCACTGTCTCACAGAAAACCGGCGTAAAGTAGCATGCTGCTGCGTTTCGTACGGTGAGTGAGATATCCGGAGGCCCAAACCCCCTCCCCTTCCCAATCCCTTAATTATCCCTTTCCTTTAAGGTCGGCAACGCACCCATGATTCTTTTGGTATTGTGGGCGTACATGGGCGGTGGAGATCACTTACCATCAGGTGACCCACATGCTAGTTTGCTGGCCAATACAATAAAAAAAAAATGTGCCTCGCCGTGGTGAAGGGATCGCGCCGAACCCCTAGCTTCTCGTTTTACAGCTACTCGCTCACTACACCACGGCAGGGCCGAGCCGCTCCTGTGTGCGATGTGTGCGGCGCACACAGGCGCCAAGACAATAGGGGCGCAGCCATCGAAATTATTTTTGTTACACTTACATAACAACATAAAGATTTTCCCCTACCAAAAAGTGCCCAACGCTGCTAAAGAAGTTTTCACTACAAAATATAAGTTGAAACATGAAGATTCGTCAAAAAAAGAGGCGCTTCATAGGTTTCGCACACAGGCGCTGTGGGGGGTCGGCGCGGCCCTGCACCACGGAGGCTGTAGGAGTCATATATTGGAGTTATGTAACTACTAAGTAAGACCACTGCCTCTCATGTCTTCCTCTACTTTTTTGGGTCGTTTGACACTTCTGGAGATTGTCTGCTAGTTCGTAGTTAAGACACCCAGACTAATGCGAATGTATACACTGTCAAGGACAACTGACCGGCGCGGCGTGACGTCTCTCGCCTTGTGGATTGGTGACATTTGGAAATTTCCGCCACGGCCATCTGCCCGTTGGAAGAGGCGATTAATTGGGCTCGCTGACGCGCAGCGGGACGCCTCGCTATAGTGCCCTTTCTACAATAGTAGGTACATTATGCGACCCCGAGATGGAAGACAACCCGGGTGTCGGCCTCACTGCTGGGTCTGCCGTTGACGCAGATAGCTTATTGTATATTCTTCCTAGCCGATATCGGCTATGGTGATCATTTATTAAATTAATGCATTGTTATAAGGGGCATTAGGGTTTCGCCCTCAAGTGGCAAACATACCCAATTTTCGAGTTTCCAGCTTTAAATGTGCGAGCGCAATGAACACACGTTAGTATATCATTTACGTAGTTGTATAATATATTGGATGGCAGTTTGCTTTTACCTGGTCTCGATTAGTACCCAGTAGACGCCTACTTTCACCTTCAAAGACAGACGCTGTCCTGCACATGCTGCCTCCTTTCCACATGTTCTAAAGCAAGAAACTACAAACAAAGATAGATATGGCATCTCTTCAAGTGCCTTTGACGCTGATAGTCTTTCGAGAGCTTCTAAGAGACCCCTCCACCCACATAAGATTTAGAGACAAGGCACAGGCATGGAATCACAACCAAAAGCTAGTAAAAATTAAAAGAATACTTAGTGAATTTAATAGATTTATTTATACTTTGTCCTAAATTGTACATTCACGCACATACACACAGTAAATGTTAATAAAAACAATACTTTTTATCAGTCTGCCAAATATGATTAAAATTAATTTGAAATGGCACTATCCATATCTACAAGATTCTATTTTTATGAAACATTACTGTAATATTTATTTCAGTAATTAATGTAATATAAAAATAGTGTTAAAGACTTAATACCAATGGGAACAAATAAAATTATTATAAAAAATGAACATATTTATTATAGAAAATAATACTTGACGTCAATGTCAATTTATAAATCTAAAAATTGTATTATGATATCTTATAATAAATCAGGAGATTACAAAATACCTATTTGTATAGAATCTACAAAAAAGGATCTTACAAATTATTCCTTAAAGTTGTACCTTCTAAGGAGAGCCAAGTCAGTCCAAATTCAACCATGCAAGAGACAGTCAGTTTTAGATTATATTTTATGTAAATGCATTTTGATCACACAATATAATTTGGTTCTATTATAAAGGTATGTGAATCTTGCATGATAAACTTTGGATGGACAACCGCAGTTGAGAATTTTGTGCTGTCAAGATAACCCTATGTGTGATTTTACAAAAAATACCAACATTTACAATAATGTAAACATCTACAACAAAATGAATATATCATAGTAACATACACAACAAGAGTTATCATGACAAACAAATTACACTAGTGAGTGTTTTATGTAAAGAAACACTTTCTATTGGTCTTCAGAGCCCTCATCCTCCTCATAGTCATCTTGTTCTTCTTCAGAGGAGGCAGCATCTTTCTTGGGTGGGGGAGCATCTTTGCGTGGCCTGCCACGAGCCCTACCTTCAGAGCCATCCTGAAAATATACAAAAATCAATAACATCGCAACAAAGCGGCCTGCATATACCTGGCCCACCACAGGACATCAAAACTGAACCAATTTATAATTTAGCCCTACTAGAAAAAAATGTCTGCGTTCTAGACTAAATAAAATTGGAATTATGTAATATATTATATACAAATTAATTTTCTCTACCTTTGGCTTGCCAATAACCCTTTTCTTAGATCCTTTAGGCCTGCCCCTGCCTCTTTTTGCTACCGGCGCTTGTTCGTCATCGGATGATTTAGCAGATTCCTTAGGTTTGCCAGCCGCCGGTGGTCTTCCTCTTTTCTTGACATCTTTGGCCTCCTGGAGTTGAAGATATTATTGTAATATAATTTAACGCAAATAAATTTAATTTAAGTAAAAAATAAACCTTACAGATTGTGTGCCGTTTGACTTTGGCCTCCCGCGCCCTTTCTTCTCCACTGTCGTAGATCCGTCATCAGACATTTCAACCAAACAAGATTCCTAAACAGGCGAAACCTGAAAACTAAACAATATTATTTTAACAATCTATTTTTTTCATAAATATGTGTAACGGAAATCTATAGAAGCGACATCAATTACATGGACGTGATACGTATTGATTTCACATATTTTTAAATGAATAAAAAATGACTTCCGATATTAGTACCTATATTACCCACACGACAAACGCAGGTAACGCGATTTCAGTACTGTTGTAATGTATGGTATGTAGGTACCACAATACAAAACAAACGATATGATGTCAACAACCGGGTAATTATACCTGTATATTACCTACATATATATAATAATTAAATAACTTCATCGCGTTAAGCATTATTACTACATTTAGTCACATTTTCAAAGCATTTATCACAAACCGAAATGTATTTATTTCAGAAAATAATTGTACTACTCGCGGAAGTACATGTTATCATAAAAAAATAATTGTATCTACTAACGCCAAGCCACTAATGGAGTCCGACTTAGATAGATTTAGTACATAAATAAGAAGACTTACAGACAGCCAATAAGAAAAACACAATCTAAATTCTTTAATTACTAAGATATATTAGAAATATTTAAAAATAAAATGAGATGTATATTCCATTATACCACAAAAATACTTACCAAACTGTTTACAGCAAACGTTAACTCAATGGGCCAAAGAGAATTTATGGCGGGCGTAGGGCGGGCAGCAAGCAAGCAAGCCGACGTTTAGATGGCGTCTATGTAGAGGGCGCTAAGGTGTTCCTATTGAAAAAAAGTAAATCTTAATTGGAAATACTCATACAATAAAATTATCAGTAGTTCTTCATTCTGATAAATATTAATAATTAATAGGCTGTCTACAAAAAATAACTTGAAAGATTCATGGATGCCCAGCTATAATAATAAGTCATAAATATCGAGATAAGACGAGAATCGTGAATAAATTGTGAAGTAGTAGGTGCTCGTTAGACTAATAATAAACGATTTATTGATAATATTTCTTATTTTCTGTTTCATATAGAGATGCTTTTATAATTTTAATGTTACTTTTGACTTTTGAGTAGTCTTATGAAACTTTTGACTATCGAGTGCTGCCAACACTGCTAGGGGTCGACACGTTGGCCCGTAGAGGGAGAATACCTAGAGTAATTCATAGCTTTTGTCGCATTCGCACAAGAAAAAGAGCTACTTATGGTGATATCGTATAAAAGAATGAAACAGAACGATTATATTTTTTGGTTCATGACGAATGTTTAGTATTTGAAGTATATCAAATAACTTTCATAAACAAAGTTTGACAGTTGACGTATATTTGTCTATCGTCTTCCTGGTAAAATTAGTTAAAATTTATGTAAAATTACAAATACATGCTATATTTTGCTGTTGATAAGAACTTCGTATAATTATTTATATAATTTTCTATGAAACTATGGTGCGGTGTAGCATTAAAGGGTGAAAAAGTGATAGTGGAAAGAAAATGCCGACTTATCTTTTCATTCGTAAGTATACCACGCTTTATCAGTAATAAGGCTTTTAAAAATATGATATATTGTGTTTAAAGTATTCTTATCGTAAAATTCTTCGTAGTAAAGTATTAATCAAAGTAAATATCATTTATTAAAATTTATAACCAAACAAAATTACTCCGTTTGGTGTTGCCGAAATTTCAATAAATTATTACTCCATATGATGGGAAATATTCATTTTGCAGTATGCATTAATAATGAAAGTAAATATAAGAAATGTATTAATTATGTATCATAAAATGACTCGTTTCAGTTTTCCTGAAGATAATGTTTTACTGTAGAATTGGATTGTATCAACAAGACATTGATATTGGACACCAAAACCATCATCAATAATTTATAGCAACATTTAGAGAAATATGTATTATTCAAAAAGAAGAAACTGACTGTACTGCTTTGTAATGCTGTACCTATTCTGGTAAATATTTAGTTTAAGCATGTATAGCAATAATCAATAGAAAAAGTACCTAAATTAATTATATTTTAAATATTATTTTATTTATTAGGATCACAAACCGATATCTAATGGTATTTATATTAGAGTAAAGGCTTTTTAAATATAACAATGGTAATTCTTGTCACAATAATAAGTAACCACAGAATTCAAATATTCAGAAAATACAGTTAAATTAAATACGCACTCACGCCTGTTTTTCCCAAACGGGTAAGCAGAGGTGTACCTAACTAGTATACCCACATTTCGCCTAGTTTATATTCGTCCCATATGTGATAGGAGGCGAACTCCATACTGGCGAATCGCCATACCGGGCACAATTCCAGACTCCGGGCTGATACTAAGCATAGCATGATAGAAAATCCCATCCCGGGAACTTTGCCCGACCCGGGGATTGAGCCCGAGACCTCAGCACAGCAGTCGTACCGCTTACGCATTACAACTGCGCCACCGATCAATAATATAAACTTTTGATTTAAATAAGTTATAATCCATGTTTTTTTATGGTATAGGCCGGCAAACGAGCAAGTGGGTCACCTGATGGTAAGTGATCTCCACCGCTCATGTACGCCTACAATACCAAAAGAATCATGGGTGCATTGCCGACCTTAAAGGAAAGGGATTGGGAAGGGGAGGGGGTTTGGGCCTCCTGGTATCTCACTCACCGTACGAAACGCAGCAGCAAGCTGCTACTTTACGCCGGTTTTCTGTGAGACAGTGACAATGACCCGGACGAGCCGGCCCATACATGCTGTATACAAGTGTCTACAGCGTGGCTCTACCACTCTAAGTTTGGTCCATATGTTTTGAGTTTAACATTTTTAAAACTATTAAGTAACTGTACCGTTTATTCGAAATAATGAAACCTAAGTAAATAATGAAGAATGGCTATTCCTTTCCCTTTCCCCTCAATATAGCTATCTCTTTCGCACATCTCCCACCACCAGCAGGTATCCACAAGGCGGAGGCGACTTGGGGCAGCGTTCATTGGCGTCCTATTTCCCGCCGCGTGCACGCGAGTATTCCTGTGCATTTAAATTGATGTACCACGCGTCGGTTAAAGTGCAAATAAGTAAAAGTAATTGATTCAAAATATAATAAAGGTTATATTTTAACCTTATTCACTAATTCGGTATTGCTTATCGTTTCTGTGTACTACAAATAATTATTACATTATTAAAGTACCCACATTATTTGTGTTTTTTGTTTTAGAATTTTAGATTAGCTATGAGTGATCAACAAGAAAATATTATGACGGATAAACCTACGAGCCTAGTTCTTGAAGACAATAATTCTCAAAGTTCTTCGACAGAATCTAGTAGCTCACAAAGTTCGGGAAACTCGTAGAAGGTCGCTCCGTTACAGAAGGCATAAACAACGTAAAACGGATCGTTTGTTGGAAAAGCTTAGTAAACAGGTAACTGATTTACGTACTTAGTTTGCACTTGAACATTAGAGGACGTTAACACACAATCGTCACTCAGGTGACGATTCTTTCGATGACTCGATAATCCGCGATCTCTATAGAGACGCGGATGAGCCTGAACACCAACACCAGAATTCAGTTTCAATTTAGAAACTAGTCTTAAGGTACCGACGGTGCCCAGAACTACCTCTCAATATTTAGAAATGTTAAATAGCCTTCAGAGGTTTAAAAGTACAGATTGGACTGAAGTTCGCTTTGCGGACGTTCAAAAAGTGTATGCTCATAGTCCTGGTTTTATTGAGCTCGAGAGTAATGATGAGATTAAAGCTTATGGTACCAGCCGTCATCTAGCATATACAGAAAAATCTTTCGCAGTTTTGACATATGCCCTACTCAAGCAAAGAGAAGTGCTTCAAGATGAGTTGCGAAACTTTTTTAAGTGGGCTCGCACATCCGATCTTAATTTTGAAGCGTTGAATGAAAAAATCAATAATGTATTCCTGAAAGGTGAATTTTTCAAAATTTGTAACGATGTACTTCAAATGGTATGTGGTCACAGGGCTGATTTAGTACAACAACGACGCGATAACATACTGTCCTTTGTCAAGGAGCCCTTGATCAAATGTGCTTTGAGAAAGATACCTCCAACAAACAGTCATCTCTTTGACTCTCAAGCTCTTATGACTACCCTAGAGAAAGCTGGGGGTGTAAAAAAGGCTTTTTGGTCTACGCCCAAATATGCTAATACTGATTCTGCTGCACAAGCAGGATCGAGTAGACCATCACGAGACCCTGCGCAAGGGCGCTCAAGAACTAAAACACCTGCGCAAGGTGTGACTTCTAGCAATACAAGGTCTGCGCAAGGCCCTTGTTGCTCGCATTATGCAGATTGTAAACCGCATCCCTCGATACCAAGCTGTCCTGCGCAAGGACATTATTATGGGGAGCAATCCAATAAGAATGGAGCTAAATGGAACAACAAGTCATTTCAAGGAGGTGCGAGAAAGCAGACATTTCATAATCAAGGAGGGCGACCCTCAACTAAGGCAGTCAAACGTGCTACGTCACCTGCCTATAAAGATAGATCTGGCAACAAACGCAGAATTCTGACGCACTGCTAATAAAGTTTCAAGCTGGACAACTTCAACTATTTTATCATCATTGGAAGCAATTGGGCGCACCATTATACATATTAAAAATTATTCAAGGGTATCGCATACCCTTCATCCAAAAACCTCCTCTAATAATGCCTCATTTAAATGGCCAATAATTCAGACTCCAGAATCAATAGAAATGACAAAGGCTATAGAAGAATTACTAAAAGACGAGGTCATAGTAAAAGCCGAAATATCGCCGAGTTTTTTGTCAACAATGTTCCTTGTTCCAAAAAGCGATGGCTCTCTTCGGCCAATATTCAACCTAAAGAGGCTGAACGATTACGTTCACATAGGAAATTTTCGTCTACTCAACATGCACCAAGTAAGCGGGTTTCTGCAGCCCAACGATTGGTTGGTAAAAATAGATTTGTCACAAGCCTATTTTCACTTGCCAATAGCAACGAGTCACAGGCCATTTCTACGCCTATTTTACAGAAGGAAAATGTTCCAAATGACATGTCTACCATTTGGCCTGAGGTCAGCTCCACAAGCATTCGCCTCGTTGACGAATTGGGTAGCTCAAGTCCTCAGAAGTCAAGGTATAAGGATACTGGTATATTTAGACGATATATTTTCTGATCGTTCATCAGAACCCGAATGTTCTGACATCACAAGTCACCACAGTGCTGAACATGTTAGTATACCTCGGCTGGAAAATCAATGTCACAAAGTCAATTCTGCAGCCACAAATGAGAGTAGAGTATCTGGGTATCGTGTGGGATCCGACTCAGAACCTGAAATTTCTTCCCGAAAAGAAATGTCAAGGTTTGAGTGCAAGATTATATCGTCTTCTGGAACGGAAAAAAGCATGTCTCAAAGAGCTTCAAAGTCTGGTTGGACTAATGAATTTCGCAAGTTTCGCGGTATCGAGAGGAAGGCTAAATCACAGAGCAGTACAAACTCATTGCAATTCTCTTCTCGAAGCTCCAGCGCAGAAAGCTTTTCCTCTTCCGCATCATGTCCTGCAAGAAATGGAATGGTTCACATGAGAGATCCGTCAACAATTCATGTTTTGCGCCCAACATATTATCTAACAACGGATGCTTCGAACGCCGGTTGGGGAGCACGTCTGAACAACTATTACCTGTCAGGACAATGGTTGGATGCAGAAAAATATCTAAACTCCCAATCAGAAAGAGATGTTGGCTATTCTGAAGGTACTGCGAAGTAATGCACTTCTGATGAGACATCAGAGCTTATTGATTCAGAGCGACAACCGCACGGTAGTTTCATACATGCGAAACGAGGGAGGAACGAGGTCGATAGCCCTAACAGAGCTCTGCAGATTGGTGTTCCAGCAGTTGGACCACAACCATATTCAGTTTTCGATACATCACATTCCTGGGAAGTACAACAGCGAAGCAGACAAACTCTCGAGACGCCTTGCTCTCCCAGAGTGGCACTTGCTACCACTTACAACAAAGAAGATTTTCGCTTATTTCGGAAAACCAACGATCGACCTGTTCGCATCTGTGAGAGCTCATGTAGTCCCAAATTACTGTTCATTGGATCAGAGGGATCCCAGAGCAATATTTCACGATGCGTTCTCAATAGTATGGAACTGCCACCTGGCGTGGATATTTCCTCCACCTCACCTAATCCCAAGGGTATTAGCTCACCTAAACGAGGCTCAGGGAACTTACCTAATTATGGCTCCCCAGTGGGAACGGGTTTTTTGGAGAGCCGATTTAATGAACAGGGCCTTGTCTCCACCGTTGTTAGTACAAAACCTTCAACAAGTTTTGGTCGACGTCACAACGGGTCTATGCCCCCCGAATGTATCACAGATGACAATAGATGTTTGGAAATGTGGGGCTGGTCAAAGAACTTGACTTCTTGGTCTCGACAACAAAAAGCCCTGTTACTGTCTGGTTGGCGTCCATCGACATAAAGAACATACAAACCCGCCTGAGATCGATGGCATAAATGGGCCATTAACCAAGAAGTTGATTATTCTCAACCATCAGGCTCGGATTTAGGTCGATATCTGGCAGATCTACACGAGATACATGGCTTATCATACAGCACAATCATGCTTCACAAATCTGTTGTCAACTTTATCAAACGCCGATTCTTCAGGGAGTTTGAGTTCTCACATTCTTGTCAAGCATGTATTAAAATCAATAGCACTCAAAACTCCCAGGCATTTAAAAGCTCCAATCTGGGATGTAAACATTGTTCTGAAATATTTGTCCAGCAAAATTTTTGATGAAAATAATTTGTACGAAATGGCCAGACATACAGCAACACTTTTGATGTTATATTCTGGTAGAAGAATCCACGACCTAACGCTTTTGTTAGCAGATCAAGAAAGTTGCATTGTTAATGACGATCATATTAGTCTCTAGCCGTCTTTCGGATCGAAGACTGACTCAGTTGACTATCGCCAATCGGGATGGAGACTTAACAGAAATCTTGAAAATAAGTCGTTAGATCCTGTTTTTTGTGTTGAGCGGATTATTCATCTTTTTGAACAACGGCGTACTGAAGCTGAGTGTAGTAATTTATTTATATCCATATGTGGTATACCTAAAGCCGCATTACGAACAATTATTGGCAGATGGGTTAAGTCAGTTCTAAAAGATGCAGGAATTTTGGCATCTGCTGGAAGCGTCAGGTCTGCTGTCGCTTCTAGAGACTGGCTGGATCATTTTTCAATTGATGATATTCTAGCCATGGGTAACTGGCGTTCTGCGAACACGTTCCAACGTTTTTACCGTAGAGAAATCATACCTGTAATAAGGTCGAATGCTGTACCTTTCAATCCTATTTGATTCGGTTACGATAATAAGAGGTAACTTTACCACATTCACATGATCAGTGATCAAAGATTTGTAATGATTCTTTGTTATATCTTTTGTTGCTAAATAAATCAGTTTATTTCGTATAATGTTTATAAGCTATTTATTACATTTAATTGATCCAATGTATACAATCACATCTCGATTATTGGTTTCTTGTTCTTCCAGACAAGTGTAACTTTTGTGTCCACCTTATAACTAGGTTCACATTGGCGTCCATCACCACCAGGCGATAACAAACACGTCTCCATTATTTACTTAGGTTTCGAATAAACGGTACAGTTACTTAATAGCAGCGTTTTACCTACCAATAAAACGCTTATTAAGATACTCACCTTTATTCGAAACCTAATATGTAAAGTCTGCCTGGCGGACATTGGGTACATACTATCATAATGGAGAACTCAATGAACGCTGCCCCAAGTCGCCTCCGCCTTGTGGATACCTGCTGGTGGTGGGAGATGTGCGAAAGTGATAGCTATATTGAGGGGAAAGGGAAAGGAATAGCCATTCTTCATTATTTACTTAGGTTTCGAATAAAGGTAAGTATCTTAATAAGCGTTTTATTGGTAGGTAAAACGCTGCTATTGTACAATGTTGTACATTTTATAGACAAATAAATTATTTTATTATATTTCTCACAAACTACATACAGTCCATCGTATGCGAGAGGCCGTCTGGGTGGGTATCACCGGTTTGTCTATTTCTGCCGCCAAGCAGCAGTGTTGCTATTGTTATGTTATTGTTGAAGGTCATTGACGCCAGTGAATTTACTTGGCATTATGACACAACACCTTATGTATCTGGGTGACGAGCGTAGTTCAGTGCCATGTAGTACTTCATAATTCGAGGTTCTTATCACCAGGTGAGTGACTTGCGCGTCTCATCTAAAGCTAATAAAAATAATATATATATAATAAAAGGTAATTGAAAATAACCATGTTGTATTATTTACTCACAAAAGCAAGAACCTATTATTTCTCAAGAAATTGTAGTACATGACGTCACGTAACAAAACAAATTGTGGGGTAATTTGTTTTTGACGCGGTAACCCTCGAAATTGTATCCTTGTCTCTTTCTGCGACATCTTTAGTAGGAGTCTATTAGATACCCAGTCAACACGTGGGCCGTTCCTTATATTCTGTCTGTCTCTGGTTTTACTATACCGGCGATAGAAAATTGTATCTGTTTTCTGTTTGACCGTCCCAAAAAACTTATCAATGATAGTCAATCCTATTCTTCATTGCTGTCTATCGATGAGAGACTGATAGCTAACTACAGATATACTTGACCTTTTTAAAAATTTTGGATGTCTCATTTTTGACATTATAATGTAGCTTTAGGTGTCGATCTGTTCGTCTTGACGGTGCGCGTACGGCTGTGCCGAATATTATATATAGTTATATAATAAATTATTAAATTAAAGACGTTTTTGTCATTTTTTCATATAAAATTGACATATTATAGTAGATTTCTTCAAAATTATCAGAGGTTTTGTTGATTTTCCTGCGTCGTTACATCCCCCCGCCGGCCCCGCCGCTTCGGTGTGGTTTTTGCCGCATCTGAAATATAAAAAACATATATTAATTTACCAAATATTTACCATATTTTCATAAATATTTTCAAAATTTACCGTCCCGAAAATCCAAAAACCATTTATTTATGACCCAGTCTGGGTCCCCGACCGATCCGTGCAAAAGCGCGCCCAAAAAACGCGAGAGAAGTCAAAAAATCGACCCCCCACCCATCCTGTTCTCAATTTGGTATAGACATACCTAATATTAATTTTAACAATTTACAACCGTACAATTATACACTAATTGTACACCCATATTATTGACAAAAGAGTACTCTTATATTAATTACTTAGACAAGCTGAGTTAGCTATTTACACTAACTAAGGCCAAATTGACGTCTTCCCCTAACAGTTATTAACGAACGGAAACATGATCCGTACCCCGACAAAAGATACGGGTACGAAGCAAGCAGTGAATACGCCGGATAGTCCTAAAGCAAGCACCAGCAGTGTAGTGCAAGCTCGGCGAAGCATAGAATCCAGAATGGAAAGCTCTGAAGAACATAAAAGAGCCATCGAGCCTGCGAAACCTAGGGTTAAGGTCGTCTCCACCGCGCCGATAGCTAAAACACCCGGACCGACTGAAGGAAGCCAAAAGCTGCTTAATAAAAATTAAGCAAGAACTGGCATACAGTCGGAACCTCAGGAAGGACATATATAACGCTATCTTTGAAACTTCTGAACGTATGTACAGACTAGTGAAGGCGGCGGAAGAGGCGAAAAAATATGAAAGGACTACAGTGGAGATAGAAACACAGAAGGATGAAGCCACGGCGCGAGACGGAAAGGATAAGGAAGAGAGAGACAGTGACAAAGGTTACAAAGCTAATTATACAAAACAAGGAAGCCATGGAAAAGCTAAATACGGAAATAAAGAAACACAGGGTAGTTACAGAAACATTAAAAGAAGAACTTACCGAGAGAGTGACGTATGCGAGTGTGCTAGCAAGTCAGCCGAAGATACAAGCGACACATACAAACACAGCCATGCACTCAGTAGTTGTTACGTCAAAAGATGACCAAGATACAGGAGAGCAGGTGTATGACAAGCTAAGAAAAACAAATGCGAAAGAATAAGGGATCAGGATTAGATAAAATAAGTACACCCAACAGTCACACACATAGTCCTGACCCCACACTAGGTAAACCTGTATCGTGGGTATCAAGAACTACGAGGGACTTGCGGTCCCACAATACCCAGACCCGAGACAAATATTTGTGAATCAGACAAACATTTGTCCAGGTGCGGGAATCGAACCCACGGCCTCACGCTTCGCAACCGGCTACTCGCCCGCTGCGTCACGGAGATTGACAAGATAAGAAACGCGAAGGACAGAAAGATTATAGTGGGCTGTAGGACAATGGAAGAAATTAATAGGGTAAAAGACACAGTGGGAAAGACTGGGAGAGGCTTGAATATAGAGGACGTAACAAACAAAGATCCTCAAATTATGTTAAAGGGCGTCCTAAACTTCAACACGGACGATGACATAAAAAATGGCCTGAAAGCCCAGAACGGCCACCTGCTGGGAGAAGTAAGCGAGGTAAACTACAGGGCGGAGGTGAAGTACCATAGAAGATGCCGTAACCCGCTCACTTCAAATTTAATACTTTGGGTCTCACCACAAATTTGGAAGAATCTCACGGAGGCAGGGGCGGCACACGTAGATATACAGAGGGTAGCAGTTGTCGACCAGTCCCCCCTGATACAGTGCTCGCGCTGCTTAGGGTACGGACATGGGAGATGATTTTGCAAGGAACAGATTGACGTGTGCAGCCACTGCGGAGGACCTCACATGCGGAAAGACTGTGTGGACTGGCTGGCTGAAGCACCACCAACACGTGTGAACTGTCAAAAAGTTATGATGGCGAAAACTGATCACAATGCTTTCAGTACGGAATGCCCAGTAAAACAGAAATGTGATACGCTGGCAAGGTCAGCAGTAGCATACTGCTCAGGTTGCCAGGGTGACCCCAAGGAATGAGAAGAAAGGAGCACGGAGGGTTCGGAAAACAGTCTTCTATTTTCTGAACTTTCTGTGTTCCTTCAGGCAACAAATAAAAGAAAGACAACATCATGTAACAAATGCAACCAGCGGCAGTCGGACATCCAATTTGAAGCACACACCACCAGTGCGCAGAGAACCAGCCGACCCAAATGGAAGCTGGATGATAAAAATCAAGTCTCTATTTATGACGGCCGAAATGATCGGTTACTGAGAGGACTAATTGTAGGAGGAGCGCACGGTGCGCGTCGTATTCTCTGACTGCTTAAATAACATTATGCAGAAAGAGAATTCGACGCGAACCAGCGACTGCGCCTTCTTCACAATAATGATAAGCGAAGTGCCGAAACGCCCTGGTTGGTATATTAAGTAATGTAACATATAAAACGGTAACAAATTAAATAGTAGGCGATTAAGGCACGCTAAGATATATAAATAAGTTTATATATTATTAGCTGCAAAAGTGATAGATATTATGTAACAAACAGATAAATAATGAAATAGTAGAATATTTGATATTGAAGAACATGGAAAATGCAAAGTATAGTAACAAGTAGAAATAGAAATGTAGTAGAATAAAGATTAAATTATACTGTAACATGACCAAAAATAAAGAAAAGACTGGGACAAAAAATTGGTTTAGAATAGCAAAACGTATATTATAAAAAAAAGGAAATAAATTATTAACGAGTAGGGAAAACAGGCGGCGTTATAAAAGGACTTTAACTTAATGTAGGGGAACGAGAGTGGGGCAAAGCGCTCCAAAATAAAAATAAAAAATTACAGATATACGACTCTGTACGACACTATGAAAAAGACAGTTCCAGCGTCCTAATATTTATTAAGCAATATTTGTATTCAATTTCACAACCGTATTCCGTTCCATAAAAAGTTTTCATACAAAGTGCAGCTTCACCGTTGGTACCCCTTAGAATGTAAATTTCCAAAAATCTTTTCTTAATAACATACATAAGAGAAATATTTCTAGTAGTTTTTCTATTTTTACTGAGTGTTATTTCGAAACGATATCGTTACGTTCTATAGATGTGTCAGCCAACCCTATCTGAAATAGACATCATGCTTTCATCCATTATTTGACCCTTTTAGGAGATTAATGTTTAAAAATTCCTTCTTAATGCTCATTTACGTCATTAAAGGAACTTTTGTGGAAAATGTTGTACTTCTATGCCCAGCAGTTTCGGCTGTGCGTTGATCAGTCAGTCAGTTTCTTCTTTTTTAAATAGGCTGATGATGATGATGAGATTATGTCGCATCATTGAATCACCATATTTTTATAAATAACTAGCTGTTGCCCGCGGCTCCGCCCGCGTGAATGCCTATTTCCAGGATTAAAGTAGTCTAGTCGCATCAAGCGAGTCCAGTCATCGCGATCGGTGTGAGAAATGCGCTTGACAAAAATACTAATATCGCTATTAAAAAATAGGGGTTGATCGTAGAGGGATGAAAATTTAGGGTTGTATGTATTTTTAATGTTGTATCATAAAAAATAAAAACAAAAAGTTTTGTCTAAAAAATAAAAATAAAATTTAGGGATGGACCACCCTTAACATTTAGGGGGATGAAAAATAAATGTTGGCCGATTCTCAGACCTACCCGATATGCACACAAAATTTCATACAAATCGGTCCAGCCGTTTCGGAGGGGTATGGGAACGAACATTGTGACACGAGAATTTTATATATAAGATAAACTAACAACTGTACTACCGACTTTTGATTGATTAGCCGATTTTAATGAATAACAAAGATCAATAATGAGGTAAGTATCTATTTAACGTTACCTAAAGATACGCTGTATTGTTTCAGTGCCGATGCTTTTGAATACATTTAGCATCTTAGATGTGATGCCTTGACAATGACAATAATATAAAAAATGTGTTTAATACATACATAGATAGTAAAAGTTTAAATCCACGGACTACGAAGCTTAACATCCCTCCCCCCTTTAGCGCGTGAAATTTTACGAAAATATGAAACTCGTCTCTTTGTTTTTTTTTTTTAATTAAGCAATATTTGTTCTCAATTTCACAGTCGTATTTGGTTCCTTAATAATACCTATTGCATTACAGAGTTCAATACTCTGCCTCCTTAAAATGTAAAATACCCAATATCCATCAGCGGACCCCTGCATTATACAAACTATCATTGTGTATCATATACCTGCATTATTTTACAAACCAAAATAAATGAGCTCAATACCGCGGTGCAAAAATAGTCGTTATCTGCACAACGCCACAATTGGTCTATCGATCAAATAAAAACACTGAAAAGTCAAAAATAACAATTTTTAAATGTCTCTTTGGAATCGGCGCACACTAATGGCCGTTCTTAATATTCTTTCTATCGACAGATTTGCATATGGCAGTATAATTTTCACACATTTTGTATGGAAGATCTGTCAAAACAGTATGGATAGTAATCAAATCTTTCCTCTTTATAATATTAGTAAAATATAGTTTGGACACAAAGGTTTGACTCCACAAACTTGGAGTCAAATAGTAACAGCGATAAGGCTTGGATAAGGTCAAAAAAATAAGTAATTTTGTCTCTTTGACACTTCGTGTATTTTAAATAAGGCTCTTTCGCTGTGAAGTAAAAGAGATAGAAAACGTGACTTCATCTATAGATTACTGTATCTACGAGTAGTTTAAATTAAAGTCTTTGCACAGCGGGCGTAGTTCCTATTTTTGCCACTTCATAGAAAAGTTGGTTGAACTATAGTCGTTTGATCCGCTTTCGCTTGGAGAAAATCGTATATTATGTAGCATCTCTATAGTAGTCTGTGTATAATATGAAGCAATATGAAGTATTGTACACTATTTGATTGTACAGAAAAGACAAAATAAATGCTAACAAAAGAAAGAGTAAAATTAACGTTGAGTTGCGGTCGTGTATCATTTTACGAGTTTTTGGCGAGAATTCTGATAGTACGGTCTCTCTTGTTTTAATTATTTCATAAACTGGTTTGATTTTGTGTTGTATAAAAGTGGTGTAGTTTTGTTCAATTAACATTATCGATGATGAATATAGTGTATGAAAACATTGAATTAAGTGAATTTAGGTGATCTTTCACCAAAGGTTTTAATCGACCTTGTGTGTTCGATCCGCTTGACGAAAGTCTTCTAAGAAGCATCGTGCTCAAGAACTCCAGCAAGAACTTGAAATGGGCCACACACAAGGCACACCCGTGTTTCATCGTTCTTGGAAAATAAGAAAATAATTTAACTAATGACTTGGCAGCATGGTCTCTGACCTTAGCCGGTTCAAGGAATAAACATAAAGGGAGTTTTGGCGGGAATTCTTACAGTGCGGTGGCTCTCTTGTTTTAATTATTTCCTAAACTGGTTTAAAGTTGTGTTTGCTGTATAAAAGTGGTGTGGTTTTGTGCAATAATCATTAACGATGATGAATAGTGTATGGAAACATTGAAATAAGTGGATTTAGGTGATTTTTGATCAAGGGTATTGTCGACATTGTGCTTTCGATTCGCTTGAAGAAAGTCATCTAAGAAGCATCGAACTGGAAGGAATTTACACCAATACTCCTTCAAGGCTTGAAATCGGTCACACCCCTGTTTCATCGTTCTTGGAAATTATGAAAATAATATAACTGATGACTTGGCAGTATGGTCTCTGATCTTAGCCGGTTATGGAACAAAAATACAAAAAAAAAAACATAAAAGAAAAGAAAAAAATTCACTGAATAATACAAAAATAACTATTGTGTGATGTGCATTTGTGCTTTCTTGGGTGATAATGAGGCCACCTACAGAACCAAGCAGAGAAGACTGTTGTAACAGTGGTTGCAATCCATGCATATTTGACGTTTATGAAAAGCAACTGAAAATCTATAGAAAATTCTTGGAATGTAGTGAAAATATTTCAGAAGTGATTGAAGAAAATGGCATATCGCAGCTGGAGTATACTTCGTTTGTTGTAGTTGCTAATATAAGTTTGTGTGAATCCCATGTTCTGCTTACATTTAAAAAACAAAATATAGATGGTAAACTATTGAAGTGGAAACCGGGTCAACACTTCCTTTTTAAGTATAACAACAAAGAAAAAGCGTGTACAAGAGCTTACACACCAGTATATTTAAAAAGGAGGACTGGTTTTGATTTCGCAATGGTTATTAAAAGATATGACAGTGGTCTTGTATCTAATTATTTATGTAGTTTAAAAAAAGGTGATGAAACATTATGGAGAGGGCCATATGGAAATTATGAAATTACTCCAAATAAATTTGTTAGAATAATCATGTTAGCTCAAGGGACAGGCATATCTCCATTTATGAGTATCATAGAAAATATTATAAATAATGAAGATGATATGACTAGAATTATTTTATTATATTGTTGTCAGAGTATTAATACAATTTTATTTCGAGATGAATTGTACAACTTTAAATCATATTGGAATTTTTCATATGAATTGTACATAAGTGATACTAGGGAAGAAATAATGTGTAAATATTACCAGGAACCAATAAAAAAATATAAATTAAGTTATGAATCTTTAGATCAAATTAAACCATTGCCACATAAAGATCAATTTCTCTTATGTGGGTCTCAACATTTTATGGAACATTATAAATTGTGGTTATTAGAAAAAAATGTTACACTAGCAGATGTTATATTGTTTTAAATACATACACATGGGACCCAAGAATTATTTTAGACTGGCTTTCATCTAATCCCCCAAAGGATACACTATTGGATATAGCTCGTGGAACAGCCATGGTGTTGCTGCTTGCTATTAGAGTCGGGACGTAGAGTGCATGATCTAACTTTGCTTAACATTTCAAGTGACAGTTTCTTTGACAATGGAGCAGACATATATTTTATGCCGGCTTTCGGGTCTAAGACAGATAACCACGTGCATCATTTTTTTTTTTTTTTATAGTATAGGCCAGCAAACGAGCAAGTGGGTCACCTGATGGTAAGTGATCTCCACCACCCATGTACATCCACAATACTAAAATAATCATGGGCGCGTTGCCGACCTTAAAGGAAAGGGATAAGTAAGGGATTGGGAAGGGGAGGGGTAATCTGCGTGGAAACTCTCTAAACATTATGATGAAAACGTCTGTCCGGTATCTTTAGTTAGAGCTCTTATAGAAAAGAATATACCGAGAAGAACAGAAGTTAGGGATCTAAATAACCTTTTTATCACAGTAACCAATAGAGTAAAAGCAGCCTCACATACAGTAATTGGGAATTGGATTTGCACAGTCCTCAAAGATAATGGCATACATGCACCACCAGGGAGCTGCAGATCAGCAGTAGCATCCTTAGGGTAGTTAGAGAATGTACCTATTGATGATATATTATCCCGTATAATCGGTAATTGGACATCTTCCACCACATTTTTTAATCATTATTGTCGCGAAATAGAGCTTCCGAAAAATGATCGCAATTTATTTTTTAGGATGTTTACTCCAACTTAATTTACATTATTGTATCAAACATTACATGTTTAAACTTAAGTTTATTGACTATTAATTTATTAGGAGAGATTGTCGTAGTTGGAATATAGGTACTTATGTGATTACACTTATGGTGGTATAATACGATTCTTTAAAATATTATCCTATTTAATGCTATAATAAATAAATAAAAATAAAATAAAATAACTTAGATTAATTTAATTCCTGAATAAACTATTAATCATCAAAGCGTTGTGTTTATTCACCAGCAGATAATAAACACGTCTTCTAAACAATGCTGTATGTCCAGAGGCACATTAATATAACAGTTTTACATAATAATAAAACCGATGTTATGTGCGGAGAAGGAAAACATACAGCATTGCAGGAAGCATGAAGACTATAAACATGGAAATACCGACGGTACCCTCCATAGGTACCATCCTAGCTGGTGGCGCCATCTATAGTCGTAGAATTGCACCTTCTTGGCCGGAAATCCGAAGTAAAAAAGGCTAAAGCAGGCATACACGTCTTCTTCTAAACAATGCTGTATGTTTTCCTTCTCGGCACATAATATCGGTTTTATTGTTATGTAAAACCGTTATATTATAGTAAACATAGCAGTAATATTAGTAGGTTTTCTTAGTAATGACTAATGACTTGAAAAGAAACAATTATAAGTAAATTCTTCAATTGAGTTGTTATCACTAGAAATAATGTATGTAAGTTGTGCAACTAGCAAGGTTTTTATATCTAAGATTTCTTCTGTGAATTTTTGTATTGTAACAATAATGTATATACCTCAGCCTGTTGCCGTCCACTGTTGGGCGTAAGCCTCCCCAAGTGAGCGTCAACCATCCCGCTCTTGAGCAGCCCGCATCCACCCGCTACCCGCCATCTTTTTCAAGTCGTCGGTCCACTGTGCAGCAGGACGCCTTACACTACGCCCTATACATATATAGGTAGCTCAAAATGAAAAGAAATAAATATATAACTTTTCTGCTATCACCCAAATAAACTATAACCAAATTGAGTCATTATATTTTAGTGTGGATTTAGTTGAAACTTGGCTGATTTTCTTACAAGCAAATTTACAATAAAATTATTTAATGGATTGCATAAACAATAAACTGTGCTGTATATTTTTAAATCGTTTTTTTTTGTTGGGGACAGGAGGGCTTGTCCCATAGTGCCCCACTATAGTACACTTTTTTTAAATGGATGTGTCTTCTAAGTTATTCTTCGTATTGTGAAATTTATCTACTAGCATATTCATTGTCTATAATGCTCAATATTACATAATATGTTATTACTTTAAGGGATAAAAATAAATAACAAATGACATAACTATGTCCAAATGCCATTTAAAATAATCGCTCTGTTCTAAACTGCCCCTCTTCAGACTTCAGTTTAGGACTCTCCTGGGGCGGAGGGATGGTACCGCCACTATCAAGTATGATAGATTTGATAGTGACGGTACCACCCGGCGACCGGCGTACGGTACGGCATTCCCGCTGCCGACGCAACCGCCGCGCAGCTCCAAACTGCGCGTTCGATCCCCCGACGTAGTTGTCGTCGACCCGGGTCGACAACGAAGTATGTCAGGCCACTAAAACGCCACAAAGCCCCGAGGGCTATGGCATCTCAAACCACGTCCTCAAAAACCTCACCAGTCATCATCTGGAACTCTTAACTGCGATTTTTGACGTAGATTTTCGAAACTGTCTTTTTTACAAGTGTGGAAGAAGGCAGATGTAATAGGCATTCGCAAACCTGGTAAACCTTCAACCGAACCGACATCTTACTGCCCCATTAGTTTATTTAGTTCTTTGGCTAAGTTGTACGATCGTATCGTCTATGATCATCAAACTCTGTACCCAAATCTCACCATCTGCTTCCCGAACGTCACAATTGAACGTCACAATTGCGTGCATGAGATGCTCCGCATCATGGAGCACATTCACGAAATACCTCTTAAGCGCTCTTCACCGCCCATGTACGCCCACAATACAAAAGAATTATGGGCGCGTTGCCGACCTTAAAGGAAAGGGATAATAAGGGATTGGGAAGGGGAGGGGGATTTGGGCCTCCGGATATCTAGCAAGCTGCTACTTTACGCCGGTTTTCTGTGAGACAGTGGTAACGACCCGGACGAGCCGGCCCATTCATGCTGTAGACAAAATTGTCTACAGCGTGGCTCTACCACTCGGCAAAATGTCGAAAAAGCATGCGACAAGGAGTGGCACAATGGCTTGCTTTACAAGCTATACACTATGAACGTGCTCATACAGTTCGTGCACATAATACGAGACTTCTTGTCGAATCGCGGTTTCAGATTTCGTGTGGAGGGAACCATCTCTTCCTGTCACACACAATCATGACCGGAGTTCCGCGAGACTCCGCACTGTCCCCCTTTTCTCGCTATACGCCAGCGATATGCCCAAACCTAAGAACGCCCGTCTCGCGTTCTTTGCGGACGACACCGCAATCTACGCTTCACGTAGAGATCCGGTTAAAATGTTCCGCACTTTGCTAACCGCCGCCGATGACATCGGCGCGTGGTTCCGCAAATGGCGAATCGCGATCCTTTTCTATAGGAACCCCCGTTTCTTGGCTCCAGTGCCGAATATCAACAATTTCGGCATGTGCATTCCCTGGAGCAAAACAGTCAAATATTTAGAAGTGATCCTTGACCTTCATCCTACACGTAAACGCGGTACGCACGCGAGTCGAATTCGCGTTAAGCCAGCTTTACTGGCTCCTATATATAATGGTAATAAAATAAGTGGCGGATCCAGGATTTTGCTTGGATAAGGATAAACGATGAAAATGATCGCAAAGAATCGCTTTCTGCGTAAGATTTTTGGGGCCTCTTTGTATGTGCGTAACCGCAACCTCTACGTGGACACAAATTGTCCGACCATCGGACAGGTCATGAAAATTACCATCAAGCGTATGTCGATCGCGAAGCGCATCATCCAAGCACGCTCATCCGTAGAGCGTCGATATACTCTCCCTTTGATCGTGCAAAATAGAGAAGATCGCGAAGCGTCCTCACGGATCCCAACGATGAGACCACTCTGGTCATCCGAGAGATGAAGGAACTTAGACACAATACACACTGCACAAAACTGATTTAAAGACCTCTTCGCGCTGCCCGCAACCCCGACTCTAGTACCGGCTTGGGCGCCGATGGATGAATCGGATTAGATTTTAAAAATCCCCCAAACAATAAATCACAGATGTCTCTGCCCTCCCCCCAGTGACCACCCTGACCCGATTTTCGTACCAAACACGGCACACGGAACATTACAGCATGTCCTAATGTGCTCTTAAAAAATGTCCAATGCTGCCCCAACCGTCCGCATCTTTTGTAAAAAGAAATTGTCATATCTCATACAAAACTTGTTTTGATCGTTAGATTGTAAAATGTACTTTCTTATTCTGAACATATAATTATATATCAATCGTATAAAATATTTTTGCTTATATATTTGCCCCTTTGTATGCCGTTATAATTACATCTACTTTATTAAGTATGAATGTTGTCTCTGGTTGAGAAGCAAGTAAAAAAAGCTCTATGCAATATCATAGGTTGCTTAATTTTTACTTTAAATGATGTCTAAAACTGTCCCCGTCCTAAAGCGCCCCCTTCTCCCCTAATAAATAAAACTATTTTCAGGCAACTTAGTTGTCATATAGAATAATACATAAATATATTTAAAAAGTAATTACAGATTGTGTAATGGCCGTTCCTTATAAAGCGTGAGCCCTAATGTGACACACACATAGTCCTGACCCCACACTAGGTTAACCTGTATCTTGGGTATCAGGAACTACGAGGGACTTCGGTCCCACAACACCCAGATCCGAAACAAATATATGTAGATCACACAAACATTTGTCTCGGTGTTGGAATCGAACCCACGGCCTCACGCTTCGCAGCCGGCTACTTGCCCACTGTGCCACGGAGGCTGTCTATTGTGACTGTTAATGGGCGGTGACGATCACTTACCATCACCCTCGCGACCCTCTTGCTTGTTTGCAGGACTACTATAAAAACCATTAGGTAAGTATGCACCTACAAACACAGTAGGTATTCTTTAGCATTAGGTATATTTGGCATATATACCAAATCCTCGGTGCACTTTTGAGAAGATTAATCTCACAGTTTACCTGTTCCTGAAACAATATTTATAGCTGTTATATGCTGTAAACCCCCTTTTATAATGTTATTTTTACCTACTTGGTCCGTGAAAGTAAAATCCGAACTTTAATCATAGAAAATATCTCAACGCATCAATATTACATAATATTTTTCTTAGTGGCATTCATGTTTCATGTATTTTACCTGATGGCAACACACACTGTTCGGTATGGATTTTTTCGCGCCGGCGCGAAACGAGTTTGGTCTATAACTTCCTTTGTATTTCTTCGTGGTAATTGAATTTTATTAAAACATGATTCCTGCTCTCTAAGGGATGTATTTCTCCCGTTTATAAATATTTATAAGCAAAAAATATATATGTCAATAATTATGTAATAAATTAGGTAATCAAATCTAATAAAATATTAAATAAGTGTGTGGTGTGAGGCTGTGCCGAATTTACAGTAGTGTGCTCGTTATAATGGGTTCTATCGTGCTAAAAAGTTTATCTATTCTTCTGGGACTGTTTTTCATATTTGTTGGAATCACTAAACTAACGCCGGTAATATCGAAGGAGTTGCACAAAGATCTGGTGAGTACATTGTATTTTATCATGTTTTGCACAGACAGATTAAAAGGTCGCTAGGTGCATTGAGATTTTTGTAGCAGAGCAATGTGGCTTGCTATTTTAGTATTTGGCCTGCCGCCTAATACCACCAGAGAGTTATCTCATTGCGACACGGAGCTTTAAGCAGTAGATTCGTCTCGTGCTTGCTCTTAATTCATGATAATTTATTAATTGGCATGGTGCGCTTGGTTACAATGTGAACAACTGCTACAAATGTGTTTGTCGATTAGTACCTACGATAATTAAATCGAACTTGCACAAGAGAATGTACATATACATAATGTGTCTACATATTATTATAATAGGTAGGTAGGTAGGTACCTACATAAATACCTATTAATAAATCCTGGTTATTCGATGAACTCGTAAACATGGTTATTACTAATTTATGGTAATATTAATTGTAAATAAAAGAATTGGAAAAATAGTGGGTTCTTATTAAATTTTAGGATCTAAAATACCGCGTGTCGCCAAGGGCTTTTACCCGTGGTCCCGGTGGTGCAACCCATTCCGGGTCCAGGGGTGAAAAATGACCCGTGAACTAGTGATCAATTATTGATCTTATTGATTACAATTCGATAAATAGGTAGTTAGAATTAACTTGGATTTCAAGTACTGACTGGTTCTGGCCACTTAGGTATATAAATTGAAAATTAAAAATGTCCATTGAAACATAATGCCATACACTTGATAAGAGCCGATGAGTAGTATTACGATGATTAATGGACCTTTGTGGAAGGTTGCTCATGTCAATCCGATCCCTAAAAAAGGAATCGATAGCGTTCACGTCCTTACTCTCTAAAGTCATGGAGCGGGTGATAAATGCCCAGCTTTTGAGAGGTATCTGAAGGAGTATTAGCTGACGGTCACTGTCAGTACGGTTTCCGTCACGATCGATCAGCTGATGATCTTATCTACCTCTCACACAGCTGGGAGGATTTGAGTGGTAGAAAGACGCTGTAGAGAGTTTTGTCTACAGCATGAATGGGCCGGCTGGTCCGGGTCGTTACTACTGTCTAACAAAAAACCGACGTAAACTAGCAGCTTACTGCTGCATTTCGTATGGTGAGTAAGATATCCGGAGGCCCAAATCCCCTCCCCTTCCGTTTTGTCGCTGATTATCTTCATCTTGCATTTTGTCTATTAACAACTAGCTTTTACTCGTGACTCCGCCCGAGTTACCAGGAACAATCCTTTTTAAGCATTTCATCCCCTAAAGGGATGATTTTCGAGATATACGTAGTTGCTTATTTATTTTTAGAAGTAGGTACCTACTCCTACGAAGTTGGAGTCGAGATGTCTATTTAAGATTTATTTCCATACAAACAGGGGGGTGAATTTTAAAAAATCCCTTAGTAGTCCCTTAGTAATTTAGTTTCGGGAAATCTAAGGAAGTCTAGAACGAATTTATATACAAACTAAGTAGGAAATTTTATTAAATAATAAATAACCCATAACGTGTTACTGCTAACTGATGTACCATCTGAACAGCCTTTCAATCGAATTAATTAACAAAAACCATACAGTATTTTGTTGATTCGAGTCAGTTGATCAACTAAAATTAAACCGTGTGAACCCGCTATTTAAGAGTAATTTTTAAAAAGTATTGATTATAGATAATTCTAGATACCGATAATAATAAATCTCCCCAGAGGGTTGACGTCAGACAGGTTGCCGGTCGTAAAACTGCAAGCCAAATCTTTCTGTAACAAGTCTTTGGTTATAAAGCATGTTGCGCCGACCCCACTGCGAATAATCCGAGCTACTAATGAGGAAAAATTTAAATCTTTCTTTTATTGTTTGAATTTTCCATAGGTACCTGTATTATGGCAGTTTCATACTTTACAAGGTGTATGTCATATAAGAGAGTATATTTCTACTGCAAGGGCCAAGCTTTAAAGTCTTTGGAATAACGTGATTGACGTTGCATCTCGTTTATAATTATTAACGATGCGTGGCGACGAATCCGGCCAACAAAAAAGTAAACCCCATAGCTGGCGCCAAGGAGGGTAGATAGCACAATTCCGTCCAGACGCAACCCAGATACTAAGCGGATGGACGGCTCAACCAATGTTTTGGTTAATTGTTTTAGGTGTATACCTATACCTACACGATACATGCGTAACGTTGTGCTATATCCACATAACGTCTAAAAATAATTTAATATTTTAATTTTTTAATTTCAGAGAAAAGAATATGTGAGATACGCAAAAGTATTTCCAATGTCTGAGCTGTTAGACTTCAAGTTGCCGTCGAAATGGTACAGGAGAGCCGTGGGCGGGCTTGAAATATTATTCGGGTTTGCGTTAGCGGTTATACCCAATCGTAAGTAAATATTAGCATTTTTTATCCTACATTTATTTTAATTGAACCACATAAATAATCGTCTCACACGTCTATAGGCTGTGAAACCGATTTGGTCTTGGGTTCAGTTCTATTCCCAGACCTGGCAATCAAAGTATTGCGTTTTTAAAATTCGAAAAAACAATATGTGTTGCCCCCTACAAGCTCGCCCCCTATAATTTTATGAGCCAGATATAAGTTTGATGGTAGGTGCATTAGTTTATAGTTGATGCTCTCTTGCGCCTTCAGGAGGTACAGAGTTGATCGTGTGCTATGTTTTTTCCACACAAAATAAAATAGCTAGATTATGGTAGGTATGACAAGGTGATAGGTCCCTCGTATGCGAGTGGCCGTCTTGGTCGGTACCACCGCTTTGTGTATTTTTGCCGCCAAACAGAAGTGTGTAAGCAATTTTGTTTCGGTTCGAAGAACATTGAAGCCAATGATATTACTGGGCATTATGAAACTTAACATCTTATGTCTCGGGATGACGAGTGCAGTCCAGTGCTATGTAGTGCTTTGTAATTCAATGTTCTGTGTTGCTTCTGTTTATGGGTAGATGTTACCCTTACTAGCAGGCGAGCGACCTGCTCGCTCCGTCACTCAAGCTAATAAAAAAAAGGTATTCATGCTGAAACTATATTATTTATGTGAGTGGTAAAGCCACGCTGTAGACACTTTTGTCTTCAGCATGAATGGGCCGGCTCGTTCGGGTCGTTACCACTGTCTCACAAAAAACCGACGTAAAGTAGCAGCTTGCTGCTGCGTTTCGTACGGCGAGTGAGATATCCGGAGGCCTAAACCCCTTCCCCATCCCAATCCCTTAATCTCTGTCCTTTAAGGTCGCCAACACGCCCATAATTCTTTTGGTATTCTGGTACATGGGGTACATGGGCGGTGGAGATCACTTACCATCAGGTGGGTAACCTGCTTGCTCGTTTGTCGGCCTTGCTATAAAATATATACATATATATATTCCCAACGGGAGCTATATCGCCCGGCTAGCTGTGGGCGCTGAAGCCTTCCATGGGTGCGGTAACGGATCCAGCGGCAAAACTAATATATGACTGCACGTTTTACATCAATTGGACAAGGACACGAACGTCTACGGAGTCTAAGTTTAATGTCATTGTATTTATTTTCAGACAAACTAAAGAACGCAGCGAACGTCGGGCTGGTGCTGCTGATGATCTTGGCGGCGTATTCGCACGTCATGGTAGGCGATCCATTCGACCGCTGCGCCCCCGCTCTCGTCTTTTTCTTTATGCTCGGTGGAAGATTAATTGTGTGGTATGTATCCGTGACTCGACAACAACGTTTTACCTTGTTTTTAAGGGTGTACAGTAGACTGCCTGTATCACCACCTCTAAGTAAATGATACATACCAAATAAAATATGACTAGGTGACCCGTGCGAATTCTTGACACCGATAGTGGTCAGTTACATAATATACTCGTAATTAAATTAACAATACAACATATTTTCCTATTTTAAGTCAATACTGGGAAACAAAAGTTTTAAAATGGTGTTTGAATCATTAAATTTGAATTAGTGAAACTATGGCGCTCCGACAAAAAAACTACTTTGAGAAATAATATAGGCATAGAAATACATTTTATATAGCATATGCCGGCAAACGAGGAAGTGGGTCACCCGATAGTTAGCGATCCCCACCGCCCATGTACGCCCACAACAACAAAAGAACCATGGGCATGTTGCCGACCCCAAAGGAAAGGGATAATTAAGGCATTAGGAAAGTGAGGAGGTTTGGGCCTCCGGATATCACTCACCGTACGAAACGCAGCAGCAAGCTGCTACTTTACGTCAGTTTTCTGTGAGACAGTGATAACGACCCGGACCAGCCGGCCACCATTCATGCTGTAAACAAAAGTGTCTACAGCGTGGCTCTACCACTCATAAAACATAACATTCAAATACAAAAGTCACACTCTAACATATATAGGTACAGTCAGCATCAAAAGTAGCTAAGCAATTCAGGTGTCCATATAATGCTACACATTCAAAGTAACCATAGTCATTTAAGCAACAAAAGTTTGATTGTTGTGACCACCCAGTGTTTCAATTATTACTGAGCACACACATTGTCAAATATTTCGTAGAAAACTGAATATCGTTGGTATATAAACAAGCCGACTCAGGTGTTCATAACGAATTAACAACCAAGAACATCGTAATAAGATGACAAGAAACGTAACTCAAGCAGAAAAATTACTCCACTAAAACTGTGTGTAAGGGCGGGGTTTTAAAAGATTGTGCAGCTCGTTCATTCGTCAATTCATAGTATCTCTAGATCTCTAGTTGACACTTAATACGTCTATTTTTTTGCGCGGTGCAGAACGTCGTATCTCGATTTAGAAATTTAATATTTAGACATTATTAACTTTTATGAAATAAAGTTGATTTTGAATGTTCATTCATTTTTGTTACGTGTTCATTACCTTTGCTTGTGTATGTAAGTAGAGCTGTAATTTTGGCAGATTCATATGAGAGTTATCGTTCTAGTTATCTTGTTTCAACCAAGAAGAATAAATTCTATGCAAATTTTTTAGACTCATAATTGATTGGTATAAATAGGTATAATGTCATTTGGAGAAGAAAGCCAAATTGGACAGCAAATAGTTGGGTATCCTGAACAGAGCCAGGCGGTATTTCACGCCGGGGTACAGATTAGCGCTTTACAAAACAAGTACGGCCCCACGTGGAGTACAGCTCTCATTCGTCGTATGTCTACATTCGACGTCTTTTATTCTGAATTATTTTAATACTATGCAAATTATAGAACTGAAATACGATTTTGCGTTCTCCGTAAGCGTCTGCGGACTCGCGTGTATGATCCTGCACCTCTGCCTCCGGAAATCTCATTCACCGTATGAAACGCAACAGCAAACGGCAACTTCACGTCGGTTTTCTATGAGACAGCGGTAACACTCCTGGAAAGTGTGTGAGGTTTAATAATAATAATAAATACACCCAACAGTCACACGCATAGTCTTGACCCCACACTAGTTAGGTATCAATAACTACGAGGGACTTGCGGTCCCACAACACCCAGACCCGAGACAAATATTTGTGGATCAGACAAACATTTGTCTAGGTGCGGGAATCGAACCCACGGCCTCACGCTTCGCAACCGGCTACTAGCCCACTGCGCCACGGAGGCTGCTGTTAATGGGATAAGGGAGCCGACAAAAGAATTGCGCTATTTAATACGTAGTCCGTCTTTTGCCCGTTTTGTACGAGTGTTGCCAGATGATCGTCTCCCATTCTCCTAGTGTCACGTAGATTCCCTCCAAAATACAGGTTTTTCAAGAAGAAGCCCCAAAGTAGTGAAAAAGTCAAACATATCAATTTCTATAGGTGTCTTTAGAGTCGGTGCCTGTGTCGCTGCCGGTCAAATAAAATTGCACCGACTCCAAAGAGAATAGAATAAATAGAATTTGTTATTTTTGACCTTTTAGTAAGCTTTGTTAAACTATGTTTTGTTAAACTTTATTTTATATTTAATTTTTTAGTTGTAGTTACAGCAATAGCATGTAAATTCCAATACAATAACACAATCGCGACGAGTGTACTGTTGTCTGTTCCGTCATCAGATCTTAACCAAATTTATATGGGACCACATCGCAACTAAACTTTATCAAGTGTTTTTTTTCCAATAAAATCGCACTACAATTGGCGGAGAAATCGATGTACCTACATAAAAAAGCGAAAAAACGAATTGAGAACCTCCTCCTTTTTTGAAGTCGGTTAAACTAAGGATTTTTTTGCAAAACCAATTACAATTGGGTAAATACGAGGCCGCAGTTCATGTTTTATATATTGGTACAAGTAAAGGTGGGTGCGTAGTGGGAAAATCTCACTATCTATCTATCACACCTCGCAGGCGTGCACTATAATGGTGTGACCTGCCTTGTGACGTAACTTGCCATGTCGTGCATCCTCTATCCGTCATTTGACAACTACCCTCTCCAGCATACATACATACATACATACGCATACACGCACTCACGTCTGCAATCCCCGAAGCGAAGTGTAACCAGTACACCCACATTTCGCCGAGCGTATCTCTGTCCCATGATGTGATAGGGGGCGAGCCCATCGCCATACCGAGCACAATTCCAAACTCCGGGCCGATTCCGAGCACTTCATAATAGAAAAACCCAGCATCACCCCCACCCGACCCGGGGATCCAACTCGAGACCCCAGCGCCAGCCCCAGTCACAACGCGAACGCATCACAACTGCGCCACCTTATTAAAATTAAAAATAATTGATTCGAATACCCCATTATGAAAAATAATATACATAATACCTAGCCGAAAAAATGTTAGCAATCCTATCTTATACCTAAGATGGCTGACAGGTCTGACGACCGCGGCTTCTGATTGGTAGGTGTTGGAAAGATCACAGGTTTAATTTATTTATTGCGGCAGTGTAGGCTTTATTTTTCTATGACGATATACAAAACAAATAAGAACTTGCTGACGATGCACCACACGATTCATAATACTACAAACGTGAGGACGTCACTTGTAGAAAACGTAAGAACGCCATCGAGCTTAGCACATGCAATAAGACATATCGACAGCAAATATTTCGGTTTAAACTGTCAAAATTCATAAAATTAGTCAGTCGGTAAAATTACGTCGTCAAGTTAGGATTTGTGGACAAAATACCATTATACAGAATCGAGTATTCTATGTAACCATGTTAGCGTCGTTAGGCATATAGAGATAACCAGATAAAACAGTTTTTCACGACAAAACGAGTCGACAAAATCTTCTCGTGTTGCATATTATGCTATGCCCCTAGTTCGTGTGTACAGCGATCGCAAATTGTACCGTACGGCACGACGCGGCGCGGCGTGGTAGTTCGTGGTTTTTCTCGTGTAGTGCGTAGGAAGGACATTTTCTACGCCGCGCCGTTTACCGAATTATCCGCTCATTATGTAATAAAATAAACCTATAAAGTTGTCAAGTTTTAAAAGGGTTTTCTTTCCCCGTGTAATCATGGTTCCCGGGCACTTTGGGCGATATTGCCAATTATAATACAAAATCAATACATAAGTGGTAGGTACTTATTACATTCAGTATTATTAATTCTTGTTATATTCTTAAACTGTAATGTTCAAATTTTACATAGTACATAGTTAAATTTTATACATATTATTTCTAAGAATTTCCATTTCACTGGCTTATGAAATAACTATTCCAAACTATCCCAAACTTACCCTAAGAGATATGAAAAAACCGGCCAAGTACATATCGGACGACGCGACGCACAGTGAAGGGTTCTGTAAAGTAACCTGTATCCCCATTCCCATATCTCAAAAACAATACAACCGAACTTATTGAAAAAAAATCGCTGGAAGTATCTTTTAAATTAAACTACATTGGTTTTACAGCATTTTCCACTCCGTAGTTTAAAAGTTAGAAAGGGGGGACACATTTTTCACGACTGAACACGTATATTACACAAATTATTGACTTATACCGGGTGTAAGGAAACCGCTTCCGAAAACGAAGACAGGTGGTAGTGCTGGTGTTTACAGACACAAAAAAAAACGCAAAATAAGTTACATTATTTATTTTTCACACAGTCTTGTTTGGACCAGTAAATACAAGGAAGTTGTATTTAAATAATAATTAAAATAGTTTTTTTTATATAACGTAATGTAAAGCTAATATAAAAAACATTGACGCTGAGAATCAGCCGTACGAGTCGTCCCGTCGCTTAGCGGGCGCGGCTCAAGTTCCGATATACCTACTGAGCATTGAAGCGCGGGACATTGAGTCCAACTTTAGGATTAGTATGCTTTACATTGCGGGCTTACGTTTCCAAAATGGCTAGTTAACAGCAAAGGAATAGAGTTATCGGTTTATGTTTAGGTAAAGTTTTATTACCGTTTCGGCTTCGGAAGCGGTCCCCTTACACCCGGTATAAATAAGGCATTTAGTAATCTCCAACACCATTTTTTATGGAACTATCCAATGATAATTGATATAAAAACATGCCTACGTGCAATGGGATAAAAATGTCATTCCTCAGTTTCAGGTATGGAGAACCACCCCAAAAAAGTTGTGTAGCGGTTTATTATTTCTATGGAATACACCCACTTTCCAAATTTCATCCATATAGTAGATATTAGTATGTAGTCTCCGAGTAAAATGGCTGTGACATATGGATAGACAGACGCACGGTCAGACGGACATGATGAAATTATAAGAAAAAAATAAGTTCGATATATTATGTACTTAGCTAGCTATCTACCTATAGAGAAATTTAAATAAGGTTAAGTCCTACTAAAATCTACATATAACATAAGTACACGCGTGTATCCCCGAAGCGGTAGACAGAGGTGCAATAGGTCTGTACCCACGGTTCGCCGAGTTAGTTTCGATATTGGGATGAGCCGAGCACAAATTCCAAGCTCGGGAAGCTGTGTGATTTTTGGAATCGAATATACAAACTCAAATTGTGATAGCTCGATTTCGGATTTGAACCTAGGACCTCAGGATTTCTAAGGGACGCTACTTCTAAACATACTGTCATTAGACCAATGAGGCGATTGAAAAATCTAACTAGGTAGACTCCCATAAAAAAAATCCTCAACTCAATTTGGGCTTGTGCGCGCATTGTATCTAGGTACTTGATCATATTCATTCAATATTTCGTTGGTAATTCAACGGTGCGTATGTGATGTGCCAATGTGTTGCATTTATCCACTATGAAACAGCTGTTTTCTATCACACACAACAGTGTTTACTTAGCGTAGGAAAGTTTGTTTTTCATAATGTTCATGGAAATGCCAATCTTGTAATAGGATATTCAAACTATACCTACACATAAATATTTTATTTGCAGCCGGGCTAGAAGTTCGTGGGCATATTCTATGCTCGTGGGTAGATATGATTGACGTCAGTGATGCTCAAAATTAGCTGGAACTGCTTCGGCTTATGATGACACGATATTGATATAAAAACCAAATATAAAATAACATGTGAGAAGACACAAATATATCTGTTCCTCATAAAATATAAAGCAGTCGTTAAACATCTTCAATCGGTTTCACTGAAACCTCGAAAACCGACAATGTGCGGTCAAGAGTAGAAAGTCGTAAACTGCACTTGTCATGTCGGTTAGGCTAGTAACCTCCTTATGGGAGTAACACAGACACCTTGACCAAATTTTATGTCATGTAAACACCAGTTACGAAATAAAATTAGTGATATCGTACAACGAAGCATGATGCTGGCAGCTCGCCAGGGAATCTGCTGTGAGTTGTGACGAGCACCGCCCCGTGGCGCGTCGTGTCGTACAAATAATACCTGTTGCAACTTGCAGTAGGTTGGGATGCCGCGACCGAACTGTTCAATACACGTACTATTAAATTGTAGACTTCCATCGATAATAATTATTATAAATGGCGTCACAGCCTCGCTATAGGTTTGTAAAACTCATGGAATGCAGCGTTTTGTAGCTGTTAATAAGTATATACCTTGGCCCACTACCAATGAGCGTTAAATTTACGATACCTACCTATCAGTATGGAGCCCATTTTATTAGCAATCGTTATCGTAAAGCCAAGAAAATTCAGACAACAGAAATTCGTTTTGTAGGTACTTAACTATTAATATCAATACGTATAATAATGTAAGTTTTATGTGCCCTGTACATCGCATAAATTGCAAATAATATATATTGAGGGGCACTAACTAGCTTCTGTCCGCGGTTCCGCGTAGCTACTTTAGTTAGACGTTTAACGTTATTTTATGTAGGTACTTACTATGCACTCTCCTAAATAAAATTCCCAATTCTCCAAAATAGGATTATACCTATAGCAAGATATTTGGGCTTATAATGATCATCAGGTCTTGGTGGAAATATTTATGGGAATTCCGATGAGGCTAACACGCTCTAAGCTAACACGTTTATGTATAATTTCTGCGTAAAAAGCAAATGTCCATCAGCATCAGATAGCATCGGATCTAAATTACGTATTTATTTAAGGAATACGTATTTGCTTCCATTTTAGGTATCAAACCATCCGCCGAGAAGAACAAGAAAAAGCTGCAGTCTCGCAGAATGGGAACGGCCTCAAAAGAGAATGAGTGAATACGTTGCAGATGCTGTCAGGTGACCGAGAGAATGATAAATTTGTATTTATTACTAGAAACATACATAATGTACAAAGACCTTCCGTCTCTGCAAAAGTCCCGTAGGGCGCAACATATTGTTTATATTATAGAAGCGCCGAAGTCTACATCAAGCACGCTGTAATTTTACTTATCAAACCGAATCTTCAAGCAGACATACGTACCTATACATAATTAAGTATTAAATCAATACGCCAGTGTTGATAAATTGTTACGAATATCTACGATAGACCACCTCATTGTTTAAAAATAGCCCGCGATTGCCGCTTGTTCAATAAAATTACTGTCGCGAGTCGTCTGTCAGTGAATGCGCCTCATATTATGTTTAATTTGTACCTTAAAGTGATATTAATTTAAGCAATACATGCTAAGTTCATTCTGTGTAGTGTGTGGTTTGTGTGTCATGTACGTTAACGTAGGGTCAAAAGTACTGCCACTTTGTAATGTTAGGCTAAGGAATATTTATTGCACGATATAGATTTACAGGCACTTTATTATACGATGGATATTATTGTTTGCTCAATCTTATACATTTAACGTCATCGCTTCTTATTAGTCTTCAATTTGTTTTGGATACTACATTGTTGTGTCCATTACCACCTGCTACTGATTAAATATGTAGTAATATAAATTAAAATTAAGCTTGTAATTAATACATACCTACGCTACGGCTATACTTGATTAACGTTATTAGGTATTAAAAATGACAAACTATTTATAATCCGGTAATTTCATTTCACTGTTTAGGTACGTGCTGTGTGATGTGACGTATTCCAGTGTGATGGTAAACGAATAAATTTAAAAATATTGAATCAGGTTGTTTTATTTTAACACAAATATTTAGGTTTAAGAGTGGACAGCTGCAGAGGACTACACAGATGGAATATATTATATCTAAACTTTCCACATTTGGATCACTCAGATCAATGTGTCTGAGGGGTATATCACGGCAGTTACTATAAACAATCTATAATTCCCTTGTTAAACCACACTTCCTTTATATGCTACAAATCAGGGGCAGCGCAATTCAGAAAACTCGCTGAATTAAAAATTATTCAAAATGAAATCATTAAAACATTATGTCATCACTACGTATTATATAAAGTATACATTAAAGTCTTTGGTGTTATACGATTAAATTATGGAAGTGAACGACCATATAATTACGAAAATTGTTTAAATATTGTTCTCATGTAAGTACATAAGTAGGTTCGTTCTTTATTTGAGAATAAAATATCTCCAAAACTCTGATCGTTACCTCTGCCGATTTTTCTTGCTCTAATAAAAGGTGTGAGAGACAGTCTCTGTGTGTTACGAAATCTACATCGATCTTCAAATCCAAGATGGCGGACATTGTTTTTTTAACATAAAATTAAATGGGTATTGGGTGTAATTTGCGAGATTGCTTGGAATGCGGATTTCCAAATCGACATTTATTTTCAAATCTAAGTTGGTGGACATTACTTTTTAACATACATCCCCGGATGGGTAGACAGAGGTGCAACTAGTGCTGCATCCATTTCACCAAGATTATTGCTGTCCCATGATGTGATTGGGGGCGAGCCTATCGCCATACCGGGCACAAAATCCAATTCCCGGGCAATTCATATTATGGTATTTTTCTAATCGATATATTTTTCTTTCGAAATCTCCAACACATTGTGATTGCCCGACCTGGGAATTGAACCCAGGAACTCATGGTTGTGTAGCGATGTATGCAATACACCTACCATCCAAAATTCATCCATATAATACTAAAAGAATTGAGTAAAATGGTTGTGACATACGGACATTTTTTGTCGGGGACTATGTATGGAATTATGTAAATTTAGGTTTAAAAAATTCAGACGAAGGTCATATTTATTTATATCGCACTTATTCAAGAGAATACCTATATATTTGCATTAAGAAACACATAAAATCCTTAATAAATTATATTTATATACTTACCTAAATTTATGTATTTCATTATAAAATATTTTTAACATAATATGATTATTAAATACAACTGATGAATGGTATTTTATTTAAAATATTATTAGAAACAGCTGTGACAATGTACTAGCGACTTATACTTGAACATAATAATAATACACCCAACAGTCACACACATAGGCCTGACCCCACATTAGGTTAACCTGTATCGTGTGTATCAGGAACTATGAGGGACTTGCGGTCCCACAACACCCAGATCCGAGACCAATATTTGTGGATCACACAAACATTTGTCTCGGTGTGGGAATTCGAACCCACGGCCTCTCGCTTCGCAGCCTACTACTCGTCCACTGCGTCACGGAGCTGTCAACATCAACATCAAAGTCTTCGGCTCGCTGTTTATTACACTGTGATAATTAAGGTGCATAAGCTACGTTTACAGCACCAACGACAGCAGTAATAGCGATTGATTTGTAAAGCACTTATGAACGTGCAAATAAGCATAGGTACTTGTAAGAGTATGTTGATGTAAATTTAAGCCCTTTAGTTGTTGAATATCACAAGCGAGTGTAACATCGGATAGTGTCGCTGCGCCTTGACGTACCTTGAGTCTTGACACGTAAACTTCAACTAACAACCAGAGACCAAAGATATATTATAAAAGATGTCGCAAGTATACACACTTTGCGTGCAGAGATGAAGTATGAGATTTTGCTTACGCGTAATCTGATTTATTCTACCCTCGACGTTACCGCAATAAGAAGCAGCCGAACACATGGATAAGTTTTTCTTATCGTGGCATAAAATCTTTAAAAACCAAGTTCCCAAGAGTGTATCTCATCACTAAACTGCTTTTGTGACGTTAATACAAGTAAAATGTGATATGCTGTACCTAGGTATCGCAAGTAATTCAACCTGTATGACACGCTTGGTTTCACGTTATAGTTCGAATTAGGTACTTGCAATATCAATTTTATATCTTTGGTCTGTGCTTACAACAATCTCCAGAGGACCACGCGGCGATATTATCACTTGTGTTATATCTTATATTTGGAGTCTGAGTAACTACGCATTATACATAATATATTTAAACTTTCATATTCACTATATTAGAGCAATTGTACATTTTAATTATTTTGTATCAGCTTTAATTAAATTAATACGACATCTCAAGCAGGGTCACGTCCAGTCTGGAGCAACTCCAAAGCATTTCTCAGATTATTAATAGCTGTTTTAACATCGTCATAGTTGAGAGCACTGCCAGCCCACTTACAATACTTCTGAGCTTTCGCTATTTGATCTGGCGTGAGTTGTGGTAAATTTAATGAGCTGTCGCCATAGAGTGTGGATGGCTGCGGTGGCTGCGGTTGCTGAGTTGGATCGTAAGGCACGAACCCACCTGGGTTGGGGTCAGGCGTGTATGGGACAGGTGGCAACTGAGAAGCCGCTCTCATTGCAGCATTGGGGTCTGGGAGAGAATTGTTGAAACTGCTTGGCGGTATGGCTGGTGGTGTCGCTGGACTTGTAGAGAACCCTGGAGCTGCAGGAATGTTCGCTGAAGCTCCTTGATCATCATTTGTGCCTCCTTCCTCACTTTGTTCTCCTTCTTCAGACTGCATTGGTCCTAAAGGTCATGTTATGTATTATGTTTCAAAAAACTATAAATACATTAATTTTGCGCAAGTACATTTTCCATCTTTAGTTCAGTAACTACAACGTAATATTAATGCTATCGGATACTACTTGGTGGTCGGTCCCTCATATGCGAGAGGCTGTCTGGGTTCGTACCACTGCTTTGTCTATTTCTGCCGCCAAGTAGATGATACGTGTGTTATAAGTTCAAAGCATTGTATGGCATCTATGATATGATAGCTCCCACAACGGGTGCATAATATACCTTATCTGGTAGTAGTTACATCAAGACAGTATTAGGTTCCATTTAAATAATCTGTTCAATCATTTAGAACATTACATACATACCTGGTACGGGAGTTTCTCCATTTTTTAAGCAGTTGTGGATATAAGCGGCTTTCCATTTGGCATATTTCCTATTCTGAGCAGCTTCATCCGTTAATTCACCGAATGTTGTCAGTACATCGTAAATCATACCCGCTGTGTAAAATGCCTTTACTGTATTTCTGTAAACAATATCATATTTAAAGGGTATCCTTAGTACTTATTTCCATTTCCAAGAAAGGGTCATAAAATAAATTTATCGCTTATAGTTTTAATGTCTATGAGTATAGAGCAACATAATTATAATAAAATAAACATGTAGAAAAATGTATAAAGCACACAGCACAGCATGTGTTAAATTTTTCATTAAGGTTTTAAATAAAATTAATGTAGGTTGTCCCAAATATTCGCAATGTTTATATTGTTCTTTATTTTCTGCTCACCTACCCCCATATTACATATGTCTTTTTGGAAAACCCATTTCCATACTTATACCACCATTCCTGCCGCTACGTCTCCTGAGCGGTATGTGACATGGATGCTAAGTGAAACAGTTTTGGTCAGGCAATATGCACTCTCTCCTAACTGACTATTGCCATTTTACAGTACCCGCAGCTTCTTAATTGTGGTTTGAAACATTTATTTGTCATAAACAATACATTAATTCACTTATTATGAGAAGTACAAGCTACTTGTCACATACTGGTCAACAAAACATATTGCAGTGTCTATAGACAAGTTATTTTTGAAAGACATTCATTGATCTAGGCATCAATGTCAACCTATGTCTAATAAACATCTTTAATATTTTTTCATGCTTTTAAATTTTTCATTTATTTTATAATTACTAATTAGTGTGTACGGTTCTCAAACAATGTTTTTATTTAGAAATTAGGATGTTCCATAATAAATAAATAAATAAACAGCTAAATATGTAATAACTTACACCACACATACTAATTTGGTACTCAATTTATACATACTTGCCAAAATTCTGTTCACGGTCTTGTTTGTCTGCGAATAAAAATAATCTTAATGCATAATTTTCAAGATGGGCCTGTGCTGCCACCTCATTTGTTATGGCTTCATTATCTTTACTCGTTTTTTTTATTTCTTCCAACCAGTCCATTAGCGCTTTAGACAATAAAAAAGTTATATTAATATATATTGTTTTTATAGCAGAGGCCAGCAAACAAGCAAGTGGGTCACTGATAGTTAGTGTTCACCACTGCCTGTGAGCATCCACAATACCTAAAAAATACTAATTAATGGTTGGGAAGGGGAGGGGGTTTGGGCCTCTGAATATGTCACTCACCATATTCATGTCAGAATTCTGTGAGACAGTGGTATCAAAACATGGTACATCACCTGCAGCACACAGACTCTCTCTGTGTTAATTTGTAAAATAAATTTGTATTTTTACATATAATTCACATATCATATAAAAAATAATATTAGGAACAATTAGGAATAGTTAAACTATGTTGTGAAGTGAAAAACTGCTAATGATATAAAGTGATCTTTTAAGTGGTTAGTGTTGATTTCTTTATCTGTATCTATTTCTTTAAATGCTTCAACAGTAGAATTTGTAATTGCACAGTGCATTCAGAAGCTTTATTAGAAGAGGTCAGTGACTATGACATTTGTCACAACTTAGAGAGTCTTACTAGGAGTGCAGAGGTTGTGTAGAGGTAATGAAAATTACTAATAGTGATGTGATAGATTTTATTGATTTTAACAAATTTGTGAATCAAATTAGTATAAAATTTTATGATGTCTAAAGGTTGATAATATTGAGTACATAAACTCTCAATGTCAGGTTTTAAGATCCATTTTAGAGAATACTTCTCAATAAATTGCTTAGTTAATCAAACTCCTTTATACCATCTACCATCCCTATATGACCACACCCTTCTGTGTAATATTAATCCAAGGTATTTTGAGCATTCATGTAACACATATTTGTGTTTTACTAGCACAATCACTTTAATATTTCCAAACATTACTATTTAAATGAAGGGATGAGTTAGTTACTATCTTACCCATCAAAACTTTAGTTTCTTCTGGAGTTTTCTTGCTAGTGAGCTTAAGTCCCACCTGCAACGCATGAAGTCTGCACCAGTAAGCCACAATAGGATCTCTGGTGTCATGTTCTGCTGCTGTCTTTAAGTAATGCTGTATACTTTTCAAACTCGGTGGACACTCAGGAATATTGGCCATTGTTTATGAAATTTAAGCACGTAATAATCCTGCAATAAACGTATACACTTGTTATTCCAGGTGGATAAGATGTAATATATTTACTGAATATAAAATACTTGTAAAATGCACCGTGGAGTTTAGATATATCTATCTATTATAAATTATCCTTAGAATTAAATATGTAGATGAGTAATTTCATGAATATAATTTTAAGTCAAAGTCAAATGTCATTATTGTCTTCTTCTTCTTCTTTTAATTGTGTTTGGCTCCACCGTAGATCGGTGATTTCGCCAGTGTCCATTGTGTAACATAGTGGCTGAACGCGATACTGTTTCATTCACACCGATAAGAAAGGTTAAACAGAAAATAGTTCGTAAGATATAGAAAAAAAACTGTATAAAGTACCCGCATGTAATAAAAAATATCAAATAACTCTGACCAAATAACATAAGATTCATGAAAGAATGAAGATAATAATGCGTATAAGCTAATAAAATTAAGTCGAAGTAAAGAAATCTAAAGCCTATTCAAGGAAGATGGAAACATAGTTAAACGAATCAAATTAGCTGCATACTTTGCTGGTTTATTGCCGATAATGTATGTGTTTATTTAGTCGATGCAGAGGCTCAAAGGTAAATATTATTAGTTTTAATAAATTTGCAAAGAATATTAATACTACGAGGAAAAACGCATGTTAACAGCGAGGTTACATTTACAGGACGAGGAAAATCTTTGGGGAGTATGTCATAAATGGTGACCGGTACTCTAGGACAATTAAAAAAGATATGATCTAAGGTGCCATCGTCTAGTCCACACTCGCATAGAGAGTGGTCACGAACATGAATCTTGGCTAAAAATACCGGCGAACAAACATGACCCAACCGTAAGCGAATAATAGCTGATGTTACCTTTTTGTTAAAGTTGCGATATTTAAAGAACCAAGGTTTTCGAGGCAGTGAAGGTTGAATAAGACCATAGCGAATGCCTTTAATCGATTTAGTTACCTGCCATTGATCATTCCACGATCTCATGAGTTCGGATTTCGTACTGTGCAGCAAGTCGCGGGCAAAGCAATTACTGTGTGCAACTATCCCAGAGGTAATGGCATTACGAGCGCATTGGTCCGCCGTTTCGTTGCCAGTTATACTGCTGTGGCTTGGGATCCACGCCAGAACGATTTTAATTCCTGAACAGTGGCATTGGTGGAGAATATCCTTAATTTTTAAAGTTAAATAAAATGGACGCTTATGAAATGGGGGTTTAAGTATATCATGAAGGAGACTTAGGGAATCAGTAAAAATAATACATCTCTTTAGGCCATGAGACTGGACAAATAGGACTGCTTCCATAACTGCAGTTGCCTCACTTGTAAATGTGGAAAATATTGAAGGGCATTTAAAATTGAGAATGATCTTGTACTTTGGGATCCATACCGCTGCTCCTACAGATTCTGTGTCGGAAAACTTAGAGGCGTCCGTGAAGATGGGTATCCATCCACCCCAGTGTTCTGAAAGAATTCTGTTAAAGTTCTTTAATGCCTCGTTATCATCTTTGTTGATACCAAAATTAAGGATAATTTTAGGAATGAAAATCAGAGAACTGAAGTTGAAAGTATAGAAAAAGTGACAATGCGTTTGGAAAATGGGGACAGAGGAGTTAGAAAATTTTCGGAAGCTTTTGAGGAGGGGTGGAGGTGACTTATGCGACCAGTAATTGGAATTTTGGACTAACTGAGATAGAGAGAGAAGTTTAGCGTGGAGAGGGTGAGATGAATTTTGAAGAACGTTACAAAAAAAGCGATCGGAGAGGTACTGTTTGCGTAGAGATAAAGGGGGGTCCAAACATTCAACCTGAAGGGCATTGTTTGGGGATGATTTCATAGCACCAGAAATTATCCGCAGACACTTTGCCTGCAATTTGTCGAATACTCCAATAGCGAGTTTATTACAGGGCTCGAGTAAGAAGCAGCCATAGTCAAAGTGACTACGAACAATAGCGTTATAGAGCAATTTCTGGTTATAGGGATGCGACCCCCATCGAACACCAGAAACCGCCCTAATGACATTGATACTCTTTTCACATTTTCCATAAATGTAATTCAAATGTGGAACATCGGTAAGTTTCGAATCTAAAATCACGCCTAAGAATTTGACTTGGCTCTGGACTTGAATTTACTGGCCATCAATCGTCAATGCGATAGTAGGAGTATTTCTTTTGCGAGAAAAGATAACAGCTCTGCATTTGGGAATCGAAAGTGAAAGGTAGTGTTCATTCAGCCCCTGATTGAGGTAAAATAAAGCAGAATTCAGTTTTGTTACAGCATCCGTGAGATGATTAGAGGATGCGTACAGAGCTATGTCGTCTGCAAACTGGATAATGTTCACGAAACACTTGACTGATTTGTCAAGATCCGCAGTATACACGTTGTACAGGATTGGACTTAAGACAGAGCCTTGAGGAAGACCCTTCCAGACCACTCTCGAGGAGTGTTTGGGGCCATGAACACCAAAGACTACCGAGCGGCCCATGAAGAGGTTGCATATAATGTTGACCAGCCTCGCCGGTATACTTAAACCGAGAAGTTTCTCTCTGAGTAAGGGGAGATGAACGTTATCATATGCTGAACATATATCAAGAAACACTCCTACAACATGTTCATCGCGAGAGAAAGACAAACGTAGATCGGTGGTGAAAATACTTAGATTGTCCATGGTGCTCATGCCCCGTCTGAATCCGAATTGGGAGTTGGACAATAGACCACTGTTTTCTAGAATCCATTCTAGTCTATTTTTGATTAGATGTTCCATGATCTTACACAATGTTGACGAAAGGGCAATGGGTCTATAGGATGAAGCAACATTGGGGTCTTTGCTTGGTTTGAGTATAGGGATTATTATATGGGTCTTCCAGCTGTCAGGGACTGACCCTGAGAGGAAAATGTGGTTAATAATGTTAAGGAAAAATCTTTTGGTGGTTTTGGAGGATTGGGAAATAAACGAATACGGAATGCCGTCAATACCGGGCGCTGAATCCTGTAGCTTATCAAGAACGCAACATAGTTCAGCAAAGGAAAAGAGGTCATTTAAAGAGTCTGAAGGTTGACAGGGTAGAGGGGAAGGAAAGCAGTCCTTAACAGGAACCAGAGGAGGGGCTATGCCATTAATGAAGTCAGGGAACCATGAGTCAGTATCGTTAGACGAAAGGTTGCTAGAGTTACCCAGGGATTGGTGGAACGTTTTAATCCTTTTCCAGACTACTGAAGGAGGGGAGCGAGGGGACAGCGATTCACAAAAGTTAGACCAACCCTGAGCCTTTTTTTTAACTAAAATTCTTTTGGATCTAGCACAAATTTTTTTGAAATATAAGAAGTTTTCCATGGATACATCTGATGCAAATGTAGCTTCAACCAAGTTGCGCATACGTACAGCTTCTGTGCAATCAGCATCCCACCACGGGGGAGACGGGATTTTACCACGGACTGAATTTTTAGTGGGGATTGCAGAATCAGCAGCTGAGATTAGAGCGTTGGTAAATGAGTTATAAATGGAGAAGAGATTAGAGCAGGATATAGAAGGAAGGGAATGAGAATATCTAAATTACTGCTGAAACTATCCCAGTCTGCTTTCGAAACCCTATATTTAAGTAATGGGGTGGGCTCAGGGTTGGGGAGGAATGAGTTAATATGCCAAAGGCATAGTAAGGGGAAATGATCACTACCGTAGGAAAGGGGAAGAACAGACCATGACAGAGAAGGAGTTAAAGTAGGAGAGGCAAGAGTTAGATCTACTGCACTGGTGTTTTGGGTAGGAGAGACTCTTCTTGTAGGCGATCCATCATTCAAAATACAAACATTTAGATCGTCAAATAAATCAAGAAGCGACGAAGATATGGAGTCATTGTGTAGTGATCCCCATAAGATGTGATGAGTGTTGAAGTCCCCCATAATAACTAAAGGGGCAGGGACAGCCATAAGGGTACTTCGGAGGTCGGCAATTATACTGAAATTTGGGTGGGGAATATAAATGGACATGAAAGATACATTTAAAACTCTAACAACAACTATTTGGTAGGAGGGGTTGTGTGGGGAAAGAGGAATTTGAGAGTATACTGCGGATCGTTTGACAAGGAGAGCGCAACCAGCCCACCCGTCGTCTCTGTCGTCCCTAAGACAGGCATATCCTGGCACTCTAAAAGAAGAGCCAGGCTTCAACCACGTCTCAGAGACGGCAAAAACGAGGGGGCTGTCCCGATTAATTATATAGATAATTTCGTTTTTTTTGTGATGGATGTTCCTACAATTCCATTGTAGGAGATTTAGGGCCATTTTGTCGGTTAAAAAGACTGAAAAGTTGCTCCAGGAGACTTATAACATTAGGGGGAAGGGCATCGCTGAACTTACACGCTATGTTTAGGAGGACGGATATCCCATCCCCAAGTGACAACCTTATTGAATTGCTTGACGGATATAAGCAATTCAATAAGGTTGTCACTTGGGGATGGGGAAGGACACGAAGTCCTAGTTTGGGAAACGCTAGAGGGTTCCGGGGACGAAATGGCACAGCCATTGGGTAAAGATGATCTGGGGGTATTGATTAAGAGATTATGAGCCTTGACATCATACCCTTTATCATTAGAATTAATAGGACGCCGTTCAATGACAACTGTTTTCTTACGGGTTTGGATTGGGGCGGAAGACGTGGAATGAGGAGAGACATCAGCAGGAAGTGTGACAGTAGGCTTCGTTATGTCCGCGAATGACCTGCGAACGGAGCGGAACCTAACTGCCGCTTCAGAGAACGGAATGTTTTCTTCGGACATTACTGATTTTATGGCTTTTTGGCGGGAGTGCTCAGGGCAGCCAGGGTATGTGGCTGTGTGAGCCCCACAACAAAATAAGCATGTTGCTTCGGTCTCAAGGACAGTACAAGTATTACCTCTGTGTTGTTGAGCACAGCGATAGCATCGTGGCTGTGACCTACACTGCGAGGCGACGTGTCCAAAGCGGCAACATTGCCGGCATTGGATTGTAGGAAGTTTATATAATGAAACAGGCATGGAAGTATTGTAGCAGAATATTTTTTCAGGAAGCAGTCTACCACGGAAAGTTAACACTACCGTCGTAGACGGCAACCACTCTGTGACGCCATTTTTTATATGTTTTCTATTAAGACGACGCGCTTTTAAGACTTCTCCAGAGCAATCATGAACCTGGAGCCCTGAGACAAAGTCATCGAGAGACCAGTCAGTTGGCACATTACGCACCACTCCCATACGACATAGGTGGAAATGAGGAATGGAAGCCTCTAGATGGATGGAATTCAACTGTTCTAACTTCAGCAATTGATTAGCGGAGTCAGCAGAATCGAGTAGCAATGCAGTTTTACCTCGTCCGACTGATTTAATACTACCTGGGATGATTCCAGAGACCTTCGACTGGAAGAGGATTTTAGCAACCTTCAAGGTTGGCACAGGGGTGCTCTGTTTAGATGATAGGTGTACCATGAAAGGTCCCTTATCAGACGGGCTGTACGATAACTTACTGTTGAAGTCAGCGCAGGTATATACATCCTGAACTGACTCGGCCGGGTTTTTTATCTTTTTGGCATTATCGGTGGGTAGTTCCAGAGGACGTTTTAGGGCTTTCTTTTCCGAGATTTCCGAGGTGCCGCCACCCCCGTCCGGGGGCTCGTCATCGCCGATATCCATGAAGCACTACAGAACGCACACAACACAGAACAAAAAATAATTATTTGGTACAGAGAATAATGGAGATAACAGGCAAGGAAAGTAAAAAAATTATAAATTATACCGGTCGTGTTTAACCTCTCGTGTATCAATGCAAAATTCCTTTAAATTATGCTTGTAATAATCAGTATATGATTTGTCAATCACGCCTTTTCTTTTTGTATGTTCCCGCGCTTCTTCCAATTTTATTTTTCTTGAAAATAATGTATCTACTTTTTTGAGTTTATTTATCGTATTATTTAATTAATCAGCAAAAATAAATATTTTTCATTATTTATTTTATGATGTCAGAATTCCCGCCAAATCCGACCTCCAACATTCCTTTAACTTTACGTCATTATTGTCAATGTCAGTGTCACACATATGACATACAAGAACTGGCGTTGTCTTTTTTTTTGTATTTATGTTCCTTAAGGAACCGGCTAAGATCAGAGACCATACTGCCAAGTCATCAGTTATATTATTTTTATAATTTCCAAGAACGATGAAACAGGACGAAACGTGTGACCGATTTCAAGGCCTTGATGGAGTATTGGTGTAAATTCCTTCCAGTTCGATGCTTTTTAGATGACTTTCTTCAAGCGAATCGAAAGCACAAGGCCGACAATACCCTTGATAAAAAATCACCTAAATCCACTTATTTCAATGTTTCCATACACTATTCATCATCATTAATGATTATTGCACAAAACCACACCACTTTTATACAACAAACACAACTTTAAACCAGTTTAGGAAATAATTAAACAAGAGAGCCACCGCACTATAAGAATTCCCGCCAAAACTCTCCTGGCGTTGTCATTACCAAAAAATCCGCCGCAGGCTGGAGCAGGCTAGGCGTGGAGCTGACTTGCAAAACCATAAATCTAATATTCGGTAGAATCGCCATCAGACAATTGGGAAAATTGTACGGAAAATTCGGTAATTTTTTATTATGATTTATGCTGGTGCGAAGAAGAGAAAAAAAATGCCGTCGGAGTTTTGGCGGTAATTCTAATGGTACGGTTGATCCTTAAACTTGATTCTTAAACTAGTTTAAAAGTTGTGTTTGTTGTTTATAACATAGTGAGGATGTGTGCAATAAACATTTATAGTGATGAAAAATGTATGGAAATATTGAAATAAGTGAGTTTAGGTGATTTTTAAACAAGGGTATTGAACGACCTATTTGTTCAATTCCCTAGGAGGAAATCGTCTATGGCGAAATGCATATAATTGCGAAGCCATAATTAAACAAAAAAAGATGAAAAATTGCCGTCATAGTGTTAAGAGGAGTTTTAGCGGGAATTCTGACAGTGCGGTGTCTCTCGTATTTTAATTATTTCCTAAACTGGTTTAAAGTTGTGTTTGTTGTACAAAAGTGGTGTGGTTTTGTGCAATAATCATTAACGCTGATGAATAGTGTATGGAAACATTGAAATAAGTGAATTTAGGTGATTTTTGACCAAGGGTATCGAGTGCGTTCGATCTGCTTGAAGAAAGTCGTCTAAGAAGCATCGAACTGAAAGGAATTAACACTAAAACTCCAGCAAGACCTTGAAATCGGTCACACCCCCGTTTCATCGTTCTTAGAAAATAAGAAAAGAATATAACTAATGACTTGGCAGTATGGTCTCTGATCTTCGCCGGTTCCTTAAGGAACAAACAAACAAAAAAAAAATATCATAGTGTTAATTGTCAAAGTCAAAACTCAAAAAGTGTAAAATTGTCAAACAAAACATAGTCAAAAAAATTATAGGATTTGACGAGATTTGCGAATTTTTAGTAGTTTACTGGTGCGATTTGTGTTAAACATTTATTACAGCCACGGTCTAATAATGCCGTTTAAGCAGCGAAAAATTGCGATGATGGGTTATCGCTCAGTGGGTAAAGTTATCGTTTCAACACATTATGCGTCTTAGTGTTTTGTGACTTGATGTTTAATAAAAAATCATTTTTAGGTAAATCATCCCTCATAATACAATTCGTGGAAGGTCAATTTGTAGATTCGTACGATCCTACGATTGAAAACAGTGAGTATTCTCGGTAACCTGTTGTAAAACTGTCTGTGTATACGTAAAATTATTATACGAAATATAAACATAGCCACATCGAGGAGATGTATTTGTTTTGAATCAGTGAATTCAAATATGTAACCATAATTATAACGATTGACATAAATTATTTGGATTTTTTGTATCTATTAACCATACTTAACTCAATTGTTTCATAGAACTATTTTTTTTAAGCTTTCACAAAGTACATACGGTTGAACTCGACGGAATACGAGGTAAAGCTTGTGGACACGGCTGGACAGGATGAATATAGCATATTTCCATTGCAATACAGTATGGACTTTCATGGTTATGTTTTAGTTTATTCAATTACATCGAGCAAGAGTTTCCAAATAGTACAAATTATATATGATAAACTTCTAGATATGGTGGGGAAAATACAGTGAGTATTATAAATACAAATTATTAATATTTATCAGCTGATAAAAAGCAGATAAACAATTTGCCTTTTTAATTCATTAATTGAGAAAATGTCTAAAATTCTCTCTTTTAATTTTAGTTTTCTAGTCTAATTAAAGGAAGAATATACCTTTGACCAAAAAAAGGATACAGAAATAATCACTCAATATAGAGAATGCAAAAGCTAAGAAAAGCTTTGTGCTCTATAAAGAAAAGAATATGAGTTTTCAAGACAGGCATTGTGACCCTTAATTATTGTAACTATAGAATTATTCCATTTGCACATTATCTTATTTATAAAGAAAGCAAGTCTGTTGAATACTGGTAGGGAATGTTGAAATGGAAAATGCAGGTTCGAACCATCCCCAATGTACTACTGACCTTTTGAAGTTATGTGTATATTCATTGACAATTATCACTCACTTTAATGGTGAAGAAAAACATTGTAACGAAATGATGATTCTCCATAAGAATTACAAAGGTATGTGAAGTCTACAAAGCCACATTATTGCTGTGTGGTGGATAAGGCTTAACCTTTTTAGTAGAAGAGACTTGTGCCCTGCAGTGGGCTAATTATATATAATACAAGGATCGATACATGTATATATATAGACTGTTGAAAGGCTAATTGACAACCAATATTTTTAAATTGTTTGAGAAGTTTAATGTTTCCTTTTTACGAAGTAAACATTTTAAAACAAATTCAACAAATTATGAACATATGCTGGGTTTAGGGAAACTGCTTCCATAGCCGAAACCATAATAAAATACAACATTTAGATAAACATAAACACTTATTCTTTTGCTGATTACTTGCCATTTTGGAATTTAAAGCGTAAGCCAACAATGTAAAGCATAAGCCAGCAATATAAAGTGTAAGCCAGCAATGGAAAGAGTACTAATACTAAAATCGGGGTCAGTGACCCGCGCGTATTACCATGCTTCAATATACAGTATGCGGGTCATCGCATCGTGCGCCGTGCTGCGCAGCTGATTCCGACCGTGCACTGTTTATTTAATCGCATTACATTAAGAAAAATACGATTTTAACTATAATTTGGATTAAATGTCATTGTATTTATTGTCCAAACAAGACTGTACATGAAAAGTAAAAAAAACAACTTATTTCGTAGTGTTATCGTATCTGTAATTCCCAGAGGGGTTGACGTCAGGCAGGCGGCTGGTCGTAAACACTACAAGCCAAATCTTTCTGTAACATGTGATAAAAAGCATGTTGCTCAGACCCCACTGCGAGTGAGATAAGTACAGGTGTAGTGTTCTGACAGATCTTCCATACTAAAAGTGTTAATTTTTTTATTGGGAATGGCCATAAGTCAACTGATCTTTTAAACCGCGTCGCGTCGATATACTTTGTACAATTGAATTACATTATTCCCAATTAAAATTCGATTTAATTTTGTACTACATAATATCTAAGATTTGAAAATAAAATAATTTCTCTTCATTCTTTTCATATTTTCAGTGTCCCCATAGTGTTAGTTGGTAACAAAACTGATCTTCATTTAGAGAGAAAAATAAGCACTGAAGAAGGTAAAAGGCTAGCTGAGAAATGGAAGGCTGCTTTTGTAGAAACCAGTGCTAAACGGAACGAGGTGAGGTCTTTAACTCAATACTGCATTTTTATTCCTATTATTGTTTACAAGCTTTTTCCCATCGCTCTGCCCGTGCTTAAGTCCTTCCTGTCATATTTCCGGGATAAAAATAGCCTATTAATAACCTCTATGTAAAATATAATTTCATTCCTTTGCTTTGTGAAATAGTGTCTTTATTTATAATACACTTTCGAATTTATAATAATAATAATGAGTGTAGAACTATAGATTATGGATTTTGCCGTTTAAACTAAATCAATTTTGTCATACAATTGAAAATCCAGATGCGACGACGAGATGAAAGGTTACTTGCCTACTGGTAAATGCCACGTTTTTCCCATACATAGTAACAACATGACTCAGAATGATGAGACGCATCCGTGGTCACAGATCGCATACTTGACAAGTGATCACTGTTTAAGATCCGTGGTTAAACTTTTTTTTAGCTTGAAAGACGAAACGAACGGTTCGCTCCGCTCGTCTGATGGTAAGCGCAACGCCTGCCAATAAACTGACACAACACCACACATAACTTTGAGATACAAAGCACTACATGACACTGGACTGCGCTCGTCACCCCGAGACGTAAGATGTTAAGTCTCATAATGCACAAAAATTGCACTCACTTCAATGTCCTACAAACTGCAACACAACAATGCTTACACACTGCTGTTTGACGGCAGAAATAGACAAAGCGATGGTACCGACCCAGGCGGCCACGAGGCCTGCATACGAGGCACCTACCACCTAAGAGACTAAATAAATGTTGGTATTATATAGTTTGCGCTTAACCCCATAGGGGTTGACGTCAGGCATGCGGCCGGTCGTAAAAACTTCAAGCCAAATTATTCTGTAACATGTGTTAAAAAGCACGTTGCGCCGAACTCACTGCGATTGGGATAAGGGCAGATGGAAGAAAAAGAAGAAGATAGTTTGCGCGTATGGTAGATTCCTCTTAGACGCGCGGCTACATAAAATGATTACTGTGGCATTACATTGCTGTGGTCTTTGAGGTCGGGGGTCAGTGTCCTGCCTCTATGCCACCAATGAAGTTATTTGGTGTGCTGCTTGTGTATATAAATTTAAATATCTAGGACATATTTTGACCGTCGACCTCAAAGACGATGCTGATTTTGAAAGGGAAAGAAGGGCGCTGTCGATTAGGGCCAACTTGATAGGTCGCAGGTTTGCATGTTGTTCTAGGCAGGTAAAGAAAATCTTATTCCATGCATATTGCACATCTAGCATTTATCACATTGTAGCTTATGGGCGAAGTATGTCAAAAAAGCGTACAGCGCCCTTCGAGTACAATACAATAATGTGTTTCGAGTATTGATGGAGCTGCCGCGCTTCTGCAGCGCGTCAGGGATGTTTGCTGAAGACCGTGTCGATGACTTTTATGCTACGATGCGGAAATGATGCGCTACCCTGGTGCGCCGTGTGCGGGGTAGCTCAAACAGTATTTTGCGCTGTGTTGCAAGTAGACTGGACTGCCTGTATGTGAGCCACTGCTGTAATATATCTACTTCGGTGATCTGCTTGTAGCCGCGGATTATATGTTGGATTATAAGTATCGGTCAAGTTGCGATATATTTACGCAGTCTAATTAATACTAACATAGGAGTTAAGAATTTATATTACTAACAAAATGAGTCATTGTTACTTGTCAATTAAATAAATTATTATTACTACAAAACTAATTCTGTTCATAAATACTCATAGGTTAGAACTGTTATAACAAATGCCAGAATCGAATGAATGCACGACATCTAGCAGTGTCATAAGACTACATATCTATTATTTACCCGTCATACTATCGGTAGTTTAGGGGGAAGTACAATTTTCTTATAGCGTTAATGGTTGTGCCAAGGGGTTATGGTTCGCCCCAGAGAAGTTGACATCAGGCAGGCGGCTGGTCGTAAAAACTACAAGCCAAATCTTTCTGTAACATGTGTTAAAAATCATGTTGCACCGACCCTGCTACAAGTGGGATAAGGCAGGTGGAAGAAGATTACGGGTTGTGCCAAGCAGTATCGTAAAATAGTTATATTATCCACCACTGGAGGCGCTGATAGCGCTTTGTTTATGTGATGTAATTCAGGAAAATAGGGTGACCACGCAACTAAATTCGAAGAACTATTCCAAATAAGGCATAATGGAAACTGCGGATAAGGAGTTATATTATTCAAAAAGAAATGCATGCACGGTGTTTACGGCATTATAACTCGAAATGTGAAATAATATTTTACCAAAACAAATTTTAGCGGATTCTTTTACATAGTATGTCATGAACAAGAATTATATAATTGGTATTTTAATTATTATTAAATAAATCTGTTGTTATGACCATGTGTATTAACATATTGAATATTTCTTTTCAGTCTGTAACTGACATGTTTCATGCTATATTGTCGGAGATAGAGAGATCAGATGGACATATACCAGAAAAAAATGGATGTGTAATTTCTTAATGCAATTGTTTATTTAAAGAACCAAGTGCTTTTTACTTAAGCTAAAGTGATTTAGATCTAGTGTTTGTATGTGCACGGCTATTGTCTAACAATAATTATTTGGGAGAACAAGACATCTTGTCACTGACATTATTAGTCAATATACAATCATTTGCTGCATATCTACCATATTGGCTTACAAATACATTATTGATTGCTTTTTTAAAGATTTTACAGTTGCTATAAAACCCCACCATATTTTCTATAAGAGATATTTTTTGAGCAACCTGAATATTAAGGTCAGATGTGCAAATTACATATAGTATATATCATCAGCTCATCTGATGAAATGAAATGTAATCGTTTTCGCACCTGGGTTGGTCTTAATCATTGTCTACCCGTTTGACTAAGCAGATTATTAATTGCATAATTTGTTTATCCTGAAGCTACAATTCCCACAGTGTCAAATGTCTTGACCAACCCCTATTTTGATTGATTTCTGTACCCTGAGTGTGAGTTTTTCAATATCTATCACATCATCCGTATGTACGAAAATATGTACAATTATTATACCTATCCGTACAGCGTCCGGACGTGCGCCTCTAGCGAATCGTATCGGAAACATATTAAAATCATATTTCTCGTATACGAATGTGATATGTATCGATAAACCTCATGGCTCACTGATCTCGTCATGAATACTGCTACACAGTGCAATGTCTAAAATGATTTGCTCATTGTTATTTATTCTAATATGCTGCGCGTCTTAGTTTTTCTATGGCACTCAAATCGAATTTGAGAAATTGAAGTTGATTCCACGGAACACTTAGTGTGGGTTGCACCATCCGTCGGTTAATGTCAAAATTATTTGACATCTACTGATTTTGTAATTTTGGTAGTACAACAAACATAACATTACTTACAACATAACTAAACACAATTTAAATATCATGAACTACTGCTTGTTACAATAACTTTACGTGACGGATGGTGAAAAACACTTTTAAAACTTGAAACTTTACTATAAATAATAGAATTAAATACTGTTGCATTTGCCATTTTCCTCACTGCACTGAGAACTTCTCTAAGAAACTCGATCACATATTACCTATGTGGTAACCTATTTTGTTTATTTGTGTTTAAGATAACCAATAAAGCAATGAATTTGATCAAGCTTTATATATAATATGTAACAAAAACTTGTTGGGAATTTTAAACTGTGATATCTTAATCGATATTCAAACGTAATGAAATAACATATACGAAAATTGGATTATAAAAATAATCATATTTATTTTTTAAACTTCAATTAATTTATTGTTTGTAAACCGTATATCTATGGATTACCTCTGCAAGAGCGATGACTTCGAACCAGAGCGAGATAGCATGTTGCGGCGTCCACGTACATCCAACGTGCTGCGCTCCCGGTTCCGTCAATATACACAGAAATTCGGATGTAAATATTTTTTTAAATCATGTTCATTTTCTAAGTTACCTGTGTAAGGATATTATCTCGCTTCTGTTTATTATTTATTAATTGTAACTATTTTTATTAAGGTGTCTATAATATGTCTATCTTCACGACTCAAAAAGGGCCAACAGGGTTTTTGTTACATACTGTATAACAGATAGGTATATTAGATATGCAGGTCTACAGATAGATACTCATGTTTTGTACATAGCTTATTTTTATTATATAAAGCAAGTAACACAACCTTATATAAAAAATACATAAAAATGACATTATTGATAAGCCTAAATCGTTAGGTTTACTGTAAAATAATTACATTATGTTAGGACAAGATTATTATGGGGACAATTGATTTTAGTTTATTTATTGCAATTTGCACGCATTGAGCCATCATGATACTCCCCGTTGCTAAAACTGCCCAACAGCAATGTGTTGACTATACTATTTTTATATTATCATACTAATTGTATTATTTAAGCAGAAACAAGTACCTACATAAAGCCAACATACATAAATATTGAGCCTACATTTAATTACTTTTTGATGTTGCTTGTGACTGTGTCACTGGCTATTTTATGATGCCACGATAAATAGTGCAATAAATAGTATGGAAAATGAAAATGTGTAACTTATATATAATATAGTGCCAGTGAAAGGTATAATTTTGTCTATGTTGTGATGTAAAATGTATGCATTTCTGTTTATTTTAATGTGTTTATTTACCTCATACTTACATCAAATTGTTACAAATATTTTAAGTGCATTGGGGGTGACAATTATTTACTTGTATGTAGATATATTGTATATTAAAGTTTATAGGATTTTAAGAATTTCTGTTTAAGACAAATTGCATATGAAACGTTTTTTCCGCCACAGAGGTTGAACGCATGTCTACGTCGCGCTGGAAATTCTTTTTATTATCAACGCGGAATAATCTTTAGACAGGTCAGATGCTTGGCATAAGAGTCTAAACGACATTATTCGCGTCTACTTGACACTCACCATTGGTATGCTTCCAGATGTACTCAGCTCAAGCCAATAGGCTTCCGGGTCGATAACGTATAGAAAGATCTTTAAGGCTGTCTTCCGATGGGCGTGTCAAGCGTGAGATGCTGGCGTCAGTGGTGCTCTTGTCTGGCAAGACTGTACTGTGAAATAATATCCCATAGATTTACATAGTGCGTACTACTGTGCGGACGCGGTGTCATTGACGCCCTTGACGCAACCATCGGAAGTCTTTAGTAGATTGTCTGCGTTTGTATAGTTAGAAAAGAGTATAAAACGCAAGATGAACGCGCACTGTTAGCTCGTTTTGAGTAGAAGACGCGCAGTTGCTCAGCACGTTTGTTTAGGTGTTCTGAGCGCTGTGTGAGAGTCACGAGTGTTCCTTGTATCGACTTTTGTGCGTTTTTTGCGTTGCGCGTTGCTAACGCAGGCATAATTTATTTAGGTATCTAAAGGTACAGCATTTGTCTATGTATCTCGTTTTAGACGCGTTTCTTTAGCCCGTATTAAAATGTGGTTTGCTAGTGTGTACATGAAGAAAAAAAGCACGAAAAGTAATCAAAGAAAAGAATTGTATTTAATATATTAAAAAACATTTTGTGCACTTAATGTATACATATTATGTGTGTAATGTAATTATTATCCAGTGTTGGGTTGTCAAATAGATAAATAATGTAAATCATTTTTAGCTTTTATTTGGTCAGCAGCCTCACTATTAACTCCTATTTTAAGAAAACAACTGAACTGCTTTGCAATTTGACAGCCCTTCAGCATTCACGTAACTAATACGGACTACTTATCCAATAGTATCGTTGCCTCGAATAAAGTGTTTTTATTTTTTAAGCAAGTTGGTCACGATGGTAAGTGATCTCCACCGCCCATGTACGCCCACAATACCAAAAGCATCATGAGCGCGTTGCAGACCTTAAAGGAAAGGGATAATTAAGGGATTGGGCTGCTACTTTACGTCGGTTTTCTGTGAGATAGTGGTAACGACCCGGACGAGCCGGCCCATTCGTGCTGTAGAGAAAAGTGCCACGCTGTGGCTCTACCATTCAAACTACAGCGTACAGAAGTTAATTTGTTTATTGGAAATACGAGTTCATAATAAAGCCTCTGGCTGAAACACAGCTACAAAAGTGTCCAAGGCGCCAAATCGACGATTTTGCACAAAACCGGCATTTGTCATATTATGCTCATAGGTAGGTACTACATTGTCGTTCCTATATTCTATTTACAGATAGATTTGCTTACTATCGGTACTCTTTTGACAGATCTTCCATACAAGATAATAATATATACTACCGGCTTATGGCCGTTCCCAATATTCTGTATATCGACAGATTTGCTTGCTGACAGTAAAATTTTGACACATTTTGTATATAAGATCTGACAAACACTATCGATAGTAAGAAAATCTGTTGATAGACAGAATATAGGCATGGCCATTAGAATAACTAGGTACTTATAGAAACTAAGTACATACACGATATTTAAGCCGTTCAATTGGAGCCATATATATTATGATTCTACGATCGTGCTGTCAGTGCTATGAGTCAGGTGACCCGTTGCGATAAAATTGTACAAGTCTGAGGCTTCACGACCACACTTAAAAGCACATAATATACTTATTAACAATATACAAGTGTTTAATTTCATGTAGAACATAAGCATTCCCTACAATTGGAACTTTCGGCGGGAAGGGATACGTTATCGACGGAGAGGAATTTGGATGGACGGATTTTCTAGACAACCGGGCAGGGATCAGTCTACAGAGGGCGTCTTTTTTCGGTCGGTTGTTACCAATTGTAGGGAATAATTAGGCCTACTTGTATACTGGGACTGAGTATATTGTTAGTAATTATTATCTATATATGATGTGCCTAAATGTGGTCGTGACGCCACAAGTCCTTATAACGTGCAAAACTTTCTTTTCGAGGAAGTAAGATAGAAAAAGAAGTCCATCAGGGCATATCCATATTATTTTAGGTAGTATCAGAAAGGTATATGAAAAAAAGATACGCATCAAATTGAGAACTTCCTCCGTTTTTTGGCATCGGTTAACAATCGCTACCCATTCCGATCTATGGTTAATGATTAACATATGATTTCTAATATTATGTTAATTGTAAATATCTATTGTATGTTTTGCTCTATAATTTTCACGTATGTACCTACTACAATCTGTATGGAGACCAAGCGTGCCATTTTTTATTGGGTAGTATAATAATTAACTAAACCAAAACATTAGGTAATGTATTTTTTCAACAAAATATAATAGTTTCCAAATAACTAATTGCACATCAAAATAAATCAAACTCGGCATATATTTTATGCGTCAGGCATCCACAATAATATGACCATTTCATAATATCTGAATGCATACCAATTTATTTTAAGACATGCTATAAAAGTTGAATATTAAATTTGTTAGAATTAAGCTTCTATCTTAAAATAGAAATGTATTTTAGTTAAATAATATTATTTAATAATAGTACTCGGCTGATATTTTATTTCTGGTCTTTGATCCAAACTTTTCAGATGCACAAGGAAAATAGCATGTTTTTTATATCGTTTCTTTTTAATTTCTTGTTTCAATTTATTTATTTGTAGCATAGCAATAACCTAATGATGGAGACATTATATATGCGTTATTTATTTTGGTTTGCAATTAATAAAATCCCTTTTTTGCTACTTAAACAAGTTGTTATCGCGGTTCGCAATACGTATTTTTTATTAACTTGAATGACTAGATAAGCAGGTCGCTCGCTGGCGCTAAGCGTCATGCGTGCCAATGAACAGAAACAATACCAAATAGAACTGTGAATTTCAAAGCACTTCATGACATCCAACTGTGCTCGTCATCCCGACATAAAATGTTGTCTCATAATGCCCAGAAATTTCACTGGCTTCAATTTCCTTCAAACCGACACAAAACAGTGTTTACACGTTGCTGCTTGGCGGCCGTAATACACAAAGCAGTAGCATCTACCTAGATGGTGTCTCATATACCTACGAGGGACTTACCATCTAGTAGTAGGTACTACTTATTATAGTAGTATACAGAACCTACAGTGGGCGTTGCGCAAAAAAAATCGCTAAATGTCACCACGAGATGTAGTTTATCATATTAGACATCTTGACATCTATTATCTTGAAATAAAACTAGTTTATACGGATTTGATCGCGGAGTCTCTCCCGTGACCACGAAGGCTATCGAAACGTCGGGAATAAAATAAAATTAAACCGCGATAAAATCCGTATAGACTAGTTTTATTTCAATGTGTAATATTCTCGTAATCCTTAGAAACCTTTTATATTATTATTATGATTAATGATCGCTGATAGATTTAATTGCCATTGTAACGTTTAGCTCATCTGCTCGTTATTGATTATTAATTAAAAATACCTACCCAATTCATACACAGGCCCACCATAATTTATTGCGGACGCGGACTTTTCTCGGATACATACATACCATTAATTAGGTATACATCAACTAGGTCGTCTTTTATTTAATTATATTTTATTCTTAAGTATCGGGTAATGTCTTTATCTATGAAATTACCATTATACAGAACGGCAATTTCCTATGTAAAGGCCATTATTTTAAGTGTAAATGTCTTATTTAATATATTATTATAGCAGCTGATAAAGAATTTAAAGGTAATAGAGAACTGAACTTCGGTGTCGACAATATGTTACTGGTGGTAGGTTCATTTCCATCTGTAGGCACCACCTACCTGAGACATTGTAGGTACAGTGGATATACATCTTTAAATATGTCAAAACGTTAAGTTAGCTTGTTTTTGGTTACCTTATCATGTATATTGCGCGTGCATGTATAATAATTAATTATAGTATAAAAATTCAAATAGAAACGTTTAAATTTACGATTTAGAACACCTCTTTATAGCGTGTTGTATCGATTTTAGTTGATCAACTCCAAAGCGCATGCGATTATCAGAATAAGAATTTACCACCAAAAACCATAGATCAACTATTGTTGATTCAAGTGAGTTGATCATCAAAAATAGAATCGTGTGAACACGCTATAAATCTTATACATTTATATCGAGCATTGTAGGTACGTGCTGTTGAAAAGATCCACTAGTTTTAGATCATTCTAATATTAATATTCTTTTTGCTCCATAAATTGAAATATAAATATAGAAATATAATGTGCACACTGATTTTAGTTACTCGGGCGGATTACAACGCGCATCGTATTTCCTAAATCATACTAAGATTAGCAGTAGCTTAAGCCCCTATTTACACATCCCAATTGTCTACAAATATATCATGGCTGGCAAAAATGGCATATCCAGCGATATCATATAACCAGCATTGTCGTAACAAGCAGTGCATTTGAAAGCTCGGCAATGTGACGGTATAGGGCGGGCTCGGGCGAGGTCTGCCAGGCAACTGGGACGCGTACAAATGGCGTACAATATGCGCAAATAAATTTTACCGAGCTGAAGTAATTATTTCATGTGACAGATTTCTCAGTAGAAATACACCTTTTAGTACGCAGAGACCGTCTTTCTCTGTTATCTTCCACGCACGCCATAATCGCGAATCGCTTTCCTATATTAAATACCAAAGCGAAATCGAAGTTTGCAATATTTTTCATGGGCATATTTTCGAAACATATGTTTAAGCTATAGGTACAACGTGCTACAGAAAGGTGTCTTCATATTTAAATATTGTTACATATAGACAATGAGTGTTTTGTAGCTGATCTTAGCAAAATCTAGACATCTTTTTTCACACAAATTTTAATCACTCATTTATTAATAGATACAAGAGCGATCACTTAACTATAAATTATTTATTTACCTCTACACAATCTATGCATTATACGTAGTTGGTACTATACGTACGGTGTTTTTAATTTGACCACAGCTTTCTGTAACTCGTTCTAGATAAAATATTCAATTGTAAATAACTTTTACAAGTAAAAATAAATTATGTACTGCCGATATTATATTTCAAAGCGTTTTATTTACTCATATTATTATCCCTACATCAAGGGGCAACTCGTGGCCACGGGCCGCATATGGCACAGTGGCTCTATTAGAAACGACTTAGCAGACGAGCTGGCTAAGAAAGTGCTGGACTGGCCGGTGATCAGCTCTAGCCGAATACTTCTGCTACCCTTTAACATGTAAGGTAATGGCTACGCCACAGAATGCTAAAACAACACGCTGATCAATGTAGGTACATGCAGATAATCCCGAGAAACGGTACCATACCTGGACGCACACTTAACAAAGCGCCTGTTATTATTAGATAGGACATCCCAGCGTACAATCGTACGCAACATCACTGGACATTGCCAACATATCAACATATAAACATATCAAAGACTCTAATGTATACTACTAGACCGGCTGCCTGGTACATATAAAGTGCGCACAGAGTTACGGTCAATTGACCGCAACTCATTTAGTCGACAGTGAGCGAGCGACAGGAACGATTGTTTTCATTTGAGGCTATTCGAACGTTGAATACGACAAAATAACAAGAGTTTGTTCATTGTGACCCATAAAACCGTTGCCAATAATTACGTGCATATATTTTAAGGTCAGGAACTTTAATATCTCTATAATTACTTCGAAAATAGTATTTATGGTGAACAAAAACTAATACAAACCCAAACAGCCGTCTCACTGTTACCATCTCGCTTACTCTTAACTAGAATTAGTAGCGAACAGCGCTGCCGAAGCGATAATGTAGATTATGAAACACAACAAAAAAAGATACGCCAAAGTGGGAATAGGTACTCACTTAAATTTAAAGTGAATTTTAGTACGTGAAAGGTAAGTGTGATGTTTGTGTTTCAGATATTGCATGTAAATAGTACATTTACGAAAATGCTGAATTACATAATCGTACTAGGGTATTGTAAAAAATATTTTCAAAGAACGATGATCTTTTCTGAGGGCATAAAAAAAATCTTGTTTCCTTACATAAATTCAACACATATGTTAAACATACAGTATTAATGTCACTTCTTCTGCCTAGTTACTGCACTAGCTTCCTTTGCCGCTCTCCCGCTTGAGTTGTCAAATTCGCGCGATATGTGACACGATTTTACTTTTAAACAGCTCGTGTAGTTATACATTATAGTCTTTGTAACATATGATAAGTTGACCGACAGCTCAGTGCCCAGGGCGAGGCCGCTGTCGGCTCGTACCGCCCTGTCTTGCTCCACAGGCGCCATCGCTTGGCCGTCGCCAATTTCGTGCCCCCGGCCTAATACCAATCTTTGTCGCAAGAAAATATGGAAATACCCCGGCTTCAGCCAGAATCACTCCTGCGCGGCGCGGTGCCACCTTGGGTCACCCAAGGCACCGTGCGGGTGCTCAGAAGCTACCTATCTATATTGTAATCTTGTAATCCACCATCGTTACCACTCATATGTCCTCATGTCGTTACACAAAGATATTATCGATACTATACAAACACGATACTAGTCGATTTAAGCAAAGATTCCTCTCTCAAACATGAGATATCGCGTAGCCTTAGGTATGTCAAAATTACTAAGGTAAAATAGAAAATATGTAGATCAATGAACGTTTAACAATAGCATCTATCGTTTCGCCAACGTAAAGTTGTTGCAACGGTTTGTGCACTGTATTTGCATTTTTATAGGCCCATCCCGGTGCGCATAGACCTAACAACACTATGTTGTTACCAGTTACCACTGTTTGTTACCTCAATGCCGGTGCGCCATATGCCATCTTCTTTTTTAACACGGTTTTATAATCTACGGTCTTGTAAGTTGTACGTCTTGTAAGTTGTACTTACCGCGATACGTCACATTGACATTTTACTGTCAACAAGTTTATTGTGAAAATGGCGACTACCGGGGTTGGTTTTCGATGGTTAGATATTCTAGAAAAGGAATTCGATAAAGCTTGCGTGGAATTAGATACATCTCTGAGTAAGTATAATGAAGTGACACAAATCTTTTATACAGTTTATCTTTTGAGCCGTTCATGGCATGGTCATATCTGGTGTGTACACCTTTACAGACGCTCCTTTCTTTTGTCAATAGAATTAGTACACAGTCTTACTTAATTATACATAATATTATTAGTGTGCAATTTGTGTTGTATTATGTGTTCACTCTTTAATCAATTTATTAAATATTAAGTTAATAAAAATAAATACACCCAACAGACATAGTCCTGACCCCACACTAGGTAAACCTGTATCTTGGGTATCAGGAACTATGAGGTTTTGTATTCTTATTAGACATAAATCATAACAAAACAAACAGCAGGATTTGATAGACAAAATAATGGTACAAGCACAATTACAAACTACTAGTTTGAAGGTTCAAAGTAAACTGAAGTCTGGGCGTTTTTTTTATTTGTAAGTAATAAATAAATAAAAATATGCTCAGTATGTGTCCTACTTCCTTCCTGTTGAAAATTGTGGCTTGTAAATTGTCATCACAGTGCTTACAAATTTGAATTTTGTACATGTATTTTCAATCAATACAGTAGGCTTTCCTAAAAATCTTTTTTATTGGCCTAAATGATGTTGCTCGCTTGATGGGAAACCAGAATCAGTAGGTATAGTATATTATATCAGTGGAAAGTAATATATAGAGTATATTGAATAATAATATAATAATCGAATCATGTCTGAACACTGCAAACACTACTCAACGGCTGATGAACGGCTACTTATTTTCATAAAATTTTGACAGATACAAGGCACTTGACATGTGGCACAATCTTAAATGATTAAGTTGCATTTCAGTATTTAGGTGTCAGCCTCATACTTTTCCTGTAACTTTGGTAGCATTTAATTTAAGTTATTAAATAAATATGCACTCACGCCTATACTCCCTGATGGAGTAGGCCAAGCTGTAGCTAGTACATACATATTTTTCCGACCTTATTTCCGGCCCATGATGTGGTAGGGGGCAAGCTTATTGCCATTTCAGGCATAATTCCAGACTTCGAGTTGATACCAAGCATTTCATGATAGACAAAACCCAATATCACTTTACCTGAAGAACCCGAGACCTCAGCACAGCAGTCATACCACATATGCATTACAACTACACCACTAATTAAACATATTAATAAACATCTTGTCTGTAATGTAAATACTGAACAATCTCTGTAATTTGTATTTGGTGTTTTATTATTGTTATTATTTATGTATTTTTATTTCTGCTGTATTTTAATATATTATATAATTATATGTTATAATATATTATTATCATTTAGATACTCAGATAAAGTATAGTAACATGTAATGTAGGATTTTATTACTTGCTAATAAATAAATTAATATTTATTTCACCTTTTATACTTTCAGGTATTTTTTATATATATCATAGGACAGTTAACGAGCAAGTGAGTCACCTGATGGTAAGTGATCTCCACCACCCATGTACACTCACAATACTAAAATGGATCATGGGTGTGTTGCTGACCTTAAAGGAAAGGGATAATTAAGGGATTTGAAGAGGGAAGGGGAGGTGGATTTGGGCATCCGGATAACTCACTCACCATATGAAACACAGCTGCAAGCTGCTACTTTACGCCGGTCGGCACATAGGCTTGTGTGGTATCATTGGGTAGTTCCTTCAAAATTATATAGCCGGTGCTAAATTACTTTTTTTTACATAATTTATTAGTTTGTGGGATATGTGGGTTCAAAGTAGTAAAAATGTGTCTCCACTCCCTCTAACTTTTAAACTATAGGGAGGAAAAGACATAGTAAAAAAAAGCAACATAGTATAACTTAAAAGCCAGGTTGTTATTGTTTCTGAGATATGGGATATTTTAGGTTACACAAAATTTAGTCATCCTGACTCTGGAACTCTTCACTGTGCATGGTCAAACATGCACTTGGCCGGTTTTTAATTTTATATCCTTATTTATTTCTTGTATTCATTTTGAAATCTTTACAATCTATGCATTTCCTTATGACCAATTTAGGAGGCTCTCTGAATGTCATACTTGTATACTTGTATTACAGCGGAGCTTGAAACAGATGAACCGGAGGTGGTGTTTAGTGCTCGCCAGAAGATAGCCACATTGAGCTCATGTTTTGCACAACTCACCCACAAAGCACTAACTATATTCCAGAATAGTGCAAAATTAGAGGTATGTTTGCATTAACATTCTTACTACAATTTACAAATTATGAACTTGCTTTGAATCACAAATAATGAAGATATCTCTTATTTGTGATTCAACCTACAACGTTGGAAATACAAAGGAAAGGAAAAAAATAGACTAATTTCAGAAATTGGCAATAACTAGCTGTGCCTGGCATGAATGACATTGCCTTAGTATAGATAGGATTTTTTTGGTACGACTTTCAATGGTGTTTTGGCTAGTGGTACTAACCCCCCCTTAAAAGGAAAAGTTTCGGAACCCCCCTTTCGAGTTTTTTTTTTTTATTCTGAAGTAATTTTCCTCATTTTATGGATTAAAATTAATAATAAGTGTAAAAAACAAGCGGGACCTCTTGGAGGGAAGGGGGGGGGGGAACCCCCTTCATCATAAAATATTGGGGGACTGATTCAGATTGATTTCTGTATCTATTTTGAAACTGGAACATCTCCGGCGCTGCGGGAAGAGCAGCCTCTACGCCCTTGCGTAACAAATCGCAGGCATCCATCGTCGCCGCCGCAGCTTCGGCTTGCTGGTCGCCTACGACGTGTTACAGCGGGCGGTAGCTGCTCTCCCTACGCGCCTTCGGCTCTATAAAAACACTCTAGGGCTAGGACAGACTAGTACCAGGTGGAGTCGGGGTCAATCAATTTGGTTCTGTGACCATAAGTTGAACCTAACCAATTTCATTTGTTATCTGCCCTAATAGGTATCTACTGTTAAAATAAAACTCAATTAAATACTAATGAATAATTAATAATAATAAAAATAATTGTATAATAATACACTGCCTCGGTGGCGCAGTTGTAATGCGCGTTACGACTGAGGCCAACGCTAAGGTCTCGGGGTTGATCCCCGGGTCGGGGAAAGTGACATTGGGTTTTTCTATTACGAAAAGCTCAGTATCAGCCCGGAGTCTGGAATTTTTGCCCGGTATGCCAATAGGCTCGCCCCCTATCACATCATGGGACGGAGACACGCTCGGCGAAATGTGGGTGTACTAGTTACACCTCTGCCAACCCCGTCGGGGATTACAGGCGTGAGTGCGTATGTATGTATGTATGTGATTAAAAATAAAATTAGCAATCACTGGATCTAATAGACAAACATGTTCTCAAAGTTATGAAGAGTCGATGATAAAGGGCGACATTGCTTCGACTGCAAAGTAAAAACTTAGCCCAGGACTCGACGGTATTCTTGGTTAGATGTGGGTGTTAGCACCTGGGTACGAGGCCCCGCCGTATTTTCTCTGCATTCCTGGTATAGGATGTTTTGCCATCCCTATAGAACCCTGGTAAGTAGGTCCTACTTAGCATCGAGGGAGTCGCCATGGGAATACCGGCCTATGGTGCTGTTAGCAAGGTAGGCAATCAAGCAAATCGTACATGCCCGCCTCCTCGAGCACCTTGAGGGGATTGGCGCGGGCCTGGCAGACTGCCAGTACACGGATTGCGGTATGGCCAATTGACCATACACGCCATTTTGTAGGTCAAGGCAAAGGCGGAGGATGCCGTGATTCAGGATAGGGTAATAGCGGTGATATTCCTCGACATCTTTAACCCTTTTAAAAACAATACAGTTTGTAGTCGGTATTGCCGGCGTAGGAAATTGTTTAGGGCCCCTATTTAGCAGTCAGGGCCATTTTACAAGGTGGTAGATCCCTCGTTTGCGAGAGGCCGGCTGGCCGTACCACCGCTTTGTCTATTTCTGCCGCCAAGCTACAGTGTGTAAGCACTGTTGTGTTCCGGTGTGAAGGACATTGAAGCCAGTGAAATTACTGGGCATTATGAGACTTAACACCTTATGTCTCGGGGTGACGAGCGCAGTCCAGTGTCATGCAGTGCTTTGTAATTTAAAGTTCTGTGTGCCGTTGCTACTGTTTATGAGCAGGCGTGGCGCTTACCATCAGGCGAGCGACCTGCTCGCCTCGTCATTCAAGATAATAAAAAAAAAAAAAACTGAATTGGAAAGTCGGTTAGTCCGCCCTAACCATCCTCCATCCCGGGTTTGGTAGTTATCCGTAAAATTTCATTTCCTTGCAGCAAAAAAGTAATGAATGCATGAAGCTCAAATTGTCGAGGTCATTGGCGTACGTAGCCTTAACAAAATCGAGAACAAGTGCGGTTCGCCTTTTCTACACTTTGCCACCATTCTGCCCTCACTTCTAAAAGGCTGCAAACCACAGCTATAGACAAAAGCTGCAGCGTCACTTTACCACTTTTATGGGGCAAAACCAAATTATTATTTCTTAGTAACGTTTTCGAGCTCTAGAGTTCTTTTGATGAAGTTTAGCGATTTTTATTATACTTAGAATGTAAATATTTTATTTAAATCTACGATCGTTCATCCTGACTATAGAACCCTTCACTGAGCTTGGGCGATATTTTTTTAACTTTTCGCCTAACCGGACTCACGCAGGTGAAGCCGGATAACAAAAGCTCATATTATTAAGAAAGTACTAGGTGACCCGTGCAAATACTTCGCACTGATAGTGGTCAGTTAAAAAAGTACAACATATTACTTGATTATACTGCCAACCAATGGCACTGTTCATTTTTTTTTTACTAAATCTATAAGTAATTTTAAAGCATTGTATGAATCATTAACTTTGATGAATTATTGTTGAAGTTGTCGCAGAACGCCATGTTCCGACAAAAAAAGACCTTTAAGAAATAATATATAGAAATTATCTATCAGTGAGTTATTATTTACTTTTTAGTTACGTATAAAGTATTTCCTGCCCTTTTATTATTATTTTATAGTTACGTATAAGCATTTTAGTTAACCACTTTATCATTTTATTTAACCTTGGTTATAATGTAAAGTGCTATAATTTATGTTGTCTGACATTGTTAATAATTGTGTGTATAATAAATAATGTTTATAAATATTAACTTGTTACAATATGACTATAATATTATTGTAATTATTATATATAAATTTATAGTAGACCTTCCAACATGTAAGTATGCTTTATGGTTATGTGATTAAAGTGACCATTATAATAATATATATTTATTTATGGCACAATACGATACACGGTACATTATAATATGCCAAGGTTTAAAATAAAACTCCAATGCATTATTATAATACAGTTTATACTTTATAGTTATTAGAATCTTAGTTTAGGTGTAGGGCGTCCTCGCGTTGGGACCGCGGTCGTACGGGTGTTTGTGCAGATGTCTCCGGTGCGTCGGCCGCGTTGTGGCGCTCTCGGTCTTTTTCTTTTCTTTTCTCACGTATCCATCGAGGATTTGCTTGTCTTCGTCCATAATGTCTCCACCGCCACCGTCGCCGAAGTATCCTATATCTCCATCCCAGACAAATTCCTCACTAGATTCTTGACCACCTCTGAAAGGAAAGCATTATTTTATTTACATTTCTTTTTAATTCGTATATTTTAGATCTCTGAGGTATTCGGAAATAAATAAAAAATTACCGCTGCCTACCTCTTCGGGGATTTTCAGGCTTGAGTGCAGTGAGGTATTTAATTATTATTCTGAGATTTTTAATAAATAAATCTTATTTAAGGCTCGTTCCAATGACAACATCCAGAATTTTACTGGATCGGATTTTTACAGGAACCGCTTTAGCGGAGTATGTAGCTCAATACTCACGTTCGCAATAGCAGCATATTTACGGAATGATGCAAAACAAATCTGTTCAGCCGTTGTTTTTATAATTGACATCCGGGCTTTAACATACATATAAGCTCATACATTTATCCCCGTAGGGGTAGGCAGAGGTGCTAATAGTGCTGATGTATTATGTGAATCTTTATCCGTGTAAATAGGGCAAGGAACTAATATGAAAGAACATGGTCATTTTGGACTAAGAAAAAACAGAAACTGTTCCGAGATGAGACTATAATCAAATGGAGTAAGTATAGGTAATGTTAATGTAAATATTGCACATCATCAGTTTTGTATAGCAAGGGAAATATAGATACATAATAGTCTTGCAATATATTATAACTTTTGTTTATTAGAAAGCAGGATAAATAATATTTTTGTTTTTGAAAGCATTCATAATGACTAATGTTCCTAATGAAGCCTTCTAAAGCTAAATATCGATGTTATTTCTGGATAATATTTAATTAGAATAAAATTTAAGCAATGTCAACTATATGAACCCATGTCAATCATTCAACTACGATAAGCCATTAGCCGAATTTTATTTACGTGAAGGTAAATAGTTTTAGTAAACGAAATTGAAAACTAATGAATGTACACATGCAAATCGATACTGCCGTATATGAATCAATTACGTATTCGATGATATCGATTAGTCCATTGTTCTTTCATATATCTAAAATTTAGTTTTGTTGCACTGAATGGTTCCACGATGTATTAGAGATGTTTTTGGATACTTAATTATGACTACAATATTTATATAGGTAGGTATTTATTTTATTGTATACATCGTCAAAATGGTAGGTATCACATCTCGGAGAAATGTAAGTGATATTATTACATTTCGTTTATTTGAAAAAAAAACTTACTTAGTCCCTTTGAGTTTAAGCAATAGTCTGTCAGCCTCGGTTAATTCTGATGAGAGCGGTGAGTCGTCGGGGTCGTCCGCGACCTGTGCCTCGAGCCGCTGCAGAGCCGCGTCCGCTCGGTCGGTCAGGGCGACGAACTTCTCGGTCAACTGCCGCAGTTCGTTCTCTTTTAGGATCGTATGCGATGTGTTTCGAATTGCCGTCTCTAGTCTTCGACATGTTGATTCCGCCTGAAAATATCAAAGGGAAAATATAGACTAGTTTATTTACTTTATTAGGGGTAATCCTCTATTCAAGTAATAAATGTAGTGGATTTATATCCCCATGGGCATGGAGGATTATTTTCTGCGATTTTTTATTCGCTTGAATGATGAGACGATTATGTCGCTAACCTGATGGTAAGCGTAACGGCTGTCCATATACAGTAGCCACACCACTCTGCCCCCTTAGAATGCAATAATAAAAAAACTAAATGTTCCATGGCGTCGTCTAGCCGATATCGTCTCTCGTTTTTTCAATACGAATCAACCACTGTCGCGTTTCATCTAAACGCGTTGCATTCTACTTTACGTTGGTCGTTCGACCAATCACAATCAAATGGCACGGAAGTCCGTGTCGTGTTTCTTAAGCCACATTCTAACCCCGCTGAACTTTCAAAAATAAAGTACTGCGTGGCATTGCACTACGCTCATCTCTCCGGGACATAAGATGTTAACTCTCATAATTTCATTGATTTCAATATCCTTTAAACCGAAACACAACAGTGCTTACACACTGCTGCTTAGTCGCAGAAATGGACAAACCGGTGGTACCTAACCGGACTGCCTCTCAGATACGACGAACCTACCATCTAATAAGGAGAGCTGCGTGAGATGGCGCGGCGGATCTTGGTCAACAGCAAAATCTATGCCCACCGACATGAGTTGTAATCGCGGTGATGGACAGGATAAATGGAAAGCTGTCGAAAGGAAGTTGTCCGCTCGGAGGCGTTAACGCCGAGGCAATGGCATAGATTATGGGGTTTATTGTTGGAGGGAATGGATCTATGCTCTCTCCTCAGCGTAGTTATATATATAGCTTTGCATAGGAGGGGTTTTATTTATTTTTGTAAAAATAACATACAAACAGCCAATTCACCATATAAGCGCATACCCAAAGACGTGAATGAGCCCCTTACCTCCGAGTACACCATCAACCTACAAAAATCTATTGTTGACTACTTAGAGCTGCACTCACAAGAAACTACTAGGAGTGTTGCAAGACAGAATATTATGTAGATGTACCTGCGGCATGCGTATCGTGTTGAGGAACTTCATGACTCTGTTGTCATGATTGCGCATAGTGACCTGAATGTTCTGTAACTCGTAGAATGTTGCTGCAGTCCTGTAACAGATAACTTATTAGTCGAAACCACATTTTTAAGATCGAGCTGGAATTTTATATGTATTGACATTAGGGTACACTTACTTATTAATTAATGAATCGATCAGTTTGTCTAGTACGTCGGCGACGTGTGTAGGATCATCGAGCTGTACCCGTTGACATGAGTCTATGAAATGCTTTTGCGCGTCCAAAATTTCTTGCATCTGTAATTTCACTGTATATATTTTAAACCGACGAAACATAAGTTTGAGTGGTAGACCCACGCTGTAGATAGTTTTAGTTACAGCACGATTGTGCCGGCTCGACCGGGTCGTTACCACTGGCTCCCAGAAAAGCGACTTAAAAACCGACGGCTTGCTGCTGCGTTTTGTACGGTGAGTGAGGTATCCGGAGATATACGTATTATCCCTTAATTATCCCTTTCCTCAAAGGTCGGCAAAGCGCCCATGATTATTCTTGTTTTGTGGGCGTACAGGGGCGGTGGAGATCACTTACCATCACCATCACACTTGCTCGTTTGCCGGCCTATGCTATATAAAAAAACAAAGGAACAGGTTCTCAATTGAACACGTACATATGTATTTTTTAAATGTGAGTGTACTAGTTGCATCTCTGCGTACCCTATGGGGATACAGGATAATAAATAATAGAACGTACCTTCAAGTCGATTTTATACGTATTGTCATTGAGTCGCTTTGCGAACTTTTCCTCTAAGTCCGCGGAAGAGATTCTCGCGTCCCGCTGCCGCCGTGCTAAGGCCCGCAGACCATTGGCTAACTCCCGCCGAGTGACATTGACCAGCGATAGCCCGTCTCTCATAAGAGACTCCAGCACTAGTTCCCGGTGCCACGTGTCTGCGTATGCCCCGTTTACCTATAAAATAGAAATAAAACATGGTAAATTATTTTTGGTGTCTTGACTATAATTGGCTATAAAATTATTTCCATTTATTGTCTAATACCTTTTCCAATAAATGTTTATGTTTCTCTATGTAGCTGGTTAGATTCAGGGCAAGTTCAGTGATTTTAGCTTGACTGCTTTCTAGTTTTTCACTGCTCTCCTTGAGTGTGGTCTGAAAGCGTTTTATGAGATTAATTTGACTATTGCACATGCAATCATTTAAAACATAAATATACTATATTGATATCTGCTCCTTTGGTTTATACTTTATATTTAAGATAAAGCTAGATGTTACATAATTTACGCGTAATTCCTATTGTGTGTTTATAATACCGTATGATGGTTCTTAAATATGTAATTTATAAAATGAAGTGTTATTCCCCACTGTATATCTGAATGCTTTCCAAAATATCCTTCTACAAATCAACCATACGTCACAGCAATAAACACTGCCGTCACTGGGCAGTACGTTTGTTTCAAAGCTTCAAAGGCACTCCAACAAACACCTATGTTGAATAGCGAGTGTCCATAGGACAAGTGTCTCCACTCAACCTCGTTACAAATCGCGGATGTAGAACCAACGTTTTGTCCTTACTTGTATGTTTGTTTGAAGCATATGTAACCGATGTTCTAGCCTCTCCGCAGCTAATTGTGCCCTTTCAAGCTTCAAAGTCACTGTTGTTTCAACTCGATCTGGAAGAAATGTCACATTCATTTATTTATTTATTTAACTTTCCCTGCAGACTTAAGGCCGGTAGCACATCTCCGCCGCGAAATGAATATGCCCAAACCGCTGCACATTCCGCTTAGCGAAACATCACTATACTACGTCGTACGATTTGAGTAGCGGAACATCACGCCATCGCAGCTGTGTGTATTAGCAATCGAACAACAGTCTACAAAATTGTATCGCTTTCAGAGTCAGAAGAACAAGAAATATTAATAATAGGCTTGTAACTTTATAGTGTGTGAACATTATTTCTTGTATTAAAAACCGACTGAATACTATTTTTGCTATTAAAAACTGTCGACTACTACAAATCACTTGCGAAATAGACGTTAGCCATAGCAAAATGGCAGACCGAACACGGAAATTTTAACAGCTCGGCGCGCGTTTGTCCCCAGTAGTACACTTCCTCCGCCAAATCATAACAGCGAAACCGCTGCTGGTCTGCCATGACTTATCCGTTGTATAACATGTGAAACAGAAGCGAAACTGCTTGTTCTAACGCAGAGATTTAACTAAAATTATATATCTTTCCCACCCGATTTCGGTAATGTCATTACGTACGCACGCGGTACGCAGACCGCGTCGGCGCCTGCGCCGTTCAGTTCTAAAAGTTTTATTTATTTCTGTTATCAACTTGGTATTTAGTCTTAGCAAACGACCTTGACATTTTATCGGCTAAGTTTAATTCAATGTTAGTATTTTAAACGATGCATATTTTTGTTGTCGACATGTATTTTAACAACTGACTTCACAACGGAGGTCTCAATTCGACTTTTATTTTTTGTATTATATGTTTTATTTTCACGCATAGCCTCCGCCAAATGAGGACCGATTTAGATGATCAAAGAGTAGAGTTACGAGTTTAAAGGTGGTCTCAATTTAATATCGAGAATGAACTTCACATCTAAGGGGGTGAAATCGGGGATGAAAGATTAAAACACCTTATTGCACCGATATTGATAATTCTTTTACTAAAAATATTTGTCTTACTATTATGTGTGCACCTTACACGGGAAGCATATTAAAACAAAGAGAATAATACAGCCACTCTCTCTTCCAGTACCGGTTTGTCACACTATGCTCTCTTTACTAATTGATTGACCCCATTTTACTAATTATGGACGCGATGACTATTGCAAAAGTTGGCCCAGCGTATTCGTTACAAAATAGGATATGACACAATGAAACTCACTGAATCCTGAATATTATTACCCTACCGTTAAAAACTCCCGACATCAATTTGTAATTTCTCAATTGCTGAACAGATTTCCTTACAGGTAGCTTATTAACTAAAAATAAAATTAATCAATAATTTTGCGTGGGTGGTTTTGGAGTTTAAGTAATGGTAATTGATGCCATCGAGTAAAAATTGCTGTTTAGTATTATTTTTAGCTTTTTAGTCTTTTTTGAGAGTTTTATGTTACTATTCATATCAAAATCGGTAAATTTTCTCATCTCAATCAGTGCCTTTCATCCCTGATTTCACGCAGTTAAGGGTGGAATTAGTTTTCAAATTTAAGTAGGTCTAGCACCGCAGTAAACCCTATCGAGTATAAAAAGAATCATTCAAATCGGTTTACATTTGGCGGAATTATGAGCTAACAAACATAAAAAATGTATACAGACGAATTCAGAGCCTCTTCGTTTTTATTGCGTTGATTAAAAACCATCTCGATTAACCCAGCTTTCAAATACAAACTCATTCAAATCGGTCCATTCATTTAGACTTTATGCGCCACAGACACAGACAAATACACACGACAGGCAGATAACGGGGTCAAAATACTTACAACTTATAAAACCTCTCTTTTTTGCTGGGGGTTTAAAACGTTATGCACAGTGCACACGGTATTTAAGAGTGATGAAAATATTATTTTGCCTTAATCGATAAAGGGTCTTGGAAGTTTTATTTTAGTCATCAGCATTCCAAAAAGCTTATGAATAATAACGGTTGTTGAATGTGTTTATTTGCACTAACCGAGTTTGTCCTGAATGGCGTTGAGCCTGCTAGTCTGTTTCGTCTGCGCAGCACTCACCGTGCTCAGCACCTTGTTTAGACGTTCTTCTATATTCGCCAACATCATATTTGTAACCTGCAGAATGTTTTTATTTCTTAATATGTGTGCATCCTCTTTCTGGCAAAGGGTGGAAGATTAGATTGTGTCCCATAATCATTTTCATAGTGGCTTTCAGTTCTTGGCTATTATGATTAATTGTTCACTTTGACAGCCTCGGTGGTGCAATAGGCGAGTACTGGCTGTGAAACGAGAGACCGTGGATTCCCCGTACCGAGACAAATGTCTATGTGATTCACAAATATGTGTTTCAGGTCTGGGTGTTGTGTTCATTGTTACTGATAGCCATGATTCAGATATCAAAATATCGTATAGGAAATTGATTAAAAATAAATTACTCGGTATTTATTTGGTATATAAATTCATTAGACACTGGGCAGTCATGGGAAAGCTTGTAAAACATATTAGGCAGATATATATCGATATTGAAATTAGTATTCTGATCGATATTCATATTATTCTTATTTTTAACGAGATCGCGAAACTCGCAACAGACTAGAAACACCACCAACCCACATTGGGGTAACGCTGCCTTGCAGTGAAATTTAGGTATATAGCAGCTAAGCTAGATACCAATCTAGCTTAACTGCAGTTTGCAACAGTACTAACTCTATTGTTATTTGTTAATGCTTGAAGAAATAAGAGGTACCTTAGAATTCTCTGTGTTGAGTGACAAATTGCGCAAAGAGGAAGGTTCTGGGGGCGAGGTGCGCGCCAAGCAGAGGCACGCCAGCGCCGCCACGGCCACTCTTAACATCGCCCCGTCTGGGAAATACGATGAACATTTATCACAACTATTACTACCAACTTATCATAATACAGCATATGGTGTACGTCTCCATAAATATCACCTGGCGACATTTTAATAAAAAATATGTGAGCACCGCAAGTATGTCTTCACACACGCTATAGCATAGTGTGTCAACCGTTGTCTAGCACCTCTCCATATAGCTTTAATATTTGTTTATGGCAGCTATGTATTCTCTTTCTTCTGTATGGACGTGTCTGTTATGCTAAGCAGACGCGGGACGCCGCAGGACATGGCGCGTGGACACGGGGTCAATGGTATCGGTTGAGCGGTTCTTTACAAACAGGCGACTTCGCCAAAGTAATTCCTGTGAGAATGTTTAGTCACTCCTTCACGAATATCCCTGAGCGGAAATCAATTGCAGAGGACTGTTATCCATTTTATTGTCTGCGGTTGGATCCTTTGCGAAACAAGAGTGCTTTATTGATGTGTTTTCATAAGTTATAGTCATACGCTTAACGTAATATCCATGCAGGGGTAGACAGACTGGCACTGAGCAACTCTGTGTGAAACCCATACAAATTTTTATTGTTCTAGCTGGGGCTCGAACCCCATGATTCTTACCAGTTTTACATGTATGCTGGTATTGGACCAATGAGATGTTGAATTTATGTTTTAACTAGATTTTGCTCGCGGCTTCGCCCGCGCGTATGTCGTTTCCCGATAGATATAGCTAAAATAAAAAAGCTGGACTCGGCGCTGCATTAGGTCTTATATTTTGCCCTAAAAGCCGGACATATGGTTTTGAAAGCCAAAATATACCTCTTTACATCACTTTTATAGTAAAAACTCGGTTAGGTTTGTATTTAAGTTGTTTATCAATTATTATTTACTAATAAATCAGTTTTATTTACAAAAATAATTAATAAAAGCCGTACACGTAAATATTTGGACGGACACGACCGTAAAAAGCCACAACACATTCGGCTAAAGCTGGACACCTGGCAACCCTTTTCCCTGAGACATAAAAACAGCCCATGTCCTAATCTAGGCAACGTATGTGAGAATTTCATTTTTTTCATTCCAAAATCCCTTATGACTTTAAGGCGTTATTGATAAACAAACATCCATACTTTTACATTTATTATAGCAGAAAGTAGAGGATATCTGAAGGGAAATATGTGTGTAAATCTACTTGAAGACATATTATACAACATTTAAGTAAGTATATTGATATTGAACAGTAGGTTTTTAAGGTATATATACTTAATAGTATATTTTTTTGGAATCGTGAATATGTTGGTGCGAATTATTAACGTAATATTTATGAGCGTGTGTCACAGATGTGTCAATTCGATTCCGTAAAACAATGTATCGCGGTGGCACCGCGCCGTACGCGTCCGCGTCGCGTCGGTCGTTTCGATCGTTCATCGTTGTTTGTGCGGTGACATGCCTTGTTTATATTACGTCCATCAGAGACAGTCGTGTCTCGTCCTGCTTATGTGCATCTATTTATTTGCATTCCGGTGCAGTTCGTGGACCTCCGGCTGTCGGATTATCATCGTCTAAGTCCGCCCACACACGGTTGGGGTCAAGCCTTTCGTCAGCCCTCTGTCTACTTCGTCTGCTTACGTAACATTGCTGCGTCTTGCTATTCTAATGTCAGTCTACGATCATATCTTGTGTTGTTATAGATTATGTAAAAACATATTCGTTAGAGGCGGATGCATCTTCGACGTGTCCAAATAAACGTTGTATACGTTTACAACAATACCATCTATTTAAGTAACCATACAACTTATCGTTATAACTTATTGATATCTATGTTTGATTTCAATAAAAAAGGCTGTGATTTGAGCGGGTATAGACAAATTATGAGGCAGAGTGAAAAGCCACAATAAAGTAATTCGTGAACTCAATAAAATGGAATGATTTAAAACTTAATTATTAAAGTTATTAATCGTAGGCACTCTGCACGTACTCGTGCCTATTTCGGGAATTGGTATGATTTGTCACGGTACCTACCTTGGGATTTGTATCACTGTTAATATTATAATTGACGAACTTTTGAGGCCGCGTGCTCTCACGGAGTGCATGCCGTATTGAACACTTGATCTATGATACTCTATAATGGTGATCAATGAATGTCGATACAGCAATTTCGTTAATGAACATTCATGAAAGAGCATCCCGCATAGTTAAAAATCGATAAAGAAAGCGCTCTTAAATCAAACTATTTTACACAAGACTCGTTAAGCATGACAGTTGAGTTCATAAAGAAAAATGATCCGATGCGATTAGGGTCACCAGATAAAAAAAAATATAGTCCTGACAAAAAGCCCATGTTCTAAAAAAAAAATTACTTGCCATAAGTGCGCGCGCATTACTATTACATGGCTTTTATTCATTGAGTTGATTATTGTTTAGTAATTAAAGTAGACTCCTTCCCAAACTAGAGAATGGTTCCTTTAAATATATATTTTTTCATGACATATTAAAAAATCCTGACATTTCAAAGTCCGGCCAGAATTCAGACAAGTGTCTAAAAATCCTGACATGTCAGAAAAAATCCTGACGTGTGGTAACCCTAGATGCGATGCATTTGATGGGACCCCGTCATTATATTTTTGTTCCTATTATGGACCTGGAGGCATTTAGAAATTCAGCGGGAATGCGCGTGTTCGTAGTAAGTCGATCTTTTGTAATACTCAAAACGTAGGGGTGCAGAAGTACTCATACCAAAACAAATTTTGACTCGTATTATCATGTATGATGATGAGTGGTGCCGAATTAACTTTGTATTGCTAGGATATTCACGTCGGTAAGTGCCATCGCATGGAGTGCGCACGTGTTCTCTTGCACTGAGTGCTGGAGACGGATGTGTTACTGCAATTTACCGCTTCGGGTTGTTGTCAAAGTTCAGTAGAGCTGGAGGCGTGCCAACGCGGCTACCGCGCCTACTTCCAGGTGCTCCTTACTTTTATTTCTCCTATTGCGGTGCATATATTTAATCCAAACTTTATTAACAACATGAAAACGTTGCACCTCGACGGTCTATCATTATATTAACAGTCATAGGAATAAGAACATCTCACATATATAACTGACGGAAATTATTCTGAAAATACTCGTATGAGTGTTTGTTTTCATAAAGTCATTGGCCTTTTTATCCTTCTTTCGTCCTATCGTATGGCGGAACTTCCTGGTGGGATCACGTTTATTTCTAAGCTTCGTGCTTTCGTTGTAAATTGTGACGTCGCGTCGTCAGTCCCTTTTGTCTACACATTTTAAGTCGCTTCGTTATGTCGAAACTATTTATTTTAAACGGGCAGAGAGCGCGCCCCGATTCGGCTGGGACAACGGTGGAAATTAATCTGATTCCTTTCTTGTCGAGTCATCGCGCTTCCGTTGTTAAATTAAAACGAAGCAAAGGAAGATGTCCTATTAATTTTTTTTCTGTAACCGGGCACATGTACAATTTCATTGTGTCCGCGTTGCGTCGCGTCGTGCCGAACGCGGGAGACCACCCGAGATCGGGCGCGGGCCAACTCTCGAAAATTTTAATTACGGTCGGATTACAGTTATAACAATATTTGCTGTAGGGCATAAAAAAATATTAAGACGTCAATCTTAAGTTGCGTACATTTCACATTATAGCAATTTGACGATGATGGATTGTGAATTGTGAGTGTGCAGAAAACGGACGCTACACCTGCGCCGCCGCGCCGGCCCGCGCCGCGCCGATGTGAAAGAGTCACCTTTATGACAAACACACAAAATGAACACACTGATGTTCGAAACATATTATTATTTACGCAAAATTCCCCGGTTTCTTTGTGCAGCGTGTTAATAGAAACTGTAATATTGTGTACACGAAGTGATTTTACATTGCTTATTGCTAAACCGGCTTTATTTGTAAAACACACTAATAATATGTGTAATGGCAATCCGCGTTGAATATCTAACCGACAGACTCTCCAGTTTACAAATGTCCTCGATATTACATACATACGCACTCACGCCTGTAATCCCCGAATGGGTAGGCAGAGGTGTAACCAGAACACCCACATTTCGCCGAGCATATCTCCGTCCCTTATGTGATAGGGGGCGAGCCTATCGCCATACCGGGCACAAATTTCCAGACTCCGGGCTGATACTGAGTGTTTCGTAATAGAAAAACCCAATACCACTTTACCCGACCCGGGGATCGAACCCTAGACCTCAGCGTTGGCCTCAATCGTAACGCGTACGCATTACAACTGCGCCACCGATAGGTATTAATAAAGATAAATGTAGATTGTAGGATCAAATAGAGAGGAAATTAGACAAATCCCTTAGGTTGGCTATTAACATAATAACATCGTTCTTCCCTGCACCTTCGCCGTGTATTTAACGACTCACAACGAGGCTAGCCCGACACCTTCATTTCGAGGGAAATAGATAAATCTATTGAAGAAGCTACTCTATAAATATATTTTCGATGACGCAGTATTTGTGGTGCGGAAATTGTATTTGGACATAAATTATAAAAACTAAAATATGTTAATAATACATAATGGGTGCAGCTGTAGAGATATTTAGATTGAGAGCACGCGTAGTGTAGACGCAGTTGTTGGAATTTATTCAAGTGTTTAATTCGTTTTGCATTGGCAATACACAATGCGCGGCAGTAAGCGGTACATATAAATTACCTATGAAAGCTCGAGGCCTTACTACTACTCACCAGTAACACTTGCGGAGTTGCGAGCTTGTAACCGTGTCCTATGGAATGCCGCCGGGTGGCTGATAATTAATAATTTTGTGATTACTCATTAAGTTGCAATTTCATGACGCACCGGTTTATATATTTTCCCCTGTCAAGGAATCATTTGAAAAAGTGAACTCGCAATAGTTGGCATGACATTCAGAATTTTACTAAGTCATTCACGTTTTAACAAGTTAATTGACCACTTCGGATTCAAAAATAAATTTCGGCTCCAATCGTACTCTGTTAATTAAGTGGCCGGTCGAGAGTGATTATGAAAGAAAGTGTTCTGACATCACGTTTCACCACTACCGGCGTAGATCAGAAGGATGAGGCCGTGACGGGCATCTGTCACAGTCGCCTCGCCGTAACACGCGCGCATCTTGTTAATCCAATCGAAGATTTATTTTTATTCATTTATAAACTACACACTATTTAAATGTACACGTCATTTTCAACAACGTATTTATCACGCGAGTTGATATAGGTAGCTAACAATTCTATCCTAGGCGTTATCTGCTTGTTTTAAGTTTCACTGGCCTCGTTTCGGGAGCGGTTGCTGATCTGAGTCATCTTTAATAAAATGAGCTGCGTCGGATTTAAAATATTATTGTTACCAAGACGAAGTTTTCTATGATTTATTACTTTTAAATTTATGGTGCGACAGTTATAAGAACACACTAAGCTTCTGGTTACTTAATTCTATTAGTAGTAAACATTAAAGAAAATTTAACAGAATAGTTTACGAGCATGGTCTGTGGGCTGTGGCTGTGTATTAGCTTATATACTATTCACTAGTATATTATTATAATGGTTAGTTATGTGGATTGTGGAGGCGCGACAGACGGCTCGGCGCGGCGCGATGTGGCGGACGCCTGCGCAGTGCGCACCGCCTGAGCTTGCCAGTTACCGCATTATCCAAATTACCTGGCTAAAATTTTAATGACAATTATTCCTTATGCTATAAATAAACACGTAGGTGGATTAAATAATTGTCCTATGTACAATTTGTATTTTGATTTACTAATGTAGTTGAAAAATAATACACGGAGTTCCGCGGGTCAGTTTACGTTTTTGTCTTCATCTTTATGTTATGATATAAAAATTTCAAGAGTTGTTTTAATATAAAAACGAAACTTCAAATTTCCTTTACCTATGTATGTGAATACTAATTGGCCTACAGTTTCCATTACACGCCCACATCGATTAAACTGTGTATGGAATGAAGTATATATTACGATTACTATTACATCGTTGTTGAAAACTCTGACTGTTGCGTGACCACGGATGTTTATTAATATTTTCTACATTAGATATTTCTTTTAAGTATAGGCCCCGTTAATGCCGCTTTCGACCTTAAAGGAAAGTAGTATCTCCGAAAATGTAATGAATCTCAAAAGTGTATGAGCTGCGTGAACCTTGCCATGGGCAACAACCAAATTATCACTTAATACTCTGTCTGTTTGGTAATAATTGTAATAATGTACTTATTTCATTTGTTTCTTACTAAACACATTTTACTAAGAAAGCAATCAACTATTAAATGGATATTGACACGCAGTCTCTGCAGCAATGTTTTATAATAATCTTGAAAACTCACTATGGAGTAAATACGTCATATTTATTTATATTATATATTTTATCTCAGATAAATGCAGCTTAGAATCACTGAAAATAGTGGAGAATTTAAATGAGCAAAAGCCTAAACATACACTGTTTATCTCGTTATCAAATAATTCAAAAGCGGCTAAATGTCTCGGGAGAGCCGCTTATGCGACGCATTGTGCAACGTCGAGACTGCATATTTAAGACGCTGTAATCTGGGTGCAACTCTACCGACATCACGAAACTAAATCAAGCGGTGCACGCGTGCCCGTTACTGTCACCGCTCCCTGCGCTGATTCTGATCAAATGGGCCCAAAACAATAACCATTGCCCAATACTAAACGTGTTAAATCTGTTAGCGTATTCTCTTGATATTGGTATATTGAGGGTGACTGAGAAAGCAACGTTGGGTACACTGAAATAATAACGGTGCGATATAGTTGTGGAAAGGTAGGTAAATGGTATAAAAGAGGTTGTCGCTATAACTGGAGGACTTTTGCCCGCGGTCAGTCAGTTCACTAAGATCAGTGCTCAGTCGATAGTCCAAGTGTTCATTAAGCGGTAGCTAGGCTGGTTTACTATTCGGTCCTAGTTGTCTTAAGTTATAATTAGAGTAAAGTAACCAAAAAAATAGTAAAGTAATAATAAATAGTAAAGTAGTAATATTGTAAATTAAACTTGAGTTAAAGTGATACTGTCGTTTGGTATTAATAAAATAATACTTTTCCCACGTAACTTCTATCAAATCAGTCTATAGATTTCGTCTTCATGTGGTTAATTCAGTACAAAAATATCTGTCGACGCGGTGCCTCTATGTAAATATATACTTTATATATTCGATATTGACTCTATAAATTATTTAAATAAGGTAGTTGCCTCCGCGCTTTTGAGCACTACTTTATACGCAACAAAAATAATACGAAAAATAAACCATAGATACTGTAAAAACTGAACACAGAATGAAAATTAGTCCAAAAATGAGTTAGTAATTAGTATTTTAAATATTGGTATACCGTATGAGCAAAGGTGGGCGCGTAGTGAAAACATCTCACGCCTGCACCGTAATGGTACAGCCATTATTAATTTGGGTAAGTAACGTACCTACATAATATGGATTAAAATAATTTAAAAAGTCCAATCTGTTGTATTATTTAATTTATGCTTTTATAAATATAGCAGTGATATCATCATAGGCTAATGCTTAGAAAGGCTGATTCATTGTTGTGGTGTACCGAGACGCGTTGCTCATGTCACGAGGGTCAGCACTCAGCAGGTTCAATGTCTCCATGTTAATGTAACGTGACGTAGAAAACATTTAAAACAATGCCTCATAAAATATATGTAGAAAAAATAGATAAATGAGCTTTAAAATTTTAATGCTCGAAATTCCGTAAGGATTAAATGACGAGTGGCGATTGGAATTCGGTTCGGTCGGAACCTCGTGAGGACTAAAAGCTTTTATTACGCCTAATGTAGTATGTTGCGGTGCCATGTAAGGTGTTTTTACCTTAAAATGACGTAACAAAATATGAAACACATTTAACGTATAAAGTAGTTCCAGCTAGGTGGCATCATATAAAAACCGGCTAAGATTATCTTAATTATAAAATTAGCATGATGATCTTTCGTTTAGAATACACATTAGGTGTAACCCGTGTATCGCGACGCGCGGTCATTTTGAATCATCAATAAATGACGGTGAGTGTGCGATGTGTGGCACATTTGTACTTGATTTTAATTGATAATGATCACTTCAAAGTTGCAGGTCCATAGAAATGGACACTTGATGGACCACCCTTGTCGCTCTGGTACCGTTATCGATATTGCGGTAATAATGAATGTCTTACAGCTTGGCATGATCGCAGCTCAGGTGGCTAGTTTTATAGTCTATATAGCATTCGGACTCATTTCCGTCCATGAGTTAAGTTGAGACTAAAGTAACCATTCGCGAGTGTATTGTACTGTAACAAAGCGTTGATTTACAACCAATATCATATTGTTTTCTGTGAAAACAGTTTTCGATTTTCTTACTTGTTTCAAAAGCGAGGGTTACGAAATGTAAATGGTACTTTCTCTCTCGTCTCGCAACTGATACACACGGGTTGTATGGAGGTTAAAATAACAAAGTCTTGTCTTCGTTCAGATTTAGGATGCAAAAATGTCATGTTTCACGCTCATAAACACGTCATATTTTATGTAAGTTATTGGTGTGAATTGAATAAAATTATAGCTAAACTGGACAGTTTTGCAATTCCAACCTGTGGATTATTATAATTCATAGTTTTTAAGATACCCAAAGAGAGAATAAATTTAGTTCGATTCAAATTAATCTCGCGTGTAAAAGAAGTACTTGGATAAGAAGGTTTAAAAGTGAAACCATGTTTGATTTACAAAACTAACGCACTCTGGCCCGTTTGTCCTTATGCTGGATGTTATTATCTATCTCGCACTTGAGCGGGACGTGCCGGGAGCAGTGTTTGTGAAGAACAAATACGTCGCACTTGTGGCACACCGCAGACGGTAGCACTGGCTTGTATTTAGCTTGTTTGCTTACGTTGATATGCATACCTCCGATTTAATAACAGGATCCTTGTGTCACTGACGGTTTAATATCTACGTTGTGAACACCAAACTCACTTGAACACCATATAAAATACAAAATGCAAAAGCTTAGTGAAACTTTTACATGCTACAAGATTTTGAATCAGAATAGACATTTTGGGCTGGCTAGGCGTAGCAATTGCATTTGAAAAGAGTTGCTTAATCCTCATCGGTTGGTGTTAGATCATCGCGAGTTTACAAGTTTCGTGTAGTTATTTGCTGAAACATTATTTAAAAATATATCTTTAATATGTATGTTTTTAACAGATTACTCATAATTGTACCTTAATACAGTTTGCCAGTAAACTGTTGCTGCTATTACGTGATTGAATGTCCAAGAAGTCATGAATACGTTGTGTATTTTTGGGTCAGTGAGAGGCCCGGTCTGAATTAAGTTTTGGGCCCTTTATAATTGTGCAGTTACCGGAATTTACAAGCGAAAGTTCATCGAGATGGTTGTTCGCGACGTGCTGGAACGCAGTATCGTTCTGTTGTTCCGCGTATCAACAATATTTATGGCCCTTAATTATACTGGTAAGCTGGTTTTATTGAATTTGCTGTACAACCTGAATGAGCGAACCACTTCCTCCCTGTGAAATGCCATGCTTAAGCTCCAGAACAGTTTGATTGATATTGATAAATGCACGACGAGTGATCCGGTAATATATTCATATAGAAATGTGAATATGATGATTATGTGACAAATTTAAATGCTACGAGCCATCTTAATTAATGATCGAGTAAAAATATTAATATAATAGCATCAGGACGCATTTTTTCTAAAATGTTTTGAAAGTATTTACGAGAGGCATTTCTATCAAGTTATTAATATTTCACCTAAGCAATGCATAATGTGTAATGACAGATTCAGACGAGTCGAATCGCTATAAACAAGAGGCTTGAGTTAGCAAAAAGGTGTATGGTTTATTATTTAGATTGAAAGTTTGTTCAGACTGTTCGAATCGCATGCGATTTAGTAGTTGATCAACCATATACTTATGCTTCTTATATCTAATCTTATTTCATAGTCATCTTCATAGTATTAATTTATTCATCGTACCTAGTGAATGAAGATCATGCGCAAAAACCATAATAATTTCATTATTTTACTTTATAATGTCCCTCATTGGCATACATTGAGCTGCTCTAACTCTATTCAAGATATTAATGTAGTGCAATTATTGTATATCAATTTTTAAAAGAGCAACGTTAGAGTTTCTTGCCCGTTCATCTTTAACAGCATTTTGAACTGGCGGTAGAGTTAAAATTTGCCTGAATCTAAATTATGTAACATTTTATGGATTCAATAAAAAAACAACGACAACATAATCGAACCGTGTGAACTCACTATAACGTGTCAGGGCCCAAGTATTTTCAAAGGGCACTAAACTGTATTCATAGATGTAATTATCAAAGCGAGCAGTCCTAAAATTAAATAGTGCGCTAAGATTATTCAGAAGCTCGAAATAGTAAACAGATGAACCGGCTGCGTTCACTCTCGCTATCGCGGACCTTACCTAACCAATACTCGTGCCATTCGAAAAGAGAACCTTCGTGCAATCACGTACTTACACCACTTAAAATAATACAAAAATGTGGTATCATAATATTATTATGCCATATCAAGTTTTATTACGTATAAATAGTAAATATGTACATACTACACATCAAGCTTTGAGGGGTTTGATGATCATTTTCTTGGCCAGTATGTAATCATCGGTTTCAAGTGTGTTTACACTGTTTGCATTTGTTTGCCCTTCACTCGATAGAGGTTAGTTCCAGACTCTACAGTCATGCAATGGTAGGGCCTCCCTGCGTCAAGCCGGTCGTGATGACTTCAGCGGCCGCTGTCATCGCTTACAGTTAATTAACGCCGCTCATTGTTATAATGTGCATTGCGGGCACGTCATGTCACCATTTAATTAAAATATGTCTACTAAAACAGTGATTTATGCAGCGCCTTGTGTGTTCGTTCACATGTGCTATATGGGAAATGCTATGTAGGTATGTCCTTGTCTTGAAAGATTTAGTAATACGACGTTATGACTGAATAATATTTTTATCGAGCAGGTCTTGGTCTCGCTTTACGAATATTTTTATACAAAGCCTTTGTCACACTACAATATTTTTTTCGCTGTCATGAGAATTGACACTACACTCACTACACTGGACAGTCCAACTGGCAAAAATTTCGGATCACACTAAAAGTTCAGCTGCACTGTTGTAAACCAGCAATATTTCGTTTCTGAGCCAGCTATTTATCTCAAATATGTACCGCGAAAGTATGTAAAATTAAGCACTAAGAGCATCTATTTTAATCCTTGTTTTTTTCTAGCGAGGGATGGAAAGTAGCCTATGTCGTAATAAGCTTAAAGAATTTATTCCCAAAAAGACTAAAGTCACTTCCATGAGAATTACATCATAGCTTAGAGTAAAATTATTAATATTATTATATTATTTATAATGCAGGTCATGTTCTACATGCGTGCCAAATTAGTTGAGCTTTTAAGGCGTGATTGATTAAAAACATCCAAATTCACAAACTCATAAACATCCCAACTTACATATAGGTAATATTAGTAATTTAACCTTGGCATTTACATGTTGATATTTAAAATGCAGCACTCGGCAGCATTCTCGAATGATTTAGCACCATGATGTCTTTGGAACCAGTATGTAGTAAATTTTTACCTATTATATCAATAATTGCATATAATTTTATTATAATCATATGTTGCAGCGAGGTTTGCTTAGCAAGCGCTCTCCTTGGGATCAAACGAGATGCGTTAGTGCAGCTTCTAAATGTTTATTGCTTACATCTAACACTCTACACCGCACTTCGACATAAAATGTTAGTTTGTTCTACTATTGCCTACGAGTTTCAAAATAAGGACTGGAAATATATTCGAGAATTTCAATAAATCGCAAGGTTTTCAAGAAATATTGAACTCGAAATTAAATATGATTTTGTTTATCTACTACAGTAGGAATGTGATATGTTCTAATGTTATACTTATATTAATGACTGACCGAGGACCTGGGTTCAAATTCTAGGTCGGGCAATCACAATTATCAAGTATTTCAGTTTTCGATTTTAATAAACACGCTTGAGTGCCCGGGATTGGAATTTGTGCATGGTATGGCGATAGGCTCACCCCCTATCATATGAATTATGATGGGACGAAAATAAGCTCGGCGAACTGTAGGTGTTACACCTCTGCCTATCCCTTCGGGGATTACAGGCGTGTGTGCTTATGTATGTATGTATACACACAGGTGTTTCCGGACGAGGAGTTTCCCAAAGTTTGGAATTAGTCAAAATAACTTAAATATTTTGAACTTGAATAGTTAGACATACTTTAGGGCTGGTTGAACGGTAAATAAGTGATACGTGCCGCAACTGTCCGTTGACCGTCTACGCATTTAAATAACATAAAACTGCCCAATGACGACATGCTATTGAGTGAACAGAAAAGGATATGAACTGCGTGTCCTCTGAATTCCACGTAGAAATAATTATGCAAGGGAAAAAACCTTTTTGTTACTGCGCGAACGAATCGTGTTTTATAAATGCCGTATCGATTTAAAAGCTTGATTGTATTTTTGTATAGATACAAAATATATTAGTATTTATGATTCACAAGAATATTACACGAAGTAAACACTATGGAGAGCGCAAACTTTATTTACGACGAGCATTGAGATTTTATAATTTTTTATGCTTTCTAATTGAAAGCTTTGATAATATTAGTTCGCACGTTTTGGTAAAACAGTGATATGTAACATGTGTAACATGTTGAATTAAAGTGTTCTTATATAATTATTAATTAATTAATTGTAAAGATAGGTTATAAATCACACGATAAATAAAAATAAGTGAATGATATTCGCACGGCGGATATTGTGTGCGCAATCAAAACATGCAATAATGTGATAAGGAGATAAAACGTTGCGCTACCGACCTAGGGTTGATCCAGAATGCGTAGACGGTGATAGTTCTAGAGCGGCTGTACAGTCACTGTCACTGAACTCTCACTGGCAGTCATGTCACAGAGTACGAGGAGCGAAGGTTTGGGCAACACGTGCGAGTCGCGCGCCGTAGATCTGATACTAACGACAGGTGCGTTCGCCGCAGCATCCGCAGCTGCTCTGGGCTCTGGCCGAGGCCCGAGCGCGCGCACTGCGCTGTGCGCACACCACGCCCCGAGCGTACGCGCAGTGCGCACGGCGCACTCCCCAGTCCCCGTACACCTCGCCCACACCGCCCGCACTCTGAAGCCTGCCGTGCAGCCTGTACTGACAGCATAGCGCGCACTCATGCCTCACATTTTCAGCGAATTTTCACACTGCGTAGTTTCAATATGATGCTTTAACGTCCGCGTTCTTGCAAGCAGTTTTTATCAAGGAAATTATATAAATTATGCCTTCCAATGCGAAATTGGAATTTGACAAATATCAACATCATAATCCCACGCAGTATGTCTGTAGGTATTCCCCAAGGGGTGGGCAGAGGCTCGACTAGTGCAACCACGCTTCGCCTAGCTTATGTGGTCCTGTGATGTGGTTATGTGTTTTTAACTACTTAATTCCTCTTATTAACATAAATGATTTAGAAAGGTATTCATTCAGCATTTTATACATAAAGATCGTCTTTCCTGGGAACGTGATGATTTTTGCCCAGGTCAACAGGGCAAAAAAGGAAAAATATAAACCCTATTGCTATAAGATCAATGAGGCAGTTTTTCAGTGAAATTACTGGGCATTATTAACATTTTTTGTTGGGGTGACGAGCGCAGTCCAATGCCATGCAGTACTTTGTAATTCAAAGCACTGTGTGGTGTTGCTTCTGACAAAATGTTTGTGTGATTTACAAGGTGTTAGGTCCCTCGTATGCGAGAGGCCGTCTGGGTTGGTACCACCGCTTTGTCTGTTTCTGCTGCCAAACAGCAGTGTGTAGGCACTGTTGTGTTTCGGTTTGAAAGACATTGAAGCCAATGAAATTACTGGTCATTATGAGACTTAACCTCTTATGTTTCGGGATGACGAGCGCAGTTCAGTGTCGTGCAGTGTTCTGTAATCCAAAGTTCTATGTGGCGTTGTTTCTGTTTATGGGTAGGCGTGACGCTTAACATCAGGTGAGCGACCGGCTCGTCTCGTCTCAGAAGCAAATAAAAAAAAACGGATCTGTTTGTTTCTCTCCAGATGGGTTGATCGTTGACGTCAGGCATGCGGCCTGTAACGTGCTAAAAAGCATGTTGCGTCGACCCCACGGCGAGCGGGATAAGGACAGGTGGAAGAAGATCCCACTAGCACATTCCATTCAACCTTTCAAATTAAATTCTCGCGTGGTCATGTACTATGAATTTTCCAAGAAAAGCAACGAATGACCATAACAGGCTGTAATAAAATGAACTTGACTGAATCTTGCCCGTAAGCGCGTGAGAATGTTCTCTGTACGGCGCGGCGTTGCGCTCATAAAAACGTATATTAGGTTTTACTAAACGAAGCCCTTGATTGGATGCTAATTAAGAGAAGAAGAATTTCTTTGTACCTTGTTATGGCTATTTTGCGGTGAAATGACGACGTGTCTTGTTCAAGTAGGCGGCGTTGTACGTTCCAAGTGCTTTAAGAAGTTTTCTATTGCATCACATTTTGAAGAATCGTACAAATCAACATCTATCATCGTTAATCAATATTGGTTCTATTGCTACTTTCAATTGCATAATAAATGGACTTTCCCTTCAATCACTACTAGGTCGGCACTCGGTATGTTGTTTGCAGGTGGATTTAATTCGGCATCATACTTTGTATCGTATAGTCAAATACATCCTTTCGCAATTGTTACAAGAATCTCGTATTTAAATATATAATATGCTGAAAGCTTGGCTTTTGTGGTGTCGCTAGTCTAAACTAATTGTTTATGCGATACCTTTTGCCAATAAAGTTTAACATAATGAAGGAATATATTATTATGTATCCATTTGAGCTTCTTGTTGCGAGTGTTGCAAGTCATTGAACTGCATATTAGAATATCATAGTAAGTTCGCTATGATAAATTGCTTGTTTCCCTACACAACACATTCGTGCGTGTGAAGGTTGAGTTAAGTGTTAACGCGTCTGTCTATAAATTTGCGGCTATACATAGCAACTCGTATATACGGTGTTTGCAGAGATATAAAGTTTATTTCCGTTATTATACCGTTATTAGAAACACACTCAAAACACTTATCGCACAAGAAATCACGACGTTTGTTTGCTTTAGTCAGTTGCTGATAAGCGGTTTGCCATTCTTATATCATTTACATTAGTTTTAAATAGCCCCTGCTTGCGGTATATATTTGCAAGTATATTAAAACTATTTGTTTGCAAATACACGTTCCATTAAGAGTGATTTAAGAATGCAGTGGAGGTTCTGAGCCCTGAACAAATGACAAGAACCGGCCTCGAGGCTCGAGTGGCGCGAGTTATGGTCATACAGTATACATACAGTAATTAACCAATTATAATTTTCGATTATCTCGAAACATATCAGTCCATTACTGAGCAAAGTATGTCTGGTCGACGGTTGACTACATTCGTCTGATTCTTCCATGTACTGTCCAGTCTAAGTAAAAAGTTAGAGTGGTTAATAATATTTAGTAACTAATTTTTTCGAGTATAAAATGTCCAATACTGCCTAGAATATGAAGATTTTTATAGTTTTATCAGTCAGCAGTGATCTCGTTCTAAACATGTTTGTATATGAAATTGTGCATAACTTGATACAACTTAGGTCTGCGTCGCTGTGACTCACGATAAAGTTGTTCATGTTAGAAGTTTATTATTAGCACTGACTTGTTGTTTCAGAAGGATAATATTTAACAAGTCGTTCATGTCCAATTTATATTACAATTCGTGGATGGGTGCGCTATCCCAAACATGACGGCCGGTGTCAAAGAATGGTGTTTTAACGAAGCGATTTGTCTGCACGCCGTGCTCCAGACCGACTGGTGTTCTGTCTTTGCGATTTTACAATAATGTACATGTTTACGAGGCTGTCAATCTTTCATCTTAAGTGTGACGTTAGGGAAGCCCGATAATAAATTGGTTTTATTAAAACGTTGTAAATACCGCGGTAATGGTGAGTGCCACAATATTTGTTCCTTATTGGTAAATTTATCACCGCTTTCCACGATGGAATAAGCATTTTGCTGATTTACAAGTCACGCTTTACTAAGAGGTTGTTTAAGCATTTAGATATCTTCAAGACGGATTGTTCACGAATGAATTAAATTAGAGGGAGAAAACTTTGCACATTTTTTCCGAAATTGACGCTCGTATTCAAGAACCAATTCTCAAACGACCTCTTTGCAGTATATATACTCGTATTTCGGTATACGTGATTGGCCGGTTGGGTGCTAAACAAAAACTGATCAATCAATCACGTATTCATAAATCTACACAAAGAGTTTCTTATGTACTGGCATGTCTCCGCAAGTATAAAAGTATTTTGTTTTAGGATGAATTCAAAATAACATTAACATATTCGCGTATCAATTTCGAGGGTATTAGTATTAGTATAGGTACCAGATATCGATGTAGGTATAACCGATAACGTGTCCTGGCATATTTCCTATATTTGTTATGTCGTATTAATGAGAATGTACACGATACAAAACATGTTGGTATATAAATGCTTTAAAAAGAGGTATCTAGCACTTGCTTTCACTTGCGGCTCCGCCTGCTTGAACGGCCTTGTGGGTTAGCTTAACATATCTCTGCTATGATGGACGTTTCATATTTGTTCAATTAAACTTCTATAAGCTGACCTTTTGTTTAAATTGTGGTTGATTCACCAGCGCGGTGTTATGACAGTTAAGAATTGACACTAAAAGCGTGCGTATTTTACTGGGCCGAGTTATTGTAATGCTTAACTAGGGCAAAGGACATCGCTTTAGTCTTGTCTAAATTTACGTATGTGTATAAATATACCAAGTTAACTGTGAATTGAAGAGCGTCGCTCTGTTCGCTCCAGTATTGGCATTTTACTAATAATCATTCATTATGAGGAATATTTCAGGTCATATTTCACATTAGGTAATTCGTTTATTTTCAGCCAAATTCGAGAAATTATAAAAGAGTCTTTCAGGATACCAAATAAAATATAAGTTTAACGTCATCTTCGTCATTTCTTTAAAAAAATCGTCTGGATATCTATGAACAGTGAAATTGTATACCTTTGATCTGAAAACCTAGACATGTTAATTTGTTTGTTTAGTGGATGAATACATTCCTTTACACAGTTAAATAAACCACTAATACATCCACTAACCACTAGATAGCAAAATACGTCTTTCTATTATAACTAGCTTTTGCCTGCGGCTACGCCCGCGTGAATGCCTTTTTCCAGAATAAAAAGTAGCCTATGAGTGATTTTCTTATACAATATGTAACAAAAACCCTGTTGGGCGTTTTAACTGTGATATAAGAATCGATATTCAAACTTAATGAAATAACTCGCATACGAAAATGAGATTATAAAAATAATAATATTATTTTTATATGATTTAATTATTTTATTACTTGTGAACCGTATTTCGATTTATTATCTCTGCGAGAGCGATGAATCGGAGCCAGAGCGCGATGGCAAGTTGCGGCGTCAACGTGCATCAAACGCGCCGTGCCGCGCGCGCGCCCGGCTACGTCAGTACGACACATGAGTTCTGTTCATCACTTTTTAGATGAAAAGAACATTTTTTAAATATGTTCATTTTTCTTAGCTACCTGGGTAAGGATTATATCTCGTTTCTATTTATTATTTTTTAATTGAACTATTTTTATTAAGCTGTTTATATGTTTTATCTTCACGACCCTAAAAGGGCCAATGAATAGAAACATTGGGCGATAGCAGTGGGCGCGGCGCGGGGGTAATCGCATCATCGCATCAAGCGAGTGCCATTATCGGTGTGAGAAACGCGCTTGAATTTATTTTCGCGCGCGTTAAATTTGTGCGATAACTTCTAACTTCTAAGATGTTCATTTAAATTACACGGTGTAAAAGATTATAATAATGTGATTCTTAAGGTAACTAAGGTATTTAAGTTGACAAGGATTAATACTGTATCCGTCTAAATAGCTTTCCAATTACCGCATTGTACGTGACCATTTTTTTAGAAGATACAATGATCTTTTTTGTAGATCTATAAAAGAGGTATATCCCACTATGCATTGTATTCTTACATTATTACCTCAAAGGGATTACGCAGCGTTTTCGATGAAAGCTCCCAAGCGGCTTGGACCTTTTCCGACATTTCCAACAATTATCGTTATATTTACACAAACCCTTGACAAATTATATACCTAAACCTTCCTCATGAATCACTTTATCGATTGGTGAAAACCGCATGAAAATCCGTTCAGTAGTTTTTGAGTTTATCGCGAACAGACAGACAGAAAGACGCGTTCGGAGGACTTTGTTTTATAATATGTATACGGATGATCGTAACATTTACAGCCAATCATATGTTTTGCTCTGAATATTGTACAAACCAAAAAAATATATTAATGAAGGCAATATGAAATGTGTTTTACTATTATATTGGCATATGTTGCCCGAGGCTGCAATTTTTTGTTTTATAGCGCGTCTGTATCTTCATAAGATGGATGTATTTATTTTAATTTATAGTAACTCATATTTCACGTGGTACTGTTTCTACTAATAAAACGTCATGTTTTTATGGTACTCATAAAGTTGGTTGAGAATTTCCTGATTGATATTGCACTTCGGTTTATTGATTATCTTCATGGCAGGCGGCCTGGCACGGCGATACAATGTCTCAACTCAGTGCAGTCTTCACTAACAAAATGCGGTAACGATTACGACGCCTTCCTCGAGAATAAGTATATAGTTACTACTGTCGTGACTCGCGACAGGAGCAATCTTAATTAGTCTTTTTGTACCTTAATCGATCAACTTATGAAATGACGTAAATCTGTTTTAACAACGAGTTGCAATGGTATACCAATGGAAAAACAAACAAGATATATTGAAACTGCGAGACAGCGTGAAATAAACCGGCCAAGGTCCAGCCTTACTGTAGGTATATAACATGATTTTAACTTATGTGTGACGGTTGCAGAAATGGGCACTCGGTCACGCCTGCACACGGTGTGCCTTTAATATGATAATACGACAGGTCTGCGTTCGTGTCGCTCGTGGGAATCGGCCGCGCCACTGTCTTGGACGTTTGCCGCAGGACAAAATTTAATTATAATCGCACTGCGAGCCAGTGGCTACCGACGAGTTCTACTAATTTACTATACCGATTCTCGATCGAGTAATAACTATACTGTAAAAGCGTAATTTTACGACAATATGTAATTGCTTCAAGTACGCTGCAAGTATTTGCTGCCACAAAACGCCACGTTTACGAAGTGCCTTTAATTGTTTTACTTACTTGGAAATCTTGAGCTTTATATACAACATCCGGCACTATAATGAAAAACTACTTTCTTTTGTCGTTTAAGACGACTGCATGCAGCAATCGTATATCACATTAGATTAGTTTTTAATGAGCTTACAGTATTATTTTAATATTTACGACTGCTGGGTTTCAGTGAATGCATTTTTATTTGCATTCATTATGCAGCCATGTTGTTAATTCTTTATGGATTCAAAGTCGTTAAATTTCGATACCGTTTTGTTGTTTTGATGTCTTGTTAATTTTTGATCAGCCGCTACGGCCGCTACGAGGACCTAATTGCGAGGCCCTTACAATGAGGCAAGCAACCTGCTCGTTTCGTCATTCAAGCTAATAGAAAATAAAATTCCAATCGGCAACGCACCCACGATTCCTCTAGCATTGTGGTCGTGGGTGTTCAATTTCATGGGCGATTACTTACTATCAATTGACCACAGAACATAGGAATAAGCAGGTGACCCACTTGCTCTTTTTTCTGCCTTTACACCTAAGTACCCATGTCTGCTTAAGCGTTTATTGAGCATATATTGTACATTAATATTAATGTACCCTAATAACCACAGTCCACGACGCATATTATTACAAAAATAGATTTCTCAAGCCCTCAGTTTACACTACGGATATATTCCACGATTATAACAATGAGAAATCATTTATGATATTGTACAATTTATTGCCCTTGCAGGCGGGGACGCAAGGCTTAATAACTTGGCGATCCTCGACCCACACAGCACACTAATCAATTGTACACATTAACTATTTTCACAATTACGTCATTGAGAAAGATTAATCTATTTATAAGTATACTTATGTCATAATCAGAGGTCGATATGTATGTAGCGTCTTCGTGGAATGACTGTTTTAGCCAACGCCTTTCGGCAATCCACGAAATAGATTCTAATTTCGGTCTTTGACTGATGTATTATTAGTTAAACCCAGAACTGTTTAGTCAACCGTCAAAAGTAAAATAATCTAGTTTGGGCTTTGCCTTGTCCATCCTAGAAGCGACAAGGCAATTTAATTTTCAAACGTCGGTATGTATTGCACTTGTTAACATACACAATCCACACACATAACAGTATGTTTTTTTAAAGCATCGCAATTCATAGTTACTCTTAGGTTAGGCGACTCCAACAGCAATCCTTAGCTTATCTAAGGATATCCCGGGCCACTTCGCAAGCGCCGAAAATGTCCTACGCGGGTTTTTTTTATTGTTTTGGTATTGCTGGTGCAGGGTTGTACCTACATAGTGTAAGAACTCGACCCAGTGGTAGCCCGGATGTCTACCATATCTCCCGGGCGGTATAACACTGGGTCGTCTGGTTAGCCCAACATAAACTTTTCGCGCGGGGCGGTAGTGCTAAACCTCTTTTCCCCGCGACACAAAAAACGAACTAACATACGACGTGAGAGACGAGCGAGCGAAACGAGCGTGCCGCGGTAGCGCAGTTGAACGCCACTCAATATTTGTAGATATATTTTAGGTAAGTGAGATTTAATTCTTAGCACAATAGGGTAGTTGACTAGTTTTTTTTTATTATTTAAATCAATAAGTTACTTTACTCAAAATATATTGCAGAATGAATTTTATAAATCGGACCAAAAATAAATAAGTTAGAAGCCATTCAAATCCTGTGGAAGGGGTAATTGTCAAATGACAGACGATGCAACCATTGACGTCACTGTGTAAAATGTTCATTATAGTGCACGCGTGCAAGCGAGATAATGAGATATCCCCACTACGCACCCACTTTTCTTCATACCAACATTTAAAGTCATAACTGCGGGCACATTTCTGAACCAATTTATATTGTGTTTTAATAAAAGGGTTTCTTTTGCGTGTCATTTTCTGTTGCTTATAAAATAATGTATAAAATTCAATATAGGAAACTACCCTATTTAGGTCTGACTGGCATAATTCCAAACTCCAGGCTGATACTAATCATTTTGTGATAGTAAAACCCGATAGCCCTTACCAGACCCGGGAATCGAACCCGAGAGCTCAGGACAGCAGTCGTACCGCGTAAGCATTACAACTACACCACCGAGATAGTCTTTGTATGTTTGTTATCTATTTCATAATTGTATAGCTCACATAAAAACCTTTTCATTTTGTTTTATAGCCAGTGCGAGTGGTAGGGGCACGCTGTATGTGAGTGATAGAGCCACGCTGTAGACACTTGTCTACAACATGAATGGGCCGGCTCATCCGGGTCGTTACTACTATCTCACAGAAAACCGACGTAAAGTAGCAGCTTGCGCAGCACGTTTCGTACGATGAGTGAGATATCCGCAGGCCCAAATCCCCCTTTCCTTCCCAATCCCTAATTATACCCCTCCTTTAAGGTCGGCAACGCGCCCATAATTCTTTTGCTATTGTGGGCGTGGTGGTGGAGATCACTTACCATCAGGTGACCCACTTGCTCGTTTGCCTCAGTCATGCGATAACCTCAACACAAACACTACTCAATGGCCTACTGTCTAACAGGTACTTATTTCCACACAATTTTGATAGCTAAGAACATCTTAAGATCCTTTAACATGATCCTAAATGCTTGAGTTACGTTTCAGTATTCAGGCATAAGTCTTCGTTAATAAGTTACCATATAAAGTTTATATTTTTATCCATTGACTTCTTAACGAATTTCATATACCTATCGAGCACGTTCCATGTTAAAACTCGAGAGACAACGCGAGATGATGACAGTCGTTACTGTGTGAATCAGAATTTCAATTAGGTATACGCCTCCAATCCTTTCTCAAGAAGGCACAGTGAGAACTACCGTGCGCGGTGCGAGGTCAGACCACCTACCTAAACTCTAGTATTCGCTAATCGCGTGGGACGACTGGGATTTAGCTTGACGTACGTGACCATTCAGTAGCTTAGGATAGACTATGGGCAGCACGCATGAGCTACACTAGTGTCGTGCGCTTATCTCAAAAAGCACTCGTCACGGTGTAAGCTATTGTGTTCTCAGAGTTTAGGTCGTTAGTCATTACACGATGCTTTGGTGCGAGCGTTTACAATTATACCAATGTTTTGAGGTTTAGCGTGCGATGCGATCGAGCAGAACACTGGCGGCGCGCCGGCAGGATGGCTCTGCGGTCCACTTTGTGGTCTGCTCGAGCGTGCCACCATCATCCGACGTCGTGACCGCAAACGTCTATCCAGCCATGCAAACCTGTTTCCTAGCTTTCGGTTTAATCTGCGATGAACTCGCTGAACATTACCGGGCTCATGACAGGCGGCTCTCGCCGCGGACTCGATTATGGCAGGAAATGAATTCAATATACCTACATACATCTTAAATTTTTACCTTCTTCACCGGCGCGATGAATTGAGACATTTTTATAACGATTTTTATTAATACATATAGGTACCTACTACCTACCACCTGATTTGTTGTATCTATTTATTATGCAATGTACCATGTCTGGCCAGTTACTATTTAGACAACGTTTATTGTTCATCGCATATTGGATAATCTCAGCAGTAGCCAGTAATATGTCTTACATCCTCGCTGTCACTGTTTTAACCTCTATCGATGTTTAACAAAGTATACCATAACAATGTACATATTGGTTTATTGTAAGCATTATTGCTGTACTCGCTGTAAATTTCTTCATGATAACTGTAAACTCTAAAGCCTAAAGCAGTCTTAAATAAATAAATAAATAAATACACCCAACAGTCACACACATAGTCCTGACCCCACACTAGGTAAACCTGTATCGTAGGTATCAAGAACTACGAGGGACTTGCGGTCCCACAACACCCAGACCCAAGACAAATATATGTGAATCAGACAAACATTTGTCTAGGTGCGGGAATCGAACCCACGGCCTCACGCTTCGCAACCGGCTATTCGCCCGCTGCGCCACGGAGGAGTCTTAGGTGATATTGAAGTAGATGTGCTGTTTCTTTAATTCTATTCACTGGGTAAATGGTGCAATAAGCTGTCCATTAATACTTATTCATTATCAGATCGAAAATATAAGCAGTTGTAATGCGTACGCGGTACGACTGCTGTGCTGAGGTCTCGGGTTCGATCCCCGGGTCTGGTTAAGGTGATATTGGGTTTTCTATTACGAAATACTTAGTATCAGCCCGGAGTCTGGAATTGTGTTCGGTGTGGCGATAGGCTAGCAGGGGCGGAATGTGGGTGTACTAGTTACAGTGTGTATGTCATTATTATTACATAGTGCGTATGTATGTAATAATAATGATATACAAACAGTGTTACACTATTCATTATTTAGGGCTTGTTTCATAATGTGCTTTAACTTAGTAAACAATAGACACCCGATTTTGGAAGTAGCAATTTGATGATTTTGTATTATGTTGTCTTATATTTAATTTTTTAAGTAAAGTTTATTAGGACAGCATTTATTAATCGCTTAGTATTTTATTCTACTAAAAGTGAAAATCAATTGGTATACAATCAATTCTATACACGTGTTAATATACACATGATGCGTTGTATCGATTAAAGGACATGGCACGCATGGGCGATGTGGCAAACATTTTAATAACGAAGTAGACACCAATATGTATGGGAAATATTCTATCACATAATGTTCCCGTTATGTACGGACATTACCTTTGTAATTTAAGTGTCGTGAGTAAATGCGGAATACCTTCACCGTTAACTAGTGAATCGAAATATACTTATAATTCGATCATTTGGTAGAAAACTATGCAATCTTATGTATCAAATATTTCTCAAACCTTAATACTAATATAATATACTTACAATATTAGTTAGTTACTTACCAATTAGTCGCCTCTTACGACAGATACGACAGGGGATACCGTGGTAGAATTCTTCAAATGCCCCCAGTCCACAGGGCGAGAGGGCTATAATGCATAAAGTATAGCAGCGATAGCTCAGTGGGGAGTGGTAGCTACCTGAGAATTTCTCCATGAGAATTTCGAAGGTGTGTGAAGTCTGCCACTCCGCTTTATGCCAGCGTGGTGGACTAAGGCCTAACCGATAGAGGAGGGAGGTGTATACAGGGAGAGGAGGGAGAGTTGTATACAGGGCTGGTATTATTATATATGCACTCACGCCTGTAATCCCCGAAGGGGTAGGCAGAGGTACAACCAGTACACCCACATATAGCTGAGCGTATCTCCGTTCCACGATGTGATAGGGGGCGAGCCCATCGCCATACCGGGCACAAATTCCAGACTCCGGGCATTTTCTAATAGAAAAACCCAATACCACTTTACCCGACCCGCGGATCGAACCCGAGACCTCAGCGTTAGCCTCAATCGTAACGCTTACGCATTACAACTGCGGTACCGAGGCAGTCTCAGTCAGAGTCAGTGGAGTCGGTGCAATTTTATTTGACCGGTAGCGACACAGGCACCGACTCTAAAGAGAATAGAATAAATAGAATTTGTTATTTTTGTCTTATCAGTGTTTTTATTTTGAAGTCGGTTCCTAAGTTTTGTTAGACGTTATTTTTTTATTTTTTTTTAAATCTATTTTAACTTACATGTTATGTTGTAGTTAACTCTAAAAATTTAAAAATAAAATAATCTTTAAAAAAATTAAAAACTGATTCCAAAAAATTACATACTAAAGGCAAAAATAAACATTTTTGGGACGTTTTTTTGTGTCGACGCTGATCCCGCTACCGTGCCGGTATACTGAAATTGCATCGATTTTATCTGAGTTCTATTGGAAATCCACTGGTGCATTAATGTATTAATGTATTAATGTGCTGAAATAGGTAGACACATGTGCACTCGTTACTGGTTCTCTATAAGATGTTTGTTTAGTATAATAATAGGGTCGTAATTCATATTCTGTGTCAGTCAACCTCCCAACCTCTAGTTATCAACATCCGCATCCCGCACCGAGACAAATGTCTCGGTGCGGGAATAAAATCCAATATAATAATAATAGAATTGTAATAAGTATTGTGCATGTGCAATATAATTTATTTTTTTATTCACTTGTATGATGAAAATGATCGCTCGCCTGATGGTAAGCGCCACGTCTGCCCATAAACAGAAGCAACACCACACAGAACTTGGAATTACAAAGCACTGCATGGTACTGGACTGCGTTCGTCATCTCGAGATATATTTTATTATATGTTCATATGTTATCTCGGCCTTTTGTCAGGGTCCGCCTCCCAACTTCGACGCTTCCACTTCGCCTGGTCTTGATCATCCTCCATAGTCCTTAGTAAGACCATTTTTGGCACTCATATTTTCCTCTAATACGTCAAACTAGTATTTTTACCCGAAAGTAAATTCAGAGGACCTCATCTGCGGAATTGTACACCAGCTCTTTTACGATCTGGAATAAGGATTTGCGACTGACGCGACGTACTCCTGCGGTTTCCTCAAACAGTGACCAAACAATCTTAATAAGCGATATTCCTGGAGTTTATCTGCCCGGGCGCGGACACTAAGGCCGCCGTGCATGTATCCGTTACTTACTTCGATTCAATATTGTACGAGTACACCACCACAATTGTTTTCCTACACGTAAATACCATCATCTGTTCACGTGCGAGTCGAGCGACACAACACGAGTACGTGCTTACGTCACTTTGAAAGGTTCAATTAATCTTTACGATTAAATTAACTAATAAGTTACGGTAAAATCCAACAAATTTGCTGCTAATCAAAATTGCTGATGAAGCTTTAAAGATGTAAGAGCACTGTGATTTGTTAGAAATCTATTTAAAAGATCGCGTATTGACCGACGAGATAAACGATACTAAATAATCCGTTTAGGATGGCTGCATCTAGGTAGATTGAAAGTAATAGAAGACATCAATGACAATGTTTTAAACATCTCTTTCATAGTAATATATAAATGCAAAAGTAACTCTGTCAGTTACCTTTTCACGGCTAAACTACGGGACCAATTTGGTTGTGGAAAGAAAGTTTTAAGCCCAAGGTCGGTCTCAAAAAAACCTTACGCGAGTGAAATAGGGGATGAAAGTTTTAATGGAGAAATAATATTAAAACTATAGGGGTGAATATGGGGCTCAAAAATGTATTGTGGTGAAAGAATGACGAGTGGTAGAATCACCCTGTAGACACTTGTCTACAGTATGTATGGGCCGGCTCGTCCGGGTCATTACCACCGTCTCACAGAAAACCGGCGTAAAGTAGCAGCTTGCTGCTGCGTTTCGTACGGTGAGTGAGATATCCGGAGGCCCAAACCCCCTCCGCTTCACAATTCCTTAATTAAGATCCTTTCCTTTAAGGTCGGCAACGCACCCATGGTTCTTTTGGTATTGTGGGCGTACATGGGCGGTGAAGACCACTTACCATCAGGTGACCCACTTGCTCGTTTGCTGGCCTTTACCATAAAAAAAAAGAATATTGTAAATTTTGCACAAAAGTTCCTTTAATGAGCTAAGAGAGCACCAAGAAGAGATTTTTCATCATTCATGCGAGTTCTACTCGCACTTAGCGACCTTTTATTTATTTTTATAAAAACAAACTTTTGTTTTCTTTCTTTCGACGTGGGTCATCCCGGCTTAGTGCCAGGATCCGCCTTTCTACTAGGACGCCTCTACTTCGCACTATCTTGTGCATTCTCCGTAGTGAGACCATTGGCTCTCATGTCTCCTAATACATCAAGCCAGCGTTTTTGGGCCATCTGCGAAATCATACCCCTAGTCGAACTGGCTCAGGAATTTCCGCTCTACGTCTCCAGGGGTTTCCTCAAAACGTGATGAAACCACTTTAGCGTGACATTCCTGAATTGCTGTAGTCGTGTAACGTTGCACATCCACCGCAGCATCTTCATTTCCGTGACGTGGATTTTCCTAACATGATGCCTATGTGTCGGTCACGTCTCACACCCGTACAGGGGCACTACCCGAATGATGGTCTTAAACTTATTTGTTTTCACGGCATGTTCATTGCCTATCTAGATACTATCCGGGTCTGTACTCTAGCAGGCCATGTAGTACTCGGTTTCCGATAAATTTAGATTGTCACACTAGTAAACACTCAAATGTTATCGGGAAGAGGTTGGTATCGCCAATAGCAGTCCGAACCAGAGTCTCATAACTGAGATACATGGCCCGAATGATGTCAATATAGGCTTCTAGTACAACCTTGACTCTTAGAGCCCACCAGATCGCTGCTAGGGGCACACAGTCGAAGATCTTTGTTCCAAATTCTGATTAACATATATTTGAAAAATAAACGAGCACCACGCTGATGCTGTGCTTAATGGATAGCTCTCATTTCAAAGTTAGTAAGTAGGTCATAATTATATTATTATTGAATAATTTAAACTATAGAATGAATACCATTAGTACATTACATCGACCTATATTTCTTAAGCACCATAAGCTTATATTTATTTACATTTGTACCTATTCTAACGTATTTATTCGTCATATCTATTTCCGGCGCGCGGTTTGACACCGTTGGCATTTTATTGCAAATAATTTCAAAGTAGATCACTTGTGCAATATAATTACATGCTGCAAGTACGTATCCACAGAGATATCGATCATTAAGTCAACAGAAAGATTTTTATGTGCCGTCATTCAATTCATCATATACACGCTGTGTCGGCGCCGTTAAATACTCATATAAAACTATAAGCACCTGTGAGAACCCGTTTACGAACACGTTTTACGTTTTAAAAAGATATATAAACACGTCTCATGTGATCTCGAGATGCATGCTTATCGACGTTAATATCTATATCAAAACCTTGAACATTAAACGCACCAGCATCTTGAAGCTGTAGTTACGTGACGCGCGTTGTAAAAATCGCACTGACCCGCTTTTGAGACGCAAAACGCGCCGAGAGTCGACGGTGTAGTTTAATGGCCCTTGGATATTAATTTAAAACTTAATTATTAATCACATCAGCTTTCGCAAATACTCAGCTCGTTATGATGTGCCTTCCTCTGATTAATCGTTTGCATCTATCGTCGTGATTTAATCATTTTCACCGCATCGATAGTCATTCTAGAATGCCTTTCCGTTCACGATCACAATAAAACATGACTAAGTAATTGAACACCGGACACTTATAGGAACGCTGACATTAGCATATCCTCATTGGGAGTGCAGTACATGCATCGCATTGATTCAATTCTGAGAAGAGCGTGTCGCGAAATTGTCGTAGACTATGTGTCGTCGTCGGCAACGGACGCGGACGGCACGGCGCGGCGCGAGCGTCTAGGAGCGAGCACGGTCTGGGTGGGCGTGGATGCGCTGCCGTAGCCACTGTTGCCAGTGCCAGCCGCCCGCCAGGTGCAATCACAATCACGATGCTACATAATGTACTACACGACTGCGGCTACCCTACCATACAAACTAAACTTATCTATATTAATACCACTACACATGTGCTGCTCACATCTAGGTAATGTTTTGCGGGGCTAGGCATGAAATAACGTTAAAAAATGCTTCTTAAATCGTTATTCATAACAATATTTATTACAGAAGTTAATGCCAGTATTTAAACTAAATAATAAATAGGAAAGAACAAGCCGTAAACGTAACACATCATTATTTTTGTATGCAATTTTAGTACCTTGGCATACCTATTTTGGGATACTTTCATGATTCAGTAAGTTTGATAAGCTCCAGGAAGCGAGGTCTGCGATTGATAGTAAGCTTTAGTCAAGGGATATAACTACGTAGTACTTACTATTAAGTATTCAGTTATATAACTTTAATTTGATTTTATGTCTTCGTAATTCGCTTCATACGTAATCCATACTAATATTATAAATGCCAAAAGTAACTCTGTCTGTTATATTTTCCGGATAAACACTTGAACTGATTTTAATAAAATTTAAATAGTATTCCTGGGGAAGGACATAGAGTACTTTATGTCCGGAAAAAGGCATTCACGCGGGTGGAGCCGGGAGCAAAAGCTAGTACGTATATAAATAGTACTACTTAATTAATGTGGTATATTGTTATAGCAAGAGTGTGTTATTACTATTTAACTGCCACGCTACACCCGAACATGGGTGACCCGCTTGTTGACATTCACCCGAGAACCTATTTAACTTTAATTTAACATGTTCCAAACTAACTGTAACAATTGGAGGTTGTCAACAATCACCATCTTCGAATATACACGGTAACATACATTTTACAGTTTAAACTTATGTATGTGTTTACACAAATTTTCAAAAGGACTGCCAACTTTCGAGCTTTGATTTCATTATCACATGTAGCGACAACACAAACTGTGAAAATGTGAATACCTACCTATGCAGTTAATTGTTAGAACAAGCCATGTCCGCGATCCTCTCCGAACTGAGCACGCACTCTCCAGCATCGTATATATTTTCTTTATAACAGAAGTCTGAATACGTGTAAGTGGATACCCTGATGTTAGCGATCTCTACCGCCCATGAAGACCTACGATATGACATCAATCAAAAGGCGTTGCCGACCTTAAAGGCGTGTAATGGGAATTGGAAAAAGTTAGAGAGATTTGGGCCTCCGGGACACCAAAGTGCCACTTTACGCTGGTTTTCTTTGAGACGATGTTGCCCCCCTTGTTAAACTGCTGCCCTACTGATATAATCCTTCTCTTGTGTGGCGATACATCACTTATGCTGACCAAACTCTCACCATTGTTATTAGCTTATTTGTTATATTCACATGTATGTTGAACTTAAGTCAATCGCCTCGAGCAACGATCCAGCCAAAATAACTTTTATGATAATGTGTAGGGATTGTAAAGCAAGCATGAGGATTAAATTCTATTGCACAAGCATCGAGTACAGCTACCAGAGTGGGTGCGTCGGGTCGTAGTGTACTTTAATAGCATGCAATAGGTATGATACTATAAATACCGTATGATATTAATGACATCCTACTGTTTTCTCGTTTGCAGGAACTCGTAAATATAACACCTGCACTGTGCTATCTATTATGTTGGTGTACTTGTATTTAGGAACCGTTAAGACGTTGTAATTTAAATATTGACTGGTAATGAGTGAAAACACTGAGTTGTGTTGTCTCCATGATGTAATGATACGCGGCGGGCGCGATTCCGTCGCATGTAAATGAAGTGTTGCACTCTCAACGTGTGCCAGTAGATGCGTAAAAATGCACGTAGAGCGCGACGCATCACTGCAATGCACGAAGAAACAACGACCTCAAGTAAAACGGACGCGACGACATGCCCTGCTACTATATTATTTGGGTACATTAAGATTTCATATCTGGCCTTTGATTCATTGGTAATTTGGGTTCATATACGTATAATAACACATTTATACGACATAAACGCATATCAAAAAACATTAAACAGAAAATTGCTGTAGATAGTTTGATTTAATTATAATGATGCGCGTGTGAGCGGAGTACTCGACTGGTGTGGTCCCTTCTGTCAAGCCACATGCGCTTTCATGCATGTACCGCGTTACTATTATAACGTGATCGGTTGTGCTGTTATTCAAATGAGAATCAGATTTCATCATGTTAGTCAGTGGTAGAGAAAAGTGTCGAGGCAGCGTTTCAAAGATTTATTATTGTTTGTAAGCATGAATCGTCTGGTTCACATATTATGATGGCCGTTGTTACTTGTTAGTCGCGGTCCGCGCATGCGACCCAGGCTCAAATCACTGATGTATCTAAGATGCGCGCATCGATATTGAGCAGCGGTGAATCAATCTTCCGCCGGTTGGGTTTATCTTAGATCAGCGTCCACTCTCGCGTGAATAAGAGCTTTCGTCGACCGCAGCGAAAATCACTTCAATGTTTCATTCACTATTATACATCGAGCGTGCGTGTAAACTGCTCGAACTGCTTTATTTTGTCCAACTAAAAGCATATCTGCGTTAACTCGGATTTAATTAGCAGAAAGACGAAAGTACTTAAGTAGGTATATTTCTTCCAACTGGGAATTTAAATTGCCGACGGCTAGGCTCTGGTATGCATTAGTTTAATTTTATTGCGGCACTAATGAACCGTATTCATTGTCTCGCAATTCAAGTTAACTGTTCATTTATAGTGATAGTTTTACGTTTGATATAATAGTGCATTCGCGGCTCCGCGGGCAGTCTGTAATATTCACAAATATTTATTTGAAGCGAGACGGGCCGAGTCGCGGCGATAATGATTTGCGTGCCGGTATTGTAAGTGCTAGCGTGGTTATACGTACATCTAAGACAGACTTTGTAATACTTTTAGACATTTGTTAATCGTACGTTCAACTTGATTCTTGTGTCGAGTGTGTTTGTGCGTAATCATCTGTGTCAAGGATAATAGCGCAGGTAGGCAGCAGTGAGGGTGCGGTGCTGACTACAGAAAGTAAAAGCCGCCGCGCAGTTACGAATAAACACATGACGCACTGTCGAATGCCAAATGTCGATACAGTGCGCCCGTTTTATTTGCTATTGTCTTCGTTCTTTACGCGAAATGAACGATCTTTATTTTTCTGTAAAGTATGGAGATACAAGAAAGACGCGCACTATAAGAATCTGTTTTGAAATTTTATTTTGCGGTGAATGCCACTGTGTATGGCCAACTAGAAAACCAAACAAGGTTTTTGTTCCCGTTGAACCGATATGGCAAATCTTAGCAGCATAAGTAGGTAAATTGAAATTCCATGAAAAATTACTAAGTACTATAAACCACGGCACGAGCTTTCATTTTATTGCATTGTATTTATGCAGTTCCCGTGTTTGCTTCCGTGTGCGCGTGCATTAAATTTCATACGATGAAAATTATAAATTACTAAATATGTACCTGGTAGCTATTATGTCGAAAGTATCCCATATATTGAATTATATATTGCACATTTAATTTTATCTATTAGGTAAGTATATGCACTTAGACCCAAAGCCAACCTCACCTGCACGTGGCACACAGGCACACTGCTGATTAACGGAGGAGGAAATGCCGAAACTCGGTTCCCGTTGCGGTTTGTCGAGGTCAGACGGCGGGTCGCCCCATACAATACCAAATACCGTCAAGTCATTATAGGCAGGTGGACCCTGACATTATGTCAGGATAACGCCAAGCAGAAAGATACTATGCATTGCTTATTAGGTTGCTTTGGCTTAATCTTCATAAAGAAAACCTATGTTTTAGTTTGCTCATTGGAAAAGTGTCACTGTACGAAACACAACAGCAAGCTACCACTTTACGTTGTTTTCTGTGCGACAGTGGTACGTATCCCGACAAGTCGGCTCGTTCATACTGTTTAAAAAAACTGGCTACAATGTGTTTTCTCTACTTTTGACAACTTGATTCCACTATACTCTAATTCTAAATGATAAACAAAAATGCGAAAGGCAAAAACTCAATTTAATAACATATTATTAATACTAATATACATACAAACGCACTCACGCCTTTAATCCCCGAAGGGGTAGGCAGAGGTGTGTGTAACCAGTACACCAACATTTCGCCGAGCGTATTTCCGTCCCTTATGTGATAGGGGGCGAGCCTATCGCCATACCGAGCACAAATTCCAGACTCCGGACTGATACTGAGCATTTCCTAATAGAAAAACCCAATAATACTAATAGCTTCCGAGTAAAATGGATGTCACACACGCACGGACATGGCGAAATTATAAGAGTTTCGTTTTCGCAATTTGGCTACGGAACCCTAAAAAGGTTTATAATTTAAAGTAAACAAATCTCACATTGTGTGTAGTACAGAAAATTTTGTGAAAATCCTATTAATTTTGTTTGATTTATATAGACACGGCCATACACAGGCTGCATCTTACTGGCGCGGAGAAGAATTATTAGTGCGTCTAAACACATCCGTCACTAATTGGCGCTTTTAGAAGAAATAACTCTCATAACGATCACTTGTTGATCATAGATACCGTTTTGCTTATTTATATTGCTGCTATTACACTGTATGTTAAACTAATAGGTCACTTAAAATCCCTCCGGCAATATAGATTGATTGCATAATTTTCTAATTAATTTGACATGCGTGTAATCTACGAATTAATAATTCGAGTTTACGGCGACAAATTTTAATTTAAAATGATGTCTCGAATCGGAAGTATTTTAATTTGAATTCTTTGATAGTCATGGTCAGAGATAAATCTATAGTAAAAATTACCGTACGATTTTTTACAACCGCCTACAGGTCGCATTATTGAAAAAAATAGTACGTTTATTTCAATGAATTAACATTTCTTGTGTTATGCGGGCCGTATTGAAAATACGAGTAGAACAAAGCGTTTGAACTCTTTACATGCGGGACCACATTTCCTCCTCGTCTTAACAATACAAATAGGACTGCGTAAAGAGAAGCCTCCGCTTTGTGTATGATAATAATCTAAACACCTATGATTATATGTATTATATAGATAATAATAATATTTTTTAGTGATAGTTGTTATGACGTTGTGAAACGTACCGAAGAGTACAAAAGTAGGTACCTACCCTCGCCGTCTCGACGTTTTGCCATAAACACTCATTATAGGATATTTGCATTGAATAATCAAGGTGTTATAAAATAACTAGGTGTTATAAAATAATAAGGATATATAAAGCTGTTGGCTTGTTGTTTCATCGTTCGTTTTAATAGCACTTTATTGATGCTATTTTTACGGCAAGAATTTGCGTAATTGCGGATGATGTTTGTGCTATGATCCTCACTGACAAAGTCGTTAAAATAATCACCAGCAATAATGTTCTTCTTTGCATAAATCAACCGGAGGATTTATTATTTTTCCTTATAAAATCAACGGTGTAACAACTCGTAGAAATCGAGTCCGCGGACTCAAAGCTTCAAGGCGACGAACTTTCATCCGATGTACTGGAGACGTGCCGTGCATACGACTTGTCTGTTTGATAGGCAATAGCGACAGTAAAAATCCTCCCTTTTATATATTCGCCATACATAATTATCCGTTTATTGTTCGGTGACTATACAGGGAAATCGAGCAATTCCAAATCCTTTGTTCAAGAGCTCCTTATTTATAATAATAGGGATTAGGTTAAGCGAAGTGCGATGACCTGATTTCGAGTAACATTTAAACGTGATTGTTATGAATCCTACTAATATTATAAATGTGAAAGTTAACATGATTGTGAATTTGGATGTTTGTCAATCAATCACGACTGAACGGATGAAAATCAATAGGTAACGCGAGCGAAGCTACGAGCATAAGCTAATGTTATTTAGAACATATCACCGACGAATTAGCCATTGTATGAAATACTAGAAATCAAGAGGAGACAGTGGGTGCGCCCGCGCACACGCTGTTGACGCGCGCTCCACATGTCGCGGCACGTGCGAGGGTGCGCGCCTTAAACGATTTATGGGCTCGTGCCCTCGTGCCGGCCACATCGATCGCTCCATCGTTAATATGCCTCCTTTAATTCGGATTTACGCCGCCATTGATTTCGGCCCCAGATTAAATTCTATTGTGGTGCTGAATCACGTCCATGACATTCGACACTACTTATTGTTGATATATGAGGCCATCCATTTGCTGATGAAATTTCGTCGATACAGATAAATCGTATTTTTTTGCAGGCTGAGCTCGTCGATATGCGAGCGGAGTTGGTGCAGGCGCGTGCAGCATCGGTCGGTACGTTGAGTTCAGTTGTTTATCAGATCGCGAGTTTCGTTACAATACGAGCGCAGCCCACATTACGCCACAGTATAAGCCTAATAAAGCACAATGGCGCATTGTAAGTTGTAACTTTCAAATGGGTATTTCTTTTAAACAACATAATGCAATCTGTGGTGGCTATAGTAAGAGGAGATAATAATATGAAGTAAGGATATGAAGTGGGTCCGACAGGTGAGTTCCATGAGAGCAGTGACGCGGTCGGCAACGTCACGGAAGCGCCGCGGACACGCGCCGAGGCAACGCAGCTCGCTAGAGAAAATGCTGCATTGCGGGAAACAGTGCTCGCCTTGCACTCCGAACTTTTTGGCGCCAGGTTAGATTGTTCGTTTATTAATGATTTCATCAATATTGATGGCCTTTTAGTATTAACATGACCATGAAAGTGAATTTGACTAAAGAATAATTCATATAGGTACTTGTGATTATAATTAACCGAGCCATAATTTTTAACCGACGTTATAGTCGAAAGGTGGTCCTGCCTAAATGGATTTATAAGTCGGAATACGAAGGAAGATTGGACAACGCTCGACGAAGACGAGTTTTAAGTTTTAGTTTAACATAAGATTGTATACCTTCGACATGATAATTATGATTAGTTCGGGATTGGCTTCACCAGACATTGGATTTAACGTTGTCAGCGAGCTGGTCGTATACCTACACAACTTTCAGGAATATTTTTAAGACCATGTTACGCCGACATTAAGTAATGAAACGAAAAATATGAGTAACATCATTTTAAGATTAAGTGAAGTTATGTATATATGGAACATTTGATTAAATATGTTATTTATAACAATGTATATCATGTTGGTGATCCAAAAAAAATATGTTTTCTGTCCACAGATTAGCAACAAAATACTTGGATAAGGAACTAGCGGGTAGAATACAACAGTTACAATTACTAGGTAGAGACATGCGGTCAGAAGTCAGAGACTCGCTATGGGCTCAGGTAAATGGTGTTTTTAAATACAGACTATAATAGAGTGACGAACAAAACCATTCCAAAAATAATGTGTTACATATACGATATTGCACTATTTTGGTAAATATGGGTAAAACAAAAGTAATGAGCTAAAAAGATGAACATAAACCTATCCGCACCGCATGACCTCCACGCGGCAACGCGAATTCATCGAATTCGATGCAATTAGTGTTAAGTAGGACACGATTTTTAGAGAGTTTGTAAGAGTAGCCTCTTTTTTTGTATTGAGCCAGTACAATGACCCACCTCAAATGAGGCGAGGCGTCTTGAAGCTCTGCGATACATATTTTGAAGTATGATCTGGTTTGTATTGCCTTATCATACATGTGTGATTGAAGTGTGACTTAACGAGACGCGCCTACTAATGAACTAGAATAAACTAGATGCACTGACTGCGGACGATGCGGTGCGGATACGTGTACGCAATATGTGACAGAACTGAAACTTGTAAGTCTTAAGTAATCAGTATCCCATTTAAAAAAAATTGCAAGTATCATTTAAAAAATTGCTTGGTGATAACATCTGGTATGCTTCAATTCCCTCGAAAGATATTATTATCGTCACTATTTCTACTAAAATTGGGTGATTAAGTACACTATGATATCCTATTGATAAACAACCAGGTACATGTCTGCAAAACAATGTTATCTTGATTAATGATAACATATTTTAAGCTAAAATACCTAGGTTGAACTAGGGTTGCGGTTTTGTGCGCGAAGTCCGGGACAAAAACAAAAACTATTTATAAGCAATAACAATTATTGCCTCTAGCACCATCAATAATTTTAAGACCAGCAATAGGTTTGCCTAAAATACTTAACAATTCCGAACAAGACACATCGAAAGTTGGACTCCAAGTTCTAATGAAAATACCTCTACTATACTCGAACTCGGACGAAAGAATATATAAAACTCGTTATGTTTAGTTATTTTAGTGCATTTTACATTCAGAAAGAAATGCAAATTTTTGCACAATTTTATTTAAGATTTGAGCTTTTCTCCCTTGCACTTGCGGTCGTCTGTTCATGCGAAGTTTAGATGTCCGTAACCTTGTGAAAAAAACTAGCAATCGCGAATTCCGGGACAGTAAAGTGAAATTACTGGACGCGGGACAAGGCAGCACATTCCGGGACAACCCCACCTATATAAATACTGTATAGGTAGACTTTAGTTTTTTTTTATAGCATAGGCCGGGCAAACGAGGAAGTGGGTCACCTGATCGTAAGTGATCTCCACCGCCCATGTACGCCCATAATAAAATAAGAATAATATACGGTTTACGGTGGCTACTTTACGTCAGTTTTCTGTGAGACAGTGGTAACGACCCGGTCGAGCTAGTCCATTCATGCTTAAGTCAAATTTTAATCTGATGACAACGTACGTGGCTCTACCACTCACGTAAGACTATGAGACAAGTCCTGCAAATAGTACGACACGAATAAAGAATTTGCTATTATTCTGTGGTTATGTTATTATATCACTGTACCGAGCGAGATAGTGATTTCTTTGATTTTAGCCTATTGTGTGTAAACTCACTATCACTTTTGTGCAATAAAGATAAATAACTTCGTCAGGATGTTCAAAAAGTTTAATAGTCTATTCACATTAAATGCAATATTATATTACTGTTCACAATTTATAACACTTCCTATGATTATTCACAATTCTAATTACACTCGGGCAGCGTTACCACGAAAGAGTTTCTAAGCACGACTAAGTTCCCTCAAATAATAATGCGCCCGCTTATATACCTTAGCAATCACCTCCACCACATCTCAGTCTTATTAACTACCCGCTTTACATAGTTATTCCCCAGACTACCTTCACTAACACCAATAACGGTGTCATTACTAATATGAGGGTAACATGTGCTAAAGGATTATGAGGCGTATGTCGTGCAGGTAGAGGCGGAGATCCTGCTGCAGCGGCACAAGACCCTGGTGCGCGTGTGTCGCGGCCTGTCGCCGTGCCCGCCGCGACCACCCGCGCCCACACACTCTCGCGCGCGACCACGCACCGTGCGCGTACGCAGGTCTCCGCATCTCGGACTCGGCATCTCCGTCACTGTGAGTGATCATTCATGCTGTAGTTCATTCACAACGTCACAATATACAGCCTGTTACAGATAAGTAATGCATCATTTAAATGATGATGATGATTTGTATCTTAATCGTTGTATCTTAATCTTGAATTGACTAAAATGAATAAAGTGATGCGTGTTATTTATTGTTTTAGGGTGGTCGCGAGCACGGTGTGCCGATCCTGATCTCAGAGCTGGAGGCGGGCGGACCGGCCGCGCTCACGGGCGAGCTGTACGTCGGCGACGCCATCCTCGCCATCAACGATCTGGATCTGACGCAGGTAAGCACCGCGTGCCGATCCTGATCTCACAGCTGGAGGCGGGCGGACCGGCCGCGCTCACGGGCGAGCTGTACGTCGGCGACGCCATCCTCGCCATCAACGATCTGGATCTGACGCAGGTAAGCACCGCGTGCCGATCCTGATCTCACAGCTGGAGGCGGGCGGACCGGCCGCGCTCACGGGCGAGCTGTACGTCGGCGACGCCATCCTCGCCATCAACGATCTGGATCTGACGCAGGTAAGCACCGCGTGCCGATCCTGATCTCACAGCTGGAGGCGGGCGGACCGGCCGCGCTCACGGGCGAGCTGTACGTCGGCGACGCCATCCTCGCCATCAACGATCTGGATCTGACGCAGGTAAGCACCGCGTGCCGATCCTGATCTCACAGCTGGAGGCGGGCGGACCGGCCGCGCTCACGGGCGAGCTGTACGTCGGCGACGCCATCCTCGCCATCAACGATCTGGATCTGACGCAGGTAAGCACCGCGTGCCGATCCTGATCTCACAGCTGGAGGCGGGCGGACCGGCCGCGCTCACGGGCGAGCTGTACGTCGGCGACGCCATCCTCGCCATCAACGATCTGGATCTGACGCAGGTAAGCACCGCGTGCCGATCCTGATCTCACAGCTGGAGGCGGGCGGACCGGCCGCGCTCACGGGCGAGCTGTACGTCGGCGACGCCATCCTCGCCATCAACGATCTGGATCTGACGCAGGTAAGCACCGCGTGCCGATCCTGATCTCACAGCTGGAGGCGGGCGGACCGGCCGCGCTCACGGGCGAGCTGTACGTCGGCGACGCCATCCTCGCCATCAACGATCTGGATCTGACGCAGGTAAGCACCGCGTGCCGATCCTGATCTCACAGCTGGAGGCGGGCGGACCGGCCGCGCTCACGGGCGGGCACAGGCACTCCTAATATAAATACTACTACACTATTATAAATAATACTCCTACTATTATAAATGTAAAAGTTTGGGTATTTGTGAGTTTGTGAGTCACAACTTAACAATGAAGGGTTTTGAATGAAATATAGCATACAGGTAGACCATGACCGGGATTAGGACATAGGCTACTTTTTATCCCGGAAAAGGCCGTTCGCAAGGGCGGAGCCGCGAGCAAAAGATAGTATTATAATAAAAGCATATTATTCCGATAAAAAATTAGTTAACATTAATCAATTGAAATACCTATTGTTATAAGTGCTGCCAGTACTAAATATTAACACAACGGTTATGACGTCACACTATTATTGTATAACGTTATATTGTCTGTTAATCCATAAGATACTCGTGACTTATTTAATTATTCAATTATAAATAATATACACGTTATTTAGAACGATCTAACATGTTCAATAATAAATACAATTACTAATGTGAACTATTTGTGAAAAGGTATAAATAAGGTAGAATAATTATTGTCGGCAGTCAGTCGCTCGTTAAACGGAATATAAAGTGTTACTCTGCCCAAATAAATGGAGAAGGTCGTGTACATTGTGTTTCAATTGTTCTACTTCGTTACACTATACTTAAACATCTAAACGGCTAAGAACCATAAATAAAACTACACTTTGAATAATAAAGTACTTTTCAGGGGTACATGTCGGTATATGTCGGAGATTTTGTTTTTAAATTAGAATTTAATTGTGAAAAATTATTCCCGTCAGGCATGTCATAAGGAAGCTGTACAAGCTCTGCAGAGTGTCAAGGGTGATTGTGCTCTGTGCGTGCAGTTCATAGCGACCGACGACGACGACCGTCTCTCCGAAGATAATTACAGGTACCTACTGCTTTTCTATAGTGAATATTCATCATACAATAACTAAAACATGTCTATTTTGAAACGTCGCGCCAAAATCAACCTCGTGATACCTAATGTTGTGTGCAATAAGATTCAAAATCGAGTGACAAGTGTATCAGTTTAGAATATCTCTGTAGTCCAAGCTCGTGCACTTTCGTCTTGCAAGTTGCGTATTCGTTCGTCTGTTACATGCATGGAGCAATAGCGTAGTAATGATGTATGCAATAGGTGTTAAAAGTATGGTATTTAATGACAGTGCATAGAGCTTGCACAAAATGCACACTGATCCAATACGCATACGTCAAAGGAATATGGACAACGTCTAGCAAAATATTATTAAATAGGACATCAACTTATCTCAACTCAACCGAGCGGCGTGAGTAAGATGTAGACATGATCAGTCTGCCTACTATCAAACCCATATTTACACATTGAATACTGTTTACTTTTACACCTCGATTACTATGTCAGTGGTGCGTAGGGTTGCCGGCACACGTCTATAAAAATGTCATTCATAAATGTACAGTAGTGCCATTAAGTTTTTTTTTACAGTATAGGCCGGCAAACGAGCAAGTGGGTCACCTGATAGTAAGTGATCATCACCGCCCATGTTCGCCCACAATACTAAGATAATCATGGGCGCGTTGCCGACCTTAAAGAAAAGGGATTGGGAAAGGGAGGGAAATTTGGGCCTCCGAATATCTCACTCACCGTACAAAACGCAGCAGCCGCTACTTTACGTCGGTTTTCTGTGAGACAATGGTAACAACGCGGTCGTGCCGACCCATTCGTACTGTCTAAAGTGTGGCTCTACAACTCAATAATTAATTTAATTATATCGGTGCAAAGCAAGTTCTCTTTGGCAAATAGATATTCGTTCAACTTAGCAGAGTTTAAAAAAGATACAAGAGGCGAGATGGACGACCTAACCTAAGAAAAAAATAAAATATTCGTTCCAAAGAATTGGCAGCCTTCGTACCATTGCAACCCAACATTGTTGATTTAATAAATTCGAGATGATGGCCATCACTCGTTAGTGAAAGGTTTTACCTTCCTACCTACCTACTCACAAAATGAGCTGTTTAAAAATTAAATTCCTTAGTCAGGCACTCTTGACAGAGTGGTCATGATTGTCAAGATGGTGGTACACGGAGGGTCGTCAACGTCAAGTCGTCAGTCGCAGATCTAGCAATGGTTCTCCATTGTTGCCGGTTGATAGCGTTGCGCGTGCACTCTGTTATGAAAGACTTTGTTGCTGTTTTAATCATATCATTCCAGTTAGACGCCCGTAACTCCTTTCCTGCTACTGGACCTTGGACTACTAGTCCTTCCATTGAGTCTTCATTTAATAGGTGGTAGATCCCTCGTATGCGGGAGGCCGTGTGGGTTGGTACTACCGCTTCGTCTATTTCTGCCGCCAAGCATCAGTGTGTTTTGGTTTGAAGTAAACCGAAGCAAGTGAAATTACGGAGCATTATGAGACTTAACATCTTATGTCCTGGCGTGTCTAACGGAGTCCAATGCCATACAGCGCTTTGTTATTCAATGTTCTGTGTGGTGTTGCATCTGTTTATAGGCAGGAGTGGTGCTTACCATCAAGCAAGCGACTTGCCAGATTCCTCATTCAGGCTAATAAAAAAGAAAAAAATGTGCCCGTAGAACTTTAAAATTAGTAGTTGAACAGTCGACGAATATCTGGTTTTGATGTTAAGCTCGTGTAGGATAGACACGTTTGTGCAGAAGACGGATCCACGGGATCTGCAGGAGGCGCCTCCGACACCACATCTCTAACGCCGTCAATTTTGCGGCAGTGTAGTAATCTTCAGAATAATGTTTTAGCACCATACAGGAGAATTGAATGATAGACACATATAGACTAGAAGGTGTACTCCGTAAAACCCGTTAAACAAATAGCAACTCTCGTATCAACGTATGAAAGTGCTATTTGACTTGTCCGGTGTTTCATAGAGACAAGTTTAATTCATTTATAGTAAAGTCGCCGCGCACCCACACGTTAGGATATACCAACCGTGTTCCCGTCGATAGGGGGCGCGCCTTATAGGAAATCGGTTACCACGTCCATACTTACGTGTCCATACTTTTCGATCGAAGTACAGGCCTGCTAATAATCAGTTTTGTGTTTGTAACCCACTTCTAGGCCTGTATTACAGAACGATATCCAAGTGAGCTCTTTGCTAAGTGTCGATTTCTGTACACGTGATTGGTCCGTTTTTGTTTGGCGCCAAAAATAGACCAATCACGTGTACAGAAATCGACATTAAGCAAAGAGCTCACTTGAGTATCATTCAGTAATACGGGTCCTAGTTTAACACACCTATTCTACAAATAAACCACCTTGGTGTGCGATAAGGTTAGGTGGGGATAGGGGGCGGGGTCAGGAGATGATAATGTAAAATTTTATTAGATTTCTATTTGTTAAAGGTTTCCATTGTATCCTGAAGACGGCGAGGTGTTCGGAGCAGAGCCCGACGGTTCAGGCGCCACGCCCACTGCACCGCGGACACCTGAATACAATAGGTATCGCATATGTGCTATAAAATATTATTGAACTATTGATGCATGCTAGGGGTCTGGGATAGATTAAATTATTATTAAAACAGATTTTACACAATATTCAGACTCTTTATTACTAGTAACTAAACACACATACCTACTATTTGATATTGTATTTACTACTTACAATAGTTATATATCACAGAGTTCGGTTCGTCGCTAATAGATCTTCGTTTTATCGGTTCCGCATAAAACCTCTTGTGCGTTGACCACGACCTCTTTAGGTTAGGTCATCGTGGACTATTCGATTCACATGCAGTCCCACAATTCGAAAATAGATGGCGCGATTAACAAAATTAGTAATATAGTACCTACCAGCGCCAGCGTTAGCGCATTATATATTTCATGAAGGAAGTTTAACACGATTTTTTCATGGCATAACTCGGCAAACAAGCAAGTGGGTTACCTTATGGTAAGTGATCTCCACCGCCCACAATATCAAAAGAATCATGGGCGCGTTGCCGACCTTAAAAGAAAGGGATAATTAAGTGATTGGGAAGGTGAGGGGGATTTGTGCCTCCGGATACCTTACATACCGTACGAAACGCAGCAGCAAGCTGCTATTTTACGTCGGTTTTCTGTGAGACAGTGGTAACGACCCGAACCAGCCGGCCCATTCATGCTGTAGACAAAACATTTACAATAATCCATAAAAATGTGGAAATCAAAATTAAATAATACATTTTTCTCATTTCACCAGTATCCACAATACGATTGCATTTAAATGTTGTATACACCTGTAAAGGCACTTCACATACTCGTAGTTATAGGTCTTATAAAATATATTGATTGTTATAGTGTTTTGTGATGTGTCGATGGTGTAACGCTTTCAATAAATAAATAACGAATGTTTGAACGAATGAGTTACGATGACTGCGAAACTAATACATACATACGCATTCACGCCTGTAATCCCCGAAGGGGTAGGCAGAGGTGTAACCAGTACACCCACATTTCACCGAGCGTATTTCCGTCCCTTATGTGGTAGGGGGCGAGCCTATCGCTATACCGGGCACAAATTCCAGACTCCGGGCTGATACTAAGTATTTCATCATAGAAATACCCAATATCACTTTACCCGACCCGGGAATCGAACCCAAGACCTCAGCGTTAGCCTCAGTCGGAACGCATACGCATTACAACTGCGCCACCGAGGCAGACAAAACTGTTTGTAACTATATAAATTGTTTGTAAAACAATCGAGTAACAATATGATTGTGCATGAAGTAATGAATAATGATTTAATTTGTTGTAGACGTTCGTCGGAGGCGGGGTCTGGTTCTGAGCGCGGGATGTCCGCGGCCGCCGTCTACCGCGACTACAACGCGGTCAACAACAACCTCACCATCCTCGACATGGACGACGACTCCATCAAGATCGAGGCGCAGCTGAACACAACACAGGCAACACCACTTTATATATATATTTTTTTATACAACGTGTTACAGAAAGGTGTTGTCATATTTAACAGTCGTTACATACACCTGACAGTGACTGTTTATGTACCGGATCTTATCAACATCTCGACAGCCTAAAATATCACGGTAATTTTAGTCACTCACTTATCGCTATGATCCATCACAGCCCTAAATTATTAAGTGAAGTGCGCGAACGAGAATAACAATGCTGGACTTAGACCAAAGTCAGTTGTTTATCGCTTAACGTTATCCAAAATTTCACGTAAATCGCACCGTTGTGAAACGCCAGCCATCCAGATGAGGGGAGATGGAATCCCAACTTGTGGCACGTGGCGGAAGTTGAATTTGGCTGCTGGTATTAAAGCAAATAATTCCTCGAACACTTCCCGTGATAAATACGATATAAGATACATAATAATAATAATAATACACCCAACAGTCACACACATAGCTCTGACCCCACACTAGGTAAACCTGTGTCGTGGGTATCAGGAACTACGAGGGACTTGCGGTCCCACAACACCCAGACCCGAGACCAATATTTGTGGTTCACACAAACATTTGTCTCGGTGTGGGAAACGAACCCACGGCCTCTCGCTTCGCAGCCGACTACTCGCCCGCTGCGCCACGGAGCAGATACAAAGAGATACATTGTGTCTCTACGCAATGTCATTGAGTCGAGCCCATCGGATAGATCCCGCCTATCGACTATTCGAATCGCTCTTCGTTGGATGTGGTCAAATAGAAGCTGCCAGCCCAGTACCAACTGGGGTGCACCTGCTCAGAGGTGAAAACAGTATTCCATATGAGGCCGGAGCTATGCCTTATATACTTGCAGACGATGGGCCGGTGTGAATTACTGTCTCGTACTGCAGAATACACATAGTTTTTTAGAAGCCAGTTTCCAGATGACTTCAAAACTCGCTCCTCTTCCATTAGATTTGAATGGCTTTAAACATATTTATTTTTGGACGGATTTATAAAATTCTTTCAGTAAGTAATAAATAAAGTTAAGTCATCTCCCATTATACCACTACAATTTTGAATATATTAAAATCCCACGACTTTTTGTTCAGTGGGGTGTGGGCAGTGTGGGCAGTGTGGGCGGTGTGGGCGATGTGATTGGTGACGGTGGCGGGGGTAGGGGCGGGGGTGCCGTGTCGGGGATGTTGCGGTCGCCGGGCGCGTCCGCCGCGTCCACGCCCGTGCACGCAACACATCACGCACTCAAGAAACGTAAGCCGCAGGTAACATGGACTTTATTATTGCAATCATCTACCATATCAGTTGCTTTATTGTATTATATTGTTAATATTAAGTATAATTGTTTAAAAAATCAATATGTTTTTAACATTCCTATCTAAAGAACAAATACTTGTACTATATGTGAATAACTCGAATCGTTTTTATCGAGCGACTTACTGTCACCGAAGGCATCTCACAACTAATTACCACCGAAGAGACCTCACAAACCCTTGCGACTAGTACAGAGCAAGGAAGCAATAAAACACAGACGAATCGAAATACGAGGAAATCATCCAACTTCGTAATTAAATTTTGGATAAAAACGTTTGACGATTGGCATCACCCACCTTATACGACCTGTTGCCTATTGCAATGCCGCAAAATGCTAACCGATGCTACTTTTATCATATAAGGCACTCAATAATGGGTAAACGATTAGCGAGTTAAGCAACCCTTAGCGCGGTTATGAATGGGCCGCTTATTCATATTTCAACTGAGCGTCTCCGTGTCTTCGGAGGGCGAGTAAAAATTTAGTCGTGACTGTTATTAACTGACAGCAGTCGTTAAGCCGAGACGGAGTTCTTCGGGCGACTTGAAAACTTTGACACTAGGTTGGCCGCTATTCGCTAACTATTAGATTTGAAGACGAATTGTATCAAACCAATGTAAAAATAATATTGTATACAGGATTGGCGTACGAAGGGTGCATATCGTGCGGTGGAGGTGGAGGCTCCGTCCCCCGACCAGCCCGAGCCCGCCGCCGAGGAACCAGGCGTCTCGGATGGAGGTCAGTACTCAGTGCTGATATATCTAACTAAATATATTATTTTTCTTATAGTCAAAAATGTCAAATAGGCATCCAAATAGGCACTCAGTTACATGTGTCTTCGCAAACAATCTTCGTACTGTTTGACGTAACCTTTACTTTAACGTTTATTTTTATACTAGCTATGTTTATTGTACCTCCAAATTCGAATTTTATACAACTTGTTACCGTAAGGTATGGTCATATTGGAGGGTGGTTACATACACCTGACAGTGAGTGTTTATGTACTGAATCTTATTAAAATCTAGACATCCTAAAATTTGACGCTAATTTTACTCACTCGTTTATTACGATCGATAAGATAGATCATCTCAAGCGCGCAAGCAAGAATAACAATACTGGAGGGAAACAAAAGCTCAGAAAAAAGCAAAATGCTTTATTTATGCCCTAGCAATGTAATCTGATTCGGTACTAGGAGTATTTTTGGTACAGGGGTGAAATATTTATATCGTACACTATATATTGCTTAAATTTGACCACACCTGTAACAACGTTGTATATATTTTATCAGCACAATCCTTTGAGATACGTAGTCAAATAAAAACTGTAGTCGTTTCTAAACATAAGTGTATGTTATGAATCAAGATACTAGGAATTTCGCTGAAGCTATTTACTTTTATTATCATTATAGGCAATTTTTGTGTAGTGCCTGATTCGCCGGCCGTACTCGCACTCCATCCGATACAAAATGACGCCTCTCCACTTATAGAAATCGACACAAAGGCGACCAAGACCAACGGAGAAACTAAACCGGTCAGAAGAGAAAGTAAAGGATTTAGGTGAGAACTTATCGATATATGCTTTTTTCAATGAACGAGTACTGCTGGGAATGTCTCACTTTAAATGGATGTTGCACGCTGTGATTTTCTGTACTTAATTGAGTTTGTCATTTGTAGGGATAAACATATATAGAGCATGCGTTGGTGATTATTTGATTTAATAAAAAATAATATTGCCTGACGTCGACAACAGGATAGGTTCAGCGCGTAGAGTGACGGACACTAACAACGTGCCGCTAACAAACGGCGACGTGGAGCGTGCGAAGTTCCCCGCGCGACTGCTGGCGGGACTGGTCGAGCTGGCCGAGCTGGCTGGGGATGGAGACCCTGATTTCGGCACACCCGTCTGAACCGAAACTAACATATACACGACACACACGAGGACAACACTACCGATTCGGGTTTACTTTACCCATGTCGAATGCGAGTCCTAGCACGCGTTATGAATGTTGCTTGTTCATTTTGTTTACTGCGATTTGGATGTCAATAATAAAATAAGAACAAATGTCACTAAATAATTTACGCTAAATTAGTGGTTTAATTAATTGACGAAGTATCAATGTGAGTCGGGAGTGTTGGACGATGTGCGGGGATGTTGCGGTTAGATCTCTCGACGCATTCGCGTCACGGCCTATCGAACCTAGATTTTAGTGTAAACTTGCTGAACTGATACATTATTATTATTTTGGACGCTTACATTTTCGTTCACGGAAGTTGTCTTCGAAAGAATGTTATGTAGTTTGCGTAGTGTTGCGCCATGTCGTGCTTTTGCGTGTCGATGATTCTGCCGTTTCTGTGCGAATCGTGCAGTGAAGAGAAGCTATATCATAGCTTCATGCGAGTGGAATTGTACTAACACAGTGCAACATTTTAGTTACAAAGTGCTCGTGTAGCGGACTTATTTATTACTTTCGTACTCTTAGCGTAAAAGTTACGTTATACTCGTATAGTAAGGCGTCTGCATAAAGGTCGAAACTGCTATTGCCAAATTTTTGATGGATGTTCTAATTAACACCCAGCTCCTGAAAGCTCGTTAAATCGTCACCGTAGGCCGAAGCTAATCGGACATCAAACGTTGTCAGTTTGCCAGCACTCGCTACTATTACACTAAAACTAATGGCCGAGAGTCGACGTAAGACGCACGCGATAAGAATGCGAGATATGCAAAAATGCAAACTAATATGCACGACGCTTCTCGCTGCCCTTCAATTATAAGTAAACTGTTTGGACAAGAAATTAATTTTAAAATTCCTGCGCTTTTAAAGAACACGTATAAAAAGGAACGCATTCTAATACAATTAAGTAATTTCACATTATATCATTCCAAAATACATTTGATGCAATATACTATCCGAAATCTATACTATCTTACTAATAATCTACATCTACTGCTTCGCCTGACAATGGTATTGAAGTATCGCATTAATATTTAGACATAAACTTTCGCCACTCTGTTTACCTTTACGGGAACAATGGCGCGAGTCGATTTAGTTATGCAAAAAATATTACAGTTTATTTTATCAGCATGCTTTTTAAGTACCTACGATTTAGTTTTTTTACTATTGCGTTAACCGTGTAAGAAATATGTAAGTCGAAAAACACATTTGCCTATGAAAGAGCCGGGAGGCGGGAGCCGGGGGGAAAAAAATTATTACGCGCTGTCACTGCTAGTGATGATAGATCTCATTTAAACTGTTTTGTCCAAACTATCCTCTTCTACGACTTTAGGTGTAAATATTTATATTTTGTATAATTTTAACTTTATTTTCAATTAAGTATTTATATTTATCGTACTCTTGCAGACATAATGTAAATAAAAGTCTTGTTTCTAAGATTTTAGGCATAGATAATTAAATTAATAATGCAATAATTCCATATAAATGGTACTAAATGTCTGTCAGGTATACATAAGTGTGCTCGTATATAGCCACTATACATTCCTTCTTTATTTCTCTAGTTACTAGATATATAACAATTATATTCATTTACTGGAATTATATTACTTAATTAAATTTATTTGTATAATTTTGCTAAGTTTAGGTATAAAATGATTGTAATCATTTATGAGTACTTAGTTCTATAAAACAATTTACTATGTAACAATAAACTACATTTGTAAGTTACGAATAAATGTGCAATTTTGGACAGTGATATCGTTTATTATTGTAAATGTATTTCGAGAAACATTATAATGTGATAAATATTGTATTGTGTAGAATATAAAATGTGCATAGATATGTATGTATATTTGTGTTTGTGAGTTTCTGGACTGCATACGATGCGACGTATATAGTTCCTGGCAACTCACAAACCTATTTTGGAAACATCACAACGTAATAATTTTATACACAGTTATATTCGCTTATTTTGCTTTGCCAAGGCTCGGCTATAAGTTAATAATACGTATAGGCCCTACTTCCAGATAATGTAGGTATGTGTTTAAACCCTGAACTTGGTTACTTTATACTTCATACATAGATACTAGTTTATTCGTTTTTATTACAAGAACTATACCTATAGCAAACGACTATTCCTTTTCTGAGATAACGTTAAACAAATTATAAATAAAATAAATCTCTAACGTGTGATTAGGTTACACACATATTCAGTTTACGCGGCATCGTGCCATACGTTATAATATTTATTAGTCGGTGATATTTTTAACCACCGATACAGTGGACGCGTTTTTACCATTTTTTACATTAAACTTGTCACAATGTGGGACCAGGTCGATATATCCGCCCTACATACGACCTGATCGAACGTTAAATCTGCGTTGTAACGTAGCCAGTGTCGCTAGGAGTGTATATTTCTAGTTGAATAATAATAATACATATCACTACGGCTTACGGCCATTATCGTAGACAAACAACTGTCTAGCAATCTGGATATCTGCCAATAATATTTCCGCGCATCAAATACTCACACATTATGTTCATTAGTTTATCTATATAAATAGACACAAACAAACTATTTACATTGTCCACGTAGTAACTATCATTTTTTTTCTTAGATTAGGTATGAATTTTTATCAAATAATACGTATGAAATTATTATTTACTGCTCCAAATGTGTGTATGTACCTACATACCAAACCACGTAGGTCAGGTACCTACCTAGGATGGAATATTCATGTTAATTGAGATGATTGAATAATCGCGTATTTCTTTTTTGTTTCTAAATCTGGTCCACATATGTTTAGTGCAGCAGTTGTGTAAATAAAATAGTTATTTAACATTCGAAATATGATAACAGCTACGTGTTTTTTTTACTTCATATTTACTCTAGATTTTAAAGTTATCTACAATCATTATGAGAGATCGTATATCATTTAAACACAAAATTAAAATGTTTGTATAAACTTAAACATTTTTATAAAAAAAAACTATACATGTTTTTAAAATATCGTCACTAATGGCCGTTCTCTATATTCTATTTCAAGATAGATTTGATTACTATCAATAGTTTTTTTTGAAGATCTTCCATATAAAATGTGTCAAAAAAATACTGCCATTAAGCAAATCTGTCGATAGATAGAATATTGGGAAAGGTCAAGAAAAGAAAAAGAAAGATCACTTTCATTTTTCTATAGCTACATGCAGACAAAGTGTAGTAACGTACCTAGGTATCTTAGGATAAAAATATGTTTCTTGACAAATTGAACGACACACAATTAATCGGTGCCGAGAGCAAGAGTTTGCTTATTGTAATGATAAAAGAAAACTTGATGACAGTTTTTAGTGTAAAATATTACCTTTCTTTTCTCGCGGGCTCATCTACTTATGCGTTTACACCATTTTATAACTATTTAAAACCAAAATAATTGATCTAATATCGGAAAAGTAGTTAGATATAAAATTATAGAAAGACACTTTGTATAAAATAAATTGTGTAGGTATATTATTTTAAGAATATACAAATTTATTGTCTATAAACTGTCTCATCTGTATAAATGGTCTCATTTATAATTCATTAGTTATCCATTTAGTTAACCATATATGTACAATCCTAGTCGAGGATATTCAATGTTAGATCATAAAGCATGTGACAGATACCTACCATGTAATATTTATATGCAGACTGCGAATTGTGCACATTCCACTTTTGTCCTCTATAATTTGCTGTGGTAGTGCATTCTCGTTTTCGTATTACAAGACAATACCTACTGCTATGACTATTGAATGTATTAAAATTATTTATAAAGACTGTTGTTTTTTTCAAGAATTCTGCGTAAATTGCTCTAATGTGGCTTTATATTCACTCAACTTAAATTTTAAAGCATAGCAATTAAACTCCACAATAATTTAACAAAAAATAAAACCGATACAAAACTAAAAGGCTAAAAATAAAATAACCATTTTTGAGACTGTGCTATTGCAGTTTATGGTCAATGATTGATATTTGGTTGTTGAAGAATGTCAGTAGTTTGCACCGACTCAAAAATAAGAGTAATTTATATTTTGTTAAAGAAAATAAGTATGTATTCTACTTATTTTTTGTGTAATAATCGTCAAAATTGATGCATATCTAAATGTCAAAGGAGTGTGTGTCGTCACCTTAGTAGAGTAGAATCCTTTTCTTATATTTAAATGAGACCAACTATATGGAAGAACGAAAGAATCGTCAAAATCTGATGTCTCAAAAGTTATGCGGGGATAAATAAACACGTCGAACCTCTTTTTTTTCGTCCGTTCATAAGTAAATACAAACAAAATAAAGAAACATAAATAATGGGCGGCAATGTATAAAAAAAATGATGCACGTCCAAACCGCGCGGAAAGTGAGTGACGCCCCCTTTGGTTTCCGCCTGTTATACGAGCACATAGTGAAAGTTTAGTTCACTATTATTACAGGCCAGTAAAGGCCGCCGCACAAATATGGTTTGAGTGGTAGAGCCACGCTCGAGACACTTTTTTCTATAGCATGTATGGGCCGGCTCGTCCGGGTTGTTACCACTGGCTCACCGAAAACCGACGTAAAGTAGCAGCTCGCTGCTGCGTTTCATACGGTGAGAGAGATATCAGGAGGCCCAAATCGCCCTCCCCTTCCGAATCCCTTAATTATCCCTTTTCTGTAAGGTCTGGTTTTTGGTATAGAGGGTGTAAATGGGCCGTGAAGATCACTTACCATCAGGTGACCTACTTGCTCGTTTCCGACCTATGCAATAGAAACAAATATATATATATACTATGTATTTATGGCGAAGCGCAGCACAGAGCATGCCTGCGAGTTTTCTAAACGCACACATTATGCGAATTAATTGATGCATCTACCCGAGCACGCTATAGCCTACGGGTAGATGCGCTTCGATGCCCTAGGTCCTAGGAGATTATTTGTTGTTATTAATTTTCGATCTTATTTCGACGCAAACAAAGATAATAATGCTTTGGCAGTGAAAACGCGGCCGTTCACAATATGTGCGCAGGCCCTAACTGCGTATTGTACCTAACATCGAAGTGCCAGAGGTATTATTTACTATTTCTATTTACAATTTGAGTCAATCCTGGATGCACCAACTACAATGCCGAAGATCCTCTTATTTGTAATAGGTACCTACTAAGATACAAATTGATGAATATTAATATTTATTATTATCTTAAAAAAAATTACTTACATACGCACTCACGCCTGTGATCACCGAAGGGGTAGGCAAAGGTGTAAACAATACAGCCACATTTCGCCGAGCGTATTTCCGTCCCATGATGTGAGAAATATTTGTCAGTGGACCCAAATGCTTTTGAGAGTGGTGTTGAGCTCTTGGCCGTTGGTTGGCCGTTGCGCATTATATACCTATTACACATTTTTTAAGCATGAACAAAAACAAAATGACAACCTACCTTTTTCAGATATTTTATGTCAAAGAGTATCTATAATTCAAAATACTAGGTTTTTGTAAAACGGAACGTAACCAATGTTATCAGCGCTAAAATGGTATGTTTAATACAGTTTTTTTTAACATGACCGATAAGCCGTTGTTAAACTGAAATGATGAGAAAATTTATTGGGAATAAATATATAATAATAGTACTTACTATACATTTCTTTCTATATACTTACTTTTCTAAAACACATATCCTTCTTCCTACTATTATTATGAATGTGAAAATTTTGATGTTTGTCAGTCAATCACGCCCTAACAGCTGAACGGTTTTGGGTGAAATTTGGTACACAAGTAGACCATGACTTGGATTAGGAAACTGTGTAGTCTACCTACTTTTTATCTCGGAACCGACTGTTCACGAGCAACGCTAGTTATAAAATAAAGTAAAATAAGATAGTATGAATTTAAAATTTTCCTTGGTCACATTCACCGATTGTCACTAATGTCATACTGTAATTATTATTATTACAAGTTCAACAGATTGACTAATGGCCAAGCCTATTTTTCTGGTATAATTATTTTCCCTACTTGTTGTTAATCGTTTTTCTATTCATAAAAAGCAAGTATAGCATAATGGTTGTCAAAATATATATTAGTGGTATCTCGGGAAATAAAGAGGTAAGCCGAAAAATTATAAAATTCCTGTGACGGCCGGGTACTTTACTGGATTTTTTCACAAAGCTGGTTCATGTAATGCTTGTTTTTGATTACGTGAATTCCCTTGAATCCAGGTGAAAAAACGCCAGCAACGAGTTTCCATGATACTAGATTCGAAAAACATAAAGTATGAAGTGATTGACATAACGGAACCAGGAAGAGAGTCCGATAAAGACTTTATGCAAAACAATGCAAAGTCGTCGGGAGGTACGGTGAGTGATCCCAGCCCGCGGTCTCCGCTGCCACCACAGATGTTTAACGACGAGGAGTACTGTGGGGTAAGCAAACCTATGCCATTTGCCTGTATAGTCTTTTTGCCTTATTTTTTCGGAAGACAATGTTGGCAGTGATTCATGTTAGATCGCGAATAAAAAATAGTTATAAATGTATTATTAGTAACAAGGTATCTTTTCTCTTAATAAACTTAATTTGTGTTTACCAAATGGGGTGTGGTTTATAATAATATGACTGACAACATAATTTTTCATATGTATGTATGCTCTCTATTGTATTGTATTTAGCATACATTATTGTATAGGTGTGTATATTTTCAGGATTATGACCAATTTGATCTTGCCAATGAAATTGATACATTGGAACAATTTTTGAAATTGGAGGTTCCCCCAGAACAACCATCCCAAACTGAAGCTGAAGTAAGTTATATATTTATGTTATTATTTATTGTATTACAGTTTCATCAAATAGGTTCTAATAGGTTTCGCTAAATGTTTTCTATTAGTTTTTAATTCATTTACATTAAGCATTATGCCTTGTGTGAAACTCAAAAATACCTACTTTACACATGAGAAAAATGGAGTGTGTAAATACAGTCAACCCAAAATATGAATTAAGTATATTATCTATTTGAAGATCAGTAAAATAAACTCTTTGCAGATTTGAAAGAGCAAAAGGATTTATGTATTTGGCTTAGCTCTACTTTTACACATTCTCCCATGTAAACTAGTAAGAAGAGGTATTTTCGGACTTTTGACACTTATAAAACTCTACTGATGGTATACATAATTAATGAATGATTTGTTTTAAATGTCTACTATACTACACCAATAAAATGTTGTATGTACCTAAATACATTATTATGATATATATATAGTAGAGTAACTACTATACTATATTCTATTGTGGCAACTGACATGAAATAAAGTTTAAGTAATTTTTAATTACTTTGACACATAGTATCTTATTAATCCATAAATATTAGTATAAATAAATCAAATGGTAAATGAATGCAGATAGTCATCTTACCTGCATAATGCTTGCTTCTGAAAGTGGGTTTGAGGATTTACTTTGAATAATATTTGTTTAAAAAGTTGCTTAAAAGTATAAATGTCCAATTAATTTGCTGAGGGCTAAATGTACAAACAAAATTTCGTTTTGAAGTATTTCAATCTTCTTCAAAAAATATAATGATACTCTACCATTAAACACTTGATCAACTTGTTTGCAAATGTTTTAGATTAAACCAACGGCTGCACAACCTGATAAAGCCTCAATCCATTTTTTATTCCAAAATATTCATTATGAGTTTCATTTTTCAGGAAAAAACATTAAATGGTGAAGTGAATGGTGAAAAGTCAAAAGAAACTTCCCAAGAAAGAGAAACAACTGATGAAAGCAAACCTGAAAATGTGGAAGAAAAACACTCAATCTCAAAAGAGGACAGCCCTGCTAAAGAAGGATCTGTTGTTGAAGAAGATGAGAAAACTACTAAGGAAGCTTCTCCTGAGAAGGAGAATGTACAATCTACTAACGAAGAAGTAAAAGAGGCATCACCTGAGAGGCAAGAATCTGTTGAAAAAGAAACCATAGAGAAAGAAGGATCTCCTGTAAAAGATAATTCTCCTGAGAAAGAGGAACCAGTAAATGAAAATGGTGCTATCAGCTCTCGTGAGCAATCTGAGGAGAAAGAGGCTGGTGACAAACAAACAGACAATGTAGAAAGGAAAAAAGAAAATCCATCAGAATTGCTTATTGAGAGTGAGCAAGCTGCTGTTGCTGCTGAATAATGGACTGATCACACTCTTGCTTCTTAGCTCAAATGAAGCTCTACTAGTACTAAGCAAGCACTATCCATTAAGTTCTGTTATTTATATTGCATCATTCACATCTTTGCTAAGATTAGTCATTGTATATAATGCAGAGAAGTTTCTTGTGAAACGATGTATAGTTACATTTTCTATTATGAGGTGGCCTATTATCGTAATTGTTAGAATTAATACTATTAATCTTTTTTTCAGAGTAAGATTCTATTTAACAATTCTATTTACCTTTTATGAAGGCTTGTATTATTTTAAAGTATTAATTATTTTCATTTTTATTTTACAAAACGTCTAACTTCGCATATTTTTTTACTATTGAAATGATATCGTTTTTATGAAATATAATCAATACATATTTATAGAAGTAATTACATTAATTAATGATCTTTTATGTTACAATGAGTTTGTCTTGTGAGAACGTGGCTTGGCCTTATTGCATGGTACAGTGGAGCAGTGACTAGTGAGTCACTGCCGAGTGCCGAGTGCCGACGCGGCGTTATATTTTATTTACATACTTATCTTTTTCGCCGGTAAAACATAAACAGTTGTCATAATAACAAACACGCTTTTGGTTGTACCTATTGTCATGACAAATTATTATCATCGTCAATGTATTGATATTAATTAAAGACAGTTTTTTTTAACAATTTTTCATACGAATTATATAAAATACGAAAAAGTACGTGATTTTATTATCTACATACAGTACTACAATCTAAATTATGCGCTTCGGCAATCTTCCTCTTGTATTTCGGAAATTTTGACATTACGCCTGTATCCCCGAAGAGGTAGGCAGAGTCACCCACAGTTCGCCGAGCTTATGTGTTGGGCCCATAATGTGATATGAGGTGAGCCTAACGCCATACCAGACACAAATTCCAATGCCGTTGTCGATTGTGATTGCCATATATAAGAATAAAACCAAGACACAATCTCCGCTTAAGTTTATAAACTGAAGAATGAGAATAATGGTTTAGAAATTGGTACCTATATTTGGAATTGATTAGTTGACAATATAAATGTCCCAGACACGAAGGCTTTTAATTTTTAACACTATAGGCAATTTGGGGCAGATCAGTTCCACTTGGAAGATTTGCCGCCACTCCCGTAGAAACGATGAACTCCACTTGGACGCGACGACAGTAAGTTGTTTATTTATTAGTGTTCAGCTAATGAGAACTTGCTTTCAAAATTCTCAAAGCACAAATCGGCACATACACATTTACAAGGTGGTAGGTCCCTCGTATGCGAGAGGCCGGCTGGGTTGGTACCACCGCTTTGTCTATTTCTGCCGCCAAGCAACAGTGTGTAAGCACTGTTATGTTCCGGTTTGAAGGACATTGAAGCCAGTGAAATTACTGGGCATTATGAGACTTGACACCTTATGTCTCGGGGTGATGAGCGCAGTCTAGTGTAGTGCTTTGTTATTTACAGTTCTGTGTGGCGTTGATTCTGTTTATGAGCAGGCATGGCGCTTACCATCAAACGAGCGACCTGCTCGTCTCATCATTCAAGTTATAAAAAAAAACATAACTGGTAAATAATTGCAATGTAATTAAACAGGTAGGTACTTACTGTAAACATTGCGGTCGAGTCGATAACCGCAGTCCGACCCAGATTGAAGTGAAGGTACATACTACAGGGATACTTAATATCCGAATTGTGTTTTCTGCCGGTCGTCAATACTATTATATCAGTCTTAAATTTTACAATAGAGTAAACACGGAACTCAACATTAATCTTCTTACTTCCAAATAATGCAAAACTAAAGTGACTGAGTGGCTACTTACCATGTTCTATGAGGAATCCGAACACCTTATCAAAATGATGTTTTGATTATGATTCCCATGCACGAACACAAGCACACACACACACACACATACACAAAAAAAAAGCGCGCGCGTGCGCAACCTAATGTAGGTACATTAATTATCTTCTTTGCCTCATTTTCTTTATTATGTACTTACTAATATTAATATGTATACTTTCATGTACACAGTATGTACAGGTTGCGTTAATAGCTGTGACACAGCACATACTAATACAGCTATTATCGTTCATAATGTAAACTGTATGTATAAAAAAGGTTCTAAGTTTTTTTTTATAAGCTATAAAAGATAATAAAAAATCGCAGGTAACACAATCTGAGCTTTAAGTCAGCACCGACCGGCGATACTGAAAGAGTCGTTCATACCTGCGGACTACGGTAACAGTACCACTTATTTAAAAAAATAAGTTTAACACAATTTAGTAAACAACTTCAAAATAAAAACGCTAAATAGTAAAAAATAACAATTTCTATAATGAGGTCTCTTTGGAATCGGTGCAATTTACAGCGACTAGGCACTAAGACACAGGTTTCAAAGTTTTGTTAAAAATTAATTTTATTTTAAATTTTAGTGGTAGTAGTTACAGCAATACCATGTAAATTCCAATACAATAACACAATTGCGATGAGTGTAGCGCTGTTGTCCGTAGAGGATTTTCATTTTTTTTACTCCGTACTTCGTCATCAGATCTTAACCAAATTTATATGGGACCACATCGCAGCTAAACTCTATCGATGTACATACATATAAAAGCAAACAAAAAATACGCGCCGAATTGATAACCTCCTTTTTGGAGTCGGTTAAAAAAGAAACTATCACGAACCAACGACAAATTATAAAGAACTAAGTTTTTCTCGCGGGTCCGCCCGCGTGAACACCGGGATAAAAAATAGGCTATGTCCAGGTCTTGGTCTACCTGTGTGCTAAATTTCATCTATATAACCAATTCAGCTGTTACGGCGTGATTTATTAACAAACATACAAACTTTCACATGTATAACAGTAGTAGGATAAAAACTTTGTATGGATTCCCTTCTAATAGGGATTTAACATATACATATATGGATAGGTAAAATTGAATTCGGAATAGCAAATTTCGTACACCTATATGGTGTGTATGTAAAATGTGTAACTAAAAACGTCGTCGACCAGCAAATAATTGAAACCCGTTAATGATTTTTTAAATCAACGGTATACAAAAACTCAAAAATATTTATAAACCTACCTATAAACATAGCCCAGGAATCCATGCAGTCGTCCAACGACGGCGTTTCGATCCCCCGCACGATTTCTCTGTCGAAACGTCGTCGCTGGACGACCGTATGTATTCCTAGGCTGTGATATAAGTAAATATTACTTTTCTGTTTTTGGCGAATCTGGAATTTTCAGATTTCCTCTTATTACAGTCAACAAAACGAAACATTAAAGTTGCGTCCGCTAAATTTAGCGCACGCTGGTCAAAACGTGCTTCAGAAAATATATTTGTAGAAATTAGGGGAAATTCATCTTACTATTAACAAAGAGGAAGTACAATAAGCAAATTGTTATTTATTCAAGATTATTTGAGCAAATAAATTTTCTTAATAATTTATACTACATTTAACTTATAGTAAAATAAATATGGAATAACATGATATAAAATCTATAATGGAAATGTAAAACGTTCAGGTATCTAATTAATTGTATAAATAAACTACAATGAAGTTTTACAAACAGCCTCTAAGAAAATTCAACTATAATCAGTTCTTTCATATACTCTTTTTGGATATTTTTGGTGGCGGGTTGGCCAAATCTCTGAGGAGAGGCTCTGTCGGAAGATCAGCCATGTTTCTGTGACGCAATTCACTATCGGAGCATTCATCTAACAAGCAAGCTTGCACGTTCTTATCGAGTGTGACAAGGCGCTGCCGTGAGTTCTTGAATTCTTCCACCAAGCTAAGATTTCTTTTGATGCCGTCAACAATTTTGACGACGGAGTATTCACCCATGGCAGCGCCCTCTTGCAGCTTGCTGCCTGCAATTTTGGCGACGGAGGACTCCTTGACCTCGGTCGCCAGCTGCGTGCACCACTGCTTCAAGTTGGTCAATATAGTCACTGGTCCTTCGTACTCGTTTGGTACGATACCGTCAACTTCAGACTCAAAGAATGACAACAATGGGAACCATATCCTTGTCCTGAAATATACAAAAATAGTAGATTATAATTTTTTATATGTTACAACAAACTACCTCGACCTTTAGGACACTTATGTAATTAAATGTTTAAAGGAAGTTTTCATAAATTTTAACCTGTATATATAGATTGTACGTATGGAAAATAGCATTTAATTTCACAAGTACCACTAAGCTATGCAGACCGTACTCTGAATCCCACGTTCATTTTGATGAAAATGAATATACAAAAAACAGATCATTTAGATTCAGTCAAATTTTAACTCTACCGCCAATTGGGAATGCTGTTTCGTTAAAGAAGAACGGACAAGAAACTCCTAACGTTGCCCTTTTCAAAATTCATTTACAGTATTTGCACTACGATAATACAATTAATTTTGAATAGAGTTAGACTAGCAGCTCAACTTATGCCAATGAGGAACATTATGAAGTAAAATATGAAATTATAATGATTATTGCGCATATTGGTAGATAAATAATAACGTAATTACAATTTGCATTAAATTAACGCCTATTTACATCGATTAATTATCCAAAGATGCAACATGAACGCTTAGAAAACAGCTGAACATAACAGTGATTATAAGCCATTATAAGCACTGTTTTGCTTTTAGTCGGACGTCGACCGTCACAAGCGTCAAATTTAAAAACGTCACAGAACGTTGGATGATTTCATTTAAAAAGCTGCCTTATGACGCCTGCCTAAGGCTAAATTTGTGTTTATTTAATCGGAATTTGTGATCTTTTTCTTTATTTTTTTAATTTGATCTTTCGACGTCGTATTTAAAAGTGACATTTGCAAGGAACTGTGTATCTGTATATATTTTATCAATGCATATATTATTATTATTATTTACTATTTATTTGAGCCATCCGTCATAAAAACAGTGAATTGGTGCGCATCAGAAAACTACCTTTTCCCGGAAAAACATATCCTTTGTGTTATTACACAAACTATGCATAGGTGCCTACACTTGCCAAATAATTGGTCAGTTGCGGAATTGACAGAGAATCAGCCAAATTCCGCGTTTAATATTTTCATATAATGTATTCTTCTATTTCTACGTACTTATAAACAGAAATAAGATCACATTTGCAATCCAAACCGGATTTGCGGTTTTAAAATATTCGACGACATTTACGAATTACGATACGCGTAATTATATTATTAAACTAATATGTAATACCTTACCAACGGCTATTGGTGTCGCGATATCAAATTCTCTAAAATTTTAGATTATTTTAGTTTCAATATCGTGTTAATTTAGTTTTACTGAAATTCAATTAGTACTTACGTTAAATGATATGTACTGTATATGCATTCTTATGTTTATGTGCTAAATAATATACGTATTAAGAACTTCTTAAAATCACAATATCAGTACCTAGGTATAAGACAATAATTAATCACCAACCGTATGAAATAACAGCTACATGTTTTATAAATGGAAAATATGTTACGATGTATGTAAAGAAACAGAAATGTTCAAATAGACATCATTTAGGCTGATCGCAGGTTGTATACTGCTCCCTACATTAGGGTATAAGTAGGTGGTAGATAATCTAATAAATGCGGGCTAGTATGTATACTTTGTTGATAATTTTGACGTCATCACAATTCCACACATTTTGCTTTGCAAATGACTCACTCATTTAATAATAAATAATGCTCTTAGCGTAATCGCTTACAAGTCCATATCATTCCCCGTGGCCGAGGTTAGGGGCTCAGTTTTATTTCCCGACGCAAATTATCCGTCATTCCAGAAAAAAACATCCGCATCACTTCTAAAAACGGGAGAAATACATTACATTATTTACCTACCTGGAAGAGTCATTCTGCATGAGTGCTTGGTTGTTCGAGAGCGTGTGATAGTAGAGGAAGAGCCGAGAGGTAATGTAGAACGCGATGAACACATCTATGGAATAGTGTTCGTGCGCCGCTAGTATGAAGAATATGCCGAACATATTCATCACCCACGTCGAGATGTGAAGCAGGTACAGGTTCCGGGACGTGTCTGCAGACAAACATTTGTACCGCTTATTGTATACTTCTGAGAAGCTCGACCTTGTTTGAGAAGATAAACATGGCTAATTTAAATTTAAATTAATTTAAAAGAGTCAGCCTCTGTGGGGCAGTAGGCGAGTAGCTGGCTGTGAAGTGAGAGTCCGCAGGTTCGATTCCCGCACTGAGACAAATGTTTGTGTGATCCACAAATACATGTTTCGTGTCTGGGTGTTTTCTTCCCAGAGTAGTTGACGTCAGGCAGGCGGCCGGTCATAAAAACTACATGCCAAATAATTGTGTGACATGTGTTAAAAGCATATTGCGCCGACCCCACTACGAGTGGGATAAGGGCAGGTGGAAGAATTTAAATAGAGAAATCACAACATGGGATGATGGCATACAGTACGTTGCAACTCCGCTAAATTGTTTGTGCTGCAACACACGAGACAAGGCGGGAAGGGGATACAACAGCGCGCGGGAGGACCGGCGCAGCGTGCGGACTAATTACACAGAAAATGTTCCAGCGAGGCCACACCACGCGAGACCATTTTCTGTGGAATTAAAATGCGGTAAACTAACTGCGCAGCGACGCTTTACTGCACCGTGTGACATTAGGAATTTAATTGACCTACTCCAATATTAGCTGAATGCGTCGTACCTATGTACGCACTTTTATTTTCATTGATACTAGTGTTATCTACATTAAATTTTGTCGATTAGTGTCGTTAATATATTTTTGTTATTGTATACATAATGGATTTGGCATTTAAGCAGAGTAAGGCTTTCTAAACACATGTTTCATTGCCACTTTCTATTTGAAATGTTAAGTAGGGGTTCTGCAATTAGGTAATAAAATAAATACATAAGTACCTACTTGCAAAACCCCTAGTTTACGTGTTTGAATTAGAAAATCGGTTACGGTGGTAGGTGCCTCGTATGCGATAGGTCGGTAAGGTTGATACCACCGCTTTGTCTCCTTCTGTCGCCAAGCAGCAATGTGTAAGCACTGTCGTGTTTCAGTTTGAAGGGCATTGAAGACAGTGAACTTACTGGGTATTAACAGACTAACAACTTATGTCGCGCGGTGACGAACGCATTACGCAGACCAGTGCCATGCAGTGTTTGTAATTCAAAGTTCTGTGTAGTGTTGCTTCTGTGTATGGGCAACAAAAATGGCTAGGCGTAGCGCTTACCATCAGGCGAGCGACCTGCTCGTTTTGTCATTCAGGCTAATAAAACATTAAACTATTACATACGCAGTCACGCCTATAGCCCCGTAGGGGTAGTGAGAGATGTTAATTGTAACGTTTTACATTTTCTAAGAATTTTAGCAATCTATTTGCATTGATGTTATTGCGATCATTTTGCTATGCCACGTCTTGGTGTTCATATTATAAATATTTATATAGAACATTCGAACTAATAAAAATACCTATATACTTAGGTAATCCAATAAATGAGATTGGCGGTAGTGATTTAAGTTTTTTATTTGTATTTAATATCCCCGTTTTTCATTTATTTCGTAATACTGATAAGAAATATACAACATGTGACAGAAAGATGTGGTAAAATTTAAGCAACGTATGTACGTTGCTTGGTATGTACCATACATATATACATACGCACTCACACCTGTACTCAAGGGGTAGGCAGAGATGTAACTAGTACACCCACATTTCACCTGCCACCTGGCATCTACCTACCTATTTCTATAAGGTGAACGCTCACTTAATCAGTACGATAGACCGCACACGCCGAAAAAAATATGGCATGGTGACATACAAAAACCTTATAGGTACGCGCTACAAATACAGCAGTTGTACAACTATAAACCATTACACATAGTATTAGGTACGCTTACATTCAGTAATGAAGAAGTTCAAGAGCGTGAGCGCAACGGTGTGGCCCGAGAACATGTAGTCACCGCAGGTGCGCACGCCGCGGACGGACATGCCGGCGCCGCTCCAGATGTCGTACGCCTGCCGCAGCCGGCGCCCCCACACCGTCAGATCGTCCGCCGGCGGGTACGAGCGCGGCTCACACTTGAGATGCGAACCCGGCACCGACAGCGACGTGATCAACATCGTGAAGCATCGCAGCAGGAACACTGTGCCCGCCAGCGCGAAGAACCTCCGCAGTATTATAAACCTGAAGTACAAACTAACTTTAAGCTTGCCATTAAATATATATTTCCGATAATGTTAAACATCAAATGGCTATAGCTGATAGCACACTCGATGATTTTTAGCATTAGCGATCAGCGATTATGCATCGACGCGACGCCGCATCGCGTTTGCAAATTAGCAGTGCGATAAAGTTACTAAAATATATATTTTATTTAATATTAGTGTTAAAAAACATGTTGCACCGACCTCACTGCGAGTGGGATAAGGACAGGTGGAAGGAAAAAGGATTTGTGTGTTTAGCGTAAGATAAGTCAAAATAAAATCAATGTGCGCACTATAGATTTAAGCCTAAGTAACCCTAAAAAAATTAACGTCATTCAGGCATCCGACGACTGGACCGATTGTCTAAAAATATCCTACATCGGCTTACCAACCGAAATCGCGTGTTGGCCTACTTCAATGCATTCGGGCAGCCTTTGATTTCCTAGGCGAAAAGGAACCCGGCATCAGCTGAAACCGCCCCTGCCCAGGCCCGCCTATGCGTAACCGTAAGGGGCTCAAGTGCTCACGCGCTGAAGAACAATCTCGGCGTCTACGGCCAACCACACGCACTGACGTACATCTTGGAATCCAAAAAGTCCAAGAGTAACACAGGTGCTATGACTTGCTAAACCAGCTCGCCCCACTTAAAATAACATTAACATTGAGGTTGATTTGAAGTAGCCTATACCTACAGCTTAGCTATGATACCTATTAACATTATCATCATGTATAAAGTACGTCGCTATCTAAGTTTACATAAATAGGTACTGGTAATCAGGAAATGTTTGGCGATGCTGAACTAAATGCGTCTAAGATAAAGTTATTTGTGTAAATAATCTAATGTCAACAGGTCATCGTTACGTTAGCGTACTAGTTACGTTGATATAATCTATGTGTGACCGGCAACTACATCCTGACCTTAAAAGGATGAAGCACACTGACTGCATAATTGACGCAGACCAAGATCTAACTGCGTTTGTGAAATTAAAATACTTACATCGTTGGTAATAGATGAAATAAAATAATTTACGCAATAACACCACGCGTGACGGTTTTTTTAATTAATGTTATAGGTATTCCATTCTAATTCATTTCTAGCTTTAAGCAATCGTATCTAATAGCTAATTAGCAGTCAATGCCGATTATAACGGGACATTTCTCTGGTTGATACCTTTTTAACAGACTTCATTTATTGCTTTAAGCAGCGGCCAGCGGTCCAGTGGTAAGCGGGCTAATCTTTGGAACGATTACACATATCGAACCAAGGCGGCCTCACATACGAGGCACCTACCACCTAGTAACATGTGTTACCCAAGCCGCAGCTTTCCGATAATTAAGTTCCTTGATCGCGAATTAGGTTTGATTAAAAAAACAATCAGTATATCAAGTAACTTGGTGCGTCATTGATATATGCAGTAAACGTTGAACTTTGTAACTTGACAACATTTTCTTTGTTTACATCCTTTGTGACGCATTATTGACCTGATGTCCGCCGCATATGAATGTTTTTGTTTCGGTTCATTGCTTCATATAAGGACATTCATTCGACGAAAGGGCTTGACGTTTCTTTTTAGTTATTTTTCTTTTATAATTACATATATAAAAATATTTATAGATTTCGTAGATTACCAATTATTGTGATACTTTCAGCTATACTTCTGAACGTTTTCTGTTTTATCATAATAGTATTGTATAGTATATGAACATAGGTTCAACACACATGTTATAACTTATGAAACACTTGGTTATTAAAATGCCGAAGTCTAGGTTGTTCCTAGTATACTTTCGTGAATAAGTCACTCAAATAAAGTTTTCGTTTTATTATTTTTAGGTACCTAACAATAGGTGGTCTCTGGTTCGATCCCCGGGTAGGGTAAAAGTGATATTAGGTATGCTCAGTACCTATCAGCCCGGAGTCTGGAATTGTGCCCGGTATGGCGATAGGCTCGCCCACTATCACATAATGCGACGGGAATAAGGTCGGCGAAATGTGGGTGTACTCTTTGAGAATACAGGCGTGAGTGCGGATGTAAAGATGCACAATGAACGATGTTTGTCATTATCCTACCATTATAAATTTGAAAGTTTAGATGTTTGTTAGTCCACCACGCCGTAACGGCTGAATGGTTTTAGATGAAATTTAGCACACAGGTAGATTATGACCTCGATAAGGACATAATCTACTTTTTATCCCGGAAAAGGTCGGTCACGCGGGCGTAGTCACGATCAAAAGCTATTAATTAATATGTCCTATTGCGTTGTATGTAAAATAAATTCCTCATTATTATTATAATGAAATCGTAAATGAAATAAGTACCGTTAATTTTGCTAAAAATAACATTTTGTCCTTGACAGTCATTATATAAACAATTAGGGAAATAAATACTATAAATTGTAAGCAAAATACTAACTCTCACCTATGTTTATGGAAGAACAGCACCACAAGCCATATAGCCATGAGCAAGGAGCCTGTGATCTCACACATGTCGAAAGCCCAGGGGATGTGTGGCACATTATCTAAAAATAAATCCGGCAGTGGAGGGTATTTCTTCATGTCGGGCACCTTATCATGGACTATCACCATCACAACAGCTGTCACCCATGTCACCAGGAACACATAGCCTATGAGAAATGAAAATATGTCACTGTATTGAATTAGATATTTTAAAACTATTGTTTTTTCTGGGTCTTTTGCAAGTCAAACATACCCAGACTGGGCTATCTGGTTACCAAGATTCATTTCTGGATGATTTATATAAATGTAATACATTCAGCAATAAAATTGCAATAGTGTAAGATTTTGAAGCAGTGAGTTATTTTCGATAAAGCGAATCAATGCACCAAATAACATATAAAGTATGTAAATATATTAATAGTTTGAGACTATTAACCTAACTGTTATTTTTCAAGACAACAAAATCTAAGATTGCATGAGTGATTCAAATATAAATGGCACACAAACACCCAGATCCGAAACATTTTTGCAGAAGACACAAAAATTTGCCACAATGCGGAAACCGAACCCGCGGCCAGTAGCTTCACAGCCGGCTACTAGCCCACTGCGCCACTTATCTGTCAGGTGGTCAATAAAATTATTCTATCAATGTTACCCTATTTATATGTTATAGCTTTCAAACAAAGAACACCAACTGACATTCACAACAATTACATTTTGTAAGTCGATCCTGCCCAATACAAACTTTAAACATAATTTTCTCCAAACCAATGCAATGTAACTTGGTACATTTTGGCAAAACTGGGTCAAAATAAATAAGGTCATCTTTGGGTAAAAAATATTTAAGTACACAATGTGCAGCTCATGGTTGTATTCCCAAAGGGATACAGAGGTGCTGCACAGTTTGCTGAGCTTATTTCCATCCCATGATGTGACATATCACATCATGGGCCATACTAGACACAAATTTCAATTCCAAGGATCCATGTGTCATTTTTCGAATTAAAAACTTAAACACAAACTGTGATTGCCCAGGCCTGGGATTTGGACCCAGCACCTTAAATTTTCTGAGCCTCAATAACCTCAAAACCCCATAGTTTCCGTAGGCTGCCACTAGACCAATGCAAAGAGGTAATTAATATTATAAGTTGATATTCATTAATAAAAGTATCAAATCTATTTGTATGTATGTTTCTTTCATGCACTTCTTTTATAAAAGTATAGTTATATAAAATTTCTTAAAGCATGCATGTAGTACCTATTTAGAAAACAAGTGCTGAGACATTTTAAGTAGGTATGTAGTTTAAATATCTATATTGTTTAATAAAAATACTAGAAAAATCAATAAATTTATCAGCATGTTTTATCAGCCAAAACATATGTGTGTGAGTTACATTTTATCTAACCAATTTAATTTACAATACAATTTCCAAACCTTTAGCTCCTACTTTATAAAGTAACTGATTATTTGCTTGTAAAATTATAGGTAATTTATTTTCACATTTGAATTTGATAATTAAAAGTACATATCATAAATTAACTTTATTGTTTTTAAAATCAGGTACCAAACTCAATAATCTTCCTTATTCATAAAGATCCCGATTGTCACTATCCCGGTCACTGTTGACTTACTAGATTTGGTAGCAAATGACTATTGTTTTACAGAGTTTAAGGTGGCTAACAATGAGGACAACTAGATATTAAAATTATATAAATATAATAAAGTCTAACACATTCAAATACATTACTATACTGTTAGTATTTTATATTAGGTAATTTGTAATGGGCTTCCATTGAATAACACTTAATTTCTACTTTTAATTAACAAATAATAATAGCACAATCAATGTACATTATAGACACCATCCTAAACAACAATTTTTATCTTAGGAAGTAAAATGTATTAATCTTATCATGTAAGTACATACCCAATGCAATAGCAGTTTTCCAAATTTCAGGCTTGAGTCTAGAAGCTTTTATATCTGGCGCGAAACTAGACATGCACTCGGAAGTACTCGCAAACGCCAGCTCGCTTGGGATTTTGTTATGGAGATTGTAGCTCAGGTGTGACAGGTTGGTGCCCAGGAAGTTAATGTTGGTGGCGGGGTTCAACAGATCGTCACACAATCCAAGCTCCATCATTGCAGAACGATTGTTCCTTTGTAACTTTTTCACTAATAATATAAATCTCTTTCTTTCACCCAATTTCAATTGGTCGAAGGGATATTCATAGAAATCACGATCGACGAAAGACAAGAGACACTGTCCGTCAATATCATGGGATTTGCATATATCTACTATGAAACTAGACATGTTCTCTTTATGTAATAAATCTAAAACATCTTTGTTGCCCCAATTCATAATATCGGACTCCATTGTCACAAATTACACTTATTTTTAGTACAAATCAATAAAATGGTAGTATAACGTATCTTTAATGATTTAAAGTAAGGACCGTGTAAGTAAAAAAGCAAGAAAACACTGAGAAATAATTACAAAACTGTGTTTATTTGAAAAATAATACATCTTGACTGCGGATAGATGTCAACTCACAACTGTCAAATAAAGTGACACTAGAGGTGACATTGATCTAATAATCGATGTATTCTTGTATCGATAATCCGACAAATTGTGTAATTCCCTAATCACTGTATTATTAAATCATCCGATTATCATCGGTTTCATAATATTAGATGTATTCATGTATCGGCAATTCAACGAAAAGTAATACGCAAATATTCCATATTCACTGTATTCTTATAACGGTCGTTTATTTAATTTTGCGTTTATTTAATATTGTTTTAATTTTATTTATTTTTTAATTTATTTAATTTATTTTATTTTGGGATACGCGGTGATACAAGCGAGAATATTAAAAGTGTTGTGGCTCTGTGCAATAAACATTAACGGTGATTTACTGTGTATGTAAACAATGCATTTAAATTTGGACTATCGATCTTGTGCATTCAATTTGCTTGCAGAAGGTCGTCTGAGAAGCATGGTACTGAAAGAAATTAACACCAAAACTCCAACAAGACTTTGAGACATCGACCATATCCCTTTCTCCTTTTTTGGTAAATAAAGGAATAGCAAAAATTATCAAAGACTGGCTCAAAGGCCAAGTATCCAGAGTCGTAAAATTAATTATTTTTCGTATACTGTGTAAATACTAATTTTGGATATCTATAGACTTGTAAAATAACAGAAAACATAAATATTCAAAAATATTTTAATCACAATTATATAGGATACAATCACAAAATTTTATAGAATCAATACGTCAGTAGTTATTGAGTATTTAAATCTGAAATGGAACAAGATAATACCCATAAATACTAATATATATAGTAAATCACAATCTATATTTTTAAATACCATTTATTGATACCAATATGACGTGATAAATCTCGACGGGCCCACTCGACTCTATTACGTAGCGAATGGTTCAAGAGTCCCAGTAGGTAGTAGTAGTCTACTGAACGTAAACAGTGGCATGTTACTACTTGATATATTATGCATGTCAACGTCTGGTTGCGTTACTTACCAAGACAGAAACGACAAACATTTACATGGAGGATTGATGTTATAAAGTCGTTCACTGGTTAAGAGCCATTTCTCTCTGTCGGCTAGTCGCTGGCGATCGAGTTGCCGGTGTCAAATCGACAATGTGTAATGTGTCACTAGACACCAGCAACTTCGCCGTCAGCGATAAAAAATATTACTACTTGGCTAATAGTATTTTGCTTGGTAGTCCACCAAGCCGGGCGCCACAGTCTTTTTTTTTAGGTGCGGTTGCCTCGGAAGTCGCTGGTCGTGTGAAACCGATAACCGTCCAGCGGTCGCAATATAAATGCTCGATTTGTTGCGGCGACTCATAGTTATCGTTCGTTGACACTGCGTGGAGCGTCGCTTAGCGACTCGGCGACAGATTGCCTAAACACGTATACGAACTAACGTGCTTTACGGACGTCAGCGACTAGTCGACAGTACGTTAATACGTCTTAAAGTCAATACTTTAATACTCTAAGCTTAACATCATGGGAGATGAAAATAATTATTATTACTAACATTACAAACATATACTGCTTTAAACATTAAAATTATCAGTAAAAAATTACAACAGACACGAACAAAAAAAAAGCTTAAAAACAATTGAATGAAAATTAACAAATATGACATAATACGATTAAAACTATTTAAAACGATTAAAAATAATTACGACGAGAAAAAAATGGCGACAATATTTTCATGTCCATAGAATATTTATTTTGGTGAAACATTATTAATACAAAAATAAGCTGCTTATTAGCTGCAAATAAATTTGTTGTTTTAATTTCTACTATTATAATAATTGCAACTGTTAAGTAGCATAATAGAATGGTTTAAGTCACAAATGTTTCAGGAAATTAAGAATGTAGAAGCTATCTTAGTTACACTTAATATTTGTAATCGAACTTCAACTGGAGTAAGTACTTCACGTTGACTTGAGCCACGTCATACACGATAAATCTGAGGAGTGGTTTAGGAAATTGTGCATAATATTATGGGAAAAGGGAGATGTTAGTTTTTCATACAAGAGTAATTTTGGAATATGCATTCTGCATCTGAAATTTTATATGAATATTCTTCAGCCTAACAGTCGCGATCGCACAAACTACGTCCTCAGTATTGTGAATCACAAGCCAAGCAAAGTATTTAGGTTGCGAAGAATTTAGAACTAAAGCTGAATGCATCGGCGGCGTGAGCATGTCGCAAATACAAAAAAATATCGATATATTTGAATTTGTGTGAATCGATCTCAATACATCAATGAAAAACATCAAATAGAAAATAACTGTTGGTATTTTATTTGCTTTTTGTCTCATTACTGGAGATTATATTCTAGTATGTTTTTCAGGTCCGCCAAGACCCGTGTTCTTTTGTGTTTTCATAAGGGTGCCCCAGTAAATAGCCATTTACTATAGCGAACATCTACTCCCTTGGCTACCACTTCAGCTATCAGGTACGGCAAGAGCAAGCAGTGAGGAGGTGCAATCAATCATGTTGTGACTGGTATAAAAAAATCACTATGGCTTTTAATAATGCATCCACACCGCTGATTCTGGCAAACCCTCAATTTAAGCATCAATGACGAAATTAGTATAAATTACAAAGACTAGCCCACGTCATATATACACCGTATTGGTCGAGCACATGAGTTTATGAAAGGATACTCGTTGTAGAGCAGTGAAGTGGAGATGTCCCTTTGTATGGGTTTGCCGAGCGGCACGCGCAGTCCGTCGTCGCGCACGCGGTCCTGCGCGGGGTCGGGCATGCTGCGCCCCATGCCCCATGCCGAGTGCTTGTCTGTAGGCAACTTCACGTTCTCCGCCGCAGTGCACTCCTTCCTGCAAGTTACCATTACATAATTCGAATCTTCAATTAACTTAATCTATTTACTTTACTGCAATAAGCTACTTTACTGCTTTACTTTATTTCTATTTAATTAACTTAATGCAGTGATAGCTCAGCAGGGAGTGGTATGGACTGTTGAGACGAAAGTCGCAGGTTCGAGACCAGCCCCAAGTGCGTACACCTCTGACTTTTCTAAGTTATGTATGTATTAATTGTTAATTATCACTTGCTTTAACGGTGAAGGAAACATCGTGAGGAAACCTGCATACCTGAGAAGTTCTTCATAAGAATTTAACCCCTCTCATTCAGTAGAGGAGGCCCGTGCCCAGCAGTAGGACGTATATAATACAGGGCTAGTATTATTATTTTATTTACTTTTCTGAACAAAGTAAGAAAAGAAACATTGATAAAATATTTATCAATGTTTCTTTTCTTATCAGTTGATAGTTAAACTTAGAAACTATTATATTATATAATTGTTCCACCTGTTATCAGAAAAGTTTGAGTTATAATTTTTACAACCAACTGCCTGTCTGTCGTCAACCCCTCTGGGGAGAAAACACCCAGACCCGCAACAAATATTCATGGATCACATAAACAATGAACCCGCGGCCTCTAGCTTTACACGCGGCTACTCGCCCACTGCGCCACGGAGGCTGTCATGTTATGGTTGATTTGATTTGTTCAATAAAATAGTTTTCACCATATCTTACATGTCTCCAAGAGCGACTTCACAAAGTAACAACAAGCCGAAGGGATTGTGTTTATCGGTATAGCAGTAATTCGCCGACTTGGACACCATGTCTGCGAAATATATGCCCTTGCCGAACATATAACCTGTCACCGGCGCCTCCGGTGGCGCTATGCGTAGACCTGGCCCACAAAAATATATATTTTAATAATTACATACATTCGCACTCACTCTTGCAATGACCGAAGGGGTAGGCAGAGGTGTGACTAGTAACTCGTACACCCAAATTTCGTCGAGCTTCTTTCCGTCACGTGTTGTGATAGGGGATGAGCCTATCGCCATACCGGGTACAATTCCAGGCTCCGGGCTGAAATCACTATGCTTACTATCAACTAAGCATACGAGACTATCCCGCCCACACACCCGCCACTGTAACTCTTGTAAACCAGGATCGACAGTGGCACGCATATTTCGACACCGAGCAATGAAGCTCGGCGAGTCTCTGGGAATGCAAATCGTGTCTTTATCCCGCAACGAAATTAATCAAATAGAAAATTAGGGAGAAGTTGGAAATAATAATTGTCCACTTCCCTCCATAGCAAAGCGGGAGACAAAATAATGAACTAAGGAGGTCTTAACCTCAGGCACAAGGACATTTACACCTGGATAAGCCATCTGGCTAACTTAATGATATCCGTGGTGCTTTACAGATGTAAAGCACCACGGATATCATTAAGTGGGTCCTATCACGTGAGCTGTTAAACTTGATTCCATCAACTAAGCATAGTGATTTCTTGTTTATGCGAATATTACACATTGAAATACCAGTTTATACGGATTTTATCGCGGTTAAATTTTTATTGGAGTCCCGACGTTTCAAAAGCTTTTCAGCCTTCGTGGTCACGGGATAGACTGAGGTGTAGGTCGTCTCGATAAGTTAATGGTATATTGCCTATCTTCGTTTTAGAATTATACAATAATTTTTAAAAAAAGTTAGTTGACACTAGTCCGATCTACACAGAAAGAGCTCACAGTATCTTGAGGTCTGGCAGTTAGTTGGTCTTTTGAGTTCCGATTTAATTAGATGTATAATTGGATCCCAGGCTTGTGCAAGCTTCCAACCATCTTCTCTATTGAAATTAGGGTGTTTTTTTAATTTCAATAGCCTCGTGGATCATCCTAAGTAGGAATCGGTGTTCTTTGGCAAGGATTTGTGGTTTGTCAAATTTAAGGTGTTTGGATCCTTCCTCTGAATGTTCAGCAACTGCAGACTTCGTAGCGCGTCGGTGTTCAACATCAGCGATGTGTTCTTTTACGCATATACGAACCTCTGGATTAAAATAAAAATTAAACGGCGATAATATCCGTATAAACTAGTTTTATTTCAATCTGATACCAAGCACTGCATGATAGAAAAACCTAAATAGAAGCAACACCACACAGAACTTTGAATAACAAAGTATTGCATAGTACTGGACTGCGCTCGTCACTCCGAGACGAAATGAAATGTTAAGTCCTATAATGCCCAGTAATTTCACTGGCTTCAATGTTCTTCAAACCGATACACAAAAGGGCTTACACACTGCTGCTTGCAACCCTCAACTCTCACAAACTAGGTACCTGCCACTTAGTATCTTCACGACCGTTACGATAACTCCGGAGATCGCGCGAATTATTTTTTCATACAAAGTCTAAAACAATAAATATGAGTGGAAAGAGGGAAGTGCGGAAGTGTTTGTCTTACGACAGATCGATTATTGCTAATGTATGTGTAGTGCTGACCTTGTGACAGTATGCCAGCAAAGTTGGTGACCCGCGAGCCGTGCCACAGGAGTCGCCTGTTGTGCAGCTTCTTGAAGGGCTTGTACCTCTTCTCCTCACCTTCACGCACCACTTTGAACACCTACGTAAAAACATTATAGTTTCTTTTTATGTAGGTATCCTTTATCAGTAGGCCAATTCTCGTAATTTTAAATGTTCAAAATATCATTCCGAGCTAGTCTCAGCGTCAAGAAAGTTGCAAATGGCATTCTCTTAAACCAATAATCTGTGTTACCTGATCGACTTGCAGCGTATAGAAGGAGTGCGTGTCGGCGTGAGTGTTCTTCACATACTCGCAGATCATCTCGAATTCTGATGTAGATTTGTCCATCGGAGCTATTTCCGCCTTCAGCTTCTTGTAGTGCGACTCTATAGGGCTTACCGTTTCGTCCGAATCTGGAAAGTAGTTTTTTATGATAAATGTTAGTATGGTAATTCCAGACATAAATATCTAATAAATGCCGCAGGTCGTGGGCATTAGAATTCTGATTTAGTTTGCATTCGACGTTACGACAGACGTCAACCGAACACACGAAAGTCTTTTGTGTGCCTACTAAGAAAAATAGGCATTACAAATTTGCAACGTATGCCGAGCTCAACTAGAACAATATGAAATTAAGTAAGTTCTTACCAGATTGTAACAATGTATATGCAATTTCAATTTCAAGTAGATTGTCCATCATTTCAGTTTTAGTTTTGATAATCTCAGCGTTGTCCAATAGCGGCGCGTTGTTCACACCGAAATCGTGAGGAACTAAAGTAAAGAACCTGAAAACATTCACATATTCATATTTATCTTTCAGCTACTATTTTTAGAATCAAGCTTTTATAACTGATAAGTATAGTAAAAGTGTTACTGAATTTAGAGTCTTGGGCATTTATGAAGACACTAGCTTTTGCTCGCGGCTCTGCCCGCGTGAACAGTTTTTTTCGGGATAAAAATAGCCTATGTCCTAATGCAGGTCATGGCCTACCTGTGTGCCAAATTTCACCCAAAACCGTTCAGCTTTTAAGGCGTGATTGACTAGCAAACATTCAAATTCACAAACTGAAAAACATCTAAGCTTTCACATTTATAATAGTAGTAGGATTTCTATACTAAATGTGACTGTTTCGAAATACAAACTGAAACTATATTAGTGAAAAAAAATACCTATTAGTGGCATCTATTATTTTGGACTGACTAGCTTTTCCTTTCTCGAGTAACTTCTGTAATTCCGACAATACTTTATATCCTGACTTGATTTGCTTCTTGGATAACTTTCCCAGCGGCATCTTCTCGGTATCGAGCTAAAACAAATTATACGTTTCTTTTAATTTCTACTTATAACGGTACTAACAAATGAAGAGCGGCAATGTGAGCTGATCACTTTGAAGACAGAACGTCTCGGCGTGGCTTGCTGGAAACCTCCATTATGGTAGATTTTTGTATGGCACAAATCGTCAAGGTAATTGGCGTGGAGTCTTAAGACAAGCCGTGCTTCACGTTATCACGGATCGTTTATGTAATCATTATATAAAAAGGGGCATATTGAGTAACACCCTTTTTTCGCATTACTTATAAAAAGAGCAGAATTAAATGTATATCATTCTAAAGGTAACGTGCCATAGATGGCCCAAAATAAAAATTATGTATGTCACCTTTAAGCCTGGTAAATTAAGTAAACTTAGATGATTTTCCTATACCTATAAAACATTTGCAAAGCCTAAAAATAATAATCTTATAATCAAAAAAACGACTTTGATCACATTCATGGTTGTATCATGTAAGATTGCTTTACCTTCTCAGTATAACAAATACTGTGCTCAAAAATGTTTTGCACATAGTGTTATTTCCATCTCATTAAAATTTTCGAATTTTTACCACAGGCGATACTAGTATTTATAAAGTTGTTTGCGTGAAGCGCATAGATCTTCATCACGAGTGTAGACCGAATTATTATTAAACAGAGTTCAATACAGCCTCCGTGGCGTATTGCGCGTGTAGCTGGCTATGAAGCGATGCCGCGGGTTCGATTCCTGCATCGAGACTAAAGGCTTGTGTGATCCACAAATATTTGCTTCAGGTCTGGGGATATTTTCGATTACACAATATTTATAGATCCTGACTACGGAACTCTTCACTGTGCTTATAAATAATATATATTACCTCAAATTCCAACATAGTTTTCTTCATATAGTTAATGTCGAATATTTTCACGATGAGTTTCTGGACCGCCTCCGCGAGTTGACTCTTGGAATCTAACTGTAAAGCCTTCGACTCTTCTTGATGATCGCCGTAGTCCACGTCGAGTGGGTAGTAACGACCTGGCACCTAAAAAAAATTCATGTCGTCCACAGGGTGAAAGCTGTACTTTTCGAGTGTGTACTTTTTGGGTTTTCTCTTTGGAAATATTTTCGATTGTTTTACTCATAATTTCTTTATTTCATCTATTTACTCATAACGTGTAGTTGGATCATCTAGGGACTAACAATTTAATTTATATGCAAATCAAGCTTTAATTCTAGCTTTATAAGAATGAATTAAAAATGGTGTAAATATTAAAATTTGAACCTTGTGTCTATATAACATATGGATTAATAGATGGGCCGGATTCAAATTTAGGAATGGTATCGTAACGAAAGCGTGGCCCAACCTAAAACCTATATTCGATAGGAATGTTATTTTAAAAATATCAATTCTAATTACCTATGTGCTAATAAAATGCAATGCCAAATCAGCTTTGCCATTGGTTAAATAATACTCAAATATTAACAAATAAAGTAAAATAAAAATCAAAACACAAGATGTTTTTAATACAAATAATACGATACGATATTCCGAAGGCCCGACACGGTCTAGCATAAGTGAGAGGAAACCTAATCAAAAATATTTCAAATATAATTCGAATACATTAAATATAGAATATACCTTCTGGAAATTATCTCTGTACTTCCATGGGTTCTCGGTTTTCTCCATGTAAACGTTCTCAAATCTGTCTAGAGCGTCGTCAGCTGAGGAGCAGTTATCCACTTTACTACCGCCGATGGTCGTGCCTATCCGGCCCCAAGATCGGAACAGATAATACCTACAAACATATTAAAATATTTTAACATTCAATAGCAAAATAGAATAAATATCCCTCTCGCAGTGAGGTCGGCGTAACGTGTTTTCAGATTTGGCTTGTAGTTGTTACGACCGGCCGCCTGCCTGGCGTCAACCCCTCTGGGGAGCAGAACAAAATAATAAATCACTTTCTTATAACAGAGGCCAACCAACGAGTAAATGGGTCACGTGATGGTAAAAGTGATCGCCGAATTATATATACATCGTCGACATTAAAGTAAACAAAAAATAAATAAACAATTTAGAGTCGGCGCTTTCTGTCAGTCACCGATAAAGTTTTTAAGGCCTTTTTATTTTGTTAACAAGTTTTATTTTACCACTTTGTATGATTCCCGAGATCTATCCGAATACTCAAACTATGATCGTTTATTAAAATTGTTCATAGGTTTAGCTGATATGTGCACTGAGCGGAAGGGCGTACCTTTTATAAATGTCGTGTTCAAGCACTTGCAGCTTGTAAAAGGAGTTCTTCTGTGTGACGACATCAGTCTGTGTGAGCACGACGGTGTACTTGACTCCGCTCTCGTCGGTGTACACGTGCGTCTCGCGGTCGAGCTTCGACTCGGGGTCCACCGCCGTGCCGCCTACGACGACACAGGTACAATCATTACAAATAGCATGTTTGTTTCGGAATTCGAATATATATGTATAATTATCATGATAAGTATCATATAATTATTAAGCAAACCTGAAAACCAATCCCAATTTTATTTGAAGCAAGTTAATTTAAAATAAATAAACAGATTAAGCAGTCGAGATAATCTATTATTAATTTATTTAGCTACAATTAACAAAGCATATCGAACAAATTTGTAAACAAAAGTGGGATAAAATCAACAAAGTAAGTGTCCCCATAAGTAAAATAATAAACTAATGTTCTATCATCCTCATCCACCTCGGCTACTTTAACTAGTTGAAAATAATAATTCTGTATCAGACGATTATGAATTCAAAGTTCAATAATTATATTTATCAGGATCAATTATCGGTTCAAACCCTGTTTTGTTTTAATATTTCCTATTAATTCACTGGCAACCATGAGCAAAACAATAATCATAGAGCATGGACAGTCTCACCTCCGTATTCATAAACGTTACTATGAGACCTCATAGTGAGCGCGAACGCATAGTGACGATTTTTTTAAACGTCTGGTTTGTTTTGACGTTAAATAAGAACAGACCAATCATATACATATAAATCTAGAGAGAAGGTTTGTTACAAAAATATATATTCAGAGACATATTATCGCATGCCGGGCATAGTTAGTAAATAATAAACATTGAATGGAACCCCCGAGGCGGTGACCAGTTTATATACATAATAGAGTCACGCCTGTTTCCCATAGGGTAGGCAGAGATAATGGATTTTCATATACTATAATCCTTGCACAACTCTTTGGCCTCCAAGAGTAAAGAAGTTAAAGCTGAAGTCCTCTTCGTCCTTTATTAAAGTTGATATTTTACTTTACCTTGAATCTTTAGCTTCACTGCAGATTTAGACGACTTCACGTACATGCTGCCCGATTTTGGAATTGATTTTCCATCAATAATATCTTGCGATACTCGCGTTGTAGGCTAACAAAATAAATAAAATAAACGAGACGTTTGTTTGGCTATAAAAATGGTTTTGTTAGATTGTTTAATTATATAATATAATTAAATCATAAATTTCTTGTCTCTTTACAATCTGTAAGTGTCTCGCCAAGTCGCCACAATGGCTGCAACAATTTGGAGATGGTTTTCGTTGATGTATTGAGATGAACTTAGTATATATGTTTATTTAACTTAAATCGGTTGACAAAAAAGGTTTAAATTTGGTATCTATAGTACCAACTTGTTGCACACCATATGATTTCCTGGCCAATTGTCACCAATACAGGTGGAAAATCAATAGCTATAAAAACTATAATTACATCAGAGCCCCAGTCCGCTATATTGTTTTCTTTGATGATTTGCAGAGAAGCAGCAACAGTTCCTTTTTCAGTGTCTATCGAGTCCAGGAAACTTGCTTCTACCACCTGTACAGAAAATGTATATATGAAGAATGTTTTAGTGCTCCTCAACGAAATAAAATTGAGTGGGTTCTCGATTTGTCTGTATATTATTTTAATGTACGTTCATTATATAGTCTTGTCGACAACATGTAAATAACATTTAGGGCCTGTTTCACAAGTCCAAGTAAACATTATATATCAAATAAAATAAGCAGCAAAATAAAAAATATATATTCTGTCAATATACCTCTACGTGGGGTAGCATACATATACGTACGCACTCACGCCTGTAATCCCCGAAGGGGTAGGCAGAGGTGTAACCAGTACACCCACATTTCGCCGAGCGTATTTCCGTCCCTTATGTGATAGGGGGCGAGCCTATCGCCATACCGGGCACAAATTCCAGACTCCGGGCTGATACTGAGCATATCGTAATAGAAAAACCCAATAGCACTTTACCCGACCTGGGGATCGAACCCGAGACCTCAGCGTTGACCTCAATCGTAACGCGTACGCATTACAACTGCGCCACCGAGGCAGTCTACGTGGGGTAGCGTATGCCAAATTAGTACCTACTCCTTAAATAGTATATATAATATGTAACAAAACCCTTTTCGGTGTTTAAATGTGATATCAGAATCGATATTCAAACGTAATGAAATAACTCGAATACGAAAATGAGACTATAAAAATATAAATATTAATTTTATATACTTTATTGTTTGTAAACTGTATTTTGATTGATTACCTCTGCAAAAGCAATTACTCGGAGCTAGAGCGAGATAGCAAGTTGCGGCGTCTACGCACATCAAACGCGCCGCGCCGCGTGCGCGCCTGGCTTTGTCAATGCGTCATATCAGTCAGCTGTTCATCACTTTTCAGATATATTTTTTAAATATGTTAAATTTTCTAAGCTACGTGTGTAACGATAATATATCGCTTCTTTTTTTTTTTTTAATTAACTTTTTTTATTAAGCTGTCTATATGTCTATCTTCACGATCAAGAAAGGGCCAACAGGGTTTTTTTACATACTGCATATTGTTTGGAGATTATGGTGGGGTCTGGGGACGTCTGGGAGTTGCATTGCACTATTAATTCCCAAAAAAATATTTAATTAACATCATCTTGTGTAACTTAACTTGCGAATCATAGCAATTAGCAACCAAGTGAATATCATATGAATGAGTAGGTTATCATGACAAATCAGTGTCTTTATGCATATTATTATATAATAACTCTTATTTTTAGTATCCTTAGCATTTTTATTTTATTGGAGTGTAAGTGGGCGACCAATATCTTAGGCTGAAACCCAACCTCACGTGCACGTGACACACTCGGCTAATTAACGCACGAGGCAATGGCGAAACTTTGTTCCCGTCGCGGGTTGTGGGGGTCAGACGGCTAATCACCCCACACACCATCAAATTTATGGTATGAGAAAGCTGACCCTGGCTAATGCATAAATGCAGAAAGAAAACATTCGTATTTCATTGATATATTTTAACATGGTAATATATGACATATGGCTTCCTCAAGAATATCATTAAAGTCATGAATTCGTGGGATATTATTATCTTTTATTACACTAATGATTGACGTGACAAAAGTATGGCTTGGTGATATGTGTAACACTTGTCCATAACATTAGAAACAGAATCCAGATAAGATTGAATTTCGCAGTGAAACTACTGGGCATTATGAAACTTAACATCTTATGTTTCTGGGTGACAAACGCAGTCCAATGCCATGCAGTACTTTGTAATTTCAAGTTCTGTGTAGTGTCGCATCTGTTTATAGGCAGGCGTTACGCTTACCATCAAGCGAGCGACCTGCTCGTTTTGTCACTCAAGCAAATAAAATATAAAAAAATAAGAAACTATTCAGTCGCTTGTCTGTCGTATACTACCTCTAAGCGCTAGGCCATGAATTCGTTAATACATTACCCCTATATATTCATCCCTTATAGTTTCCATTTGGGCGGGCATGTTTTCCACGTCTTTCTTGGTGGAGACAACGGCGACGACAATGTCAGAGAACTTGCTGACAACGATTCCACCCAACTTTAGTATTCGTGTCTTTATTTCTTCTTTATTCTTCAGCTTTCCATATAGGAAGAACTGAAGGTTCTTCAGCGGTGGTATGGGAATTTCTTTCTTTACGCTGTTCCGACATTAAATTATATGCAAACGATTACAAATATTACTAGGTCTTATGGAATCTTAATTAATAAAATGACTTTTGATATAGTTTCAGACAGTTTGTTTTAAGTAATGTTTTTTTAAGCTATACTGCCCCACTGCTGGACAAAGGTCTCCCTTAACTCTTTCCAATATTCCCTATCCAAGGCTGTTATCGGCCAGTCTTTGTCGAAGTGGTCAAGTAGTACGTTAAAGTATATTATTATGTTAACAGTTTAGTTGTAGTATCTTAAAATTGAAGTAAAAGTGCAGTATTATTATAGATAGATTTGACGTGTACGTAAGCTTGTAAATACTATGTAGTTATGATTAAAAAGGCATAAGTTACCTAGATAGAACGCTGATTAATGCTGTTTATAAATTATAATTTATAGGTGTCGCTGTGTGGATCTCGCGTCCGCGTGCACATTATGATGTATGTTGTAAAGGGAGGGATGTACGTACCTAGTGCTCGGTTCACCTTTCACGATAACTATAGGTCGCGGCGCCGAGTGGAACAAACGCACGTCCGTTTTTCCTTTCAACTTTTTAAACACAGGCATATTCTTGAACTCTGTGGGGATCTTCATCGCCTCTCTCTGTGGATTTTGGGTTGTGTACGAACATTTCGTCCATTCGCTAATATTACCTGTGAACAAGACGACTCTAAGAAGAAAACGATAAATTTAGAATTGGTACCTACCATTTTAGAATTGTTAATTCTAACTATTATCTAGTAATATCACATTTTACCAGCAAATTATATATTTTTACGAAACATCAAATATGGATTTATGATATTTATACATCGTGTTACAGAAAGGTGTGGTTATATTTTAGGGTTATTACATACACCTTGTACTATTATGTACTTATGTACTAGCTCTTTTCCAAACCGAGACGTCCTACAATTTCAGGTGAATTGTAATTACTAGTTTATTAAGATCGATAAAATTTATCACATCATCATTAATTATTTTGAACGACACCCACTTTTTAATAAACTTCAACAACGTGTGTGTATTCTAGGAATATACTTACGTAACTTGTAATTTAAACACGAATTAACATTTTGAAAGAGCCTGTGTGTTGAAGACGATATACAATCTTCTAAAAACACTTTCAAGACTTTATTCTCAGGTCTTCCATATATGAACTTTGCTTAACACAACCGACGATCCTCTTATAAGCTATTATCAGCTGCACCAACACAAAACACTAATTTATAATAATTGTTTTTAGTCAAATAAAACATATTCTTAACTCATAATCATACATACTTCAAAAACTTAGAAATTGGCGAACTGACTGTGTCAAATAGATGTTAACTTTTGACAACAGTTTAAATGTTTATTAATAATACAAAATTGAAATGAAAGGTCAGAAGTATCACTTGTATCATTTAGTGTTGTCCAAAGTTGAAAGTCGATATCGACATGTTACGCATTCGATAAAAAAGAAAATTCTATAATTATGCCCTATGATGATGTACGGATTTGGTACTATGGGGATGAAATACTTATATCGTACACTATACATTGCTTAAATTTACATACACCTTTTTGTAACACGTTGTATATTATTGATATAATATATTAAAATATTGAATCAATCTAAAAACCGGCGCCGAAAACATATATTTTAGTTATACATAACATAAAATCTGCTAAATTGATATAACTATATTGATTGCATCAATAAAAATATTATTTTAAATAGTCATCCGTACCTGTGCATCTGTAGACTAAAGTGTTCAGAATAAGTTGACCATTCTTGCATTCAGGACATGGTTTGAGTGCTCCAAAAGTCACACAATCGGCTAAATGATCCAGACACTGAAATAATTAACAAAAAATATGTACAATTACCTACCTGCTTGTTTTTGTTATTAGATTGAGTGACGAAACGAGCAGAACACTCGCCTGATAGTAAACAGCAACAAGAACACACATGACCTTTAATTACAAAGAACTGCATGTCATTGAACTACGCTCGTCACGCCGAGTCATAAGATGTTAACTCTCATAATGCCCAGTAATTTCACTGGCTTCAGTGTCCTTCAAACCAAAACAAAATACTGCTTACTCACTGTTGTTTGGCGGCAGAAATAGACAAAGCAGTGGTACTAACCCACATGACCTCTCACATACGACAGACCTACCACCTTGTATTACTAAAACTAAATTACTACTAATACATTATTTACTATACAATTATATTACACTATACTTATTATACTATACTATTACATACATACATACGCACTCACGCCTGTAAATCCCCGAAGGGGTAGGCAGAGGTGTAACCAGTACACCCACTTTTCGCCGAGCGTATCTCCGGCCATTGATGTGATAGGAAGTCTATCGCCATACCGGGCACGAATTCCAGACTCGGGGCTGATACTGAGCATTTCGTAATAGAAAAACCCAATATCACTTTTACCCGACCCGGGATCGACCCCGAGACCTCAGCGTCAGCCTCAGTCGTAACGCATACGTATTACAACTGCACCACCGAGGCAGTAAGTACTATACTATTATCTCCATAATAAAGGCTCGTTTCAAACAGACAAACGGTAAACTCTGTCAATACTGGATTTTCATTCTAAATACTTTCCAATACAGCTGGGTATACTGAAATTAATAACCGTCATGTTGGGCGCCTTGGGCACCTTGGTCTTAGGGAGCCTCCAAACCTCAAGGAGAGGTTCGAATCCAACATAAGGCCAAGCTATGGTCAGTAAATAGGAGGCAGTTCGAGGTACCGAAGAAATAAAACTTGCTGCAAGCTTGACTTTTTCTTAAACTAACTTACACTATCTTTTCCTGGCAAAATATCTTGCGAATTGTACTCCAGCAGTTGTTCTAAATCTTTCTTGGTCAACTCACTGAGCTTGTTTCTATTTGTATGGAACAATCTGTTTTGTTTGTCGAGTGTCTTGTTTCTTTCCTTTTCTGCCTTCACTTCTTCTTCATCTTTTGGTTCCTCTTTTAATTTCTTCACTGGGATTTCTTCAGTTTTAAAAGGCCTGTAATTTGCATGTAGTAATTATTCTTATATCCTACTATTATATGGGTTTTGCTGTTAAATCATTTCGATAATGATGAAAAATATGATGTAAACTCAAATATATTAAGTATACTAGCATTACACGCGGCTCTGCCCGCATAAGTCTTTTTCTGGGATAAAAGTTGCCTATGTTCTAATTCATGTCTTTGTCTACCTGTATGCCAAATTGTACCCAAATCCATTCAGCCGTTAAGGCGTGATTGATGTACAAACATCCAAACTTTCACATTAATCGATATATTATATAAAAGCGAAATAATGTATAAAATTTAACATACCCCATCCCCCTCTCCTTTCGCGAGTGGGATTTTACAAACATGTGAAAAACAGGTGTCTCATTACTTTTAAAAGGTAATAATTGTACTCAATTTCACAGACGTTCTTCGTTCTATAGAAAATTCAACCCCCCTCCCACCTTTAACCCCTTAAAATCTACATTTTCAAAAACCTTTTCTGAGTCGGCTCCTACATTACACAAATTATCTTGATCCAAACATGATCCTAACTTTAGTAGTTTTTTTAAATATTTATCTTTGATATATATAGGCTACTGATCCGCTCCCATGGGTCGCAGCGTGAAACCATTGTCTCCACAAAAAAAATGTACAGTGTGAATATGACCCCAATCATTACATATTTCATTATTTTTAATAAGCAATATTTGCGCTCAATTACACAGTCGTATTCCCGTCCATAAAAAAGTTGCATACAATGTGCAAACCCTTCTTTTACCCCCTTAAAATGTAAATTTCCAAAAATCCGTTCTTAGCTGACGTCTACATCACACAAACTAACCAAACCAAATTTCATGATCCCACCTTCAGCAGTTTTTGAGAAATCGTGATTAATCAGTGAGTGATATTTCGCTTTTATATATATAGATTTTAAATCATTTCAATATTTTACGAGGTGGTAAAATCCGTATGCGAAAGGCCGTCTGGATTGGTACCACCGCTTTGTCTATTTCTGCCGCCAAGCAACATTGTGTAAGCACTGTTGTGTTTCGGTTTGAAGGAAATTTAAGCCAGTGAAATGACTAGGAATTATGAGACTTAACATCTTATGTCTCGGGAATACGAGCGGACTTCAGTGTTCTGTAATTAAGAGTTCTGTGTGACGTTGCTTCTGTTTATGGGAAGGCGTGACGCTTCACATCAGGCGAGCGACCTTCTCGTCTCGTCATTGGACCAAATAAAAAATAAAAATTTAAAGTAAATTCCTATATACAATAATTACATAGATTGACAGAATGTATGAAATTTTCTTATACACAAAAAGTTTCTTGAATCAGATGCATAATAAAATTATGAGTACTGTAGCCGTAATGCTAGTTTTTTCGATAGCTGTCACGTCATTCGTATACGAAAAATATGTATTAAGCTAATCCAATCTCGTTAGGGATCTTGTACAGTTATGCATATATTTTTTTGGAAATATTGTCGTTCAATAGCTAAGGTCATTGAATAAATTATATTATATATATTGTAGAATATGTATTAAAAGTAGTGTAACAAGAACGAAAAACATATATTAATGCAATTCTAAAAATCTTACTTAATTTCCTTTTTCACCATGGCTTTATCTTCCTTACTGAGGTCTTTGAATCCAGGCAAATTCTCGCCACCCGCAAAATACAATAAGTTACTTCTTTGCTCAACAAAACATTTCACATGATGCCATAAGGGTTGTCCTCCATACATGCTGCCAACTTCTGTGTCGAAAACAACCTTACAAATTCGGACTTCATCCTGCAATAGTTCAAATCAAATCATTTATTCAGTAATTAGCCAAGGGCACTTTTACACATCGAGTTTGGAATCTACCGGTGCTTCGCAAATGCCCACTGAAAATGAAAATAAAAATGAAAATATTTATTGAATCCATAAAATGTTATACATCATTTAGATTCAGTCAAATTTAAACTCTACCGCCAGTTCGGAATGCTGTTTCGTTAAAGAAGAACGGACAAGAAACCCTAACGTTGCTCTTTTTTTAAATTCACTGGTCTGAGAAATTAGTTAATGATAGAATGAGTCTACAGAGTGGTTTTGTCTACATTATGAATGGCCGGGTCAACCGGTCTGATACCACTGTCTCACAGAAAACCGAAAAGTAGCGGCTTGCTACTGCATTTCGTGAGTGAAATATCCAGAGGCCAACATCCCCCTCCCCGTCCCAATCCCTTAATTATCCTTTTATTTTAAGGTCGGCATCTGGTCCATGATTCTTCTGATATTGTAGGGGTTCATGGGCGGTGGAGATCACGTACCATCAGGACCCACATGCTCGTTTGCCGGCCTATGCTATAAAAAAACTATATACAACGTGTTACAGAGAGGTGTGGATAACTTTAAGCAGTGTATATTGTATGATATAAGTATGTCATCCCCATAGTGACAAATTATAGAATTTTCGTTTTATCGTATGCGTTACATGTCGATATCGACTTGCAACTTTGGACAACACTAAATGATACAACAGTGATACTACAGATTCCTTTCATTCCAATTTTGTATTATTTACAGATCATTTCAAAATCGAGACATCCTACATTACATTTTAATCATTTGTTTATTAAGAGCTATAAATCGATCGTTAACATCATTATTCATTATGATCGAGACTCACTTTTTAATAAACGTGTACGTAATTCTACTGACATACGTACGTAACTTGTAAGTTAAAACATATTTTTATGTTACGAATTATAAATATAAATAATAAATAAATAAATACACACAACAGTCACACACATAGTCTCGACCCCACCCTACGTTAACCTTGTGGTCCCAAACCAAACCCAGACCCGATACAAATATTTGTGGATCACACAAACATTTGCTTCGGTGTGGGAATCGAACCCATGGCCTCTCACTTCGCAGCCGGCTACTCGCCCGCTGCGCCACGGAGGCTGTGAATTAACACGGAAAGAGCATGTATGCTCAATCCGTCTAAGAATACCATCTTCTAGAGCAATTTAAAGAGTTCATTCTCGATCTTCTATCGATGAACTTAGCTTAATACAACCGACGAGCCTCTTTTAAGGTATTATCAGCTACATCAACACAAAACTCCAATTCTTTAGTCAAGTGTAACATATTGTTAAACTCGTAATCATAACTTCGTAACTCAGAAATTACCGAACCGACTGCGTCAAATAAATGTTGACATTTGACAACTGTTTTTTAATTTTAAATAATATAAAATTAGAATGCTAATTTTATATTATTTAAAATTAATACGCTGCAATTGCGTAGGGACATTGCCTCACTTAGTCTTTTTTATCGTCTGTATCACGGTGAATGCTCTGAAGAGTTGTTTGACCTTATCCCATCCTCACCTTTCCTTAACAGAACCACGCGTGCTGGCTTACGGCACCACAGCTTCGTGGTCTCTTCCATCTCGGCTAGAACTAAAAAGTTCGCAAAATCTCACTTCTGCCGGACCATCAAGCTGTGGAATAGTTTGCCGGCACACGTGTTCCCTCCTTCCTATAATATGGGGTCCTTTAAACGGAGTGTGAAGAAGCAATTAGGCAGGCCGGCATAATCTTGCCGACCTGCGATAGACACATCGTCTGTCGTTGGTCGACAGTATTCTTGGATTGCGCTGCACTTAACATCAGGTGTAGCGTAGTCACTTTGCCGAGCCAGTATAAAAAAAAAAAAAAAAAAAACGACGTCTGACATATCACTGTTTATCATTAAGTGTTGGCCAAAGTTGTAAGTCGATATCGAAATGTTACCCATTCGATATTTTTTTATATTTATTTCCTAGCAATGCAATCGGATTTGGTACTACGGACTACGGTGGATGAAATACTTACATCGTACACAATACATTGCTTAAATTTGACCTCACTTTTCTATAATACGTTGTATATAGGGCGACAGACCAATCGAGAACGGTATGTTTTTGCGTCGGCTAAAAATTTAAGTCATCGACCTCTTTCTGTCCTTATTCTACTAAAATATAAGGGGAATGTGGTATGCTTTATATTTTTATACACATATAATATCTTATCTATAGAGATATACTCACCTTACATATTTTAATTTCACAGTGTCGACATGTAGCCCGGCTACTTTTTGAATATTCAATACGAAAGTCTTTCAATGCCGCAGTGTTAGAATCACTGGCACCTCTCTTTTTCCCTTTACCCTTTTTCTCAACAGGCATGACAAGTTGAGAACATTTTTCTACAATAGAGCAAATACAATTATGTAAGGCATTAAGCATTTCTTATAGTCTGTCTTAAATTGCATATTTTGCATATCAATCACTGCAAATCTCTATGTTTTTTTTTTACGAAATAAGATGTAAGGGAAATGCTTCCGAAAACGAAAACAAGTGGTAATGTTCATGTTTACAAACACGAAAAAAAAACTCTGAAATTTCCCCATTTTTGAAGTCGATAAAAATCGCGATGTTACATTATTTAAAAAAAAACATGCAGTCTTGTTTGGACCAATAAACACAATGACGTTTTATTCAAATAATGATGATTAAAATCATATTTTTCTTAATAACGCAATGTAAAGCCAATAAAAATACATGGAAGCTCGGAATCAGATGTACGCCATCCCGCACGGCGCGATATATGTACCTACTGAGCATTAGAGCATGCACCCACCCGGTTCAAATCAGTTACAAATAAGCTGGATTTTAAATGATTCCTAGAAAGCCTTAAAGAACCGGTTCAAAGTTGTGATTTCCATTTCTTTCGGTTCTTTTATTTTACTCTATTTTATATGTAAATACTGCATATAATTTTACACACATTAAATGACAATTATGTATGTATAATGGTTAGATATTATATGTGTTGAGTAAATGGCCTGCTGGACTACAAACCCAGATAGGGAATGCTGAATGAATTGCTAAAGAAATGTTTGTGTCCCCCAAGGCTCGATGCTCTCCCCGATATTTATTATGCATATCAATGACATGTTGTTAATCGGGCACATGCATTGCTATGCGGATAGCACAGGTGATGCGCGATTTACCAAGCACATTGGTGGAGACAATCAAAATTGTGTCTGAAGTAGAGATCTCCTTGGGGCGGGTTTCGGCCTTGAGATCCTCAGGGTTGAGTTCTCGAACGATGTCCAATTATTATTGTAGTAGTGGAATTATTGGACTAGGGTCAATCACCATCAGGCCCGACCCTCTCTTAGCCAGCTCTTGTTGTGTCGTTTCCTAGAGTGTCATTGTGCCCCTTTATCCACTGTAAAGGGACTAGGTTTTTCATATCAATCACTTCCAGTGCTAGTTGGCACTCTAGTGTGAGTCCCAACTGGATGGTTTTGCTGTCATGCGCTCATAGTAATACAGCGCTGCAAGGTTGGTGAATCTTGGATCTTTCCGATGAGAAAAAAGAACAAAATTTTTTTTTCAGAAAACCGCAAGTTACATTGGTCGGAAATGCTTGTGCCCCATCGTACCAAGGTGTATGATCCCACGGAAACATGAAACCCATGGACCCTGGTACTAAGCCGAGATAACACCAGGCAGATAGAAAGAAAAATGTGATTAAAATTCCAAAATATATACGCAATACAAAATATAAAACCATTGTTTTATTTTATTTTTTCCCATAGAACTGAAAAGAACAGTTCAAAACCAGAACCAAAAGGGAAAGTAAACAGAAAGTAAAAGAAAGAATAGTGTTTTCGTTTTATGTTAAGACAGTGTTTTATTACCATTTTGGCTTTGGAAGTGGTCCCCTTACACCTGGTATATCAACATATAGCCAAAGCTGATAAACAAGCAAGTGGGTCACCTAATGGAAAAGGATGTCCACCACCCATGAACACTTACAATACCAAAATAATTATGGGTGGATTGCCAATATTAGAGAATGGGAATGGGTTTTTTTTTATATATGAAAGAGGTGGGCAACGGAGCAAGCGCGTCACCTAATGGTGGGTGATCACCGCCGCCCATGGACACTGTGACACATGAATACCAGGGGATTTTTTGGTGCGTTGCCGGCCTTTATAGGCCTCCATCAATGTTTCTAAATCAAATTTAAAAACAGCAAGCTGATGTATGGTTTTCTGTATGACAGTGGTAACACCCGGTCAAGCTCGCTCATTTATGCTGTAAACAAAACTTTATAGAATTAAATATAACCAGTATTAAACATAAGCAAAAGAGAAGAAAACATACCAATCTGAGACTTTATATCCTTTTGGTCCTTCGACTTGAGTTTGTTGTAATTAGCTATATCAGCTATGTCTTTTGGACGTTGCTTTTCAAAGAAACAATTTTTATGATACCATTTAGGTTGTTTTCCATCAAAGAAAGCAGACTGAAAAGAGTTTACCAAATTTCAATTGTCATACATATTTCTATTGATTAATGGCTAACTTCAATAAATAATCTTAAAATGCATCTAGATACAGATACACTCACTCAAAAACTCTCTAAAAACATCAAACCGGTAAAAAAAACCCTCAATGACAATTAGAAAAACATATAACTTTAAAATGGCTGCATAGATAATTTTCTAACATAGTTGACACTCATGCACCTGCCCACTCTCCTATATCCATGCAGTTTTAAGTGTTGATTGCTCATCATTTTAGCCATAATAATATCAGTATTAATTCTGAAGTCATCTGAGAAAACTAAAACCAAATGAAGTAATTTTTAATATATCCAGTCCAGTTTTAGTTCTAAATGGGTAGTAAGGGTAAATTACCCTGTGTGTATCAGTCTACTACAATATATACAGTTAATGTAGCAAAACATAATTTGCAACTTGATTATTATTGTATTATTGTGTTGTCTGCTGGAAAACCTTATGCTGTTTAGTGGTTTTTGAGCCCAAACTTCTCCCAAAAGTCCACAATAGGGTAGTTGACTAGATTTTTTTTAATTATTTAAACCAATAAGTTATGTTACTCAAAATCTATTGCAGAAAGAATTTTATAAATTGGACCAAAAATAAATAAGATAGAAGCCATTCAAGTCCTGTAGAAGGGGTAATTGTCAAATGACAGACGATGCAACCTTTGACATCACTGTGTAAAATGTTCATTATAGTGCACGCGTGCAAGCGAGATAGTGAGATATCCCTACTACGCACCCACTTTTCCTCATACCAACATTTAAAATCATAACTGCGGGCACATTTCTGAACCAATTTTGATTGTGTTTTAATAAAATCGTTTCTTTTGCGTATCATTTTCTGTCGCTTATAAAATAATGTATAAAATTCAATATAGGAAACTACCCTATTTTAATCTGCTTGGAAAATTTTAGTTTTTGTTTTCCTTGTTAACCAATACATATTTTATTTTCTCATATCTAGTTCCTGTCTTTTCTTTTTGACATGAGCTTTCTCATGTAACTTAGCATCTAAAGTAATGCCGAGGAACTTGGCTGTACTCTACATGCTAAGTACTGTGTGGTAATTAGAATAATATCAATACGAATAGATGTTATTTTATTTTCTATTTATGTGTCTTGTTGAAAAGTTTAGATGATTTTCTTATTGAGAATGAAATGAGAATTAATATGAAATATATGAAATGATAATTATATTTTTTTAGGTGCATTAAAAATGTCTAAGGCACATACTAGGGTAAACACACGCAAAATAACTTGCCAGGCCTGAACTTAATCACAAGCGGTATTGCAGCTATTGTTTTCATTTCAGTGAGTAAAGGGTGACGAGAGGCGTAGAAGGTGGGTGAAGCGAATACCTTCAGCCCGGCCAGATAATATAGTAGATTATGTACTCACCTGTATAGGTCGATAATTATTTTCATAGTAGCCTTCAGACACCATCATGTAAGTACCTAAATACTGTAAAATAAAAAAGTTTGCTGAACTAACCTGTACCATCACAGCAAGCCGAAGATCTCCTTGATCAATTTTTAATTTACAACCTTTACATCCTGCCCGTCCCGACTTCGCATATTCCGCTTGATAAGGTAATTCTGACATAATTGATGTGAAAAAGTAGCAATTAACGTTCAAACTACCTTTTTCTATTGCAACGGTTATTCAATTTCGTAGAACAACAAACAAGCACAATATCTTTGTCAATAGGCCTGTGTCGATCACGATCGATAGAGTTATTTTGATACGATCACAACCCATACAAGTATGATCGAATTGTCGATTTGTAAAAGATTCGATCCGTCTGATCGAAATATTGATTCTGACCGTAATCAATGTATGATGGATATCGCTCCCGCTAACCGCTTCACTCCGGCCCGCCATTTCACGTCGATCGATCGATGGAATAGTAAATCAATAAATTTTAGTTGTGCAGTGACCGGATTATGAAACGCGCCTAAGATTCATGGTTTGGTTATCTACGTTAGGGTGATGAAATTAAAATATGTATCAAATCCAACCCATTGTATTGTAAAAAATAATGTATCAAAATACTCTCCTCCAATTTACACTAACGCCATCTAGTACATACATACATACATACATAGACTCACGCCTGTTTCCAATAGGTGTAGGCAGAGACAACAGATTTCCACTTGCTACGATCCTTGCATACCTCTTATCATCTAGTGCTATATAAAATGTAACGATGATCTTATCCAATAAATTTATGTCAGTCTTGGAGCAACCAGTAAACGTGTATCAATAGTTATATGATCCATATAATATAGATGGCACTATAATCTTTACTTATTCAAATGGGTGTATGGATGTCATTTTCGAGGTTTCATAAGGTGCTAATTATGAAACGACATCCATTTTCTTATCCAAGACGGCGGACATTATATTTTTCAACAAATCGATATGGGTGCCATTTTAGCACAGCACCACGGGTGTTATTTAATGCGAGCTGGCAAAACGCCGGAATGCACGGAAATTCCTCCTAGTCTCTCAATTTGAATCAATAAACATACAGTTATCGTAAGAGAATAACATATTAAGCCACAACTCACAACCAAATGGCCAGTGATCGAAATAATCTCATCGTTTGACTCGTTCATCTTGGCGATGGGTCGTGATCGACTTGGGTTGTAAGAAATGATCGACCGACACAGCTTTACTTGTCAAACTCAAAAAAAAATAAAAAAAAAGTACCGACAAGTACGGACAAGTCATTTATCTCAAAGTTTATCTCCTTGGGACATCTTGGGACAAGTACCTACCAAACATGCCAGAGTTTTATTTTGTTAAAATTTTTCCATGAAGGAAAAGGCAAAAGTTCTTAACCATGCAGCCTTGTCTGCCGTTAGTTTGTTCAAATCCGGGCACAAAGTGATAAGTCAAAGCCGTGATAAAAGGCCAAAGCCATGTCAATAATTTTCTCCTAAAAGGTCAAAGCCATGTCTAATGTTTTTTTTCCATTTGAAAGACCGAAGCCATGGCTTTATTGTCGCCATTTAAAAAGTATTCTGTGGTCAACTAGGTGGTAGGTCCCTCGTATGCGAAAGGCCGTCTGGGTTGGTACCACCGCTTTGTCTATTTCTGCCGCCAAGCAACAGTGTGTAAGCACTGTTGTGTTCCGGTGTGAAGGACATTGAAGCCAGTGTAATTACTGGGCATTATGAGACTTAACACCTTATGTCTCGGGGTGACGAGCGCAGTCCAGTGTCATGCAGTGCTTTGTTATTTAAAGTTCTGTATGGCGTTTCTTCTATTTATGAGCAGGCGTGGTGCTTACCATCAGGAGCGACCTGCTAGTCTCGTCATTCAAGATAATTAAAAAAAAACTAACGGCATACTAGGCTGCATGGTTACGAACCTTTGCCTTTTCGTTCAAGGAGAAAATTTAACAAAATAAAAAAACACTGTGCCGAAGTGACAACCACTGACTGATGTCAGTTTTTATTGGTTTTGCTGTTCTATTTGTATAACAATAATTTTTACGTTAAGCGCGATTCTTTTTGCCGCTTTCAAGTACTGTAATTGAGCAGGAAAAAGTGAAATTTAAGATCATATGTATGAATAATCAAAATGAGTAACAGAAAAGAAAGCTTGAAAAAATCTCTAGGAATAACCGAATATCCCTGGAGTTCAGGTAAGGAAAATAAAAATAAAACCATTGCATCAAAACCCATATTTCAGTGGCTACACTTTAATTCTTTGTACTTGAAACCCAATAATAATGACAGAGTTGTCCCATAAATCTAGTAAACGCTATGTAATACAGGCCACTGTGTCTCCATTCCATATAACGATGATAGCTACGAAGGTTGCTATAGTACTCATATGAAGAACTAACGACATCTCTCCTAGTTATCAGGAATTGAAAAATCGTTATTGAATAGTGACATTTTAGAGATGTATGTACTCATGGAATGCAAAATCGGTGCAGTGCGCAATAAAATACGTCGTAAACGTTGAACCATTGTCGGCAATGAAAGTCTCATTTTAACATAATTCTGTGTTGTTAACGCTGTGTACCTGTGGATATTTCATTAGCAATGCATTTTGGTACCACACATGATCCCAATATGGCTGAGAGTAATGACCAACAAAGTAAGTACCTATAGGCTTAAAGCAAGTTTTGAATATGTATGAATAAAATTGCCTTACAGCATAGTGCTCATACAACACATTCATTTGTTTGGTTTAAACAAAACTTTGACCATTTTTATGAGATTTATGGTGCTGAGAGATAGTCTTTTATTGAGTCACTCAAAGCCAAAGACTTGTAATTCATTGATATACTAGGGGTGGTTATAACACTCCTTAGGAGATGAGAAAGATCTCTCAAAGAATCATACATAAACATTTGTTTTTATTCTATATTCTAACCATCAACCCCGCCCAGTGCTGCCTGCTTTAAAATGAATTGGGAATATCAAAAGAAATTATAGATATTAATAGCTTTTGCTCGCAGCACCACTGCCTTTTTTGGGATAAATTAGCCTATACAGGTTGTGGTCTACCTGCATGCCAAATTTCACTCAAAATTTTTCAGGGGTGTGATTGACTAACAAACACCCAAATTCACAAACATGCAAACTTTCACATTTATAATAGTAGTAGTATAGTATTTATGGTGGGGATGTCTGTGAGTTGCACAGACGGGTGATCAGCTCATTTAAGTTGAACCATTTCACCCTAGTAGTATTGTAGGATATTGTAAAAATTTCTTTATTTTTAATTGGAAATTAATTTCTTTTAGATGATGAAGATGGGGCTCAGCAAGATGACCAAGGTGCATTATTGTCTAGAAGGCAGTCAGGTGAACCCAGACCAAGTTCTTCAGCTGACATGCCGGGTACCAGCAGTATGTCCACCGGTGTGTTTCATACATGATAGAGCCACACAGTAGACACTTTTGTCTATAGCATGAGTAGGCTGACGCAACCGGGTTGTTACCACTGTCTCACAGAAAACCAATGTGAAGTAGCAGCTTGCTGTTATAGATAATACTAGCTTTTACTACCAGTATAAGATATATCAGATAAAAAAGAACATTCTATAATGTCCTAACAATGCAATCGGAATTGGCACTATGGGGGATGAAACGCTTACACCATACAGTATACATTGCTTAAAATTATCCACATCTTTCTGTAGCACGTTGTATATGACGGGGGACCAGCCCCAGGGTGTTTTTAAAAACCGTGACATCAGCATTGCTGACATCACTATTTAGATCTTGCTGATGGTCACTCATCTTCGGTTGAAGAAACAAACAAAGTTGCTTGTTCTCTTGTTTTTATTCAATGCAGCAGTATCTTCACAGGGCGTCCGTACGGTCCGACAGCTTGATCAAGAGTGAGTCGTGATCCCTCGGACGCCCGTATTTATAGTAAATCAAGACACAAACAAGTAATGTTTTTAAGAATTGTTTGTGGGTACCTTAGTTTGATTCATTTTTAGAAGTAGCAAGTAATCTAATAATAACACTTTTAATTTAAATCAAATAAATGAATTAATAAGTTTAAACAATAACTGTCGTGAATTAATTGTTATAATTAACCAAAACTATAACGTAGATAACGCCTTCGCGCCGATATATATGTATTAAGGTACATTAATTGCTAGGGTATGACCGAATACGTCATTAAAATAATAACATTTCGGATTTACATCATCGCAATTATTGTTTGTCGACATACGCGTGTGAATCTTGGCATTCGTCATTTTCAAACATTCATACAAAGACTTTAATACCATAGACGGGCTGTTCAGAAGTAAAATTGTGTTGCTTAAGCAGCCGGCGAGGCGGGAATGACGTCTAAGGCGTGGGAGCGAGAGGAGTTGAGAGTAAGCGAGATGGCAATATTGAGACAGCTGTTTTGTTTGGTATTAGTCTTAATTCACAATAAATTATTTTTTCGATCAAAACCAAGAAATAATATAGTTACTTCCGTAAAATAATTTCAAATTGAATGAATAATATATGCACGTAAATAATGACAATGTTTGTTGGGTCACAATAAACAATTTCGTGTTAGTTTATCGAATTTAACGTTCGCAGCTATTCAAACAACAACAACTACTCTCCTCGCTCTCTCGCGGGCGACTAAATGAGTTGCAGTCAATTGACCAAGTCCGCAATTTCTTTACACCGCACAGCTTGTCTAGTAGTATACATTAAAGTCTTTGCATTCATATTATAATATTAATTTGAAGGGAACCCACCTTCGCAATCGCGGCCGTTGCCATCGTCCGCTCCGCCGCCAAACAGGAATCCTGCCCAACAACAAGCTAGGAGGGACAGGGACATGTACTGGTCATTATTGAACACCCCTCGGAGGACATCACTTTTTAGTGTCCAACGGTAATTCATCGATAGCTCTTTTTAATACTTACGCCCCTATTATAGAATACACGTGATTGGTAATTTTTTTTGCGCAATCACATGTACAGAAATCTACACTTAGCAAAGAGCTCACTTGAGTGTTGTTCTATAATACGGGTCTTAGTTTGCACTCGATGTAACTGCAGAAAGATCAAATCAAATCAATTTATTTTGCAAATACGGGTACAATATTTGGTGGTGCATTTACATTATAATGTGTCTTCTGCCATATTTTGCCTTGAGGCGTGCAAAATTATATAAAACAATAAGCAATAATCATTACATTTATTTGAGCCAATTAATGAATATGTCCCAATTTTATTTTATTAATATAAACATAAATTAAAACATGTCAAAATAATTACATTTATTAAATTAAAAATATTATGGCAATTAATTGTATTAAAATTAATCATAAAATAATGTATACCTAATTATTATTGATGTCAGCTCATCACATAAAAAATGTCTTTTCATATTGTAAAAACTCATTGTAAGTGTTTCATTAGTGTTTCTCATCACTTAACCGCTGATGTAACGTTACAGAAGGTACCACGAAGTACTTGCGATATATATTTAGATCTGTCTATGGAACTTCTCCATTTCAAAGTAATGATTGTAAATATGTCTAAGGAATGTTATAAAATGAAGAAAAAAAATAAAAGTCTTCCCACACCATTGAACAGAAAGATAAGAAAGAATTTATTTTTGAATAGCAATTCAATATTGTAATGTCTTTATTGTGTTAGGTCAATGCATACACCCGCGCCGGACCTAATTGAAAGACCCAATGAGGGGTCTCCCAATTCGGATATCCAGCGCATCCTCGCGTTCAAGAGATTGTCGCGCAATTGCAACCTTCGTCCTCGGATGAAGGCAAACAACACATTCTATGCTGTGCCAACAAATCGATGTAAGATACCAACACCAATTTTGTTACCGTTTAGACAGCACAATGAATACTTCATTATCGCCATTGCTGAGTCGCATAGTTCTTACTAGTTTTTATACTTTTTACAGCTAATCAAGGTCCTTCGATGGTGCCTTATCCTATGTTTCCTCCAGCAACGTCACAACCTTCAGGTACCACTCATCCGAGATCTAGTCGGTGCGGCAGTTTCAGGAGGAACCGTCCCACAGTTGGCAACCAAGTCCCAAGAGGTAGGTTTTGTACTTGAAAAATTATACGTTCGTATATTATCGCATTCTGTAACGTTGAAGGAAACATCGTGAGGAAACTTGCATATCTGAGAAGTTCTTCATAAGAATTTAGAACACACACACGCACACACACATAATTAAAGAAATACATAGAACAAATGTAATATTTACTATCGTGGGGAGCCGAGGTTCGGGCCACTTGTATATAGAAGAAGAGAATATGATGTGTTAGCAATCAAATAAAATAGGTATTAACCCTGGAATATACAAGTCCCTCTGCTGGGCCAGGGCCTCCTCTGTTGATTGAGAGGGGTCAGGTCTTAGTCCACGCTGGCCTAATGCGGGTTGGCGAACTTCACATACTTCGAGATTCTTATAGAGAACTTCCCAGGTAAGAAAATAAGATGAAATACGCGTGAGAACATTAGGTTGAATTTCAATCGCAATGGAAATGAACCTCTTCGCTGCCACTCCGTTCGTCTGCGTTGGCCATAACCTACAATGTTAACTTCTGCTTGGTAATAGTGATCGGAGAGGGTCTGCCGCCAGTAGGAGAGGCCGGCCCGTCGTCCAACGGCATGGCGTCCGCGGATCTCATACCATCCAATGCGACTAACGACGCACCACTCAATGAAAACATATCTACTGAGAACAGTGTTGAAATTAGCAACTCTGATGAAGGTTTGTGTATTTATTAATTTACTACCTTTTTTCCGCGGTTCTCGGGTGTCAGACACATAGGAATTTTCAACGATAACCATTTGAAACACGTATTGCGCTACAGAAGTCATCTTGAGAGAAGTCATCAACATACATTTATGTTGTAGAACTTGAAATGTCGTGCCCATCTACTTCAGCGGTTGATGCTAATAATGAAAACAATGTGGAACAAGATACTGTCGAAAACGGAGAAGGTACGTATTGTTTTTAATTTTCTAAATTTGGATTTCAAAATTTGGTATCCTCCACTTATTGACAAAAGGGGTTCTGGCGTTAAAAACATACATTTTATTTTCGGATAAATTATGCAATTACTAATGTATAGAATTACACAATGTTTTAGGTGTTGCTCAGAACATCTCGGACGGTGGCATGTCTTTTGAAGAAGAAATAGTGGAAATTGATCCACACGCGATTTCTAACGCCAATGAAGGACCTGACGTTGATGTCGAGGCTTTATCCAACAATGACGAGGAGACGAAGGAGGTGCTGAGCATTCTTCGCAACATGCATGAGCGTCAAGAGAACGTCGCCCAACAATCCGCTCAAGCTCACGGCGTCAAAAGAAAGAGGGAGGGTAATGATGAAATCTATTGTATTCTTATAAATATTGCTGCCACTTTTTCTCGAAATATTACATACGCACTCACTCACGCCTGTAATCCCCGAAGGGGGTAGGCAGAGGTGAACCAATACACCCACATTTCGCCGAGTGTATCTCCGTCCCACAATGAGATAGGGGGCGAGCCTATCGCCATACCGGGCACAAATTCCAGACTCCGGGCTGATACTGAGCATTTCGCAATAGAAAAACCCAATACCATTTGTACCCGACCCGGGGATTGAACCCGAGACCTCAGCGTCAGCCTCAATCGTAACGCGTACGCATTACAACTGCGCCATTGAGGCAGTGCTCTCAAATAATGATATATAATAATACCTTTTTTTCTAGGTTCTGCTGATATAAATACTCCATATTCTGTAAAAGAATTTAATCAAGTAAGTAACTTAATAATATTTTTAATAAGCTATACATTACATTGTTTATTCTACAAGTCTTATAATTAGTTTTAAGCAGAGACCACGGATAACATATAGGCTTAGTATGTGTTCTCCCTATGCATGTCGCGATTAAGTACAACGCGCTATGCTCTTTATAAAATCTATGCACACTGTGATGACAGAGTCAGTCTACATAGTCAACATTGACACGCTTGGTTTCTATAAAGATCGACGTGTATATCATATCTACTTTAATATCGCCGTGATCTGTGGTCTTAAACTTATTTTTATGGTGTATGGTATGGATCATTCGTAATGTAATTCGCGTTTCCTCGCGATGTATGTATTAAGCAAGCGATAATTAACAATCAATACATACGTAACTTACAAAAGTCAGAGGTGGTGCTCATGGGCTGGTTTCGAACCTGCGACTTTTGTCTAGACAGTCCATATTACTCCCCGCTGTGCTAAGCTTATCGCTGCTTATGTCATTGTTGTGTTTAGTGTATTTCATCTAGTTAAATGTAGGGGACAACTAAATGCCATTCACAAATTGCATGTTGTGGTCTTTTGTAGGAAAAATAATAAGATATTAGGTATGTAAGTACTTACATCGAAGTGGTCTTCGCAAAAATAAATTTGAGTTTCAGTCGATATCTAGTTCGCATAGGTTATTTCGTGTGGTTATTTACAAATAATGTGTCGTCATTGCACAGATAATCTATAGTCCAACATGGCCGACGGCGTTTTCGTATGTTCATGAAAAAATTAAATTCGATTTAAAGTCTCAGAAAAGTACAATAAAATAAAAAAACGGTCTAGAAAAGCCTCATTACCAAAATAAAGCGTATTTTAAAAATGTGTCAACTAGCCTATTAAACGACGCGTGCTCGATTTCCTGCAGCATAACAGAGAAAGATTCGCATCATTGGGGACAAGGTTTATTAGTGGTCCAGTGTGTTGTATGTATGTATGTATGTGGTCAGAGCCTGCTGCGGCTGCTCGAGTGTCCAGTATGCCTGGAGTGGATGGAGCCGCCGATATCTCAGTGTCGTCGCGGACACCTGGTGTGCAGCCGCTGCCGCACGCGCCTCGCGTCCTGCCCCGTCTGCCGCACGATGTTCTCCTCCGTGCGGAACCGTGCCATGGAAGGGGTAAACACTATTATATTATTCACACAGTTAACAATGCATATCTTATTTTGCATATCATGGAAATTAATTGTAGTGAATTATGATTCCAAATATAATATAAGCTTTACAATATTAACAGAGAAAAATTAAGAGCATATTTTTTTTTATATATACACCCAACAGACTCACACACACACACGCACGCACGCACGCACGCACGCACGCACGCACGCACGCACGCACGCACGCACACACACACAAACACACACGCAAGCACGCACGCACGCACACACACACACACACACACACACACACACACACACACACACAGACGAGCGCACGCACACACACACACACACACACACACAGAGAGTCCTGACCCTACATATTTTAACGAGTGTGCTAACAAATAATTTACGAATTAATAATTTGCCTAAGATCATGCAAACATTGTATCGGTTCGTAGACCTAGGCAGAAGATAGGAACTTGCTGGGGGAGTAAAATTATGTTCACCCTTTAACGAGATATTACAACGTTACACGATAGTATTGTTCTGGCATGATTCTTTTGGTGCTCCTGAAACCCTTCCATAATGGTGATGGAGACAACCGAATTTTTAGGCGATAACAATCTAGCATACCCCATCTAGTGCTTATGGTGGACGGGATCTAAGATGATATTCCCCATTAAAAAGGTACACTTAAAACACCTACTCAGATTTATGTCTGAGCTAACGACACATCTGAATACACACTCGTTTGATTGACACATTTAACTGACATATTAAGGTTAGAATTATTTCGTTTCATCTTCCCCAAAACTAGCAAGCAATAAGGGTACTTGGTAACATTGTGATCAGGGACTGGCGGTTAAACCAGTAACACCCGTTTCAGTCTTAAACTTCTGTTGCATCAGTCTATATTTACAGGTAAAGTGGTTTTTTTATAATCGATTATAATTTTGCCATTGATTATAATGTATTATCAAAATAATCAATTAATACCTCTTGCTCGCTGCCACCACGTGTCTACTTCATCCCGTCAAAACCCAGTTTGCCTTATCTTAAGATGTAGTATAATGAATATAATAATATGCATGTATATTGTATACTCGTATTGCAGGTGGCGGAGATGCTGCGCTACCCGTGCCGGCACGGCTGCGGGCGCGAGGTGCGGCTGCGGCGGCGCGCTCCGCATGAAGCGAGCTGCGTCGCGCGCAAGTACCACTGCCCCGCGCCCGTCTGCGCACACCGACACCCGCTGCCGCGCGACCAGCTCGCCACGCACTTCCAGGTACATCATAAACCACTCTTATCGATTCATTCCGTTAGTGTAGTCTCTGTAGTGACTCCACTGCACCACACACTGTAGCCTCTCCAGTGCCCGTTTTTACATGCTAAATTTATGTGCCTCTTTTAGAGCAAACATCTGTCGATGTTGAAAATCGGTGCCCTACACAAGTTCACGATGAAGGTGAACTCCGAGCAGCACGACAATTGGCTGATCATGACGCTGGACGAGTTGTTCCATCTGCGCGTTGATATCGATATACGCACCTGGGGCGTCATCGTGTACGTCGCTTATATCGGACCCAAGTGTAATGCGTCCAACTTTGTGTATGAGGTGCGTACGAAAAAAAAATGCTTTTTAACTTAAACATTGAACACTACTCCAATTTTTTTATTGTTATATGAATAGGCAAAGGAATACAGATTTTTCCGTCATGAAAAATATTGACTTCAAAATTGTGTGTGTGCTGCTTGCACAGCTTGTTACATGTTGATCTAATATTATAATTAAAAAAATGGCCGCCAATTCGCTGATTAATTCATAATGAATGTGGCAATCACATAATATCTAATTTTGGAATTGCAAAGTGGCCGCCATTTTGTTTTTCTTTGTTTTAAAATCGATTGCAAGGTTTACACCGCAATAAAAGTTTCCCTTCTATCACATGCACTTTGCGTTCACGTTGCACGCGAGATTTTTTTCGTAGATCCAGTATGTAAATGAATAACCTAATATCTCCCGTAGGTGACCGTGGACGGACACCAAAATGCGCGAAGACTCACGTACACCCGAGTAACGCACAGCGATCTCGAAAGCTCCACTATGAGCGTGGGCCGCCAGGACTGTTTCCATCTGACCCTCGACCAGGCTGTGAACTTTTTGCGTTTCACGAGCAGGAACTGCGAGGCGGACAAGTATCTTGACTTCAATGTGGAGGTTAAGAAATGCATCCAGGCTGTGGGCAGCAAGGACGATTTGGATTCCTGATTGCAGTTTATAACGGATCTGGTGAGGCATCGGCTGGCTAAAGCGATGTGTGTGGCGCGGCACTCGCGGAACAAACGGCTCTGGAGCACTCTCATGAGTGAGGTGCAGCTGTGAGGAGACTACAATGTGTACAGAGTACAGACCATGGACTACGGACTTCACCACTACAGGCACATGGCGACGCATTCGTGCTACAATTACTTTTTCTTTAACTAAGGTTGCCACTTCTATTAGGTCCGAGTTATTGATAGTCTTGTATGAACCTTTGAGTGAACATTGGAACGCAGCGGGTTTACGTTGATGCTAGTGAATATTCTCAATATCTTCTCTGTCTGGGTGTTTACTTAGCTGTCGCAAATTTTTGCATATTAATTGTCTATTAATGTTAATGTAACAATTGCATTTGAATGGATCTAAATGTTAGCAGTACCTTTACTTCTTATTTAAGATATATTTGTATGTATGTAATAACATGGATCATCAATTTCCAATCATTGGCGACATTTTATGTTTTTTTTTAAAGACAAAGTAGATTGCAATCTTTTTTTATAACAAATAAATGTGTTGGTGTTAGATTCCACATGCATGTTCACCTACCTACCATAATTTAAACTAACAATAATAATAGTATTTGGTGTCTATGTTAAGGGATATACTACAGTTTAAAGAATGCTATTGAAAATTGATCACCAACACTGCATAGAAATTAGTTGCAATAGTATATATGCACAATTTAAAATTGGGCTAGCATTTTAAATTTAAAATCTTTGTTATTTCTTGATGAAAGCAAAACTGTACTACTTTATTGTCTGTTAAGCATTACAATATTTTTGATATGAATACTGCATTTTTATTGGCGGGTCGGTGACAAATTTTCAACGTATAAGTACGCTAAGAAACTTCGATAATTACGGTTATCAGCGTTATACTACAATTCGTAGATTAGAATATTTTAATGTCAATGAAGATGGGACAATTTATGTCGATGTGAATTAAAGTAAACTGAATATAAATGTACGCTTTCGATGGTTCACTCCTTTGAAACCCGTAGATTATGGTGTTGTTCATCATAAATAATATTAAACTTGTTGCGTCACCCGCTGTGTAGGACACTCGAATCTTCTTTTGTCATCTAACAATAATATTGTGAATGTGCAATCAATCTAATTTAATCATCTTGATTGTTAGAATTAGGTGACTGTTAAATGTAAGGAATGAAACGTTATGGTGCAAGTTTAACGGTGATTTTCACGAGTTAGTGATGTGCAACATTTAAAATACTCTGATCTCATAATATATGTTTATTGTTATTATTCTTTGTTTTCTTTAAAAATATGCGTGCGCACCATAAAATGTGATAGTTGGTTAATTAAGGTATTGAAATTTCTTGTAACTTTTGGATGATGTATACTTACTTTTATGTCTACTGAATGTTTACTATGTGTCAAATAAACAAAGTATGGATAAGATCGATTGTTTTATTTAACATAAAATACCTAATATTATTTTAATCCACCACAGTATATACAATGGTATCACTTTATTTAAATGTACACTATCATAGCTACTATAAATTAACGAATTATTTAACATATAAATCACTAATTTTTCAAATAATTCATCGTCGCTAATTTATTAATGTCTACTTACCAAGTTCAAGAACATTAACAAGTGTAGAACAAGAGTCAATTCAACGCTTCATCAAGATCATTTTTATATTTAAATACTTACTACATCTGGGCTTTGTCATCATATTAGTCTGTACATATTTGTTTGTCATTATACAAATACAACTATATCTAGAACATAAAATTATTGTCAATAAATAATACAAATTATTGCTTACACCTACAAACAATAGTAACAAAACTATTTTACTACAACCATACTGCTCTTTAAATAAAATGCAGCGCCGTCAATCTTAGCACCACTTTATTTTGTGTGCAGTAAGATTTAAAATTGAGTGCTGGCGCGTGTCAGCTTATTAGATGAGCTCTACGTTTATTTTGTTTTAGACAAAAATTACCTAGTGATTTAGCCCATTTGCAAGACAATCCTAAATCGAGTTTAACCCACTAAACCAATGTAAGAAACGTCAAATCGTATGAAAACTTGATATAAGTAAAAAAGTTTAGTGGCAAATTCGGTTTGGAATCGTCGTGCAAGTGGGCTTTAAAATATTTACATTACATCACTTGATGATGACTGTGATTCTTACAATAATAACTTGATTATTGAAGGAAGACTGTCAACGGGTGTTTGTGCGCATAAAGTTCTAAGTAAACTTGGATCTTTCCTAGCCACTCTAGACTAAGTTTTCGTCGGAGACGCCAAGTAAATACTCAGCAACTTAGCTTGCTTAGCCATCTGTTTTTGAAAATACATTCAACCATAATTGGTTGAGCCACGCGGTAGACAGTTTTGTCTACAGCGTGAATGGGCTGGGTCGACCGTATTGTTACCATTGTAATACAGAAAAATGACGAGAAGAAACAGGTTATTGTTGCGTTCCGTATTGTCAGTGAGATATTCGCAGGCTCAAATCACCCCTCCCATTTCCAACCCCTAATTATTTCGTAACATTAATGTTCGACTCAAATTTCAAAGGACGCCGCTTGTTGCGCACACGCTGACAACTCCTTTGACAATGCCGCCCACCGCACGCAAATCAGTAACCCACGAATGTTGCTTCCGGGCGGATATAATATTAATTTAGGCAACCGTCGTGAGTGATTTAGTTTGTGTAAGATGTCTTATTTAAAAGAGGAATATTTTAATATTGTAAATCGTGTCTCTGGAAGTGTGATTGCAAGTTCGTGTGTACAATACTGGCATGCACGATGGCACAGGGTGCACGTGCATGACGATAACATTGAAGATCAAACAAATCCTTGCATCGAAGATCCTACGCAAAGTACGCGATTTGTGGAACGTGAACTTGGCATAAACCACATGCGAGATTGGAGAGGTCTTAAAGATAGCCAGACTCGTTCGTAGGTCCAACATGACGGAAAGTGAGAAACTATTTAGATACCAAATGTGATGGAAGATGGCTTGCCGCGGTGTACCAGTCAATTGGCCCGCGCAATCACCTGCGTTCACGAATAATCGCAACCTTTGAAAAAGTCTAATCAGATACATCGGTTCTACAACTCGTACCGTCAAACACTGTGAGACGGTGTAGCAATTATGCCTAGACTCTTAGAGGTACGTACAACGCGGGCATGTTGACCATCTTCGGGGTCTTCAAATAGACATTATCATAATTAGTGTTACGCAATGTGACGAATCAAAATCAATTACAAAAGTGATGAACAGCTGACTGATTTGACGTGTGACGAATACGGACGCGCGCGCGGCGAGTTTGATGTACATACACGAAGCGCGGACGACGTAACTTGCTATCTCGCTCTGGCTCCGAGTCATCGCTCTTGCAGAGGTAATCAATAGAAATGCGGTTTTCAAGAAATGGAATAATTAAAGTACAAAAAAAATATTATTTTTATAGTATAAATTTCGTATGCGAATTATTTCATTACGTTTGAATATCGATTCTGATATCACAGTTAGAATGGCCAACAGGGTTTTTGTTGCATATTATATAAAAAAAACATGTGGGGCAGTCTTTGGGGACTGCCGATAGAAGTGAAACTTTTTTTCACATTATAGACATTTAACTAAAAAAATTTGAAATAATATTACATTAAACACTAACAAAAACAAACTGTAGAGGAACGGGTGCTAAATGTTCCTCCGGCGAAGGGGAGATTTTCAGTCAGGCAGATGTTGTACCTGACCTGACCTGAAAACAAAATAGCGTGCGAACTATAGACGCCGCCAAATTGGCCTTGGCTGCTCTGGCGAGCGCCTTTCACCTTATCCCTACTCCGCGGCCGACCGTCACGCGACAAGCAACACACAGGCCAAAAAATTTGAGACGATCTAATAAAAGTTTCACTTTAAAATAGAAAATAATTTTTAATTTAATAAATTTGAATTAAAAATAGTGTTAGAAAATAAATAAATATGGCGCGTAACGGAAAAATGTTACCCAGAAATTAAAGATGGCGCGTAACAGAAAAACGTTACACTATAAAATTTCTCCCATACGCCGATAAAGAAGTTTCACTTCAAAAACTTACTACTAGTTACAGTTAAACTGACAGTACTGTACATAAACAAGTATGCCTACTTAGGAAGTCCGTTTAGGTAGAGAAAACGTTGTATTTAGTAGCTTAGAGTTTACTTTAATGCCAAGTGTGAAGTTAGTTTACTTAGAACTCAGTTCGGCTAAACATGCTGCTCTAAAAAAATTCACGTATTCCGATCGAATAAAGTGTCGTTTATTATTATTATTAATAGTTTTATTATATCAATATAGTTTCAATGGCAATTTTTGCCGGGACTTTGTGCTGACGTGTTACGGGATTGAAAGCAACTATAAACAATTTAGGTGTGGAATACACGTGCTAATTAAAATCATGCTTGATTGTTTTTATACAGTATTCACTGTTAGTTTAGTTTCGTTTTTAGCCACGCCCCTATAGTGGATGCACGCGGTTCGCTTTTAATTGGTAACTGACTTGAATCCACAAAAGCTGATTTTGACTGATCAATTTGTTTGTTCAGAAGGTTCGAATCGCATTCGATTTAGCAGATGATCAACTAAAATCGAACCGTATGAACCCGCTATTAATCGATAAAATCCTTGTTGCGCCGACCCCACTGCGAATGTGATAAGGCGGAAGAAGATATATTTTTATGATAGTCACAACATGCTAAGTAGCACGTGTATTCCAGGCATTATGCACGGTTAAAACGGCTATACACCGCAGGTTTAGATAATTTCTTTGCCTTAGGACTGACTATGATCGAATTCAGATTACATGGGTACTTTGACGTACGAAATTTGAAATTCATAAAGATAATTGGTAAAATTTTATGCCAAAAACATCCGATTGATCTTATCGAGATAATTTATATCGAAGACCTATTTTGACGACAATAATAAAAGGATCAAAAACATAATAGGATTCTATTATTTATTCAATATCCATGTCCAAGATTAGAACCAATAAAGTAGGTATATAAAACACCCGGTAGTAATCGATGGAAACGAAAATGTTAATAATTACAACCAATTCATAACAAGGTTGCGTAAACATACACGAATACCTCTTTCAAATTGAACAAAAAACTTATTTAGAATCTTTGCATTTAAACATTTTAAAAAATCGTCATACGATTTTGTGCATTTTATATTTATCGATTACCACGATTACATTGTACGAGTCTCTAAATCGAAACCGTTCCAAATCATGCATCAACTAATATAGTTGTATATTTTAAGTTTGAATAATTATGTAGAATACAAATGCGTGAAACGGAATTATTCAAACGTCGCCATACACATGTAAATTGAAAACAATAATACTTTTTTAAACTCGCGGTCCCGCTTCCGTGAAGTTTATTTTTATGTATATAAAATTTAATTGATGTCAGGGATTAGAGTACTTAAAGAGATTATCCCTACATACAAACAAACACACTATCTCTTTATAATAGTAAAAGATAATATTTTTTGCGGTAAGAATGTCGTGTGGTGGTCAGTATTATTCATTAGGATGTGGTAGTTTAGCTGACGAGTTGTTTGGAGCTTAGCGTCTGTCTCGCGTATTCTGTACCGATGAGTCCGCGACACGCAAGCGAGAACTCTTGAACTGTTTCTAGTAACCGTCGCTTGCTGCTTTTTTCCCTGAAACAAACAAAAATAAATGTACTTGGTGAAATCGACAGGTGCTAACAAAGTATTATTTGAAAAGTGCAGATATTTGTTTACATTTACGCAACATGTTTTTTTTTTTTTTTGGATGGACGCTTGCTGATAGCATGACAGAGTCGGCTTTAGTCAGCGACACCGATTGTGATGAGAATTTATATACATACTAGGACCGTATGATCGCCTTAATTAAGTGCTATAATAAATTTTCTCTCGGCACTCTTCTTTCTCCACCTTGTCACAGGACAGTATCTCACAGGTCTGGTGCATCTCGCTGTGTTCATAGTATGTAGTAATTATCGAATGATTGGCCGAGTAAGATCGAATTACTGAAGAGCGAATCATGGTTGCAATAGCGGCCCATTGTCAGTTGTATAGTTTGTACTGTGTTACCAAACAGTACCGTCAACTTTGCGAATGTAAATAAAAAATAAACCTAGCGTGTGGGAAGTCACAAGGTTGGATACGCCACATTATGGCGTCGTAGTAAATGTGTAAGGGTCACGACAAATTATGACATATTAGACGCTTATGATGTTCCATTTTACATTATTTGTGGTATAAGTTTGAAGCGACAAGTAAGGACTGATTTACTTACTTGATGACGGCGGCGATGAACTTGTGTTTGTGTGCGTCAGTAGCGTGTCGCGTGGGGAAGCCCTGCACGTCGAGCGCCTGACGCAGCCACGTCGCGAGTCCGTCACCTGCGCCTGTACTGGCAGCACTGGCCTCGCCGTCAGACCACGGCGCGCGGTTCAGCGCTAGTAACAGCTCTGCGAGTGGCTCGATCTGGTTGCGCGGCGTCGCTCCACCTGCGTTTATAATATACTAGTTTGTGCTCGCGGCTCCGCCGACATGAACGGCCTTTTCCGGGATAAAAAGTAGACTTAGTCCTAATCCAGGTCATGGTCTACCTGTGTGCCTAATTTAATCCCCAACCATTCAGCTGTTAAGACGAGTTTGAGTAACAAACATCTAAATTCAGAAACTCACAAACATCCAAACTTTCATATATAGTATAATAGTAGTAGGATTTTGGATACCGATACATTATTGTAAACTACATAAAGTATACAATTGGCAGAATTTTTATGTACTGCTATGTAGTAAAAAAAATGTTAAGGTGACAACATGGTGTGTGATTTTAAGGATGACGACCATGCAGAGAGTCATGCACCACACCAACGCTATATCAACAGTTAACGTTGTCAGTGTATGTGCTTTGTTCGAAGTCATTAATCCCTAAATATCATCGATGGAGCGGCGGCAATACAGCTAGATAACAACTGAATTTTAACAAACAGCACATAGCTGATACAAAAATAAATAAGACTTAGACATCTAGTTTTGATAGTTATAATAATCAGTAGTATAAAAAAATCATCGAATTAAGCCTCGTCAGTCCTCACTGTCATTTCTTTCGGCGGTTTCGATTTCGGTTTACTATTAAAGATTTCAAGTACTGTATTTTAGAACCACCATAATCTTTTCGTCTTTAGTTAAATGTAGATATCTGTCAAGTTTAATTCTACTAAAATTGGTGTCTCAATAAAATACAAAGTGGAGTGTCTACGTGCTGTTATATATGTAGCGATGCTGCGTGCGTAATGTATATATGTATATATGTGTATAGGTACCTATGCAGCGCAGTGCGTGCGCGGTGAGTGCGGGCGCGTGCGGCAGCAGCGCGCGCGCACGCCGCGCCGCCAGCGACGACAGCCACGAGCACGCGCCGCGCGACCCGCCCGCCTCCCACATGCGCACGCACGACACACCTGTACATAACACACAACTCCTCATCTGGACATATTCAACATTTTGTGAACCACCATAATCATATCATTTAAGTACTAATAATTCTACAAATACATGTTTTTTTTGTATAAACTCCCGCTGACCATCCCAATCCCAGTTTTCCTGTATCTACCATGGTTTAGAATGCTAAACGTTTATTGTTTTCTGGGGCAGTATGGGAGAATCCACCATACTGTCCCAGTAAAAAAAAACAACTGTGTAGTAATGTGTTACATGCCAAAAAGCGCATAATTTCGGGTGTGCTCGAATAGTCTCTGTTAAAAAACTGTGATACACGACCGAGATAGGGGACCGCAACTAGCTTTGTGTGCAATTACATAAACTACTGCGCATTGCGTCCTCCTGTCGCGGTCGCGCCCATCAGTCTACTTTTAAATATTGTGCCAAGAATCTTTTCACTAGTGACTGTGGTAAACCCTATTAGGTAAACGTTACATTGATTCCATGCAACATCATGATCATCACGCCTGACACAAACGAAACGACTATTAATTTATAATTTTTCATACAGATTATTCATACCACTAGCTCTTGCTAAATATGCTAAATATTATGGTATACACTATTAAAAATTCAATGAATATCTCAAACACGTACCCAACTCAATAAGGTCGTACATGAGATCATCAATCCAGTCGATATATTGTGGTTTCTTCTTAGTGAGTGCGTGTAGCAGACAGAAGAGTCCCTCAGTGAGGTCGGGTCGTGCGGAGGGGTCGGGTGCGAGTGCGCGTGCGCTGGCGCCTACAGTCGCGTGCAGCAACGCACGCGCGCCCGACCACGACCCGCCCACTACAAGCACCACCTACACAAACACAACAACTATGTCTACAACCATACTGGAGGTACATAATCTTTGACATGACATTTAATACATAAATACTGGGAGTCCATTCGACTTTATAACTCAATATAAGTAAAACCTACTTAATTCAAGTATCAATCAATATCGCTTATTATTTTATTAGAAAGTAAGTATTCCATGCCTACATTTTCTTTAAATAAAAATTATATTATTTTGTGATATTGGACATTTCATGGCCGGTTTGTGACTGCGTGGTTGTTCGGAAAGACGGTTCCAGAACGAAAAAGTTCTGAGTTCAGAGTTTTGCATAGTAATTGCGCAGAAAGAAAATTTTTTGTATCTCAATGCTAGACACTATTCAACATGTGACAAAAAACATTAAACTAAATGATATACTTAAACGTACAAGTTTGACAACATCCAAGCCGGCCGCGCACGGGTAACAGTTGAACCCGGTGAGTATTAACTGTGCGATCTCATTGATGATCTGCATGCACTCGTCCATCAACGTGGATACGGTTTGTTTCAAAATGGTGAACATTGGCTGTCGACAAATAGAACACATTAAAATAATTTACAATATATTAAATTTATAGATACGCCGTCAAACACCCCGTCGAACCGTATATACTGTTCGCATCCATGGCTGTACAGATGTAGGCTGTGTAGTGTATGGGTGTATGGGACTAACCTCTACAAGCGTCTGGTTCTGCGCCAGTCCCGGCAGCGCGGGCGCCAGCTCCCGGAACAAGTCAGCAGCGAGCTCCGGCCGCGGTGACAGTGCAGCGAACAACGCCGCCGCACACTCCGCCGAACCGCATACACTGTTCGCATCCATGGGCTATACAACACATCCAAATGTTGAAGGTCAAAATAAAGTCAAAGTTACGTGTTCTATTTTAAATTCATGTTAGGCTGCAGACAGCCGCAGTGGCAGCGATGAAAGTGATTTCAATAACAAAATTCAACCTTATACTTTAGCAAATATAGTTGACATTTGTATGACAAAAAATACAAGTTGTTTTAAAGCAACATTTATTAATATTAATTTAGTCTGTTCATCACTCCGTCCATCAGAGCTGACTATAAAAAAAATGTGAGCCGTCATGGGACGCCTGGCAGATGTGAAACATCGTGTGTGTACAAGTAATATGCATAAAAGATAATATTATTACAGGAATTAAATATAGCCTAATGAAAAAATGAAGTATTACGAATTTCTTACAGAAAATGGTAACTTTATTTAAAAATTTTGAGTGTGGCTTCAATATACTCATGAACTCAAATCTTAGTTAATTATTGCAATATATGACTAAAGATTTGCAAATATAAATTTTATTAATAAATTTTTCCATATTAATTCCTTCATGAATAATAAAAAAATAATTAATTGAAGATAATATTAATATAATTTATATAATTATTAATCTTAATATAATTTATATAATTACTAATATGATTAATATGAATATAATTAATTAAATATAAAAATATATATATATGTATACCTCAGTATAGCGTGGCGACCCGTCGCCACACCGTACACTCTACTACACATAAAATATATATATGTATACCTTAGTATAGCGTGGCGACCCGTCGCCACGGCAAGCGTCGCTACGCCAACAATTCGGTTTACAAGTGAGCCTATAGATGTTTCACATCAAAAATATAGTAAGTTTTGAAAGTGAAATTAGAAGCGAGAGTAAATACCTCAGGCGCCAAGTCCTCCCTGAGTGTGGTGGCGAAGGCGTGCAGCAGCGGCGCGGCGGCGAGCGCGGGCGCGGCCGCCAGCGCAGCCCCCGCCGCGCCCGCCACCTGGCGACGCACCCACGCGTCGCGACGCACACAGCTGCTCTGCACACAACACACAACACACAGCACTCAACACCCAACATATAACGCTTTACATACATCAATAAACACATAACGTTCTGCCTGTGGAATATTGGGGCATTTTAAAATTTTGTTTGACCCGACATGTCAGTATTCTGCGTGGCCATCTTCATAAGTGTCTTTATACATTTTACACCATAAAACTATTTTTTTTTATATGCCTATAACAGCCAGCAACCGAGCTTCTGCACGAGCACGAGCTTGATAGTAAGTGGTATGCAACGCGTTGCCGACCTTAAAGAAAAAAGATGATTGAGGGATTGGAAAGGAAGGAAATTGGGGCTTCCGGATATCTCACTTACCATAAGAAGAAAGAAACGTAACAGCAAATTGCTACTCTTCACGTCGGTCTACTTTGAGATAGTAGTAACAACCTGGTCGAGCCGGCCCATTCATGCTGTAAACAAAACTATCTACAGCATAGCTCTACTACTTGAAATATACATCTTAGTCAATTTACCCTCATCTTATGGCTTACGTTCATCCTTCAGACCAGGAACATAATATATTCGATATTGTTTCCAACTGTCTGATCGGATTATCGAATCCAATTATTAAAGAAGAAATCTGACATCTATACTAGACCTTAGCCTTTTGAAAACAATAACCGGTATGTCGGTGGTGAAGTAATGTCAGAGTGATGGTGTACCTGCGCGGCGTGCACGATGTCCGCGACGAGGTCTGCGGCGGGCGCGATGCACTCTGCGCAGAGCTTGCGCAGCGCTAGTGCGGCGGGCGCGGGCGCGCGGGACAGCGCCGCGCCCGCAGCGCGCACGCACTCGCGGCTCAGTGCGGACGCGCGCGCGCTCTGGATCGAACTCAACCACGACGCGTACCCGCCTGGACACAACCATATCATACATACACTCGCGCCCGTCTCTCATACGGGTAGGTAGAGACAATGGATTTCCACTTGCGATCCTTGCACACCGCTTTGGCCTTCTACACTCTCATTTAATTTTTCATACATGCACGTCGGTTTAGGGTACTCCTGACCAAGCCTTTCTCGAGAAGATCATGCTCTGTTGTTGATGTCTATCCACACACGACAGTTCCGTCACGTGCTATTCGTACTCGTCAGTGATAAAGCCGATGCGTATCTAGTTTGCTAGACAAGTACATTGTTTTCTCAGCTTCAGTTTATAAATTTTGAGATCGTGTCAGAAAAAGAAATCTCCTATAGAAAAAATCAGGACACAAGTACAGGTAAAAAATGCACGACGCAATATGTTTCACTAAAACTACATGATATGGAACCAATCAGATCGTGTTGGCGCTGACGTGTGGCGCCTTATAGTTATCGAGGATATTGTGAAACGAAGTTGATTGATAAACCACAGTAAACTGCCAAGCGGTATAAATTAAGGCATCCCAAGAATAGTCACACAACACGGGCGATTAAGACTCGATAATAATCATAAAGAATATGAATGAATAACAATAATTACAATATGTATGAGGTAATGTGTTACCGAGACAGTCGAGCGCAGTGTTGAGTATACGCGGCGCGTCTGCAGTGTCGACGGTGTCGACAGTGTCGACAGTGTGTACCGCGTGCTCGAGCAGCGCCAGCAGCGCGCGCGGCGCGTGCTCGTGCGGCGCCGCGTCCGCCAGCGCGCCCGCCACGTGCAGCGCCGCCTCGCGCCGCGCCCAGCCGCGCGCCTGCACCAGCGCCGCCTCCACGCTGCACCAACACCACTCGCCCAACACCACGAAACAATACATCTGCACATCAATCATAATTACATAATAATATACTGTCCCACTGCTACCCATCAACCTCCTCTGCTAACCAGAGGGGATAGGCCTTAGTCCACAACGCTGCTATAATGTAGGTTGGTAGACTTCACATACCTTCGAAATTCTTATGAAAAACTTCTCAGGTATGCAGGAGGTTTCCTCACGATGTTGCCTTCACCGTTAAAGCAAGCGACTTTTTTTATTATCTACCCGTTATACCCGTGTGATAAAATAAACAATATTATACTGACCACAGTGTCAGCAATGTCTTGTCGATAACACCGCAGCAGTTCCATGTCATCCCGCGACAACGCCGACTCGGCGGGTGCTTCGGACTTGTTCACCAGGATCATGAGCAGTTGCGAGAACACGTCCTTCCACACAGGATGGAACTCTTGGTTGCCTGCCAAGTTCAGTACTTCGTCCTGAATTAAGATATTGTTTTTTCTTTACAATTAGGTACCTACTGTAATTGTTTTACAAACACTAATGGTTTCCCGCAGCCCGATTTACGTGATTAGGTTTGGCTTTATTGACTAATGAGATTGCCGATCACTGCTCTAGAAGACTGTGCTCTACTAACAGCGGGCAAACAGCACCATATTTTAATCTCGCTCCATCCTAATCCCCATCCGGTCGCCGCTGTTTAGAGTAACCGAGATTAAACTCATTGCTAATGCAATAAGGAAGTTTATAGTGAATTATTGAGTATTTTTTTTTTTGTTATCATTATCGGAGGACTAGTATATAAATTTAGTACTAATAATAATAAATACGAAAATAAGTATCTATCTGCCAGGTTTTCAAGGTAAAACTGGTGGGGCGATTTCGATAAAATGTGGTATGATGATACCTTGAACTTCTACGTCAGACATAGGGTAATCCAGAGAGTGACTACACAGGCGGATCTGCGAACTAATGCTTTTTTTAAAATAGATAAAAGGTAGATGTCTCGTTAATCTTGATGGCATCTTTGAATATAGCTAGTTCATCCCCCCTTTATGTTTCCTGTCATCGTGTAGTCTGTTGTAAACTATAACTGATATAATCACCAGCACGAAACGTGAGCACAGATGGACAGACATAAAACAACAAAAAAAAAACGACGAACCAATCGCGTGAAACGTCGACGGTGCGCGCTTCTCATATACTCAACAAACCTATAAATGAACTACTCCGCAGCAGCTCGTTTGTGCTCACGATTTGTGTCGATACGTGTACAAACTAGTAATGTTTACTATAAAATACCAAAAAAACGGTCGAAAACATATAATATACTACCAATTTAAGTTCGTCATAGTTTCCGCTAGTGGCCATTGCTAGTCGATATAAGGACGGAAAAAGGAAACCGCCTACGTTTTCGAAAATTATAGAAACTTGTAATAGACCTATTGTTCGCCACCCATGACGTAACCTCAAAGCAGCCATAAAGACTGTCAACTGTATATAGTTCACCTGCAGTGTGTACCAGAAGCCGAAGACTAGGTTGGAGCGCGTCTCGTGCAGCGGGTAGTGTCCCGGCGCCGCTTGTGCCGCTAGCAACAACTGTATGAGCTGCCGTGCTCCACGCTGCCCCTCGCCCGCCTCCCCGCCCTCACCCGCCGGCTCGGCTGTGTCCCCCGCGGCCGCCTGCACCGCCTGCACGAGCGCGCGCGAGTGCGTCTCAGCGAGCGCCACGCAGCACGTGATCAACGCCGACACCAACTCCTGTTGATACAATCAATAAATAAATATTATGTAACGTACCTCGGCGGCGCAGCTGTAATGCGTACGCGTTACAACTGAGGCTGACGCTGAGATTCGGGGTTCGATTCCCGGGTCGGTAAAGTGATATTGGGTTTTTCTATCATGAAATGCTTAGTATCAACCCGGAGTCTGGAATTGTGCCCGATGTGGCGATAAGCTCGCCCCCTATCTCATCCTGGGACGGAGATACGCTCGGCGAAATGTGGGTGTACTGGTTACACCCCTGCTTACCCCTTCGGGGATTACACGCGTGAGTGCGTATGTATGTATTATGTAACGTCACATAACGTACTTAAAGGGGTGCTGCAATCATAAAGAATTACGTAACTTATCAACCCTTTTTTTATGTCATTTTTTTTGTTATATCGGGAAAAGAATACAGCTTTAAGGGGGTTTCACACACAAGGAGGAGGAGGAGACAAAACTTAGAAACCGACTATAGATATATATTTAAACTTCAGTGTTTTTATTATGAAGTCGGTTTCTAAGTTTACATGATAAAGGAATATGGATATATAGAGCATACATATTTAATAAACTCTGGAAAAAATAATATATATATTCGTTTTATGGAAGCACCTTTTCCGACGTACAATTTATGTAAAACATAGAATTATACTCAAGCAAAAAAACACGAATTACAAAAATGTTTAATGTATTGTGTTGAATATTAAGTCAAAGGTAGTAGTGTCCAGTAGGATATGCAAGAGGCAGAACATTTATCCCGTACATGACATATTAAAAAGCGGTTCGAAATGTTGACATGTATTACTTTTTTTATTTTTTTTACTGCCTGGATAGGCAGACGAGCAAACGGGCCACCTGATGGTAAGTAGTCACCGCCACCCATAGACTTCTGCAATGCCGGGGCACAGCAAAGCCGCTGCCTACCGTCTTACTTTACTTTATTACTTCAAATGATATGTCACATATTTTTTTTACGACGCAAACTATGGGTGTGCGTGAAAGAGTGCGAACGAGCGAGTCACACGCTCATTTGAATAGTAGTATTTTTAAGTATTACATCAATCACACCTGTAAGGTAGCATACTTATACTACTACAAACCGCAGCATACTTAAATATGCCTGCGAGCTTCATGATCCTCGCTTCACTTGAAGTGTGTCATTGTACTGGTTCAGTAATAAAAGAGGCTACTCTTACAAACTCATCTACTCAACAGTAAAAGGCATTTTGTTATAGGGTATAGGGTATTTTGTTGTCAGTGTATGTTTGTACCTCATTGATGGAGTTGGGTACGTTGTCGCGCTGCATGATGGGTGCGGTGAGATCAGAGAGATGTGTGAGCAGCTGTAACGCGGCATGGGAGTATCGCGCCGCGTCCGACCCGCCTCCCGCCGCTCGCACCGCTGTCAAACAAGCCTCGCACGCGTCCAACGCTGAGTCACTCACCGCTTCGTTCCATCTGCGGCATTGAATTCACTACTACATAAATAAACTAAATATGATCCTCTCAATAGGCACCTGTCTCAATCCTAAATTGACATTGTTTTTGAATGAATTTATTACTAATTACGTAAATTATTTACTTTTAATGTAAATCATTGTGAAAAATCGTGGCCCTACCACTTAATAACGAGTTTACTCAATAGATATAAATTATACGCTATACAGTCAAGTGACTAAATAGCGACCATCGCACATATAGTGAAGGACTCTCTATCGATGTTCGTTTTTGGCGAATATATATACTATATCCAGTAATTTCAGGCCGGCGTAATTCTGCCGACTGTCAAGGGACACAACGGGACTCGACTGCGACATTCTATTTATACTGCACTGTAAACGCGTCGTATCAGGACAAAAAAGATTACATAGGTCGATAAAATATTTGCTATTGACTTCAAAAAGAAGAAGATACTCAATTTGTCCGTGTTTTTATATTATGTTAAGTGATATCTCCGCCAAATGTGGCGCAATTTTGATGATCCCTTTTATGTACAATAAACTCATCCATAATATAGACACAAGTTTCGGACATCTTTGTAGGGACCAAGAGGGAGAGAGCTAGAAACAAATTTAGAACAAAGATAGAAGTAGTTGATGAACGACCTACTAACGTGTATAACACATGTACAGCTGTGAGTAGAGCTCGACACAGCGGCATGCGGTCCGGCAGCGGTATGATGCTGTCAGGCGAGTCATCGCCGCCTAGTGTGAGCCAGCTACACGCACAAGTCGCTGCCGTTGTCCACGATTGCACCAACTGCTCTGGCGGTGGCTCACTAAACTCACTGCAAAGATATGATATTTATTATGATAAGGCTTAATACGTCAAACTAGGTTTTTGGGCCATCCGCACATGTTTTTTTAATTATGTTATTAGTTAAAGGGGAAATGAAAGGCATTTGTCTTACTAGGGAGGATGCTAAAGATCAGGCGAAGTGGAGGCGTCTTAGTAGGAAGGCGGATCCTGGCACTAAGCAGAGATAATGCAGAAATAAAGAAGCCCTCTAAGCAAACCGTTAAACCTAATCACGCAAGTGGAGCTATAGACCAAATTTAAAAATAACATATAATTGTAAAAACATACTTGTAAACTGATTGTAAATATCCCAGCATGTCATCTAAAACAGCTGGACAAGCTTGCTGTAACGCGGCGCGATTTTTAGCTCGTAGTGCAGATCCCATTGTCATGCTGTTGTACTGAAAAAACAATATATAATAATTGTATTACTTTTCAATAAATTAATTAAATTCCTGTATTATATATTTAAACCTCAATGTTTTATTCCAACAGCATGTATATTAGCAACACTTAAAACCCAATAATAAAATGTATATGAGTAAAATTATTTGTTATGTTTACTTACCTCTTCAGGCATCACAGTGAGAACTTCTAGTAAAAGGCTTGTGTTTTCAATAGTTGATAACGGTCTTAGTATCGTGGGCAAATCTATTGTTCCCTGCTGAAGTATAAACGCTGCTAACTGAAATTACAGAATATATTACATACCAAACACCACATATTGCTACCAATTGAGGAGGTTGGTACCCACCAGTGGGACAGGTATAATGCAGGACTAGTATTATGCAACTTGAATTATGCAATTCTCTTAATATTGTAGCTTTTCATGAATGTAACAGATACTTACACTGATGCATAATCTGTTTGTAACAATTTTAGGACCCTTGGAGTAAGTGAATACAGCTTGTAAAAGTTTATTTTTCAATTCCTCATAGCTCTCAGGAGGCACTTCATTCCAGCATCGAAGGATCTTAGTATGAAGTGTTGTGGCTGCATAAAATTGAATCTCTGTACCCTGAAACAAAGTAGCTATTGAATGGGCAATTAATTATACACAAATCCTAAGGAATACTTTGTGATATTGGACCTTTTTTATACAGAAGTCAGCAATGGGATTTGGACATCCAGAAATCACACTTACCATACGAAACGCTGTTTTCTGAGACATAACTACTAGCTTGATCAAGCCAGCCCATATATGCTATAGACAAAGTGTCTAGAGAGTGGCTCTACCACTTATGCACTCTAAACGTAATATCATTTGAAAATAGATCAGTTGTTTGATAATCTAAATTTGAAATAAAACTAGTTTATACGGATTTTATCGCGGTTTAATTTTTAAATTAATAAAAATTAAACCGCGATAAAATCCGTATAAACTAGTTTTATTTCAATGTGTAATATTCGTGTAAACCTAAGTAATCTAAATTTGTTTGAGAAGATACTATTTATCGGCTCACCTTAGTCGGTTGAAGTAATTCCCATACGAAGTTCCAAGCTTCTGGAACCCTCTGCGCGGTCGTAAGCCATGCGTGAGCTTTCGCCCTCTCTACCTGCTCGCCATGGTAGAAAACAGATACGGCATATTCCAAATTCTGCGCTGTGTACTCCATTTGAAAATTGAAATACAGCAATGTTCGATCTCCGCCTCTTTACGCAACTTATACCCACATAATACAACTAAAAAATAGTATTTATTTGTATTTAATAGCTGAATATTAGTAGTGTATTTATTTATACACACTTCTTGTCGCAATGAGCTAGTAATTTATTTTTGTACACACGAAAATAATAACTTGACCAGCTGCTGTGGAGTTTTACAAAATTATGTGGTAATTTATGAAAGCTCTGAATGTCAGTGTTAAACAGAGATGAAAGGGCATTAATGATAAAGTAAAAAAGGGATATAAAAATATATATCGTTGGTTTAATTTGGCAGCACTATAATTGCATTTTGACATAAGCTAGACTGCGTTCAATTTAGGGTGCATGCAATATGGATTGTAGAGGTTTATTAGTATTAGGTATCTAGTATCTGCTAGTATTTATTAGATATGAGATTTCGGGGAGATAAGATCATAGTAGATTTTCCAGGGGCTTGTTTGGTAGGGAATTGCTGGTATAGTTTTTTTATATATTTTATTAAAATAATTGTTAATGACTACGGAGTTGTACGGACTCTGACAGTGCTGGCACTCTTGTTTTAATTATTTTCTAAACTAGCGTCAAAACTCCAGCAAGACCTTCGGCCACACCCCTTTTCCATCATTCTTGGTTATTATGAAAATAATATTACTAATGCTTTGGCAGCATAGTTTTTGATCTTAGCCGATTCCATATGTTTTTTTTTTTGTTTGTTTGTTCCATAAGGAACCGGCTAAGATCAGAGACCATGCTGCCAAGTCATTAGTTATATCTTTTCTTATATATTCCAAGAACGATGAAACAGGGGTGTGGCCGATTTCAAGGTCTTGCTGGAGTTTTGGTGATAATTCCTTTCAGTTCAATGCTTCTTAGACGATTTTCTTCAAGCGAATCGAAAGCACAAGGTCGACAATACCCTTGATCAAAAATCACGTAAATTCACTTATTTCAATGTTTCCATACACTATTCATCATCGTTAATGATTATTGCACAAAACCACACCACTTTTATACAACAAACACAACTTTAAACCAGTTTAGGAAATAATTAAAACAAGAGAGCCACCGCACTGTAAGAATTCCCGCCAAAACTCCCCGGTTCCATATGGAATATACCAAAAACAAAACAAAAATGTTGATGACTGCTACTTGTCATTTGTCATTTGTATTTTGTGGTCATTTGTTGTGACTTGTGAGGCGTGCGGCGAAAAGCATTTTTTCAAAACATTACTATTCTGAGTATTTACGGTACAAACATGAAAATAGAAGAAGTAAAAAGTACAGCAAAAACCCAAAGAATATCTGCTCATAGTCACATTAAGGGATTGGGCTTGGATGAGAATGGCGTACCGATTCAGATGGCAGCCGGGCTCGTGGGTCAAGAATCTGCAAGAGAGGTGCATATATATTACAAAATTAAATTTGAACACTCGTAAATAGTAATAACTTATAATATTAGTTTTAGTACAAACATTTTGATTAGTTATGTGATATTAAACTTTATAAAATTATTGATTTTGGGGTTATAAATGTTTGGTTACCATGGAATCAATAACAATAATTTCAAATAAATTACATAGTTTTCATGAACATACCTGTGGTATGGCGATCGGCTCGTCCGTTATCCCATCGTGGGACGGAAATAAGCTCGACGAAATGTGGGTGTACTAGTTACAGCTCTGCCTACCCTTCGGAGAGTATAGGTGTGAGCGCGTATGTATGTATCATAATACATTGTTATTCGGCGGTTAACAAACCCGAATTACGGTGCGTTTGCAGTTTTTTTTTATAGTATAGGCCGGCAAACGAGCAAGTGTGTCACCTGATGGTAAGTGATCACCACCACCCATGTACACTCACAATACCAAAATAATTATCGGCGCGTTGCCTACCTTAAAGGAAAGGGATAATTAAGAGATTGGGAAGGGGAGGGGGATTTGGGCCTCCGGTCATCTCACTCACCATAAGAAACGCAGCTGCAAGCTGCTACTTTACGCCGGTTTTCTATGAGACAGTGGTAACGACCAGGACGAGCCAGCCCATTCATGCTGTAGACAATAGTGTCTGCAGCGTGGCTCTACCCCTCATAACTTGATTGATTTCATTCTGTTTGTTTACATTCTCAAAAACGCCGACCGCGGCGAAGCCGGCTTGTGTCAAAGGCGGAACCAATACAACGGCGATATCATTTAACAACATACTTTATTCATAGTTGTAATAAAGTCTATTTTACTTTTTTATTAATCCATTTGAGGACACGTTTACAGAGGATATTCGGTTGGATACCTACATATTGGAATACTTTTTATCAATATGTATTTACCGATGTACTGACTAGATCCGCGAATAAAAATAATAATAAGGAGCTTTTACTGTATTTTGAGACATGTGCTAAGGCATGCATCAGATTGTAGTGGAAGATGAAATATGTGGCAATTCTCTAATGTGTGTTCTGGTAGTTTGTTTTACTAGAATCACATTTCAAGTTCTAACTAGCCTACATAGGCATGTATTAAGGGACAACATTTCTTTGTATTTTCCAAATTCGAGAATCAAGCAATGTACTGTAAGACCAACTGTGCTTGTGATTCATTGGTTCTTATTGTCCATACTCTGATTTTGTTTCGTATAAATTTGCTGGTTAAAGATCTCACCCCATTTTTAATAGGTGCAGTTGGACCATGATCCTATCACACGGGCCTAGTATGAGATAGATTGCTTTCTTATACTAATTTAGTTTTAAATTACATGCACACACTATTTCATTTCAGGCAGCTGGTATTGTTGTGGACATGATTAGAAGCAAAAAGATGGCTGGCCGTGCTTTATTGCTGGCTGGACCACCAGGCACTGGGAAGACGGCTATTGCCCTGGCTATAGCTCAGGAACTAGGTACTAAAGTAAGTTAAAATTTACGATATAGATTATAAACAGTTTTTTTAAAAGTTTATTAACATGCAGGAACAATTTGTGAAATTAAATGTATTTGTGTCAAAACTACAAAAATTTGCATAAAATTTATCAAATTTAGATTGTATTAAGTTTTTTACTACAGATTCTAACTTCTGTAATGTTCTCGATTCTAATATTTCTTTATACATTGTTCAGTTTATGCTAGCCCTCGCCCCTCAGATATATGTCATATAAAGCGTTCAGTTATTTTTCCAATATAAATAATAATATAATTGTAATAATGTATAGCTTGAACAATCTTGCCTCTCTCTGTATAGGTGCCCTTCTGTCCAATGGTCGGCAGTGAAGTCTACAGTACGGAGATTAAAAAGACAGAAGTGCTAATGGAAAATTTCCGTCGCGCCATCGGCCTGCGTATACGTGAAACAAAAGAAGTGTACGAAGGCGAAGTGACTGAGCTAACACCAGTTGAGACTGAAAGTCCTGCTGGAGGTAACAACAATACTTTTATATTACAAAAATAATTTTCTTTAAGTATAGACATTTTTGGTTTTTTAAGTGTTCACCCTGGCATTGTTACTTGATGATAAGTGATTTCCACCAATACAAAAAAAATCACAAGAGCTTTACCAATCTTTGAGACATGGGGATTAGGCAGCTGGGATTTTTTCGAACCTGCAGTAATTGAGAATATTGTGTGAACTACAACATATTTATATTCTGGTATTGTTTATTCACATTCCACAGGCTACGGTAAAACCGTATCACATGTTATCATCGGTTTAAAGACCGCAAAGGGTACTAAGCAGCTGAAATTAGATCCAACAATTTATGAGTCACTGCAGAAAGAGAAAGTGGAAGTTGGTGACGTTATTTACATTGAAGCTAACTCAGGTGCTGTGAAACGTCAAGGAAGGAGTGATACATTTGCCACTGAGTTTGATCTTGAGGTGAGTACATTAAAATATATTAGTTCAAATCAATATTGTTCCTTCTTCACACTTACAAGAAGCAGATTAAATGAAACTATTTTACAGAGAGTATACATACAATGTGTTACAGGAAGGTCTTGCTTAAATTTGACCACACCATGCTGTAACATGTTACAAGTTCTGGTTATCTCCACAGGCTGAAGAATATGTCCCTTTGCCTAAAGGTGACGTGCACAAAAAAAAAGAAGTGGTTCAAGACGTGACACTGCATGATTTAGATTGTGCTAATGCAAGACCACAAGGTGGGCATGACATCATGTCAATGATGGGGCAGCTGATGAAGCCAAAGAAAACGGAAATTACAGGTAAACTTTAGAACACAATATATACGTACGCGTATAGTATTACAGTATTGGCATTGTAAAAAACTATAATTGTCAATGGTTTAAAAGATTTTCTTAAACATAGCTACATATTACGAAACACTATTATACTGTATAATCTATAGATAACTAATAGCAATACTCTATAATACACTTCCTATATTTATTTGCCTATGGCAAATGATAAACATCTTCATCCTGCTTTATTTTGACTGATAGAATTGTCTCTATCTGACTTGTTTAGTGCTTTAGTACCCTACCATAGCTACCACAACGTAGCAAGCACTGTAAACAAGTCCGTCAACTGTTACATTACATGTATGTGAACATCCAAAGTGAATCATGCAGTGGGAAACATTATTTACACATAAACTTTGGATCACCCAAAAATGCAACGAATTTTAACATATTACTTTGTATGATTCCTCCAAGATGAATACTCAAAGCTATTTATGAAAATGAGTGTTTATAAGAATCCTATACTATATCAAAAATCAACTAACATTTTATCAATAAATTTCCATTATTGTTTTGTTTAGATAAATTGAGAAAAGAGATAAATAAAGTAGTGAACAAGTACATTGACCAGGGTATAGCTGAGTTAGTGCCCGGAGTGCTTTTCATTGATGAGGTATGTAAATACTTAGTTATAGATAGTTTAACTGCCGTAATCATAAACGTTACTATGAGTCGTCATCATAGTGGCGATTTTTCTAAACGTCATTTGGCGCTAAATAGAAACAGACCAATCATGTACACAGAAATCGAAACTTAGCAAAGAGCTCACTTAAGTGTTGTTTGTGAATATGGGCCTACGAGTTTGTTTGATCACCTCCATGACTTGCCAAATATAAAAACTTTTTAACAAAAATAATACTGACAACCTTATAAAGATAAAAATAACAAATTTAAATTTGCTACTATTTTAGTTTATTTATAGCTCCAACTCAAAACTTGCTAATTTAATTTGAACCATTTTAGTTTTTTTTGTTTGATTATAATTATTTTCTTATGTTTTAGGTGCACATGTTGGACATTGAAACTTTCACATACCTTCATCGTGCGTTAGAGTCTGCTATTGCGCCAATTGTTATTTTTGCCACCAACAGAGGGCGCTGTCAAATAAGGTAAGCTGTGGTATTGTTGGTTTACCGTTTTTTTAATCCTGGTACCACAGAGTGGCAACACCAATCCTGATGGTAAGTACAGTATAGTTCAAATATAATGGCGACCGTCAAAATAAATTGCATCTCTCGACGCGATTGTCGGCAGAATTATATCTACCTTACTTTACTGGATATACACTGCCCGAACCCATAACGCAATTCTCCGGAACAAATCACTAAAGCAACTCAAGGTTTTCACTATGTCTTACGGTAGTCGCTATCCAGTCTCCACCAGCGAATTCCTATTTATCATTAATACTGTTGATGAGTCACCGCGACTTATATTGCAATAGATTCAATAAGCACTAGAACATACTAGGTACCACTTAATTTAATGGAATGGTCTCTCATATTATGCGAGAATCCGTCGGTGGGCACCACTGCTTTGTTCATTTCCAGTGTAAAACAGCAGTTGAAGCACTGTTGTGTTCCACTTTGAATGGCATTGAAGCTAGTGAAATTACCGGGCACTATAAGACTTACCAAATAATGCCTCGGGGCGATGAGCACAGTGCAGTTCTCGCCAATACCTTGTAATTCAAAGTTCTGAGTAGTGTTGCTACTGTATATTGGCAGTTGTAGCGGTCATCATCAGGACAACGACTTGCCCGTCACGTATTCAGCCAATAAAAAACCAACTATGTTGTATTTGTTACTGGTATTTTTATATCATTAAATAAATAATAAATACACCCAACAGTCACACACATAGTCCTGACCCCACACTAGGTTAAACCTGTATCGTGGGTATCAAGAACTACGAGGGACTTGCGGTCCCACAACACCCAGACCCGAGACAAATATTTGTGGATCAGACAAACATTTGTCAAGGTGCGGGAATCGAACCCACGGCTTCACGCTTCGCAACCGGCTACTCGCCCGCTGCGCCACGGAGGCTGTCAAAACTGACTAATGTATCTGTGTTTACAATCCAGTATACCAGGATCGACATTGGTATGCATTTTTGTCGAAACCGAGCAGTGAAGCTCAATGAGGCTCTGGGATTGTTTTTGTCCCACATCCTACAAAATATAATAAATGTAAAAGTTTGGATGTTTGTGACTTTGTGAATTTGCATGTGATTGGCTGAACAGATTCGGCTGAATTTTGGCATACAGGTAGTTCATGAACTGAATGAGGACATAGGCTAATTGTTATCCTTAAAAATACCTTAATGCAGGGTGGGGGCTGGGAGCAAGTCAAATAGAAAGTTAGGGAGGAGTTGGAAATATAGTGAAATACATGGCTTTATTGTAGCAAATGGTCTGTGGCTAAAAACCCATTTCTGATTTTGTTTTGCAGAGGCACTGAAGACATAATTTCTCCACATGGTATCCCATTAGATCTTTTGGACAGGTTACTGATCATTCGCACACTGCCTTATAACAAGGCTGAACTTTTGCAGGTACACTATATTTTTCTTATTTTTGAGACCTCAATTGCATTTGTAAGTTTTACTTACTTACGATTTGCGAATATGTGGCTCATATTATATAAGTTAAGTTTCAATTCCCATTTTATAGCTTACAAAACTTATAATGTCAATGAGAGTAAGCAATAATTTCTTTGTAAGTCCAATTACGTAAAGCGTACGTTAGTAAAAGCTACAAACTTAATCCAGGCATTATAAATATATTTTGATATCCACTACTCACATGATTTTTTTATTATAATAATATGCAACTAAATTGAAAGTTCCTTGTATGCAAGAGGCTGTTTTGGTAGGTGCCACTGCGCCGTCTCTTTCTGCCGCTTGATCGATATTGAAGCCAGCGAACTTACTAGGCGTTATGATACTTAACTCTTAAAAGTGACGAGCGGAGTGCAGTGCTAAGTAGTACTTCGCAATAATTGAAAGTGTGTGGTGTCACTTCTGCTATGGGTAGGCTTGCCGCGATTGGCGATTCAGTTGTATAAACAATAAAAACTAATTTACAGATTTTAAAACTACGTGCTACGACCGAAGGTATTTCTATTGAAGATGAAGCGCTCGCTGCTCTCGCTGAAGTTGGTGCAAATAGCACATTGAGGTGATTATTATTTTTATTGAATGTTAATGATATTTTCTCTTTGCTAATGCAAAAAATCTACAAGAATTCGGCGGCGATTCCATATAAATATGGATTAAATTCGAGTCTGGAATATGAGGGAAAAAGGGAATTTCTTCAACAGATAACTGCAAACGCACCGTAATTCGGGTTTGTTAACCGCCGACTAGTAATATGCCGCCGGATGTTATAAGTTTAACTCCTTTGGTAGGACTCTTGTACTCGAGAGTCCGCTCCGGTAGGTACCACTGCATTGTCTATTTCTGCCGCCAATCAGCAATGTGTAAACAATTTTGTGTTCTGGTTCGAAGAATATTGTAGCTAGTGTACTTACTGGGTATTATGAGAATTAACATCTTGTGTCTCAGGATGACGAGCGTAGTGTAATGCAGTGCAGTGCTTTATTATCAAAGTTCTGGGTCGTGTTGCGACTGTTCATGGGCAGTCGTGTCGCTTACCATCAGGTGAGCGGCTTGCTCGACTCGTCAAACGGCTGAATAAAAAAAGATGTGTACTGTGTAGGTACGCGGCGCAGCTGTTGACGCCGGCGGCGTTGACGGCGCGGGCGGAGGGAGGAGCGCGCATCTCGCCCGCGCACATACAGGCCGTGCACCTACTGTTCCTGGACGCCAAGTCGTCCGCACGCATCCTCACACAACACTCCGACAAGTACATGAAGTGAACTACACAATACTGACTACACCACGCATCCACACACGCTACACACTACACACTGCACACTGCACACTGCACACTGCACACTGCACACGGCACACTGCACACTACACACTACACACTGCACACTACACACTGCACACTGCACACTACACACTGCACACTGCACACTACACACTGCACACTGCACACTGCACACTGCACACTACACAGTACACACTAGGCACGAGATATGCTGACGATTGTTCGTTTTTTATCAATAAAAACGTGCGGTCGAATACTACAGAAATACTGTCTTTACCGATTGGTTAACCCAATCGACTGTCATTGTTTGTTCAATCGATACAATTACTAAATATATTTTAACGCAACTTATGGCTTGTATTAGATGTGACACTAAACTTGAATCTTGAATATTCTTAAGTTACGAGGTATCCATAAACATCGTATTTCAAACATTTGTGATATGTAGGTACATTAATGAAGTTAATTTTTAATAGAACTGTGCTAGCGTTATTCCATATTAGATTTTAAGTTTCCGACAGAAAAGGAGAATAATTTTGTTACAGCTATCGAAGGATCACTTTTGTTTTAATTAAGGATTAGTCTTAATGATACACAGTATAATAAATAATTTTTATATTGTAAAAAAGTCTTATTCTATGCGTTACACCTAATATTTATGTACACAAAAAGTTTCAATTCAATAAAGGCATTTTCAAATATCAACAAGGCAACACACTCGTTACTGGGCGTGGAGACCAGCCCAGCTAGAGTAAATACAAAAATTTATAACAATTTTTGATTAGTTTAACAGCTGTACACAAATGTAACATGATGTTACGTGTTATTTACATTGTAAAAAATAAAAAAATAACATTTAATACTTCACGTCGGTTTCGTGTTAGCAAGTTTATTACCACCTGTGTTGTATGGTACTGGAATATATTTGGAATCAGTTGTGATTGTGGTGGTCGTTATGGAGGACTGCGTAGAAACAGGAGGTGTGAACGTCGGCAAATCCACTCGTAAGTCGTCCGGCGCTGCAGTATGGCGGTAAAGGGCCTCGAATTGTAACTCTTCCGGATACGAATGAGATTTGATTTTTCTCTCGTCCCTAGCGTTGCTAGGATACACTATAACAATTTTTTCACCATCACTCCTCACCGCTACGGGGGGTAAAGCAGTACTTGGCGATACAGAAGGCCCCGCCACCACTTTTAACATTTCCGTAGGCGCTGGTCGTAATTTCTCAGTGCTTGGCACTGTGGTCGTGGTGGTAATCGTGCTCGTGGTGGTGACTGGTATCTCGGGATCTTCAGGAGATTCAATTTCGCGTTTCTCGCCAGGAGGACCCACTGTGCGGAGTGTCTCGATCTTCATCTCTAGCGTAGGTGTTGGTACTGGTACTGAAAGAGTAGTGTTCAAGTCTTCTGTGGGAATGTACTTGGCTGTCGGTTTTGGCACTTCCCTCGAACCGAAAATTGGTAGGCGTGGTGCGTAAGCTGAAACTAAGGGTAATAGCGTGTCACGGGCATAACGTTCTGCTCTCGTGATGAACGAAGCAAGGCGTGCTGGTAAATATTGCACGGCGAAGCTGGTCTCCTCTTTTTCTGGCATGTCACTCGTCATTGGTTCGTAGGTGGGTGTTGTCGACACGTCGTAGTTCTTCGCTTTACGTATCGGCGGTTGCGTCGTTGTTTTAGGAGGTTGTGTCGCTCTCAGTAAAGGCTCGGATATTTCCTGTTTTTCAAGCCCGTCTGCTCTTTGCCGTGGCGTTTTACGTGCGCGTGGGCGTAAAACTGGTTCAGCTATTTCGATAAGTCCGTTTTCCGCAACTTTGGTGTTGGTCATGCCGAAAGCTCTGCCTGTGTTTTCATCGTTGGTGCCGCTCCACTCGTACGTGTCTACTAGAACGAAAGGTCTCTGCGGTGCGTCTTCTGGCAGTTCGTTGTCAATCGGGTCGATCACCGCTCCCACTCGTTTAGTTGAATTGTCTTTGATGAATTCGTTGGTGTTGATGGTATCATTTTGAGGGTCATTCTGAGGAAATAAATTAAAATTAAACTTAAATATCCTCTATGTTTAAGTGTTATTTAAGACTATAAATAAGAGGTAATTATTACCTGTGGGAGTAAGCAGTCTCCCGGATATAGTGGCATCTCCACTGACTCTTCAGATTGCAGTTGCATTCCTTTTTTACAGAATGACGATCTGAAAAATTTATACGTGTAATTTTGTAATTTAATAATTTATACGGTTTTTATACGTGTTACAGAAAGGTGTGGTCATATTTAAGGGTCGTTTCATGTACCTGACAGTCAGGGTTTATGTACAAGATCTTATTCAAATCTAGACATCCTAAAATTTGACTGTAATTTTAATCACTCGTTACGATCGATAATATCGTTCATATAACTATAAATTATTTCTATTACCTTTGCGCGCCTAATATCAGCTGTTTATCATTTAGTGTTGTCAAAAGTTGCGAGTCGCATATCGACACTCATTCGATAAAACAGAAAATTATTTATTTACGTGCTAGTGTAAACGTGTAGTTTATTTGCACACGACAGCACTATTTCACTGAGGAAACATGGAATCTATGGGCCTCTGCACGGCACCACTCTGACAAAGGCATGGTTTGCCATTGCGATTGGAGAGTTGCTAAGAGAGAGTAAGTATGAAATGCTTAAAGCAGTAAAGTATACTGACGTCTTAGCGAAGCTGTCTGTGATGAGGAACTTGTGCAGTCGTATGGTCCTGGCGCCGGCGCTGAGCCACCCGGAGTACGCGGCGTAGTGCACGCTCACTCGCAGCGGCACGCCCAGCGCCGGGTGCGGCACTATCACGCGCGTGAACTCACTGCCTCTCGCCGTCTCCTCGCGTCTGTAAGTAAGTACTCATGTTACATACTACTACAGACACCGGCGGTAAAAAATGTATCGCACATCGAACTAAAGAGGGAGTGCACATCGAAATAAAGAGGGGAAAATGGTCTAGTTTCGGCTTCGTAGGGCGTAGTTTCTGTCACTCGGTATATTGTATCTTTAATCTTTCCATTAAAGATTTTGACTTACGTAACTTTTTAATTAAAATAATAAAACGAATCGCGTCAACTACGCTTTGTCGTATTCACTGCTATAGAAACCGCAGTAATGACTTATTGCTTGAACGATGTTTTTCAAACTTTGGGTCGCGACCCTGTGGGGGGTTGCGGCGGAGTTCCAACAGGATCGTGATCTCTCATCAGGCCGATTGAGCTCATTAGCTAACATATACGCCCTCACACCTGTACTCCCCGAAGGGGTAGGCAGAGGTGTAACTAGTACCACATTTGGCCAAGCGAACACGCTATAAAATTTTAACTAACTTGTAAATATGTTTTCACTTACTTGGTCATGGGGAAAGACTCGTTGAGACCAGAGTCTCCGTGTAGTATGACAGTGATGCGGCCGTATGTCTGCTTCTCGGTGGGTGCGATTCCCGCCCACAAAGTTAGGTGGTATTGGTGTGCTGGACAAACAATCAATGTACATAAATTTATTTTATCACTAACAATATGAGGAATATATCGGACATAAACCTAGAGGTAGCTTCGCTTCCTACAATATATAAATATTTTTTTACAGCATAGGCGTACGAGCAAGTGGGTCACCTGATGGTAAGTATCTCCACTGCCGATGAACGCGCACAACATGGACTTGTATCCGACCTTAAAGGGAAGACATAATTGAGGGGCTAGAAAGGGGAGAAGGAATTTGGGCCTCCGGAAATATAGCCGTACGAAACACAACATCAAGCTGATACTTCACATCGGTGTACTGTGAGACAGTGGTAACATGCAACTGCCCTGTGGCGCAACTTACTGAAGCTAATAAAAATAAGGGCAGTTAATAATGCGCATTTAGTTGTACAGGAGTGAAATTGACACCCAGTAGGCTTTATTGGTTCTGGTCATACCGCAGAAAGGCTCCTCTTCTCTGGTGAGTAGGTACAGTTGTCCACGGCCGAGAGATCTGTCTGCGTAGTATCCCATGTTGCCACATCGACGGGACCCGTCGCATGGGAAACATCGCCCCTGAAATCAAAATGTTATTGGAAACTAAACTACAAAATACAACAGTTTTATTCGACATTATGTTTACGATCATGTTACGTTATGAAAAATTGGAATATCGTCTGCGTCTAATACGTGGTAGTCTGACACGAGTCTTAGGCCCGTATTATAGAACGACACTCAAGTATACTGCATCGGTAGCGCAGCTGTAATGCGTACGCGTTACGACTGAGGCTGACGCTGAGGTCTCGGGTTCGATCCCCGGGTTGGGTATAAGTGATATTGGGTTTTTCTATTACGAAGAGTTCAGTATCGCCCGGAGTCTGGAATTTGTGCCCGGTATGGTGAAAGGCTCGCCTATCACATCATGGGACGGAGATACGATCGGCGAAAATGTGGGTGTACTGGTTACACATCTGCCTACCCCTTCGGGGATTACAGGTGTGAGTGCGTACTCAAGTATAATACGGACCTTAGAGCTGCCATCTGTCGTAGTTTTCACAGATATTGCATGGTATCTGAGAGACTCCTGGTTAGAACATTTCAGTGTCCGGTGAAAAGTCACGACACTTTATTCAAACTTATTATATTTATTCAAAATCCAAAAAAAACAAAACGTTGATTTCTCCAATTCCAAGGGTATTAAAATGTGTATCCGGGTATGTGTATTCTGTTTTACCAGAGTTTGACGTCTTGGTCGGCGTCAATAATTTAAATGATGATAGGCCTAATCATTGAATCCCTTAACTATCCCTATCCTTTAAGGTCGGCAACGCACCTATAATTCTAGGGCGTACATGGGCGCTGGAGATCACTTACCATCAGGTGACCCACTTGCTAGTTTGCCGGTATATGCAATAAGAAACATTTTGAAATCTAATTTTTCCCCCTCATGAGCGACATAATTTCTTAACGTCAAATAAACATCAATTAAAAAGTAACCTCGAGGAATGAGTCGTAGTTAGTACAAGGGAAAGCAGGGAAGTGACACTTCGGTGATACGGAATCCGTGAAGAACTTGTAAGCGCGGCGATGGTTGCACAGTGACCGTCCTTCAGGAGATGCTGCCGCCCATGGAAGAACTAAATCTGATACTGCACCGACAAACCTGGAACAAAATTAAGTAAGTTGTATTATTGAACTTCTTACATTTTTAAAACAACTTATTATTTTGAGTCAACCACTCAGTTGACAGTTTTGTCTACAGCATGAATGATCCGGCTCGACCGCGTCGTTACCACTTTGTCACAGAAAACAGACGTTAAGTAGCACCTTGCTGTACCATACGAAACACAGTATGGTCGGATATCCGGAGGCCCAAAATTGGCAAAGTGTCCATGTTTCTTTCGAGTATTGTGGGCGTACATGGGTGGTGGAGATCACTTACCATCAGATGAACACTTGCTCGTTTGCCGGCCTATGCTATAAAAAGTTATATTTGATTTAGTCATAGGTCGATTCGAAAATTATACCCATATTGCGAAATGCAACATCAGCCTGCCGTTACACGTCGGTTTACTATGAGAAAGTTGTACTATCTCTGGTTAACTCATTCATGTTTGAGGCAAAACTGACAACGGCATGGCTCTATCACTTTAAAATCCGGCTTTTAAAATCATGGGGTACTTACAAATTAGAACATCCATGCTGGACCCTTCCGCCGTTGGGGTAGAAGTCGACATGGCCCAGTGGTTGGGCTGCACCTAGCCCACCAAATATGAGAGTTTCACCATTCGAATGGATGACGTCGACAAACTTGGCATCACCTCGATCCAGACGAGCTCGAGGGTCTTGGAACTCGAATAAAGGACCTGCTGGATCTAATCCTGCAAACCGAAATAAAAAACAGTATACTTATGTGTTACGATTTATATTATGTGCGTTAGCAAACTTAGATTTTTACGAAAATGCGACCAATGTCCTGCCATCCGCACCTCGTCAGGCAGTCTATAAAACTAATGTAAGTGGGCTGTGCCTATTATATCATCATCATCACGTAAGTTCGAAATGCATAATTATTACCGAAAGGCATAATTTTTCTCGTAGTGTTACGTATGTACAGACATACGTAATTTCCCCAGAAGGGTCGTGACGGGTCGGTGACGTCAGGCAGGCGGCCGGTCATAAAAACTACTAGCCAAATCATTTTGTAACATTTGTTAAAAATCATCTTGCGCTGACCTCACTGCGAGTTGGATAAGGGCAGATGGAAGAAGACTACATATGTAATTATTATGGCGTACCGAATTATTGATAAAATATTCATGTTTGTTTCGGCAATTTTTGGTTAACATACTGGTGTTACGTACATAATGTATATGTGCACTCACGCCTGTAATCTCCGAAGGGGTAGGCATAGGTGCAACCAGTACACCCACATTTCGTCGAGACTATCTCCGTCCCATGATGTGATAGGGGGCGAGCTCATCGCCATACCGGGCACAATTCCACACTCCGGGCTGATACTGAGCATTTCGTAATAGAAAAGCCCAATATCTTTATTATCCGATCCAGGATCGAACCCGATACCTCAGCCTCAGTCGAGACGCGTACGCATTATAATAGCGCCACCGAGGTAGTGATACATAATGTACCTAAAATTTATTTTAAAAAGATTAACCATTATTTACCTGTAATCCGACTGATGTTACGTAGTTCAGAACCCGCGAAGCCAGCCACGTGGGCCCCCAAACTAAACCCAATCAGATGAACATCCTCGAACCGCATGTCTATGTATTTGGCTAAACCTGAAAATAATAACATTCACCTATCATTATAGGTAGTTATAAAAGTCATTAGATTGATTAAGGGCCGATGTCCACTAAAGCACAGATGTGCTGAGAGGAAAGATTTTTTTGGTCAATACCTATAGAACATACATACATACACACTCACGCCTATGTCCCATAGGTGTAGGCAGAGACTATTGAGTACCACAAGCTACGATCCTGACACACCTCTTTCGCCTCTTCCACATTCATACATCAACAATAAACAACACCTATAGAACAATGTATGGTTATTCTCACATCTCTCCGCTTAGCTTCAGTGGGCACCGCGTTGTGCCACTCTTATCTCCGCCCATGTCAGCTTTAATGGATACCGATCATAAGTATCATACTTATAGCTTGATGCTACATAGAGTCAAGCATTGAACTTTTTGAAAATCTACTTAAATCATTAAAATAATTGAGTCAGACTTAAATTGTGGTAATGGTGTGACATTCTAATTTCTAAGCTCGGCAGAGTAAGTTTTTCTGCGGTCCCTAAGTTAGGTACTTAAGTTTTAAACCAACAAAATCGATTGCTAATACTGAAGAGAAGAAAGTTGAGACAGTAAGTTACAGCGTAATGTAATAATTAATTTACCTTGTAATAGCATCGCTAGCTGTTTGCCAACGAGCCTCGTATTTGCAGCAGCTCGCAAATAATTCGGCATGGACGCTCCGCCTTCCCAGTCCACACACACCACGTTGCATTCTTCCTGGAGATGAATACAAATTATACATACAGTTTAATATTTCACCTTGAATAACTCCATGTATGAAGTCTGTCCTCGGATACGGTTGACTTATTTTATTTTTACAAGACGTATGTACAGGAAAATACTACGCAAGAACCTTCTTTTTTAAGTCAGTTAAAATATGGTACGTTAATATATTACTGATATAAAGAAATATTTAAGGAAATATTTGTTTTGCAGCCTTCATGGTGTAGTGGTCGAGTGGCTGGCTGTGAGGCGAGAGACCGCGAGTTCGATTCCTGCATCGAGACGGGTGTTTGTGTAATCCACAAAAGTTTGCTTCGGGTCTGAGTGTTTTCTTCCCAGAGGGGTTGATGTTTGGCAGGCGGCCGGTCGTAAAAACTACAAGCCAAATATTTCTGTAATATGTTTTAAAAAGCATGTTGAGCTGACCCCACTGTGAGTGGAAGACGGGCAGGTGGAAGAAAACAACGAATAAATCTTTGAATTGTGTAATGGCCGTTACCAATATTTTGTCTACGGATTTGCTTACTGGCGGTAAAATTTTGACACATTTTGTATGGAAGATCTACCAAAACACTATTGATAGAAGCACATATATCTTAAATAGAATATAGGGAATGGCCATAGGTAGTTAAATACGTTACATGATCCAATGTTTCTCAATAATAGATATGGATCTATAAAAGTGAACTGAGCAATCCCACTGAATGTATTCTAAGACACGTTATTGTGCATTCAGTACTATTACAGTATCTCATTTACGTAATATTGTCTGACGTCTGTTTGAAATTGTAAATACTTAAGTGCAAGACAAGCCGATGCGGAAAAAATGAACTTATAGACACAAGTTATGTCTGTTAACATAATATTATTAACAAGCCTGTATCCCCGAAGGATCAGGCAGAAGTGGAACTAGTGCACCCACTGTTCGCCGATATTATTTCCGCTCCATTATGTGATAGGAGACAAGTCTATGACATACCAGGCACAAATTCCAATACCGGGCAACTTATGTTGTATTATAGAAATGAAAATCGATTGCCCGACAAGGGATTTGAATCCAGGACCTCACGGCTTCACAGCCTAGTATGCTGCCACTAGACCAATAAGGCAAAGTTATATTTGGTGTTCCTTGGTAAGGTAATACGTATCTAGCCATAGTAAAAAACAACAGAAGAAACTGAGTTATACCAATATACTAGAATACAGTGATCAGTGATTTGAAACACTTAATATTGAATTAAACAATACGTAATTAGTTGAATAATACGTAATTCATTCAAGAATATTGTATACAAAAAACGGGCGTAGGTCTTAAAAATGTCAGTACAACTACAAGACTAGATTGTTAAATAGGTACGCATGAAACCTGACTTTGAATTTCCATGTTCATGATGTTAAATAAAATATAGTTTACTTACAACGGCCATTAAAGCGCTCCTCATCTCATACACCCACACGTTATCACAGTTGGATCCGAAGCCGTGAACTATCACCCTGGTGGGTCGGTTGGAGTCAAAGGCGCGCGCCGCCCAGCTCCACGCCGCTGACATGTTACTCGCTGACACCGCCAGCAATGGCTGGTCACCCCTGTAAATAATAATATCCTCTTGAATCTTGCTTAAGCAGTTATTCGTATTAACATTTGAGCAAAGAAATAAAGTATTGTTCTCTATGAAATATACAACGGTATGTACGATTTGAGCCTCCAGAAGTGCGACAGCAATTGTGGTGCTACCCCAGTCGAACTGGCCCTTTATTGCAGTAGACGAAACTGTCTACAGCTTGGATCTACCACTCAATTTTTTTTAATTAGCTTTAATATCGAGACGAGCATGCCACTTACCAGATGGTAAGCGTATCGCCTGCCCATAAATAAAAGCACCACCTATCAGAACTTTGATTTTGACTACAAATGTACTATTCATGCTTCAAGTTAGCGTAGCTTTTTAAAATGTTGATTAGCGTTACCTATTAACCGTGGAGTACATGAGGAAATGTGTTCCAACTTCCTGTGGGGAGCTGGGTAGCGTTTCCAAGTAAGCGAATGGACCTGCATCTTCAAAACATCCAAATTCTCCGTAACAAACACTGCCTTGTGACCTTTTAGTTCTGGTAACAAAAAAAAACATCTTGCATAAAATAATGTTCTAAGTAACACCTTCACCGTGTCCTTAGAATTTATTGTATAAGAATAATTATTCCTCAAATAAGATTGTAACATACGCCAAATCCTATGGCCTAGTCGCTATATTTACTTACAAAAATATATTTATAAGCTTCATTCCATGAGGCCTGCACGGTGCACTAAGGCCTATCCCCTCTCACTAGCACAAAAGGCCCGTGCCCAGCAGCTGCAGTGGGACGGTATAATACACGGATATTATATTTATAACTTTCTGTCGACGTAGAATTTGTATAAGAACGTTCAACTTGTGTAAAAGAAACCAGCCTCGGATCTATGTTTGGCAAACCGGGGCACCCGTCCCGGGCGGCAGTTTCAGGGGTTGCCAAAATCATAATACAGGTAAAATACTTGCTCAAAAAAGCGCCTAGCATACGAAAGCCTGGTAGGCTCACTATCGACTGTTATGAATAAGGCGTGGCGCCTTATTGGCCCACACCACAAGTGAAAAGTACCTACAAATTTATTAAAGGGTTCTTACTGTCCCATTCACGAAAAATGCCAACTATTATTATATATTTGTGAGTTTTTTTAAGTAATTTATCTCAAACGATGAAGAGCGCCACTATCAAGTTTCTGTCCCGGTTCGAAAATATCGTATATCCGGGGCTGAAAAAGAAATTAATTATACTAGTGAATCGCTTCATATTTAATAGATTAACAAACGCTGGTCTTTGATTAAAATATGATACAATGTGATACGCTAAAAAAATGAAGTAGGTAATATTTTATTTTTTGCATAACTAAAAACATCATATACAAAGTAATAACTAATACTAAAACTACCGCGCCGCGTTGCGCCGCGCCAGTGCTCAGCCCGGGGCGCGGCGCGGTGTTGGGATAGCTGTGTAATGTGTTTTATGAGCGCACAGAGGTCAAATTGTCAAGTTTACTGACGCGAATGCAGGGAACAGCCTTAACGGAACACATTGCAGTTAAAATTATAAGTTCTATGTACAAATTGATATTCGCCCACAAGGTATAAATCAAATTTAACTGTGAAACGTGTTTGTTTTGTTGTAATTATTTGTAGTACTTTTTTATGACTTACTTTGTTCGTTACGTAATATTTTCCTATTATTTAATATACAATGTGTTGTTGAAAGCATTTTTCCCCCGTAGTACAAAATCCACAAATTGCATTGCTAGGACACAAATAAAGCATTAAACACTTGACCGTTATTTGAAGCTTACCGGATTGAGATAGGCGTGTCTCTTTCCTTCCGCTATATTGTCCATCTCTTTCTATCCCAGTATACCTATCTCTTTCTTGTTTAATAGTTTCCACTAGGTGGGGCTACCCGAGGCATGTTTTAGCCTCGGTAGTTTTATAAATCATTGGCGTCTTATTTTCCGTCGTAAGCGGTCGTTGCCAAGTCAACTCTGCAGTTTGTGTTAATATTGTCCTAATAGTACAATTTGTGTTTAACTTTACAAAAGTGACGACGAAAAGAACTGTAAGTACCTTGAAATATTTTACAGTGCGTCATTACGGGTAAAGTGATAAATTTATGTGCTTCTCTTTTTTCTTTATAACGGGTTTACCGTTCGACTTTGCTCATGAAAATTACAATTTAAGATAGTGATAACTATCTACCTACATAATTTTAAAGTGTACAATATTAATAAGGGTAAAGTGTTAAATTTAATTCCGTTTTTATTTTGCTGTTCGGCTTTGCTCTTAGAATATAAGAAAGTGTATATATCTACAGTGCTGGATGGAGAATACAATTTACCGTATTGTGGAGGAAACTCCGGGGCCATCCGGTTTACAAACCAAAAGAACTAAATCGCGTCGAGATTCGAGCTCATCTTCTAGTTCATCAAATTCCAGTTCATCATCATCATCGGTAAGGTCTCTTGGTAGGAAGAAACGTCATCGCCGCCGTTACCACGATAAAAAAAGGGGGGGCAAGCGTAAGAATGATTTACTATTAAAATTAACTCAACAAGTTGGTGAACTCCAAAAGCGTGTTTTTTGTGGAGTTAACACAGACGAGGGTAGGCAGTGTACTACCTCGCCGCGCGTTTCAGCAGAAAGGCATGATAGTAATGATGATATTTCCTTAATAGATAATCATGATGGTAGGTCGTTGTATGGTTATGACATAGAAAGTGAGACAAATGAAACACACCAATTTAAATTTGATCTACAAGTAAAGTTAAAGGAACCGTCTGTTCCGAAGGCCCCTGATGATTACCTTAAGTCCTTGAATAGTATTCAACATTTTGACCAAAATGAATGGTGTGAGGTTAGATACTCGGAAGTACAAAAAATGTACAATCACACCCCGGGGTTTACAGAGTTAGGGGTTAATGAAGAAATCCAACCATATGATACTCTTCGACATTTGGCTTATGCTGATAAAGCATATGGTGCTTTGACCTTTTGCGCCCTTAAGCAGCGAGAGGTTTTGCAAAATAGTATGACTGATCTTATGACCTGGTCTCGCGCCGAGGGTAGTATAACACCAGATAAACTACGTGATAAAATCACTGAGTTATTTTCGAATGGTGAATACTACAAAGTGTCTTCCGATCTACTTCAGCTTATATGTGGTCACAGAGCTGAGACGATTCAAATGCGCAGGGACGGTATAACAAATTATGTTCGCGATCCCGTCGTTAAGGCAGCACTACGTAAAATACCACCATCCAACCAGTATATTTTTAACTCCGAGTTACTTCAATCGGCTCTGGAAAAGACCGGAGGTATCAAAAAGGCATTTTTACCTCTGAACAGACCCAGTGGTTATAAACCTGTTTCACAAACAGGAAATAAGAAGGTAAATCGCTACCCCCCGCAGGGGTCAGTTCATTTTGATGTACCCTCGCAGGGTATTCATCAAGCATGCTGTCATATGCATGGCTCTGCCCAGCCCTCGCAGGGTTACGGGAACGGCCAACCCTCGCAGGGTTACGGGAACGTCCAACCCTCGCAGGGTTGCAGACACAACCATCACTCACAGGGAAGCGGTTATAATAAAGGAGTACGTGGGTTGAACCACAACTTTCGTGGACAGTCTCGCTCACGAGGAAGTCACAACAGACAGGATTCCAACAGAAATAATAGAAAGCGGACATCAACCTCCGAGTATCAAGGAGGAAAACGAGGAAAGTTCTGACTGGCAGGAGTTCAGAGCGGGCCAATTAGTTCACTATGTCAATCAATGGCAAAAACTGGGAGCCCCAAGCATCCTTCTACGCATAATAAGAGGTTATCGCATACCCTTTATCAAAAAACCTCCACTTACGCTACCCGATGTCCGAGGGCCATTTGTAACAAAAGAGTCCAAGGCAATGTCAACCATCATTTCCCAAATGATGATACAAAATGTCCTAGAGGAAGCGCCACTCTCAACAAGTTTCCTATCATCGATGTTTCTGGTCCCAAAGAGCGATGGGACCAACCGGCCTATTTTCAACCTAAAAAGGTTGAACGATTTTGTTCACACAGAACCATTCAGGCTCGTAAATGTGTTCCGTGTTCCAGACTTTTTACAACCAGCGGACTGGATGTGCAAAGTGGATCTCTCTCAGGCCTACTTCAACCTGCCAATATTCCAGGCACACAGGCGATTCCTCAGACTAGTTTACAAAGGGAAATTACTACAAATGACTTGTCTTCCATTTGGCCTCAGTACTGCGCCCAAGGTCTTTGCAACCATGACAAATTGGATAGCGCAGACACTGAGGCGGGAAGGCATTCGAATATTGGTCTACTTGGACGATTTCTTGGTGGTCCATCAAGATTATCGCACGTTACTAGCACATATCCAAGTGGTTCTAGATCGTCTACATTACCTAGGATGGTCGATAAATTTTCAAAAGTCGGTCATGACTCCGTGCAAAGGTCTTGTGTTTTTGGGTATCCTGTGGAACCCATGGTTAAACCAAAAAACCCTACCTCACGAAAAGATATCCAAATTAAGGGAAAAAATTCAGGACCTGTTACACAAGCGTATAACTACATTAAAAACACTACAAAGCCTGGTCGGCCTTCTGAACTTCGCCAGTTTTGTGGTACCAAAGGGCAGGCTTCACTTTCGTGTCACACTCGGCTGTCTAAACAAAAATCTGAAAGATGGCTCTGTCAATGTCATCTTGCCTATAGAAGTGAAGGAGGAGCTAAAATGGTGGATGCTAAACTGTCATCGGGCGTCCCTAATTCACACACCTCCACCGTCTCACTTTCTAACCACAGATGCGTCAGATGTGGCCTGGGGTGCACAGCTCGATGGATGTGCCCTCACAGGTCAATGGTCAAAACAAGAGCAACGCCTACATTGAAATCAAAAGGAGATGCTTGCGATATTGAAGACTATAGAACAGCGAGGTTGTCACTTGAGCCGGTCAACAGTCCTAGTCCAGTGCGACAACAAGACCGTAGTCGCCTATTTGCGAAACGAAGGTGGCACCAGATCAGCCCCGTTGATGAGTCTAACACAACAGGTTTTTCAAAGTCTAGACAGGAATCATATAAACTTAAAGATCTACCATATTCCAGGCAAATTCAACAATCATGTAGACCATCTTTCTCGACATCGTTGCCCGCCAGAATGGCACCTGTTACCACATTGCACAGACAAAATCTTCAAGAAATTTGGAATACCAATTGTACGGGACTTTACTTGTATCCCGTACGTTGGGTATTGTGTAAGTGGTATGTGTGTACGTATGTGTTATAGGCCCTTATGTACTGGTGGTTTGCAATGAAAATTGCAATACATATACTGTAATATTTCGTATATGTACAAAAGGCACCGGAAGGCCAGTACGGGCAGAAACTGTATCATAGGAAAATACAGCGCAATGAAAATTGCTTTGTCTGTGAGAGTGGACTGTATAGGAAAGAAAACACTGAATTTAAACTGTAAAAGCCACGCCCCCCTTTGGTACTTTTGGTGGTTACTATTCTTCCATTACTTTTCTTCAGCCCGAAATCTTCCTGTAAACTGTGTCGCTGAAAGAATTTGCACGCTTTTTATACAAAATTCAGCTCCATCTCGCTCCAACGCATAGTGAGGTTTCACTTAGCGAAGGAGCGAGATGGACCTATGTGTCAGAAAAGGACAAAATATCGCGGAATTCCCTATCCTAGCCACCGGCTATACCGACGAGAAGAACCCCTCTGTTTATTTAATTAAAAACACATAATACAAATTATTTTCACTATAACATACTACTGTATGTACAACAAATAAAACTGTAACTGTAAACACTTTAAAATAACTAAAACACTAAAGACCTAGACACTTATAAACACTACACAAATAGAACTGTTAAAACATAATATTCACTATATAAACTGTAACTGTCAAGACATAATCACGATTAGAACTGTAACTGTTAAATCACTATAACAAAGTATATAAACGTTCACTATTTACACTTACTGTCTATGTAGCACAATAACGAAGTATATAACTATTATAACTGTCCACTATGCACTTGTAATCGTCTGTGCTGCACATTTCTCCCGCCGTGCGTCGTCGCTGGGCCGACGGCGCAGAACTTATTGCCGTGCAGCCTCGCTCTTCACCGGGAGTATGACCAGCTTCTTGGCGGGTCTCCGCAGGATTCCACTGTTGGTTCGCACGTCCGCTGTTCTCACGACGCCGTCCGGTCCAGGGTAGACGTGGGAGATGACGCCTCGCGGCCACACATTCCGCGGCAGCGTCCCGTCGGCGATGAGTACGAGGTCCCCGTTGCTCAGCTGTTGTCCTCGGTCGTGAGGCTCCCGCCGGTGTTGGAGCTCCGGGAGATACTCGCGCATCCAGCGAGCCCAGAAGAGGTCGGCGAGGCGCTGCGAGGCGCGCCAGTGGCTGCGCCCTGCTGCATCGCTGTCGTCGAATTCGCCCGGGGCCACCGCGTTGGCGGAGCCTCCGAGCAGGAAATGGTTCGGAGTTAACGCCTCCGGATCATCGGGATCAACGGAGACGTGTGTGAGCGGTCGGCTGTTGACCACATGTTCGACCTCGGCAATTAGGGTTGCCAAAGTCTCTTCCGACGGGTGTCGCTCGTGGAGTACTGTAGTGAGCGCTGTCTTGACGCTGCGGACAAGCCTTTCCCACGCTCCTCCCATGAAGGGGGCGCTAGGGGGAATGTAGCGCCAGTTAATGCCGCGTCGGTTGACCTCGCCGCTCGTTGCACTGTTGATGGAGCGTCGTAGCTCCCTGTCAGCACCCTGTAAATTAGTACCATTATCCGACCAGATTTCGGTCGGAGCGCCGCGCCGCGCGATGAACCTTCTTACAGCCATGATTGCAGAGTCGGTCGTCAGAGACCCTGCGATTTCCAGATGCACCGCGCGTGTCGTCAGGCACGTGAACAATGCCACATACCGCTTCTGTGTGGATCGCCCTATAGTTACTGTTAGCGGTCCAAAGTAATCCACGCCGGTGTATGTGAACGGACGTCGATGATGTGCCAGACGGCACGCTGGATGGTTCCCTGTAGACGGCGTCGGCGGCAATGCTTTTCGAATGCGACATATCAAGCATTCGTGTATCACTGCTTTCACTGTAGGTCGCGGCCGCACAATCCAGTATCGCTGTTTGCACTCGTTGAGCGTAGTCTCGACGCCTGCGTGGTGTAAGGTTCGATGCACGTAGTCCACGTAGAGACGAGCCACGGGATGTCTCCCGTCGAGTACTGCAGGCCTCTTGGTGTATTCCGGGACGTCTTGCGCTGCTTGTATGCGAGACTTGATGACGAGCACTCCGTTCACTACCTCTGTTGACAGGTTGTGTAGACGACTCTGCGTCGGAGGGATGCCGCCACCGCTGATTGTCGCAATTTCTTCGGTGAAGCTGTCCTGTTGACACCGTCGAATCAGCAACGTTTCCGCGCGTCGTAAAAGTGTGCCATCTATGGCGTGATATTGATTGTCGCATGCCGCGACTTTCTGTGTTGCGCGGGGTACGCGCGCTGTCTGTTTTGCCGGCAGCTTTGTCCACGCTGCATCCTTTTCTTTGTTTCGCTTGTTTCTCTTGTAATTTATCGACGCTGTTGTGCGCCGACAAAGATGAATGAATTGCAGGATGCGCGCCGTAGTCCGCAGTAACTTTTCCCATTTGGAGAAACGATCGACTGCCGGTAGCGCCGCGGCGAGCGAGTGTAGAGGGCTGCGTTGTACCACCAATGTTCTTTCTTCGCCGGTCTCGATCGGTGAAGCTGTAGTTTCTGTAGGCCACTTGTCCGGGTCGTTGCGCAGAAACTCCGGACCTGTGAACCATCTGTGTTCACTGTCTATATGTTGCGGTACATCCCTCGTAGCGTCGTCCGCGACGTTTAATTTGGTGGGGACCCACCTCCACTCTGTTACTGTACTGTGTTCCTCTATTGCCGCTACACGATGCGCGACGTATGGACGATATGCGCGGGCTCCGTTTCGCAACCATGTGAGAACTGTTTTGCTGTCTGTCCAATAAGTTTTCGCGTCGGGCTTGCGATCGTGTTCCTCGACGACCGCGGCTGCCATACGAGTTCCCATTACGGCTGCTTGCAATTCTAAACGTGGAATTGACATTAACTTGAGCGGCGCGACGCGTGCTTTCGCGAGCGCGAGCGATGTGTGTATTTCTCCGTCCGATGTTGTGATACGCCAGTATATCGCAGCGGTGTATGCGACTTCACTCGCGTCGACGAAGGTGTGTAACTCGAGGCGGACGGCTTGGCTGTAGTGTAGATAACTTCGGGGGACTCGTATGTCAGCGAGTCGCTTGAGATAGCCGATCCAATCTGTCCACTGTGTCCTCAAGTCGCTGTCGATCGGTTGATCCCATCCGGTTCCGCGTCGCCATATCTCCTGTAGTAGCTGTTTGGCTCTTGATGTCACCGGCGCGGCGAGTCCGAGTGGGTCAAAGAGAGACATGATGATCTTCAAAACTTCTCTCTTGGTTGGCGCGTCGTTGTCGATCGCTCCGGGAGGCAGGCGCGCTAGGTCTAGGTTGAAAGCTAGCTCGTCCGTAGCGCATCTCCAAATGAGTCCGAGTACCCGTTCTGTAGTCGCGCCGTCGTGTAGGCACGTAGTCTGTCTGTCTTCATCTGTAGCGAGTGCTCGGCGTACCTCCGGCGAGTTCGACGCCCACTGTCGTAGCTCGTAGTGAGCCTTTTTCTGTATGTCGCGCACGTCGACCGATGTCTGTATCGCTTCTTCAACTGTGGGGAAGCTCTGCAAGTAGTCGTCGACGTAGTGATTCTTCACGATTGCGCGATAAGCTGCGGGATGACTGTCTCTGTATGCTTCGGCGTTGACGTTTTTGACGTAAATTGCCGTTGCCGGGGAAGATGTCGCGCCGAATATCAGTGAAGTCATGCGGTACTCGACGACGTCTGCATCGCCTCTTGCATCGCCCCTCCACAGGTATCGAAGCGCGTCCCTGTCTTGAGCACGAATCTTCACTTGCATAAACATTTCGGCAATGTCTGCTGTAACCGCTATGGGGTGTTGACGAAATCTCATAATCACCCCCGGTAATGATTGGATCAAATCCGGTCCTGTAAGCAAGTGATCGTTGAGTGAGACACCTCGGGTTTGCGCCGCCGCGTCGTGTACGATTCGCACCTTGTCCGGCTTCATCGGGTTGATGACTGGAAAATGCGGAAGATACCATGTCTTGCCCTTTTGTGTGGAGACTGGAGCGACTTCGGCGTAGCCCTTTTCAACGAGCGCGGACATCTGTTTGCTGTATTTTTCCTGTAGGCGCGGATCTCTGTCGATCTTGCGCTCTGTGTTGAGAAGCCTCTTGTAGGCGTTCTCCCTGTTCTGTGGCATCGGAAGATCTGTGTTTTTCCATAACAACGCTGTTTCATAGCGGCCGTCCTCCCGCCGGTGTGTGCACTCCCGTAGTGTGACAAGTGCGCGCTCTTCGGGGTCACTCTTCGGTTTTTTCGGTTCAATGGTGAGAGACTCGATGGCGAGGTACTGTCGCAACTGTTCGTCCATGTCGTCTTCAATGCGCCGAAGGTGATGAACTCTGTAATCGATGTCCGAGCGAACGCGTTCTTGAGCCGTGGAGCACCCACCCGAGCGGCGTTAACGACGCTACAGGTTGATTGCGTCTTCCTTGACGTGTTTCTGAAGCGAGCAACAAGTGCCAATTATCTTGACCGATGAGTATGCCGGGTGTAGCATTCGTGTACTTGAGCTGAGCTGCGATGTCGACGAGATGCGTGCAACCTGCGAGATCCGAAGCGGCGATCTTCTGTGGTGCGACACGAAGTTTCGATATCGTGTGCGCCTGTATACTATGACTGTCTGTAGCTCCGTGTAGCGTTAACCGAACGCGCTGGGAGTTCGTCGCTTCAAATTCCGCGTTGCCGAATGCCTCGATGTGAAGTGGCTCACTTTGCCCCTTGGTTCCGGTGCGTCTTGCAATGTCCCCGTCGACGAGTGTAACCGTCGATCCGTCGTCGAGTAGGGCGAAAGTGTCGACTTTCCCCTTTGGCCCGGACACTTGCACTGGTATGATTTTCAAATAGGATTGTGACTTGACCGCTGACCACGTGCTGGTGACCACTTCACTTTTGGGTTCTTCAGCTGTTACTGTAGGCTTGCGTCGAAAGTGTAGCAACTCGTGATGACTTCTTATGCACTCGTCGATTCCGCACTTTCTTGCCCGGCATTGATGAGTCCTCGCTTTATGTTGAAGACACGCAAAACAAAGTTGTTTTTCTTTGGCGAGTTGCCACCTCGCGTTGTTGTCCGCTTCTTTGAACGTGTGGCACTGTTCTGTCTTGTGTCCGGGTTTTCCGCATACCGGGCACGTGGATTCGCTTCGTTGATCCACCGCTGTGTAACTTTTCTGTTTCCTGGGAACTCGCTGCGTTTTCGCTTCAGTGTCGGTGGTGCGCGTTGTTGCCTCCGGATTCGCGTAGGGGCTGCATTTCTGCGCTTCCGTATTCATGAAACGCGAGAGCTTGGGTAGGTCCGCTTCATCTTCGGAGTTCACTGCTGCGAAGTCGAACCATCTGTATCGTAACGCGGGCGTAAGCTTGTCGACGATCGCTCTCGTTACTTCCGGATTGTAGAGGTAATGGCTCTTCTTTAGCATTTGCAATGTTGCGACGATGTTCGCGATGCGTGTTGCAAATGTACAAATTTCCCGAGGCGCGTCCGTGAGGCGTGGCAGTGTGCGTAGCCGCTCCAATTCGGCTACCGCGATCGCGTCCGGTCGTCCGAAGCGAGTTTCCAACGTCTGAAGGATTTCTTCAGTAGGCGCGCCGTAGATAAGTAGGCTCTCGACGGCTTCTTTGGCGAGTCCCTTGAGGCTTTTCCGCAGGCGTGCGATGTTTTCTGTTTCTGTGTATGATCCTTTTGAATCCCTGAATGCTGCTTTGAATAACAGCCATTCTTGATGCGCACCGCTAAATTGAGGCAACTCGTGGAATTGTCGGTTCAGCGGGTGCGGTGTTCTTGCGGCGAGGGCGATCGCTGACGCAAGTTCTGTTAAGTTGATTGTAGCGGGCGACGATTCGACGACACGAGGTTCCGCTACACTGTACTGTTTCTCCGCAGCGGGCGACGGCTTGATAACACGAGGCGGCGCTACGATGTTCTGTTGCTGTATTTCAGTAGCGGGCGGCGGCTCGACGACGCGCGGCGTCGCTACTGTAACTGTGGGTTCGGGGGGCGTGGCTTCTGGGTGCGCGACTGTAACCGTAGCTTCATTCTGCATCGGCGGAATTAATTGCGGCTGCGCTTCTATTGCCAACACTTCCCGTTGGCTTCGATCAAGCCATTCTGTGACTCGATGCGTTGTCTGTCGATCCGATATGGATTCTTCACTATCGGATTCAGACTCCGCTTCCATCGCTGCTATGCGGGTGGCGGCAAGCTCTATGCGTAGACGAAGGAGTTCTTCTTTTGCTTGCGCCAGCTTGACTGTACGCGCCGACTTCTTGGTTCGGTGCGATTTGCAGCGTTCTGTATGAACGGGCTCTTGAAGGGCGGCGGCCGTGGCTTCGGCCGTGACTTCTGTTTGAATAGCGATTTCCTGTACGGTGATGTCTTGAGATCCCGTCGCCTGTGTTGTCTCTGTTACGGTGGCGCTTGTGCCTGTGGTGCCTGTGCTCGCCGACTGTTCTGTCTGTTCTGTGGTTTCGGTGGCAGAGGCGGTCGCAGAAACGGTAGCCGAACGTTGACGCTGTACGCTGTTGTGACGAGATCTTGTTACCGGCATCTTGATTCTTGCAGGAATTCGACGTTAGTACCACTTACCTGTAGACCGGTTATATAATTATCCGGCGCTCGAAGTGACCAAAATGTACGGGACTTTACTTGTATCCCGTACGTTGGGTATTGTGTAAGTGGTATGTGTGTACGTATGTGTTATAGGCCCTTATGTACTGGTGGTTTGCAATGAAAATTGCAATACATATACTGTAATATTTCGTATATGTACAAAAGGCACCGGAAGGCCAGTACGGGCAGAAACTGTATCATAGGAAAATACAGCGCAATGAAAATTGCTTTGTCTGTGAGAGTGGACTGTATAGGAAAGAAAACACTGAATTTAAACTGTAAAAGCCACGCCCCCCTTTGGTACTTTTGGTGGTTACTATTCTTCCATTACTTTTCTTCAGCCCGAAATCTTCCTGTAAACTGTGTCGCTGAAAGAATTTGCACGCTTTTTATACAAAATTCAGCTCCATCTCGCTCCAACGCATAGTGAGGTTTCACTTAGCGAAGGAGCGAGATGGACCTATGTGTCAGAAAAGGACAAAATATCGCGGAATTCCCTATCCTAGCCACCGGCTATACCGACGAGAAGAACCCCTCTGTTTATTTAATTAAAAACACATAATACAAATTATTTTCACTATAACATACTACTGTATGTACAACAAATAAAACTGTAACTGTAAACACTTTAAAATAACTAAAACACTAAAGACCTAGACACTTATAAACACTACACAAATAGAACTGTTAAAACATAATATTCACTATATAAACTGTAACTGTCAAGACATAATCACGATTAGAACTGTAACTGTTAAATCACTATAACAAAGTATATAAACGTTCACTATTTACACTTACTGTCTATGTAGCACAATAACGAAGTATATAACTATTATAACTGTCCACTATGCACTTGTAATCGTCTGTGCTGCACACCAATGATAGATCTTTTCGCGTCCCAACGTGCAAAGGTAGTGATAAACTATGTTTCTTTGGATCAAAACGATACGCAATCACTGTACCACGATGCGTTCTCCCGGAACTGGACCTATCCCTTGGCTTGGGTGTTCCCACCACCATACCTAATACCGAAGGTGCTAGCTCACCTCAACTCAGCGTCAGGGGTTTTTCTGTTAATAGTTCCGCGGTGGGAGCGAGTGTTCTGGAGAGCGGATCTAAAACGCCGTGCGCTAGCACCTCCGTTCACAATCCAGAAATTGCACTTGTACCTAATAGACACAGTGACGGGCTGTCCCCCACCCAAAGTTCAAGAAATGACGTTGGAGGTTTGGAAATGTGGGGGTGGTCAGCCAACTTATTAGAGTGGAACAATGCACAATTAAATCTACTAAAATCTTCTTGGCGTCCATCTACCAAAAAGACCTATACGGTAGCATGGAACAGATGGTTAGCATGGAATAAGGAACATAATTATAATCCCTTACAACCAACTGGGCAGGTTTTAGCTCGTTTCTTGGCAGATTTACATATTTTGACAGGTCTAGCGTATAATACTATTTTATTACACAAATCTGTAGTTTGCACTTTATGTAACTCTGATGAATCGGGAAAATTAAGTTCTCATGTTTTAGTTAACCATGTACTAAAGTCTATTGCATTAAAGAAGCCAGTGAGTCAAACACCTACAGTTTGGGACTTGGATAAATTGGCGACATTTTTAGAAAATTATTCGGTAAACGAAAATAGTCTATTTATGGTTTCTAGACACACAGCAACTCTATTGCTGATGTGTTCGGGCAGGAGAGTGCACGATTTAACCCTCCTTGCAGTCGATTCGAAACATATGTCCGAAAAGAATGGTAGTTTGATCTTATGGCCTTTATTCGGCTCCAAAACCGATACCGCCTTTTATAGACAATCTGGATGGAGATTGACTTCTAATAGCTCCAGCAAGAACTTAGACCCTGTTTATTGGGTAAAACGGTTAGTAACTGTTTTAAATGAAAAGCGTCAGGCTGGGGGGTTAGTTAACCTCTTTATTAATATAAGAGGTCGACCGAAAGTCGCCTCTCGGACAGTAATCGCCGGTTGGGTTAAAACCCTGTTGTTAGAGGCAGGGGTGACCGCCTCACCCGGCAGTCTTAGATCAGCGGTGGCATCTAAAAATTGGAGTAACAATTGCTCCTTAGAAGAAATACTCTCCAGGGGAAATTGGAGATCTAAGGACACTTTCGCTCGATTTTATTGTAAAGAGGTGATGTCTAGTATGCCAACCACTGCTAACTGTGACATTACTGGAATGTTTAGACCAGTTAACTAAGTTAAAACATACACATCAATGTAGTTACAAAGTAAATTCCTGTTGATCATTCAATCTCGGTGATTTTTTTTTTATTCTATTTAAGCTGGTATTAATATATCTACTCAGCTATATAAAAAGAGTGTCAAAACTAAGGATACCTTTTTGTAACTATGAACATTTTTTAGATTAATATTCATTTCACATTGTAATAATTCTGATTTCTAATAAAAATGTATCTCCTGTATCTGTACAGTGTATTTACTTATTTATACCTATATTTCTAAAATTTCATATGTGCCTATTATTCTTGTACATAATTACTACACATTGGCGTCATTTCCCACCAGGTGATAACAGACACGTCTCAATCCGGTAAGCTTCAAATAACGGTCAAGTGTTTAATAGCAGTGTTTTACCTGAAATAAAACACATATTAAATACTTACCTTATTTGAAGCTTACGTTTTAAATGCTACCTGGTGATGATTTCGACTCAATGATTTATAAAACTACCGAGGCTAAAACATGCCTCGGGTAGCCCCACCTAGTGGAAACTATTAAACAAGAAAGAGATAGGTATACTGGGATAGAAAGAGATGGACAATATAGCGGAAGGAAAGAGACACGCCTATCTCAATCCGGTAAGCTTCAAATAAGGTAAGTATTTAATATGTGTTTTATTTCAGGTAAAACACTGCTATTTTCTTTTTTATCGAATGAGTAACATGTCAATATTCAACTTGCAATTTTGGACAAAACTAAATGATAAACAGCTGAGCTTTTTTCACTCTAGCATTGGTATTTTCGCTCACGCACTTCAACAATTTGTAGGGATTTGATCAATCGTAATAAACGAGTGACTAAAAACTGTTTTTTTTTAGGAAATCATGATTTTTGATAAGATCCGGTACATACACACTCACAATTAAATATGACTACACCTTTATATAACACGTTCTATACTCGACTAAAAGAGTACCTAAACAAGAAATTTATCCTAGGTACTTTGTCTAAAATAATAAATTTGTTCAGTGAAGTATATCTGAGTGAAACGCATAGTAAAAGCTGAAATGTTTTTTCCATTTTGTTGTGCAACACGAGCTACGTCTACAATGCAAAAAACAGTTTTTGTGAAGTTAAGTAATTAAGTACTTATCTACATAAGTAATTCTTTGCGCGTGCGGTTACATTTTTACTATCTAAACAATAGGTATTAAAATACGTGACTGTTTAAAAAGTATTATTTAAAGTAAAGAATGTTATGTGCATTTTAAAAATAGATTATTTAATATAAACATACCTTCAAACACAGATTTAAGACGGACCATTTATAAACATTAAGTATTATTTCTATCTATATTTATTATTTCCCAAACCTTCGAACGGATACGGACATTGAATAAATACATTTCAGCTTTGAATTTCGGTTACGTTTTATTACTAGGTATGCCAGTATTTATTACTATAGCATTACCTTATATGTGTTGCTTTAAAACATAATTTAAAGAGGAAAATATAAAACGGACTTGAGGGCACAATATTTGATCGGTTATAAAGATGTTGATAAGCATTGGTATATGTTTAAAATATTTTATTCATTGATATCAATGTTTGTATTTTGTTCTGTACTAAAAATACTGTTTTTGGTGACCTTCATGGTGTATTAGGCAAATACTCGACTGGGAACATTAATAAAACTTTGCGAGTTTGACGAAAAATATATTTATACCGAATCAGGCTTTAGTGTTGGATACTTGATACATTCATCTAAGGGAATATTTGTGTATTGATATACTACAAAGGAATACTACAATGAGAGGCTCTTTACTTTGGATAATGTATCATATAATAATTCTAATGTATCATACATTAGATTTATGCGTGCACGATTTGATCAGAAATAGTTCCAACATATTAGGTACCATGTACTTTAAATTTAGTAACACGGCATACCTATATGAGGGATTGTATTATTTAAATAATTGTATTATTTGGAAGAGTGGAGGGTCAACGTTCTCGCGGCCGATCACCCACAAGATGGACAGACCTCATTAAATCCTGCACAAAGAGTTCCCTAACTGAATGCACACGCAGTGCCACAAATAGAGAGAAGTGGAGAAGTCTCGCAAAAGCTGTAGCCAACATAACAGATGATCCATGACCACGACCACTCCGCCAGGAGTGTACGACTAAGAAGAAGAAGAAGAATTATTTAAATCTAATAAGACGTGTCTCCACAAACTCTATGCTCTTCTTTAGTATATGCTTTCAACTTGACATAATTATAGGAAGACTTCGCAAGAAATACTGAAATATTTGATATCGATAAACGTTGAGTAGCCAAAGTAATATATAATAAAAATCCTGTGAATTAGACGGCAATTGGTTATATTCGCGAAAAAGTTAGTAGAGTCAAAATTGCTGTTAACGCAATCTAATATGATATAGGTACAAAACTCTAGGGGAAGGAGTCCTTATGGTCAGATCTCCTACAAGTCAACTTTTTTAATGCGGAAGCGATGGAATTTTATATCTGAAGTTTTGTAGAAAGTAACAGCACAAATTAAAAGAAATTGTTTTAATCACAACGTTGCCGGATCGCGTTAGAAAGTACATATTGCGCGGAAATTCCCAACATCGTTTCATACAATTTCGAGATAGAATGGGATGGTTACGACGTACAAGTAGGTACTTAACTCTTTTTTTAAAAGAGAAGGTAGGTAGGACGACTCTTTTAATATAAAGCATTTAAACTTAGTTCATCATCACATGTACGTATTATTCGTATATATTCACGAAGAGATCTTTAATAATAATAATTTATAGTAATTACTTATTTTATGACAAATACTATAAATATTTGTTATTTTCAACCCGGTAAGCTGAGTCTTCACCACCGAATCTATATCTATTCTATACTTGTAATAATACAGTAATGTCTGTCTGTCTGTTAATTTGTTCACGCATCACGTAAAAACGGCTGAATAGATTTTAAAGAAGGTTATACTGTCATGTTAAGCGAAGGTCCTTTAAACAGACAGGGTGAAAAAAAATAAAGTAATAATACATAGAGATGTTATGACGCCAGCTTTTTCTGTCTTTCACGCGTTCGGATCAGCGAGCAAAACCTAGTCTCTAATAAAACAAACCATCATCTTTAATCAAAAATTAAATTAACCAAATATAGTCAATGATAATTTAATTCGGCTTCATTTTTTACAATAACATGTCAACATGTAGAGTTTATTTGTAACAACAATGTGGTCGCAGGAGACCCAGAGGGCCAATTCTGCTATTTTAACTGACACTGCGAATGAATTTTAACCGAACTGAGATTACATTTTGAATTAATTAAAAATATGGCATTCTGCTCCTTTAAAAATTCGATATCATCTCAGTTAAATTGCATATAAACTGTCAATTCGATCAACTTTCAATGTCTTTCTTTTGTTGAAATTATGGCTTCGCATTATTATGCATTTCGCCAATGACAAGTACTTTACCGAATTTTACGTATCAGCTGCCATAGACTAAATTCTAGAAATTAAAAATGACCTAAGCGACAAAATCAATATTACTAACTCACAATAAAATACCCACAATATGACATGATGATAATTTCAGTGATAAAAAAATTACGTAACTGGAGGTTATGATTTTTTAATTAATTGATTTGACTAATTCCATGTATTTTATTTATTTCATTAATTTATCTATTCCATGGCATAACTGAAGGAAAACGGCACAACAGCACCACTCAGGCAGTCCTTTCCGGAAATAACCACAATCGCGATTATTTTATTGAAATTTGAAATTCTACCGAATTGCGGTTTTTTTATTTTGCAACACTGCTGAGGACATATCTATACTAAATAAAAATTGTGCGAGAGTTTTGGCGGGAATTTTGACAGTGCGATTGCTCTCATAATTTAATCTACACTAATATTCTAGAGAGGAAATATTTATTTGTATTTTTGTATGTAACAAATAAACTTAAAAACTACTGGGCCGATTTCAAAAATAATTTGGCCGTTAGAAAGCTACATTATCACTGAGTAACATAGGCTGTAAACTCATTTCTAATACTTTACTGGAATAACGAGCACACAAAGTCGCACAATTTTGACTACTTTTAGTTGCTTGCAGTAAAAGAGAATAAAGTTAACTGAATTTGTCTGCAGTTAACTCACAGTCACTTCACCTCAGTGTTGCCAAGTCAGATTTTTGAAAATACCGTGTTGTCCACATTAAAATACGGCATTTGCATTACGGCATACAGTGCTTGATGGGAAAAAATACAGTCTATTTTACAGTGTAATAAAATGTCATACAAAAAAGGAAATAATTAAATTATTAAATAAAATATAAATTTATTTTAAACTTTATATCCTAAACTAACTTAACATTTTATTTGTATATATCGATCGCTGCAGAAATGGATGGCTGCGATGATGATGATATCGGTTTATTTTTTTTAATGTGTTTAATCAAAGAGTTTTATGTATACTACTAGACAAGCTGCGCGGTACATAGAAATAATAGTATAATAAATTGTAGTATAGTAAATTAGTTGTATTACTAAGTTGCAGTCAATTGACCGTAACTCAATATTATCATCTCGCTTACTCTCAACTAGAACCCCTATTGCGCTCCCTGTTTGTGAACTGTCAAACTCCCGCGTTATGTGACGCAGTTTTACTTCTAAATAACCTGTCTAGTAGTATACAATAATAATACGAAATTTTTACTGTAATAAAATACTGTGTCTCCATATAAGGTATTTATAAAAATACCGTGTCCAGTAGATGGCATGAAAATACGGCAGATCTGCTGTAATTACAGTGCACTTGGCAACACTGCTTCACCTTCAGTCACATTTCGTTCTCAATATTTTGACGTTTGTCTGTAGACGAAATGCATTTTATATAGTTGTGTCTCACAATGGACACTGGCAAAATCACCAATCTACGGTGGAGCCAAACACAATTAAAAGAAGAAGAAGATAGTTAAGTGTCAAAATTGTTACCAGAATGCCGTTTTGGTTCAGTCAACTTGTATTCTACTTTCGATATCATTGCGTTCTAAGTTCTTGAATATTGGTTTAGCAGAATACCATTTGCAACTTTCTTGTCGCTGAGATTAGATCGGAATGATATTTTGAACAATTAAAATTAGGAGAATTGGCCCTCAGGTAGTTAGTTATATAGGAAACATAACCATAACTGAAATAGAAGATGACAAATACATGACTTCGGTCAGTAACGCATTAAAACATATATAACTCTAGTTGTAAGGTGTATACACACCTCTACCGTGAGTTTTTTGAAGACTACTCGTACTATGGGTTTCAATGTTTATACAAACTCTACAATGAACTTTTATGCACAGCTCTACTATGAAATTATAACGTACGTACATGATCTTGACTTTTTAACGCTTATGGACAGATACTACCACAATTTCGATGTTTACAAACTTGAATGAGACACAGAAAAATATGTATTAAAAAGTGTTTAGCGTTCTTCGTGGATGGCGAAAAAACTTTATTTATAGTAAACGCTGGCACACGAGCAAGTGATTCACCTGATTGTAACGGCCCACAATACAAGAAGAATCATGGAAGTGTCGCCGACCTTAAAGATAAGGGATAATTAAGGGAGTGGGAAGAGGAGGGGAATTTGGGTTTCCAGACATCTCACTCAACGTTCGACACGCAACAGCAAGCCGCTACTTTATGTTGGTTTTCTGTGAGATAGTAGTAACAACCCGGTCGAGTCAGCCCATTCATGCTGTAGATAAAACTGACTAGAGCGTGGCTCTACCACTCAAAAGAAAAAAATATATAAAATATAAAAATATTTTCACTGTACTTATGAAAATATTTTCCGATAACCTTAAACCAAACCAAGGCTACCATATAGTATTCTTGACCATTTGTTACCTTGTTCGTGTCCTCTTCAGTTCCCATTCATGTATGGACTCCTTGACCGCTGCCAATAATTCGGCATCTCTTCGTTCGTCTTCTGCCTCTTCGGCTGGCGTCGCCGGTCGGCCTGCGCCTCGCCATGGCTCTAATTCTGCATCTACGAATCATAAAAATGGTTATGCTCGCTGGTAGCTTATTAAGTTGGGCAATTCCTTCTAAATATTTTGAGACCAAAAAGCGATTAAGTTAAGGTTTTATTCCAATTCTTGATCGTATGATTCAATTTCTATTTCCAAATACACATAATTTACTGACATTATTTTGTTTCGTTTTTAACACAATTTTAACAAACCCAGACAGTGGGTCAAGAAAACAATAGACACGAAATATCAAAATGTTTGTAACATGTAATGTCGACAGAATTATTCTAGTATTCCAGTCAAAACAGACCGCAGTGTTTGTATGCAATACACGGCACTGTGAGTTCACATACGCGAAAGGCACAGTAGGTAACCTAAATGAAATCAGTTGTCTCCGGGTGCGAATGCCACTAGTTTTTGTTGTTGCGGCCTTGATCTGCGGGCCTGTTGTAGGGCAGTGTGTAGCTTATGTGAGACCTACTCTGGACGAAAGCAGGCCGTTCCCATCCATCGAGAATAATGAGAAACGCGCACTCTACTTAGCAAGCAACATTCATACAGATTGCCTTCTATAGTTGGTACACTGATAATACCTACTCCTAGGATCGCAAGAGTTTAAAACCAAGTGAAGTTCAGGAAAAAAACATGCTTTTTGTAGAAGTACTCATATGTACCTAAATGAGTTTAGATGCTGTACTCGAATATTTTTAAAAGAAATTAAAAAAAACATATCCAAGTACCTACATACTACCTACATATACCTACATACATATTGTTAAAAAATACTCTTTCGAAATGCTTGGTCGATCCGTTTTAACAACCTTTTCACTTGATGTTCAACAAAAGAATTATTTACGGCATCTTAAAGGAAAACCTTTGTTATATAATGAAACAAGTATATGTGCCTTTTCAAGAGAGGTATTTTTGTACACACAAAGTTACTGTTACGTAGACAGTATGGTGTAACAGCGTGTGACAAGATTAATCTGAATTTAGGTGGGCGAAAATTACTACATCCGTGTACATGTGTCAACTCACATTAAGGTCAGATCATTTAATTTGCGCATTTGGAGTAATATAATACCCGACATTTTAGTTGGCAAGGCATTGCAAAATGAAAGGAAAGCAAAAGCCGATACGGTGATCGGCCTGACAGGGTTGAACGTCGATGCCTTGATTTTACATTTAATTAACAGGATGAAGATATAGTTTTTGAAATGACTACATTAGTGTATCTCTGCCATCCCTCTTAAACATAAGCTAATATTATCTAAATGGCCTAAAGTAAACCCGTGGTTTTATAAGTAAGTAGATAAAATATAATATTTTATTTATTTACAAAAATAAAACCGACTCAAAAAAACTCTACTTTTTCTTCCATCAGCAGGCTAACCATGAGTTTGTCTCGATAAAATCGCTAGCGACGACGTAAAATATTTCTATGAAAAACTCAGTGGCCCCTCTAGCGGATACGTGAGAAACTACATTTTGCCATACAAATATTTTACGTCGTCGCTAGCGATTTTACTGAGACAAACTCATGGTTGAGGCACTGCTCTTATCCCACTCGCATCGGGGTCGACGCAACATGCTTTTTAACACATGTTACAGAAAGATTTGACTTGTAATTTTTATGACCGGCCGCCTGTCTGACGTCAAACCCTCTAGAAAGTCGTCAACAAAAAAATCCGCAACAGTTTGCGGATCCTCACGCGGATTAGCGACAATTCCGGAAGCCGCAATACCTAACCCCGCGGAAACGCAATTCCAAAAGTAAATATAAATAGGCCAACATGTCATTTTATATATCTCATTTCTGCATGGTTGGTAACCTTCTATGACAACAAAACATTTTTTGATGACTATTTTGCGGTTGCATTCTTCGATCAACTTATTTTATACAAACTTACAGATACTTATATAGCCCATAGACAAACTTATATAGTCTGACTCTACATCTTTGTAAATTCACCGTCAGTCAGAAAAACACTGACTTTTCTACGAACTTATCTCTCACTTATCCTCATTGGTTGTTATATTTCTTAATAGTGTTATTAAAATAAAACAATACTTACATTTAGCTAATACAAGTGTGAAAAGTGTCAAAAACAAGGCGAGAGATCGCCAGGCGTGCGTCGCCATCCATGCGGCCCGGCATTCACGACTGTCTGTGAACAACATGATTGCCTTGTAATTCATACATAAATACAACAGTTACCACCGCATTACAAAGGAGCTAAATACTACAATTGCATGTCGACGTTTCTCAATAGCTATTGGTTAAAATTAGCTTATGGTTAAAATTATTCGCGATCATTATTATATAAATAAAAGTGAAATTGATAAGTAACTGATATTAATAATCGACGCATCACATTCACATAATAATATTATATTTCTAAAGATGTGTCGTGACATGTATTGATAGTTATAAGGCGTGTTAAATACAGTGTAAACAAGGCTCTGTGCCCAAAATTTAGCTACTTTTCCCGAAAACAATGCGCCACTAGTCACTACTCACTGCTAACGGGTTAGTAATTATATCATTAGTGGAATTTCCTGGTCCCCACCACATTACAATACTTTGTTCCATAGATATATAATTATGTTACGAAACGTTTTGTAGTGGTTTGTCATATGAATGCCAACAACCGACAATACCTGGAGTTGCGCACGACCAGCATACAGATTGTCGCAAAACAACATAAACCCTTTTGATTCTAATTAAATATACATAGCTACATATATGTCATGTTCTTTATGAGTTATTTTTGTTCTGCTGCATTTGGTATGGCAATAAATATATTGCGACTTATAGCAACGGCATATTTGGGAATACTACTTGAAATAGAAAATGAAATTGTTTATTAATCATGTTGGCATAAATTGCAATCATGACAAGTACCAGAAATCATATCAACTTATGTATATATCATCAATTTAATTTTTATTTTGTTTATATAAAATGAAAGTCGAATATTGTAATGATAAAGGCATAAAACTACCACTTGATTCTACGCGACGCGACGCTGAGAGAAGATCTAGCTAGTTAAACTCAGTAGACTTGATTTTGGTCTGATTACTCTATTCTCAACAAAAAAATTGCCGATGTATATTGCTAATTTTCTGTTTATTATTTCATTTTTACGCGATCGGTTACCGTTTATTTATTTGTTTGTTTTTTACATATTTGAATATATTTTGTGTTCTTCACATTATGCTTGTTTTCTTAAATAGTTAGTAGTACTAATGTTGGGATACCTACTATGTTTGCGATTATTCTTACTTTGACGTTTAAAAAATATCAGTGTTCCATGTACATTATGCAATACATATGTACTTTACATAGTTGCATTATTAGTCTAATGGCAGCGTACTGGGACTGCGGATTCAATTCCCAGGTCGGGCGATCACAATTTATTTTTTAAATTCACAATTTGTGAGTTTTCGTTTCGAAAAGTCACACATGAATTGCCCGGGATTAGTATGTGTGCCCAGTATGGGAATAGGCTCGAATAGCAATAGGTTCGCCCCCTATCCCATCATGGGACGAAGATAGATAAGCTCGGCGAAATGTGGGGGCATTAGTTGTACTTTTGCTGCGCGAGCTTATGTATGTATGTTTCGATTTTGTATAGTTTTCTAACGAGTCTCAATATCAACTATTAGATTAGATTGTATGATAAACACTAGTGAACCTACGATCATACCATTCATACTATACTGACTACATGAGTTTAGATTCAGTACCTAGTAGGTAAATTGACGTCATCCTGCGGGTCACAAATAAAATGCTTTTCATAAATTCTTCAGTTATCCTATTCATAAAAGAAGCGAAAGCTCAGCGGGTTGTGGTACGGACTGTCGAAACGAAGGTCGCAGGCTCGAAAACAGCCCCAAGAGCATATGTACCTCTGGCTTTTCTAAATTACGTATAATATATTAATCGTTAATTATTATCACTTGTTTTAACAGTGAAGGAAACATCGTGAGGAAACCTGCATACTTGACAAGCTCTCCATAACAGTTTCGAAGGCGTGTGAAGTCTGACAACCCGCATTAGGCCAGCGTGGTGGATTAAATCCTAACCCCTCTAATTCAGTACAAGAGGCTCGTACCCAGCAGTGGGACGTGTATAATACAGGGCTAGTATTAAATCCTTCAGTATTTAATGTTTAGGCTTAGAGTTTGTCTTCGAGCAACACATGTCCTAAAATAACTTATGAGTTTAAAAACTCGTAAACCACGTCAGGGTAAAAAACAACCACGGACTAAAATCTTGGGTAATTTCTATAGCTTGTTCACCTCAACAAAGTGAATTGTCTTGTTGAATCTAAACCGTTGTACTCGGTCATTGTGCAAACATTGCGTTGTTCACTGAATTATGTCTACAGTACTTATTTATATTTGTCGATAGCTGGTATGGCCAGAATAATTTAGGTTTGCGTGTAGAAAATATGATTCTGCTTTGAAAGTGTAATTTATAACGTCAAATAATTACTTCACTAAAGGTAGTGAAGTATTTAAAAATGCGAAGATGAAATCTGTGGCAATTTCACCTCTTCATAAGGATGAAGAGGTGAAATTGCCACAGATTTCATCTTCGCATTTTTAAATTACTATTTTTTTCTTAGTTTTTTTTTTAAATTATATCTAAATATTTACACGGAGTAGAACGCATCTAATACGTTTATTTCTTAAGCGACTTAAAAAAAGATGTTCTTTATTTGTGTAAATTATACGTGCCAATTGTATATAACGCTAATAATAGCGTATAAATAGTAAACATAGTGTGGGTTTAGGACTATGTGTGTGGTGATAATTGAGTGTACCTACTGACAAGTCACTGGACTAAAATTATAATAGGTTCTGTCATTGCCGTTTGGTTACGGAACTCTAAAAAAGATAAACGAAAGTCTATAGGTATTATGTCAAAAAATCATATGAACAATTCGCACGTCATTAATAAATACAGCTTTGTTCACTTTCATCGAGAACGCGTGCTAAGTGCTAACTGCTATGTAGGTATGTTTGTTTATATTTTCACATGTTACCTATTTTGGTTTTAAACTATGTGCAAAGTCATTTTATTCGCATTACCAAAACGTGGAAGGTATTTTGAATGGTTTTTAAGCGACGAAAGGTCAAATTTCTAATCCTCGAAAATCAATTATTTAGATATAGGTACCTACTTATTTGTGGCATATAAACATAACATATTTCTTTGTCGCATTATTGGTTTAGGTGCAACATTTTAAAGTTGAGAAACCGTTGATATTCTGGGTTCAAATCAAAGGTCGAGAAATCATACAGACCAAAGATATATTTTTCTATCGTTAGTCTCTGGGCAATCACAAAAAAAATCGTTTGAGTTTTCGATTCCAAAAATCACCAATGAGTTGCCCGGTATTGTTTGTGCCTGATCTGAACTATGACATCGCTCATCAAACCGGTGTACAAGCTGCACCTTTGCCTACTGTTTCAGAAATACAGAGTGTAATCCATACTTCCATAATATATTATTGGTAAATGCGAAAGTGACTCTATCTGTAACGTTTTCACGGCTCAACATATTTTAATGAAATTTGATAAGGAGATAGGTAATATCCTTGGGAAGGAAATCGGGTACTTTTTGTCCCGGAAAATACATTCACGCGGGCGAACCGCGAGCAAAAGTTAGTATATTATAAAAAAAATTAATCTAGTGTGGAATTCGTTTCTGACAATTACACTAAATATTTATTCAGTTGCTAAATAAGTAACTGCTGATTGCTACTACCGACTCGGATTGGTGCAACATGCCGATCTGAATATAAAGTTGTTCAATAACTGGCTCCATGTAACGGATTTCATTATACCCTTGAGACGAAGGACATGGCTGTCTTTTACTGAATTATTTGTCAAAGGTATACCTATTTATTTTGGAATCGTAGTGCTCCATCATTTACGAAGCAGTAAAATTTTTGATTGTACCTAAAATAATAATTATACCTACAACGTGTTACAGAAAAGTGTGGTGAAATTTAAAAATATATAGGTAAGTATTTCACCCTCCGTAGTATGAAATTCGATTGCATTGCTAGGACATAAGTAAATAATTTTCTTGTTTACCGAATGAGTAACATGTCGATATCTGGACTTGCAACTTTGGACAACACAGTATTATACAGCTGATACGAATGAAGCCGTTAATAGGCGCGCAAAGGTAATGCAAATGATTTATAGCGATTTTATTAAAATTAGCATGACATTTTAGGATGTCTACATTGTTATAAGATCCGGTAGATAAAACTCATTATCAGGTATATGTAACGACCTTTAAAATATATGACCACACCTTTCTGTAATACGTTGTTTAATACCATAAAGCAGTATCTGTAAATAATAATTTAAAGTTACGTAAATGTTTTCTAATTGACGTCGGTGGGTTTTAACATTAAGCTTAGTTCGGTATAGCTACAGGCGCTATTTTATTATAACAACAAAGGTTGGCAAACTGCCTCCGTGGCGCAGTGGGCGAGTAGCCGGCTGTGAAAGGAAATGCAGCAGGTTCGATTCCCGCACCGAGACAAATGTTTGTGTGATTCACAAATAAATATCCTACAAGGTGGTAGGTCAAGCAAAAGAAGAACCAGGGTCGGCAAACGAGCAAGTAGGTCACTATAGTGGAGATCACTTGCCATCATGAGATCCACTTACGCGTTTCCCTGCTTCTGCTGTAATAGTAGTCGTAAATTACTTCGTTTAAGATTATTTTTTTATTAGCTTGAATAACGCTTTAATAGCCAGTCGCTCGCCTGATGGTGAACGCCACACCAGCCTATAAACAGAACGAACATCACACAAAAAATGTGTTAAAAACACTGCATGAGACCGGATTGCGTCATCCCGAAACATTAGATGTGAAGTCTCGTAATGACTGGGTTCAATGTTTACACACATTTTCTTGGCGGCAGAAATAGACAATGTGGTGGTACCAACCCAGACGGCTTCTGGCATACGAGGGCCTTACCACCTAGTTTGTGTTGAAAGGAACCTCACAACTGCCAAGGATTTTTAAAGGCTCGATAAAAATAGGATTGCTAGTCTAATTAATAATTGCTTCTATGCATTAATTTATAGACAGACATATCTAGTTGGCCTTATAGAAGGACCTTAATGAGCTATATATGTCGAGTATAAATCTGTTTAAGGATGGACAATTTGCTCAAAAATGCGTGCTAAAATTGCAAAAGTAAATGTATTTGGTACGTTTACGTAATAACCTTCACATAATCGACGCACTTTAAAACAATATTAATTGTTAAAGTTCCGCCATACTACGACGAAGCATAGTAGAGGTCGTGTGATGTTTCATTCACAACCGACTTCAAAAAGGAGGTGGTTCTCAGTTCTTCTGTATTTTTAACCGATTTCAAAACAGGAGGAGCTTCTCAATTCGTCAATTCGCACGCATAACTCCGCCAAATCTGGACTGATTTAGATGATTATTTTTGTGCTAACTGCGGCGGTGGTCCCATTTAAATTTAAAGAAAAATTCCACACCTAAGAGGGTGAAATCGGGGATAAAAGACAATAACTCCTTTATGCACTAGTTATGAATCTTCGATTTTTTTTTTTAAAAATTGTTAAACTAAAACTTTTTAACAAATAATAAAACCGCCTTAAAAAAGTTCATAGTTAAAATAAAAAAAATTGTTGTAAAGAGAGAAGCTCTAATAAACATCGGATTATTTCGACTAAATGTCGAATTTTATCGTTTCTACATAAAAATAGATTGAACTCGACGTTTAATATTACCTACAATGTTTACCGAAAGCTCTAGTAGGTAGCTTGATTTTATTATGAGTGAACAGAATTGATTTTACAAAGTAGAATGCCCACCATATTTATTTTAACCGGTGTCAACCGTTTTTATTTTATTTTTATTACAGTACCGGTCTGTACTCTACGAGTCCGGTGGGCCCGTGAGGTATCATATACAAGACCATTATTCGGCCTGTACTCCTGTATATTCCTAACTCATGTTAGGGAGATCCACGCCGCGAAAATGAAGAGGCTGCGGTATATGTACAACCTTACACAACTAGATGATATTACGTAATGAGTACATCCGCGGCAGCCTTGGTGTCCGCGACGTGGCAGATAAACTTAAAGAAATAAAAAGTGGTGGCTTGACGTAATAGAGGTAAACATGAGCGCCAATGGTCGGAGGATGCTCAAGATCGGACAAAGTGGAGGCATCTTAGAGAGGCGGACCAGGAGTCTAGGCCGGAATACGCCAGGCAGAAAGTAAGAAAGATTTTAGGTACAGGAAACTGTATAATAAAAAAGACTACCTAATTCCTAAAACAATCAAATTTTCAGGTTTGAATTAGATAAGAAGACGTATTTATGTTACACTATACAGTGTAAAATACATAAACAAAACTAACTTAAAGAAGCTTGCTGGTCGTAGTTACTGACCTGTGACGGAACCTGAGCAATGCTGTCCTAATTCCACAGTTGGCTGGCTATGCAGACCCATACTCAACAAGTCGTTGTATAAAATAACTGCAAAATAGGCGTCGCGCGTAATCGTTTTACTTTTATTGTACCAGAACCATTTCAAATAAAAATAATAAAAGTATTAACATATTGTTAAACCTGGAAATACTTTCGTAAAGTAGGTAGTACCGTATATACAATATGTAATAAAACCCTGTTGTTCCTTTCAATCACGTTATTAGAATCGTTATACAAACATAGAGAAATATTCTCAATTATTGAAATTCTATCATAAAAATAACGATTGGCGATTGGTTTATCAAAAGTGGTAGTTCCTCGGTACGGCACCTTTTTACTATTACAGCGAGTCGCCGCTTTACTAATACACATAAAATTATAGTTTTAGTAGTATTTCATTTAAAATACCACTTTCATTGAGCTGCTGGCCCACCATTCGTCCCATTTTTATGTTAGACGTTTCTCATTTGAGATATTTCCTTATGTTTGAATATCGATTCTCATAGCACAGATAAAAGGACTAACAGGGTTTTTGTTACATGTAACATGCATCGTATATTATAAAGTTGTCCTAAAAATCCATAAACATGATCTGATACATTTAACTGAAGCTTCAAAAATCAACTTATAAAATCCATATTATTATATTCGTTGAGACTATTTGTTTCCGTCGTACTCCCTGATCAGAACATTAAGGTAAGCCTTATCGAGTGTAAAAAGATTCATCAAAATTGGTCGACATTAAATGTAGATATCCCGTAAGATCTTAAAAGAAGGAAGAGATTCCGTATCGTGCGTCGTAAATCTTTTATATCTTGCAACTCATAATATTTCCGACTTACCAGCACTGTATCTGTGCCAGCCGTAAGTACTTGAGTCAGGTTTTGTCCTAAAAGAACGCGAAACAAGGATGGTAAAAGAATCAACGGGCTAAGTACAACAAGTTGTATTCCAATGAATAAATTAATAATTATCAAATTTATCTAGTTGCCAACTACCCCGGAGTGTTATCTAAAGAATTACACACTGCATTTGCTTTCATTCTACTTTACATTTAGTTTATCCCTACCTTCGGATCTGAATGACGAAACGAGCAGGTCGCTCGTCGGATCGTAAGTACCACCTACTCATAAGCAGAAACAACATCACACAAAACTTTGAATAATGAACACAATAGTGGCTACATGTCGTTTATGTATACTAAATAAATGTTTCTTTCTTTCTTTATTACAGACTAGGTACTATTTGGCGGGCGAAATAGACAAAGCGATGGTACTATCTCACATGGCCTCTCTTATACGAGGGGCCTACCACCTTGGTCTGTCGGTACCAATTTTTTGCTGGGCAGGAAAAAATAGGTTAAACTTAAAAGAAAGCAAAATGCGTTCTAGTAACTTATATTGATATTGTTTTCAATTCAAAACATTTATTTTCAAGAACATATCATGACACATGACCATTAGAGTGAGGTTACGAATTTGCTATGCAAGTTTATAGAAATGAGCGTCACAACAACAATTTCATACTTACTACAATCGGAATACTAAGCCATGGTTTACATGAAGAGTTTTTATAGCATGATAACAAAGGCCAGAATACAAGAAAACTGTAATTTATAAGGTCGCGTCACGCCATTTGACAACAAAAGTCGTAGATGCAGCCTCGTAAATGACAAAATTCTGTCATTTTCTCATCTATGTCGTAGGAAATCTTTGTATAAATATAAATATGAATTTACTCTCCGCAGAACATAAATAGAAAAGTAGTATAGATCTCTATTTGTACCGATGTATAAATGCTAAGTGGATAGTGACTGGCAAAAAAGTGGAGCTAATAAAACCCGCCATCTAAATAATATAGAATGAAAGAATATAGGTAGAATTAATGTAATCAAAGTGTTAAATGCACGTCGCGCTGCGTCGCGTCGTAGTTCAGGCTAGTTGATAAATACTTTTAAGTATTCTGTGCTCAAACTGAAACTTAATCTCGGGCATAAAGAATTTCCACCGAGTCGGAACCGGTGTGAGAAGATCTTGTAGCGTTAAGTAACTGACAGCATTTCAGATTAAATTACGAAGCCGTTAATATTGCCACACTGTTTACGAAATTATGTTCATATGTTCAACTGTAAAAATAACATAACGTGTAATTTAGTGTAATAATTACAAGTATTAGCGCGTTAAGTAACTTTACATATTTACTGACTTGGAAAGTGTAATGTAGAGAAATGTATTTAAATAACAAATCTTGGAATACTAGGTTAATGTGCATTAAAATCACGGATTAGATCTGTACGCTCTTGGAGTCATCGCGTCGGATGACATCGCAGAACGAGCATAATAATAATGACTTATTTAATTGTATCGTTAAAATATAACCATTTTCTAATGATTATGTAATATAAATTGACAAAGTTTGAGACCGAAAGCTCTCGTCCGTGAATGTATAAGATATATTCACGGACGTATATTTAAGACTGCGTGAACAAAGAGTTCACGAGTGAAGAGTACTAAACTATATTCTTATACATACTTAATATTATATTCTTATAAGAATTTGAACGTCTACGTATTACACAACTAAAGCACAAAAAATATTTTAAGTAAATGTGTAGATGCGTGAAATATACAAATAAATAAAAGACAAAGCGTTACATCACGACAGCTTTGTTATTTCCAGCGTTCTGTTCTAAAAGGAATGAAATGTATATTGTTTTGTAAAGTGTTTAAAAGAGAGCCCGGTGTTTAGCATTTAAATGTTGGTAGTGTCAGTCGGCGCGGGCGGTGTTTCATATTATGTAAATCGCGCTCAGCTGGGACTTTCTTTTATTTGCTACCACAATTAGCGTACCCCGTATCGATGTGAGTTAGACGCGCGGTGTGAAAACAGTCTGGGAAAAGTTTTTAATAATACAATAATCTATAGTAGATATAAAAAAACATTATTTACTATCGTCAGTTCTTATATTCTTGTATATCTTTCGCTCGCTTTGCAAATAAAACATTTAAAATTGTTAATAGACCGACATCAAAGCAATAAGTATGAGTATTATAGATAAGTAGTTAGCGTTTCAAAATAGCCTTTCACGCGAACAAAACAAAATTATAGAAAGGAGCACTTTCATTAGTCGGCACTTATTGAAAACTAAGTACGTACACAAACATTTCTATTGAGTGGACGACATGCTTTGAGTCGCTGATCACTGAATTAGCGGGTTGATTCGTCAACACCATTAATTTGATATGAAAGGTTACGGTTAAGCAATCACGTCGAACAAAACAAGGTATGAGCGAGTAATGCATCGGGCGGAGGAGTGACGCGCGGGGCGGTAGAGGAGGCTTTATCAAGACTTTCACTCGGTTCCATCTTGTCGCGACCTCGAGCCTGTTTGGGTTTGGTATAGCGTCATTGACATCCACCTACGATGAGTTCAGTACTACTATTTCCGCAAAAATCCGCCGACACATTAAACTAAAACTTAGAAATAGAACACAATGTTACGTAATACCGCGCCTTTATGCACTGAAACTATTACTACAACTAGTTAATTTCTACTTTTCCAAGAATATTTCCATCCTGTGATTTCATAAGGGGAATTATATCGCTATATTAAGCAAAATTTCAATCTCGAGAAAATCACCGTGTATTTTGAATCAAAAAACTGACACTGAGCCTTCATCATATCTACAACCAAAGTAAAAGTATACTACATAAAACTGTTCTAATCAGTTCATTGGAATATTACAACTGAAACCATATCCCATACTTAAAATTAATTACAAAAATGGTCATCATTTATAAATTTAATGTTATCAGTTGTATTGCACTTTTTACATTTGATAAAACAGTAGTCCGTTTGGAAACGAAAGTTGGATACCACTTCGACACCCAGAAGTTATTTCTAACATTCCAAGAATGTGTACAATGCTGCCGTAACTCAAATTTAAGTGGAAATACAAAGCTATAAAATGAATTTGGAATCTACCCATATTACTTGGCTTAATATTATTTACTTCGGGAATGTCATCATAAAAAATAAGTGACTTAAATTTTTTCCAAAGGAAAGTATGTAAGTTGAAAGGAAGTAAAATTGTATTTATAGAGGCTGAAACGGCAATGTAAAAAGTACACAATAATTATAACTGTATGCGTGTGGATGGCAAATAAAGTACATAGAGCGTAAAATTCCCAACGATTAACGTCCGGTTTCCACACACTCAGATAGATTGATATAGATGATGTTATTATGTGCCGTCATTTTAAATGTATATCATTATAGAACGATTTACATCAGTTATTATGTGTAATCAAGTGTTTGCCTTAAAACCACGGAAGTATTAATATACACTTCCAGTTACGTTCAAAAGACATCAACGCGCTCTATTTATTTCCAATGAGCTCTAAAAATTATTTAACGGGGATTTAAGAATTTGTAACTGTAATTAGTTTAAGACCTACACACCCATGCCGGTATTGTCCGAAAGGGTAGGCAGAAGTGTAGCCAGTAGGTGATGCTATAGGTGGTGCTCGCCACATTGCGGCGAGCTTATTTCCGTCCTATGATGAGGGGGCGAGCCTATAGCCATACCGGATATAACTAGATGCAGCAGTATGTAGGCATTGTTGTGTTTCGGTATGAAGAGCATTGAAGCCAGTGCAATTACCGGGCATTATGAGACTTAACATCCTATGTCTCAGGGTAACGATCGCAGTGCAGTACCATGCAGAGCTTAGTAACCCAAAGTTCTGGGTGATACATCGTTTTTTCTAGTTCGACGTTGACTTTGGCACATATACGAGTAAATATTTTGGTAACGGCCATTACCATATAATACCAATAATAAAACCTATTATTATTAAGTTTTAATAGTGATTAAGACAAGTTTGTGTTATCAAATTTGATAAAATTGAAAGTTGTATCATAATACATAATGTAATTTAAACGACGCTATGGCGCCGATTGATATTATAAATGATATGGCTTTTTTATAGACTTCATTATGAGTTTCTAGTTAATTCATTATGAGATGCGTGTTATATATTGCAAATTCTCTATTATGTGAAAATATAACAGGAAGCATTGTATTGTATCGTAAGCATATGATGGCGACCATCATGTTTACTAAAATATTGAGTTATCATCATGATGTTGTACTGTGAGTTCCCTTAAATATTCTAATCTAAGTACAAATATACAAAAAAAACGCACTCACGCCTGTAATCCCCGAAGGGGTAGGCAGAAGTGTAAACAGTACACCCACATTTAACCGAGCGTATCTCCGTCCCACGATAGGGGGCGAGCCTATTGCCATACCGGGCACAAATTCCAGACTCCGGGCTGATTCTGAGCATTTCGTACCACTTACCCGACCTGGGGATCGAACCCGAGACCTCAGCGTTGGCCTCAATCGTAACGCGTACGCATTACAACTGCGCCACCGAGGCACTCTAATCTAAGTAAGTGCTTTAATTACTCTTCTCCGTTATAAATCCAAGAAATACCGCTGGTCCTCGCAATACTATGACTGAACATTATAATAGTAACAGGACAAAATAGACATCGTCGATATACCGCTTTCAAATTTTTAAACATTACCCATATCAGAATTTGAAATTGGAAGAACGACGATGGCTGTTTCGTTCCGTTCCGTCGTAGTATTACGTAACCTTAAATTGTCTACTAAGAGCTGAAAGTCCAATGTTCATATAACATATATTACATAGTGCAATGTGAGCTGTATCTACATCCAAATATATTTAGATGTACTCGTATATATTCAGTATATTGTCAATGTCGTAATAGATTTCTGCAATAGTGACTCATATTTACCACTTATCTCATTATTGAAGGGGCTGTGAGGAAACGAATAATATTAGAAAGCTATTTTTTTTTGCTTTTAAATATTTATTTGTATTCTTTCATATAGAAAAATATTGAAGAATAAGATAATTTTTGTATAGATAAAGGCAATTGGTTATCGACTACTTGAATTTGTGGGGTATACTACAACAATGACCGTCCCTTTCATCCAAGGAAAACTCAAAATAAACCCAAAGCCGGGCCTAGAAAAGGTTTAAGTCAAGTACTGGGTCCTGCAACCAGCACAGTACCATACGTATTAACTTAGTATTACTGACGATTTTGGTGGTTACAAATGATAGCATGGGTCCTGATTAGGTACATTATGCATACTTATAGTGTTTCAGGTTATACAACATTTGAAGAGATGTCAATTGAGTCGCTCCGGCCGACGCTGTTTCGATCATGTACAGATCACGTCAATACTACATAGAAGACTATTAGATAGAAAGCAGAATGCACAAATAGACGCTTACTCATGAAATACTACGGTTTTTTATGCGCTTCCCACGGGCGGAACAACATGCAAAAGTTAGTATGCATAATACGTAAAGAAATAAATTGGTGTATTTTTTTTTTATTAATAGCATAAGTCAGCCAAGGAGCAAGTGATGGTAAGTAATCTCTACCGCCCATAACCATCCACAATATCAGAAGAATGATGAACGCATTGCGGATCTTAAAAGGAAAAGATATTTAAGGGACTGGGCTGGGTATTTGGACTCCGGATATCGCACTCACTGTACGAAACACAACAACAACTGGCTGCTTTACGGCATATTTTTAAATATAACTTTCAACACAATTGCCATTTCGCCGAAATTCTAAAAACATTTTGCTTTATCATGCTTCGTTGCGAAGAAATTGGAAGTCTTTAATGACGTTCCCATTCATTTGTGTGAAGTATCGAATGTTTCAACTGTTGACCCAATAACCTGCTTATAGTTCTTCTAGGTTTATAGTACAATTATTGTATTCGTGTTACTGATAGAATATAGATGTCGGTTAATTTATTATATTGGAAAATACTTGAAGATATTTTGCATTACAGCCAATTTATATTTTACAATTTGTATATGTCTGCCTCGGTAGCGCAGTTGTAATGCGGTACGGCTACTGTGCTGAGGTTTCGTGTTCGATTCCCGAGTCGAGTAAAGTGATATTAGGTTAGCTCGGCAAAATGTAGGTGTACTGGTTACACCTCTACCTACCCCTTCGGGGATCACAGACGTGAGTGCGTTTGTATATATATGTACAATTTTATTTACACCGTAAATTGATATTAAGACAGTTAAATATGGATGAAATCCAAGTGAGATATAAATTAATAACACCAGTGTACAGCACCTGGCTATAACTGTTACTATAATATAGTCCATAAAAATATTTTATAGTGTCTCTACAAGACCGGCATAAAATAAAGTAAACCGTATGTAAATAGTACATGTAAATATTAAGTATAAGAAAATAGAGAGCAGTCCTGACTTCTGAGGAGTTAAAATATTTATGTTCTGACCTTGCTCTTTATGTTTATGTAGCTAATCAAAAATGTATAAACTATCTAAAGGTATTTAGACTAACATTGAATATACGCCTTTACCTTCAAATTAAAGGCAAACTACATTTCTCATAATTAATTAATTAATTAAACAATATACAAAAGGTGGACACAGCCCCTGAGTGATGCCCAAGAATCAAGAGCAAAACGCAAGGTAAATAATAAGTAGGACTTTAAATCATTTCTGAAAACGTAATGAATTTCCCATGTACTGAGTAACTTAAATTGCTACCTATGTTGAGTTTACAAATACTTTTGTTGCCAGCCTCTATTTCAATAAGCAAATAATTACTGTATCCCATAAAAAAAGAACTATAAGTGGAATACATTATACAATCCTTGGACCGTTACCTCGCCTGTACTGTACTACACACTTTCGTAAATTCTACCTTATTAATAAATAAATCACGCGCCGCATGTTTCGTCACTGTCGGCATTTGGTGAACGGCACTACCAATTGTTTTACGCGAGGCATATGAATGTCTTGCTCTTTTTTGGCCACGTTATTGAGCCGGACAACAAGAAAATACACAATTATCATTGTAAACAAAGAATGTGGCTGTATGTGAATGTAGTCTGATTGTTCAAGTACGATTTATCTTGTTTTTGCCCTTTTAATTGGGTTTCAATTAATAGTCAATACGAATGTTCTGGAAATTAATGTATTGCGCTAGATTATGAATTTATTATTATTTATTGTTTTACTTTTTAGTACTTGCAGCGGTAACCCAACAATGGGGATTTAATTTCTAATTTAATAGTTTAACGTATAACTTGCAAGAACCTGTTTCATACTTTGGAACACATAATGTTGTGTTTTTGTTAAAGTATGACAGGCGTGGCGATGGATAGAATTATTAAATGATACCCTGTACCCTGCGAATGACAGTTGAGATCATCATCACGTTTTTGTCAGGTCAGTTTTTTACAATAAAATCACCTCATCAGTCTAGTGTGAACTGTGAGGTGCCTGATTCAATTCCTAAGCAGGGCAATCAAAATTGGTTTTTCAGTTTTCGATTCAAATAATCAGACATGAATTGCCTATTATTATCATTGCCATCATTACTATCAAAGCGAGATTTAAATCATAAACAGTACTAAACTTACAGATATCAATATTGTAATATATAAAGTGTCATATAATAAATCGGTATGGCGATAGGCTCGCCCCCTAACACACTATGGGACAGAAATAAGCTCTACGAATCGTGAGTGCAGCACTAGTTGCATTTCATCCTACCCCTTCGGGGACAACAGGCGTGAGTGCGTATGTTTGTTATAATTTATAGGATACCTACTTTTCTTTAACATGTGGAACTAGAAGAAATCGTTTAGGTATGGGACAGATCTGTTTACTTATTCTTATTTTAAATAATTAGTGCACAGTTTATTCTGTTTATGTATGCTTATAGGTTTTTTTAGTAAATATGCGTTATGCACCGTTATCAGCGGTATTATGTCACTAATAATTTAGGACATCCGGAATATTTGTTCACTTATGCTGAAGCAGACTGTGACTAAAATCCAATTCATCGCGCCAATATAACGGGATCCACAATATTGACAGAGTAACACTTTTTTTAAACTTTGACTTTTGACGTGAGACGTCAATATAATAAACATTCTGCGTGCTTTCTTTTTTGTATATTAACATGGTTTTTAGTATTCATATATTGACATTAAATCTTATATTGGAAATATAGAGTTCAAATGAATATAATATTTATTAAGACTGATATGAAGATATTTTTTCTAGGCCGGCAAACGAGCAAGTGGGTCACCTGATAGTAAGTAAACTCTACCGCCTATGTACGCCAACTACTAGAATATTCATGGACCCGTTGCCGACTTTAAAGGGCAGGGGATTTGGGCCTCCGGATATTTCACTCATCGTATGAAACGCAGCAGCAAGCCTCTACTTTACGTCGGTTTTCTATGAGACAGTAGTAACAATCAGGTGGAGCCGGCGTATTCGTGCTGTAATAAAACTGTCTACATCGTGGCTCTACCATTCTAGTGTTTTTCTAGTGTTTTCTTGTTAAGTGCAGCCATAGCTTTAGAAATGATTATTTTTGTGTGTAATGAGATCAAGATAGCTGTGAATACATGAAAAAAGTCACAATCATGATAATTTAAAGGACTTTAACCGAGCAAATACTTTTCTTATAAAATGATAAAAAATAACATAATTTATGGTCACGTTTATATCGAAGGTATAGGCAGAGGCAGTGGCGGATTAAGTCCGTCGAGGGCCCATGGCAGCAAGCCTAATGGGGGCCCGGAGTGGACCGAACTGAGAATTGAACCCAGGCCCTCACAGTTGTCAGTCTTAGTACGCTGCCACTAGTGTAAACGAGACGATTAGATTAGGCGATAAAAATATATTAAATATTGTAAAAACGTTTGGATTACGGAACGAATTAACCGGCCTGTTTATCTCTTTAACAAAACTGCTCGTCGCATTTTAAAGTACGTTTTCTCTCTTACATAATGTTTCCACTTAAGGCTTTACCTACATAGGCTAACCACTAAATCGTATATATGACGTTGAGTTCCAACAAATTTCTGAGATATCTGCTCACCTAAACGCTGATAAAAAAATACACTGAAAAGTCATTGATAATATCTTCTAATATATACCTAAAATTCTCAAAATTTATTTTGAAGCTGTATTGAAGTACATTTTAACTCGAAAAACTATGATTTGACTAAACTATTCACTGGTTGTTAAAGTAGGTAAGTATTTTAATAGAAATGTAATGTGAAAACATTGCAATCCGTTTGTTCATATTTTGATTCAGCATGTGGTAAGTAAATGATACATATAGGTACTTAAATAACTTTTAAATAAATATGCTTACTTATTCCTAAACTATGAACAGTTTTCTATCGGCAGATTTTAACATGTGAGCGAAGTTAGTGTAGGAGTTTATATGGATCTAGATTTTTTATACCTGAGGCTGGCAAACGTGCGAGTGGGTCACATGATGGTAAGTGATCGCCAGCGCCCAGTAACACCCAAAATATTAGAAGAATCATGGATGCGTTAAATGAAAAGAATGGGACTTTGGAAGGAAAGGAAGGAGTCGGGCTTCCAGTAATCTCAATCACCGTATGGAACCGTATGAAAAGCTGCTACTTTACGTCGGTGTTTTGTGAGACAGTGGTAATAACCCGGTCAAGCTGGTCTATTCATGCTGTTGACAAAAGTGTCTATAAATCTACCACTTCAACAGAATTTTCCTCTAGGCCTAGGTTATATTTTGTGACCATTTTCACTACATTAACTATATCAACGGAGATTCAGACGTCACCAATCTATTCAAATTATTTACTATTTGAGAAAAAAAATTGTGGTGCAATGTTGACACTCGTTCCTATTGTTATATTTTTTTTCTATATTAGTTTCCTAAGACTTGAGAATGATACAGGAATAAACATTATATGAAATGAAGATCAAACATAATATCTATGTTTGAATATTAATCGTCGTATCATAATTGGGATACACAAAGTCGAGGGCGAACGCTAGTGCAATTTTAACTGTTGGCATCCGTTTTTCCGCTTAGTTCCGTCTTTGCAAGTGGTGGCGTGACCAGTTGCAATCTTATGCATGAAGCTTTTTGTAAGCGCTTACTTGTAATTAGTTAGAAATAATTGCATTAAATTATTTGACATAAATTATGTAATTTATAATATGGGTAAATAGGGTACGCAAAAAGTATATATACAACATAATATACATTTAAATAATTTGAACAATAATTACAATGTGAATTAATATAGCCATAAAAAATAAATTAAATTTAAGTTATAGTAATAATAGTTAAGTGATTATGTACCTGTGTAAGTACGTTACTTAGAAGTAGTTTGTTAATTAATTAAACAACATTTAAAGTAATATTGCCAATTAATTGCTATAACAATCAATATAGGAATAATAAAACAAACCTCACAGTTAGTGGATCGCCACCGGTGCGCGTTAACACTGTATTTACGTTTGTTCACCCTGACAAAGAGTTAATACAACTTTCTAGTCGATATCAACAGCACAAACACAACGTTCGCTTTTGAAGCGAACGATTCACACCGGTATAACAGTTTTATATTGTATACAAAGTTCGTAAGAATTTGTTAAGTTGATGTTAACGTGGAAGACGCGCGGTCGGTGCTGCGTCGAGTTTACAACTGCATGTGCGGCGTGTGCGCCAAGAGAAACCTGAGAGAAAAGTGTACGCGCACCTCCCCTGGTATTGACTTGGCGTTACATCAATGCTCTTGTCGCTGATATTGTTTGCTAAGACACCTTTTTGTTAATTATTGGCAGGCATAAACAGTTGCAGCACTTCCGCTTTCCGCTGGCTGGGTGTGCGTAACTTCGGACGTAAGCTGCGCTGTAACTACGGAAGAGTACGGTTACGTTAACCTGATATCCAATGTACCAGATGTAACAACTTCTTTAAATAAATGTGATGTACTATTTTAAAGGATAAATGGATGATTAAGTTGGCACAGTAATTTATAAATTTCAACGATGTCTTACTTTTTTATGCCCCACTGCTCGGCACGGGCCTCCTATACTGAGTGAGAGGGGTTAGGCCCTAGTCCACCACGCTGGCTAAATGCGGGTTGGTAGACTTCACATATCTTCGAAATTCTTATGAAGAACTTCTCAGGTATGCAGGTTTCCTCACGAAACACACGTAACTTAGAAAAGTAAGAGGTGTAGACTGGTTTCAAACCTGCGACAGACCGTCTCCCCACTAAGCTGTCGCTGCTATTTACTTTTAAGAGTTTTTACAAAAATTTGATTCTTTCATTGTGCTGCAACGTAAAATCTAGGATTAAAACGCTGACAAATCCTCTAACAATATTAGATATGTGTAATTTCAAAGTAATCGCCGCTGTTATTTATTGGCGCTATACAGAACCTCATTACTCTCATATATCACGAGCACAATTGTCAAGAGATTTTCGTAGAAGTATTTAATAAAAATACCGGCGCAATTGGCATTCTCATGGAAAATATTGGCTTTACGAAACGAGCGATTGCGTAAAGCCGGATAAAAATCAAGGCTTTCTTTGAGGGGCAGCTGTAATGTAATACAGTTTGTTACAGCTGCAGCGGCTGCAGTGGGCTGCGGGCTGCGGCAGATCTGCATCATTGCGCAATCACTTTCACCATCTCTCGCGAGCAGTGAATAGTGGCTCGCTAATCGCTATACTACGTACGCAAACATTACGCTCCGGACTTCTATTAACTTCACAATACAAGTTCATGTAGGTACTGTTTTATATACATCGAAAACTATATCTTTTATCATACTCCGACTTAAAAAAGGTTGTTTACGCGCGTTTTATTTAGGTACTTATACCCATGTAAATCTTGCAGCCTAAACATGACAAATAACATGTTATTTATTTAACTGGAAACGGCAGAATACTATGAAATATTTAATAATATTATGTAACAACATTGTAACAGTATTCATACAAATAAACGCAAATAAATAAATAACATGTTATCACCAATAAAAATAATAAGGTGGACTTTTTTGCGACAATAATAGATAAGTTCAGTATAATTGTAGAGATTTAGCGAACTTAAAAATGTTGATACCTACTATTAATGCTAAAGAAAACCTCTGTATTTTTTTCAGAATTGATTTTATTGGTTGGTAAAAGAAACTAAGTTTTTGTCTGTACACAGTCTGAGCATAGACACATTTTATGTATCTATGGTCTGAGATAACTATAGCTAGGTAAATTAGGTAATATTAGTTTTAGCCGACTGTCTAACGGCAACATATTTTCATTCAATTTTGACACATAAGAGGGCCTTAACATGTTTAATGTGATCTTAAATGCTTGTTTTACGTTTTAGTATTCGAACGATAATATTCTAATTGCATTTATGTAAAAGTTCTGTACTATCATTATTACCTCTAAGTACCTATGTATTACAACCAACTTTACACAGCTTCGGCCCAAAGTAAAACTCACCAGCACGTACTACACCTTACTGATGAACGAAGCAATGGCAAAACTGATGCGGGTTGTGGGGATCACACGGCGGGTCTATAATGGGTCTATGATCACCCACATAATATCAAATCCACCGTCAAAGCTAAGATAACGCCAGGCAGAAAGAAAGAAATATGTTACTGCAGCACATTCTATTTACGCTATATTTTAAACGCCAATATTTGTATTTGCGAATACCTACTGGAGATAAATATTCGCATTCGCGAAATGTTAAAAATCCAATATTCGTTAGATCATTAGTATAGATATAAGTACTAAGAAAATAATATATAAAGTGGTAGAGCCACGCTGGCTCCAGTTTTGGCTACAGCATTCATGGGCGCGTTTCGACCGAGTTGGCGCGCCACTGTTTCGCAGAAAACCGATGTGATCTTGGTGTTGCGTTTCATACGATGAGTGTGATTTACTTAGGCCCAAACTCCCCTTCCCCTTTCCAATCCGGAATCGGCCATTCCTATGCTTGAATGTCAGCAACTCACCCTTTATTCTACTATTATTGTGGGTATTCATGGGTGGTGGAGATCACTTACTAACATGTGACTCACTTGCTCGTTTACTTATCTCTTTAAAAAAGATCGTAACGATGACATAAATGGACAATGTGCCTTCATCGGACGATTCATCAGCCTCAACAACCTATCTCGCTCTATCAGTCACTTCATCCATGGATTTACGAACAGTTGCATTGGTTCGATTGGATGCTAGGCAAGAGTGAACAGCTGTGTTGTAATTGCGCTGAGTGTAACGTTGTGGTATGCGTATTGGCGAAGTGACGCATACAGTTACGCTACGTGTCGATTATCGACTGTCTATATTGGTTATGTCCGTACTCAGTGTATACCTATTTGGAACGAAAGAAGAAGAACGAAGTTGAAAATTTCATTATGGTAGTTTTTTTTTGTTGAATGGTAGAGCCACGCTGTAGACACTTTTGTCTACAGCAACCTTATAATTCTATGTCTACAGCATAAATTGACCAGCTCTTCCGGGTTTTTACCACTGTCTCACATAAAACCGACGTAAAGTAGCAGCTTGCTGCTGCGTTTCATACGGTGAGTCAAATATCCGGAGGCCCAAATCCCTTTCCCCTTTCCAATCCCTTAATTATTCCTTTCCTTTAAGGTCGGCAACGCGCCCATAATTCTTTTGGTACTGTGGGCGTACATGGACGGTGTAGATCACTTATCATGAGGTGACCGACTTTCTCGTTAGCCCGCCTACGCTATAAAAAAAAAAACTTAAAAGTCGACATATATGATTGCGCGTTATTGTAGCTAGTCCGTCGATCACCTAAGCCTAGCAAATTACTTCCTTAAGTTATTTTTCTATCCTTCATTTGAAAATACAAAAAATTACATAATATTATTGTGATATTGTGACTCTGATATAGTATCTACTATTATAAATATTAGAGTATGTAGGTATCTTGTTACTTTTCAACCTAATATAGGAATTTATCATGATTTACCTAGCATGCCAAAAAATACGGCATGAATAACACCTAAAAGTAAAAGGAAGTAGCACAAACAGATGACATCAACCGGATTTTCGTGCACGTAACGTAATGAGACACAATTTCACAATCTCCGGTTTCAGATTTGTCTGCGTTAATGTACTGAATATAGCTATAATAAATAAATTAACAAATTATGTTCACCTATCCGCACGGCACGAGCCGTATCGTATAAGATTTCAGAATTTGTTTATTGGCGTCTGTTTATAATTTCATCTCAAGTTTTTGACCCTTCTATATCTCAGATCTATATCTCAGTCTGTCTGTCTGCTCTAACTTGGGCTCTATCTATTGAACTATAATAGATAATAATATAATACTAGCCCTGTATTATTCACGTCCCACGGCTGGGCACGGGCCTCCTCTACTGAATGAGAGGGGTTAGGCCTTAGTCCACCACGCTGGCCTAATGCGGGTTGGCAGACTTCACATACCTTCGAAATTCTTATGGAGAACTTTTTAATGGAAAAATACTAAGACTGCCGAAGCACATAGGTAACTTCTTTTTATTAGTAGTTTGATAGACAAAACAAGCGTCGCTCGCGATGCCTGAATATATCAATTATTATCTTTAATGTAATTGATCTAATTGACAACTCATAACAAAGACAACCTCCGAGGCGCAGTGGGCGAGCTGCCTGCGAAGCGAGGAGCCGTGGGTTCGATTCCCGCAGCGAAGCAAACTTTTGTGTTATTCATAAATATTTGTTTCGGGTCTGGGTGTTGGGACTGGCATCTTATGTCCCTCATAGTTCTTGATACCCATGACACAAGTTAACCTTGTGTGAGGTCAAATAGGTTATCAGTGGCGGATCCAGGATTTTGGTTTTGGGCTTAAACCAAATTTAGAATAAAAAAATTGCGAATATGCTATACCTACTTAAAATGGAATAAGTAAGGATAAGCGATGAAAATTATACTTATTGTAGGAAGTACTAAGAAAGTAGGATAATATCAAGATTAATTTGAGATTTGTCAGTGGACCCAAATGCTTTGGGTGGTGAGCATCAAAATGGCGGGTGTACCATAACGGATCCAGTCATGTTATATACCAAAAAAAAATACTTAAATTGTACTATTTAGTACCTCGGATAAAAAAAAATGTACCTCTATTAAAAAGAAGTTATAACAATAATAAAGTACACCCGCCATATTGACGTCAATATGGCGGGTGTATTTTGATTGCTCATTAACCACTCATTGGTATTAAAATATTATTATGGCAAAAAAATGTACCTAAATAGTACCCCAAATAAAGAAAACACACATTCAATCATGTTGAGTAGTTACTGAGAAATTTAATTTTATATTTCGGTCGAGTGTGCGTGTACAAAGCTTGTTCTCTCAAGACAAGAATAGTGAGCGTCGGGATGGTTAGAACAAGGCAAATATTTATCGTTTGAGATACCTATACAAAGTTTAATACCTACCTATTTAGTGCCTAAAAGAAAAAAAATATTACAGAGTAAGAAGCCGCATACTAATTCGTCCATTCGTTTAGAAGCTACGGTTACACAGACGCAGACTCACACACACCTACAAATAAACAAATGCTTCAAAGTTACAAAACCTTTTTTTGGGGGTTAAAATAGTTTAATAATAATAATAATAATACACCCAACAGTCACACACATAGTCCTGACCCCACACTAGGTAAACCTGTGTCGTGGGTATCAGGAACTACGAGGGACTTGCGGTCCCACAACACCCAGACCCGAGACCAATATTTGTGGTTCACACAAACATTTGTCTCGGTGTGGGAATCGAACCCACGGCCTCTCGCTTCGCAGCCGACTACTCGCCCGCTGCGCCACGAAGCTGTCACGGAGTTTAGCTATATGGAATATCGCATGACTGGATGACGTCTATTTTACCAAGTTGTATGACTTCTAAAGACTTTATTTCTTGTTAAAGATTTAGTAGGTACTTAATTGCTACACTTACATACGTAAATTTCAGTTTTTTTCCAAAACAACATTAAGTAGTTATAACCGTAAGAAATTATAAGGATCTGGGAGGCTAAAGTGACTTAAGACGATGCAATGAAATGTGTTAGTAACTAATTGCTGTACTAAATGTCACTAATGTGGTCATACTTAAAAACTGACCGCCTGCCTGACGTCAACCCCTCTGGGGAGAAAACAACCAGACCCGAAACAAATATTTGTGCATCACACATACGTTTTGTCATCTGAGTCATTTGAATCAAAGCCGTGGCATCGCACTTCACAGCCGACCACTCGCGGACAGCGCTACAGAGGCTATCATACTTAAAAACGTACAAAAAAATATTTGAGTTGAACGAAGAAATCCTTTTTTGGCCCAGAAAAAATATTCTTCTTTGTCATATGAACATATTAAATATGAACTCTCAACAGTTTTTTTTTTGTAATATAAGTTGTATTAGTACATTTTTTTACACGAATTAATCTATTTGTTTCATATTTATTGTATCGTGGTGGGGAATTCGCGCAGAATTGGTAAATAGTAGCCAGGAAAGTCGGGTAATGAAGCCTAGTGTAGCGGGGACTCTGAATATTTACGTTGGCAGCACTGCTTTTCTTGACAAAAACCAACAGCGCTGTCAATGAAATTTTTTTAGCAACAAGCTTTGTAAACGCACACTCAATCGAAATATAAAGTTAAATTTCTCAGCAACTAGTCAACATGATTGAATGTGTGTTTTCTTTATCTGGGTTACTATTTAGGTACATTTTTTTGGCATAATAATATTTTATTACCAATGAGTGGTTAATGAGCAATCAAAATACACCCGCCATATTGACGTCAATATGGCAGGTGTACTTTATTTTTGTTATAACTTCGTTTTAATAGAGGTACATTTTTTTTTTATCAGAGATACTAAATAGTACAATTTAAGTACATTTTTTGGTATATAACATGAATGGATCCGTTATGGTACACCCGCCATTTTGATGCTCACTTTGGGTGAGCCCTTACGAAAATTAAAAACACAAACACGTATTACTTACTTGAATTGATATGTGCTCTTCTCTTCCTTTCTATATTCTATCTTATGCCATACACTTTTGTCTAATTTCTTGCCAAGTAGAGCCATCTATTGCTCATTTTCTAAAGTTTTCTCACGCCATCTACTGGTGAATAGTGTTGTACTAAAAATAAAAAAGATGTCGTTACTAGTTACCAAAAGTTTCGTTGTATTTTCTAAAAATAACACCAGAGTTCGTTCCAAGCGCTATATTTAGTTTTTAGACATTTGACAAAAAAGATGGCAGCGACTGCCGATTGCTGTCCTTCGGATTTATTGCGAAAATGGCGCATTATGTGATATTTTCACAGAAAAATATAATTTTAAGTGAAAATTTGTGTAGTGCTGCTTTGTGATGGTGTGTTATTTTACTTTAATGACAGTGTACGTGCGTTAATAGAACTGCGACTATCTTCTGCATATTGGATTACACATAAAATAAAGGTATTTATGCCTCCTACGCATGAATTATTACTTTTTTATGTAATTTCCAATGAACCGTTCTAATTAAAGTAACTCAAACCTATCGCAGACTGCCGTAAGTATGGAATATTACATAAGAATGTCAACTTAAGAACGTAGCTATTCAGTTTCATGGAGTGGCACGAGGAAAGCAATTTTTTGGTGCCATATGTTATTTTGAAGTTGTGGGAAGTACTTTGCGAGCGTGAATTGTTCTTCTGTGGTTGGTCTACTCGCAGCTGTGGTTTGGAGACGTGGTTGATCTCGTTCGGTGCCTGCATGACATCAGGCATTGACCACTGGTGTAAACTTTTGCAGCATGATTCATCTGACGGTCCGGCCGGTACAACCGTCTCTAAAGCCACACATATAAGGTTCAAATTAATTGAGAATGTGTTACAAAAACATATTAGAAATAGGTCAGTGAAATGTAATGATAAACACTTCTGTCTAGAGCTACCTACATCAGCAGTCAGAACTCTTTTAGTTAGTTATGCTTTGAAATGTGAACACAATAGTTCTTATGATGTCGTAGTCTATTTCAAATTAAATTAAAAAAATAATAAAATAAAAATAATTGACCTACTTTATTTGAATAGAACAAAAGGCTAAACTCTATATTATACTGAAGGGATTATTGCAGTGCATTTCCTTAAATGAAAGGTACTACTACATAATGTGTTTTCATTATAAACTTACGAAAAAAATACATGGGATAAGTAGGGTAATATTTTTTTGAATTCATTTGATATTTCAATCAGACTTTTTAAAGTGTTTTAATATTCACTCTTAGATTATAATGTAAATCAATGACTCGTTTAGATATGACATTATGTATAATTAATACACTTGAAATGTAATGTGACATGAAAAAAGTCTGATAGACATGGGTCAAAGTTATTGTTACAGATATATCGCTATAAGCAAGTTTTTTGAACAGAGTTTATACTGTATATTATTTATAGAAACAATATACACCTTAGTTGATATAGAAATGTACACAGAATTAAATAAAATATATTATTTAACATTTGGACATTGTGGTGTTTAGCTACTGTCAGGTGTGACGGAGGTAAATTATAATAAGTATGACATCTACATCAAATAACACCACTATAAATCCACTAGCCACTATAGAGAGTGGAGTTTTCATCCGACCATCAAGATATCAATATATTAATAACCAAGTGTTATCTGTGTGTATATATATAATTGATGTACACATGTGTGTGTGGATCAGGCAGGGTGTAGAGGAGGATTGGAGCCCAGATAGAAACATGGAGATTGCCGAACACCACAAACATTATATATCTGTATACCTATGCAAAGAAAAACTATAATAAAAATATAAACATTGTTTTCTATGTTATATAGTACATACATATTTTCAATTAATTTGTTTAACCAAGTAATGACCAAGAGCTTTGCCTGTATGTATAAATTAATTTAATTACCAGATAGATGGCAGGCCCCTCCTATATGAGAGACCGTGTGTACCATAGCTTTGTTTCCTTATGCCCCAAGCAACAGTATGTAAGCACCATTGTGTTACAGTTTGAAACATATTGAAGCCAGTGAAATTACTGGGTACTATGTGATTTAACATGTTATGTATTGGGGTGACAAGCACAGGCTAGTGCCATGCCATGCTTGTCATACACCCTTCTAGTCTTGTCATTAACATTTATAAAAAAGAGAATTACACACAATAGAGTTTTAGTTGTATATATCACCTTATTACTATAAGGAAGGATAAATAAAAAAAAACGCGTCGAATTGAGGACCTCCTCCTTTTTTGAAGTCTGGCAATCAAAAGCTAGTAATTTGTAATATTTTCATACTTTCACTCATAATTATTTAGATATATCTATTAAAACGATAACATTGCTAAAGTATGTATAAAAATATTATATATATTGTTGATGTGCCTCGAAATGTCTCAAACAATTAAGAGGTTGCAAACATTATTGTATTCTTGGCTACATACTTAATCTATTTTTTGTGCTATTATTAAACATTGAAAGTAGGTCTGTACTTTTTCTCAGTAGCGAACTAATTTCATATTGTAATGTCTACAGTTACATTCACTTCACTTAAAATGCCATTATTCATTTATTTGCTTTGTAATGTTGTCATTATGTGTAGACTGTGGAGGATATCATCCAAAGATTATTGTTGTCCTTCAGTCTTGAATACTTAGAAATAGTACATAAGTTTGCTCACAATAAAATACGTTGATAATTAAAATAACCTAATCAATAAAAACATTGGACATCAATTAGAAAAACATTATAAATGTTAAACGACTGAACATTTTTGCGTGAAACATAGCTAAGAACCAACTTGATTAAATTACCATTCCACCAAAAAAAAAACCGTTCACATTGGTCCATTATTTTAGGTGCTACGGTTTCATTAACACACACCCATGACAGACAAAGGGGTCAAACTTATATAAAGTTAAACAACCCACTTTTCTTGTCAGGGGGTTAGTTAGCTGAAATCGAGTAACTTCGTCCACCTGCCCTTATCCCACTCGTAGTGGGATGAGCGCAACATGCTTTATAACTCATGTTACAGAAATATTTGGCTTGTAGTTATGACCGGTCGTCTGCCTGATGTCAACCCCAACAAACAAAGTTGAAATCGAGTTTAATTTATAATAAATCATTATGATTGGGACAAACATGAAGTTTAGTCATAAAAACTAGTAAATATTCCTTTTTAAGAAACTAAATCATACTTATGTTTGGGCAACAAGAAAACTCGGCAAATAATTATATCTTCGTTTAATGTCTCCTAAGTATACAATTTCAGCTAAGGTGCAATATCGTGCGTGTGCGTCGGCTCTCGTCTGACCGGTGTCTGGCCGCCGCGGTGGGGTAGGTCGAGCGGTCGCAGCGGGGTGTCACCCCCTGACCCTACGTTGTGAATCATGCGCTCGACGCGTGAACATCCTCCCCCGTTGGAGAAGAACTCTTCAACCCTTCTTCATCTTCAGTCGGCCAAAGAGGACAGAGCCGGGTCAGAGCTCGACGAACCACTTCATTGCCAGTAGCTATGTCAGCCACCCGCGATACTCCATCGGATCCCGGGAATAATGTTTGTATCCTCCCAATGCGCCATTTCAGAGGTGGCAGGTTCTCCTCTTTAAGCACCACCATAAGTTCCGATATATATTCAGTGCTCCAGCGTCGAACAAAGTGGCGCCAACGGTATCCTGCATTGAAATATAGGCGATATGGCGATTTTAAGTATACGTATAATATTATTCGACCCTAATAACATTTTCCAAAATTATCGAATGGAAGTTCTTTTAGCATACATCTACATTCAACAGCGACCATACGCGCTGATCTATTGGACATCGTTTTTTACTCGAAGTCAAAAGTAAAGGGATTGACATTAAGCTGTTGGTAAGCCGTCCACGATGGCTCGAAACTATCTCACTGAAATTATTATTATCTTACATAAATATCAAGATATATAGGTTTATATTGAATAATGAATTTGATAAATATTTGAAAATATTTAGAAATTTAAATCTTCAGTAAGACCAGAAAAGCAATGAATGTGATACATTTTCTTTGATGAGTTAATACGGGTCATTGACTTGGTATAACTTTTATTATCTAATAACTATCTTTTACTTTACAACACTTGTGCTGTGAAATATAAATTCATTAAAAAATAAGTACCTGTCTATCTTATCCTATCTCCCCGGTTGATGGCGCCGCCTCTTGTATTTGGGTGTGGTGCGATTATTGGCCTTTTACAGAACACCCATACCTTCTGTGACGACTTCAGAGGGCGATGGCAGTCGAGGTGATCGTGCAATAACACCATATCCCATGAGGCGGCCTGCGCGATGGTTCCCTCCGTGGGTCCTGGACTCCGCCGGAGTCCCCGCATCGATGTACGAGTGGCGCGCGGACGTCCGACAAAACGAGGAAATCGCAGGCTCAAAAGTCCCTGCTTCAGGAGTGGAGGCAGCGTCTCGCTAATCCTTCGGCCGGGCCTGTCCGCCTGGTTTTGAACAGCTAGCCGCACGGGTCACTGATCTTACGGCTGGTGCAGGTCCTATCGGGGCATGGTTGCTTCGGGAGGTACCTGTGCCGCATAACCGGAAGAGAGCCGACACACCAGTGTCAACTCTGCAGCTGCGACGAGGATACCGCGGCGCATACCCTGGAGGAGTGCTCCGCGTGAGGAGAGCAGCGTCGCGAACTCATCGCAGAATTGAAGGGACAACCTCTCGTTACCAGCTGTGGTTAAGGCTTTAGTCGAGAGCGAGAGGTCGTGGAACGCGATGACCGCTTTCTGCGAAACAGTCATGTCGCAGAAGGATGCGGCGAAGTGCGAACGGGAAGTCACATTCCAACTTGACATCCACGGCCGGGTCACGCGCAGGAGGATGCAGGCGGTACTCCTGGTCTCTGTCAGGGAGCAAGCCTCCCTGACGAGACCAGGGCGGCGGACACGTGTAGGTCCGTATCCCCTCAGTTGGGCTCGGAATAATGACGCACGCGGCGATCCCGCACGAATTTCTTGAGTGAAGAAAACAAGTGAGTTGATAACTTTCCCATCACTCATCGACCGAAGAGGTCTTCTCCAAGGACCGGCGCCGTTGGGGCCGCGGAAAAGTTCAAAAGCTTACCCGTAGCCCTGACTATTCGTGTATGTCTGTGGCATCGTAGCGTCTATACGAATGGACCGATTTGAAAGAGGTTTTTTTGTTTAAAAGGTAATTTAATCGATATGGATCTTAGGTATGTCTGACGAAAATCGGTTGAGCAGTTTAACAGTTACAGTGTTGTTTGCTGATTGACGTCGCGAAGTTTTAAAGGTTCTAGGTTAAAAATGTGACGATCCCTATATTCACTAAATCTCTTTTTTTTATGGAACTAGTAATAGGACACATATAATTCTTGTTAGCCTGAAGCGGAAATAATAATAGATATGACAATACTTTGTGAGGTAAAAATTGTCGATTTCCTTATTGTGTTTACTAATGATGGGTTCAATGTTTTAAATATCTTCAATATCGTCCCAAGCTGCCTACAACGTGTTTATCTGGCTAACTTCCAATATAAAGTGTTCTGTCAAAGAATTGACATTGCACATTATTTGACACGGTTTGATTTTTTATTGCGTTACTAAACTCAATGTCGTGTCAATTTTATTAATTAGAAAAAAAAATGTTCATAGAAATTGCACATTTTACTGCACTATGTTAGACAGAGGTTTAAGATTCTACAATGCAATTGATAATTTATAAATGGACTACCTTTTGATTGCGGCTCCGCCCCGTTAGTCTTTTTCTTTGTCAAGTTTTCGAGAAAAGCGGCTGCGAAACGCACAGTTGATTTGTGTTATATAAACACGACTGTCTTTGCGCAATCTTTTGAAGTCTGTCATGTAATACCAATGTTCTGAAATTTTAGAATGCCACTAGATCCATACTGTCAGTAAAGTGGCATTATGGTACGCTCACCTCGCAAAGTTACGAATGTTAAAAAGTGTTAAAACTGTATTCATCTCGTAAAAGTAGAGGGCGTTTGAAACACCGCGTTTCCAAAATTGTTTTTCTTAGAGTTCGTTAGATGCGCGATCAGGGGGCTCGTTATAGGCGTTTCGTTTTGCTTCTTTCTCAAGGCACGAATCAATGTAAACGAAGTCTTCGAGTGAATGATCGCGCGAAATCTTTGGCGAAAACGAATCCCTTTTGAGTTACTAAGATATCTGTATACAAGATGTAATAAGGAGATTCCATATTACGCCATATACAGGTGGATGAGTTACGACTTACCAGTTATAAAAGTTATAAATTAATAAGATATCGAAAGTAAAATGGGCAACAATGGGAACCTATTTCCACCGACCAATAACGACCACACTTATATCATAGGAAAACGCTTTTCATGGTTGTTTTTTTCTTAAAATTGTAAATAAAAATAAACACAGTGACACGTTTAAATTCAACCAACTCATAGTTTCAGTATTATTTATTATTTCTGTCATAATTCAGACGAGGGATGCTTGTGGTTAGTGTTTTAGTATTGAAGAACTTACATGTATATTTACATATTTACATTTTATATAGGTACATTTACAAGCGTTACATAACATTCCCGGTGGCTTGTCGCACGCGCCACGCGCTTGTATTTTCCACTCTAGTACAACATGTATGATTTAAGACAAAATCCAGTATTGAGTCAGCAGTATGGAATTATATTCTATTTTTGTTACGTTCATTGGTACAGAGTTCTAGACTCTTTGCCAAATTATAAACTTTTACGACAAAAATATGCATACAACTGCGTCATTTTGCTGTGTTGTTTATGTTAGTGTCACGCAGACAAATCGCCGCCTAGACAATAACTATTGGAGGCATCTCTAGCGTTTAATTGCTATATTTATAACTCTACATAACCGATTACTTGCTAATTAACAACCGCTTTCTTTGTTCGAATATACTCACTGAATATCGGGAGGCCATCATCGCCCAAAAAGCGTTTGGTTATCGTTCGTCAGATTTGATGATCTGAGTCACTAATATTTTCGATTCTTCGGTCATATTTTGGTTAGTGTCGGTGTCGAAATTACATACATGGATACAAGCTTTATCAATCAATCAACTTTGATTCACGTGGGGCTTTCTGTGTGCGTTTTTTGTGTTTGTAAATTTTATTGGAGGTATAGAGCTGGCGCTGTAGCCAGTTTTTCTACAACATGAATGGTAGTACCAGGGTAATACGGTAGCACCATAATGATAATAAATAATAGGTACGTGTAGGTATTGAAGTGAAAGGACAAGATAATACTTACCGTCTCGCGTTTGTTAAAACAATAAGGTCAGTTAGGGTTTGCGTAGCGTCGCATCGCCTCGCTCTTCCGGCCTAATAATATAATAACCAAATTACGATATATTTAACAAAAAAAGTCTTGAGAAAGTCCTGTGATACAAGGGCTCCATGTAGATTTCTGATAGCAAAACCGAAATTCGATAGATTTAACAAAAAAAAGTCTAGGAACTGTCCTGCTATATGAGGTCTTCATGTATGTCATCGAATGAATAAGAAAGCAAATTTTGTAAAACTAGCATTAATTAAGATTTTACAGTAAATATAAATAAGTAATTTTACGTAGTTCTAATAAGCCTAACAGATAAATAGTAAAATATTAAATTGGTAGCCCTGGCAGCATTTGAGTCCATGGCGCAGCGGGTAAGTCGGCTGTGAAACAAAACAGCTTCGGATTCGATCATATATTGTGACAAATATTGTGTGATCCATAAATATTTGTTTCGGGTCTGGGTGTTGTGTGACCATAAGTCCCTCGTAGTTCCTGATACTCACGATACAAGTTTAGTTAGTCAGAACTATGGGTGTGACTGGTGGATGTATTGTTATTTATTATAAAGAAATTGGATTACAACTTAATACATACAAGTTACGAAAATACTTTCTTTCGACCTATTGCGTTTGACCCCTTTGTTTGTCTGTGTGCGTGTGCGTGTATGTGTGGCATCGTATCGCTTAAACGAATGGACCAATTTGAATTCCGTTTTGTTTGAAAGATTTAATATGGTACTTACCTATGTTTGAAGAAAATCTGTTCAGCCGTTTAAAAGTTACACTCTGTTACGTGTGTATTCATTGTTTAACATCTAGAGGAATTTCAAAGGTATGAAGTCTACCAACCCGCTTTAGGCCAACGTTGTGGAATAGGACTTAATCTTTCCATATCCAGTAGAGCAGCAGTGGAACATTATAATACGAGCTTTATATTATTATTATTATTTGTTCTATAGTTAACTACACACAAAGCAGACTGGAATATTCAATTTAGAGATAATCATTTTCTATGCAAACGTTAAGGCATAAATCTCAAGATAACTAAATGCGAGTCTAGCAAACGCGAGTTGGTTTGTGTAAAGGATGTGCGTAGGATGTCGCAGGCGACGCTAGTCAAATATTACGCAACAGCTATTGACGGAATGTCGTCATTGTATTGATCATTTCGTTCCCTTAGACGTTTTATTATTCCGGAAATTAACTGTCACAAAATTGCTTTCGTTTTATGATGGTTGACCTCGAATGTCAATCTATATAGGTAAAAAACGACACACGCAATGTATTTAGAACGCTGAAGATATTTAATTAAAGGGCAAAGGTGGCATGTAGCTAAAGGTGGACCACTACATAATAAAAGTCTGGAATAGTAACACTCTGGAAATAACTTATTCTGAGTTTGATAGAACATTGTCTGGACGTTACGACTGTCTTTTATTTGTTTGTTAAATGTTGGTTATTGGTGATTACGATTATGATAACTTATGACTAAAGCAATATTTTTCATAAAACGACAGTCAACATTTTTATTGTATTAGCTGTGTGCAGAGCATGGAAATCGATGGAAATGGATTGAGATTTGACAACAGTAAAGTCGTTGATAGCGCTTGCAGTGAAATAATTGCAAATGTAATGAGACGTCAGTAGTATGAAACATGGTAGTTGTTACTAGGGAATGCAATTTAGATCTCGCGAGATCTCGAGCCATTTTTCGAGATTCAATCACGTGGGAAGGGCATCTCGTTTTCTCAAATCTCGATCGAGATCTTGACTGTAGTAGCCGAGATTACAAACGAGATTTCAGAACAGCGCGCATAAATCATTCGTGATCGGTGCGCAGCGTCGACTGGCTAGCACATAATCTTCAGAAAGTACGATATCAAAATCTCAGGAAAAGGTATTAGAAGATGATTTATCAAAGGCATATAAAACACGCAACCCAAAGCTATAACATTAGCAACCAGATATGATCTACCATAATCATAGGAATTCGGATAGGCGCAGCGGCAAGCGCTTGCAAATTACAATTCGTGAAGGCTTAGCAGGCGTGTGGATTCGCCATAAGATTTTAATATATTACGGATAATTTCGGTAACTTCATAATTCTAGATTTCCTCTAATAGTAAATCTCAAGACAATAGGACTTAAATTGTTCAGGGGTTTGAACTCTAGTATTGTGTATATTTTTCATGCGTTGACGCAAAAAATATATATCAACAATTTTTTTGTATGGGAACTCGCCATTGTTCTCTATGAACTTGGCCATCTCCCATACTTGTGTGGCCTCGATGACACGCAAATTAGCGAATAAAATTAATAATTTATGAGTTCTGTATAGTTCTTGAATATTTTAAAATATGGGATTCTTGTCTCTAATATGATATAATGTTAAGTTAAAAATAAATCCATAGAAGAGAAGTCAAACTTGTACTTCCTATCAATAAATATTTTTAAAATGAATGTGTTTAAATTATTCCGCTTGATAGATAAATAAGCCGAAGATTTATTTCACGGTAGTCTTTTGTTCATATACATAGTAGGTGTTAGCGTTCGCTTTGCAACCCCAATAACAGCTCCTGTTAAGTAGGGTACGTAATCCGTGTAAAAATCTTTGCAAGTGTCATGTGACTATTACAGTTTACATGAGCGATCGCATCAGCGTGCTACAGTCGGATCCGTAGGCAAGTGCGAATAGTTGATTGGAGGTTATTCAACTGGTGGTGGACAAAAATAGCACGATCGCTACGTCCGCACGCTGCGTGTCCGTTTGAACACGGCTGATGACGAGGCACCGCCGCACTGCGCTTCCGGGACACGCTCACAAGTGGACCACCGCTTAGATTTAATGACTTATTTACGAAAATTATACCACCTACACCTTATTTTCTCCCGAGTTCAACAATCTTTTTGAACGATTTAGGATGGAGCTACGTTTTAAATTCGAATGAATGATTGTTGTCAGGATGTCATTGAAATGATGTTATTAATATTAATATAAACATCCATCCGCGTTGGAAACATTAATCATTAATTTACTCTTTACATTTCGGAAATAAAATGTTACGTGGGTCTTTGCATCAACATGGTGTGATGCGAGGTTTAGTACTCGGTGGTTGGTACAGGCGGGTACCGTCGCACAGGGACGTCGGCGGCGGCCGTACTCCCCGGGGTTGCGGGGTGAGCGGGCGCGGTTCGCGATATTTATAGAGGCGCCGAGACGCCGGCCCCACACTATCCCACATGGTAATTGGCTACTTGCGCCACATTTTTTCTGGACGTGACCGTTCACGCTTACACATCGACCAATGTTACCGCTTCCGACCGACAAACATTGACATCTAATGTAACTGGCCTACATTTGTGAACGGTTAACGCGAGAACTGTGTCCACGTACTTACACCTGTTGCACATGAAAATAAGTCGCGACGACAGTTCAAGATCTCGCCGTCATCTCGCAGACACTGTGTCTCAAATGACCTTTCGTTACATATAACATTACGATTTGAAACACAGAATTAAGTACAAGACACGGAAATAATCGTAAATTTTAGTCTAGTTGAAACTAGACTAACTGCCACAATGAACTATTTACGTAAAATCTTTGATAAAATACCTAGTTAGATTCTATAATTATCGAGAATTGCGATAGTGAACAGAAATAACGAAAAAGTCCGCGAAGTAAACGATGAGTCAATGTCAAATAGTTTCAGAATTGAATTGTTTTATCTTGGCCGCAATGTCCGAGAATTCTAAAGTGACTAAGCAATAAACAGAATTAAATTATTATTGAATTATTACGGCTTACCTACTTCTTCCGGAAATGATTAGAGAATATAATAATTTATAAACAAACAGAACCCCATTTGACGAATTCATGTATCTAAAAACGCAATATCCGTTCGTAATATCCAGTAACTTGTATACTATCTGTAACTTCCTAAAGTTACTGCATAATTCTGCCGACCATGGATGCAAAGCGTCTATTTGCCGTACATGTTCCAAAAATCTATACAAACAATTATATACTTTTACAATAATTCCTGTGTTAGGATCTGGCAATTACAATAGAGATAATTGAAAAGCGGGTAAATATTTGTTTACATTTCTGGAACAGATATAGAGATTACACTCTAGTCAATTTGCTGTTAGGATTTTTAAAAAACTATGTGAGCTATTATACTCAAACATCAAACGACTCGTTTCATCACTTTGACCTATCACTTTATAGTCATATAATGTTTGTATCGCAAATTGTCTCAACCTGATTCCGTATTCCTATTTAGTTTTGAAATATCCTCCTCCGAGGGCTAGAAACAAGGAACCCCTTAAAAAAGGGTGATGGGTAGCAGCCCTAGCACCACCCTCGGTATGAACCAACCTAGGTAATGTGTCTAGTGTCAAATCAGGGTCCTATGTGAGGGAGTATTATTTTGCTCGTCCCAAGTTGCTTTAAAACCAACGAAATGCCTTGGTTTCGGTGTATTTGTTTAGAGGTCCTGGAAATTCTCGTTCCTAACTTGGTTACCGGCCTTCGGTAGAGCCAATAAAAGACCACCTTATTTGAAGTGGATGGAGTGAGAATTTTCCCCATGAAAAGATTTTGTTTAATGGTGGAGACTGGCAAAAGAACAAATGGTTCATTTAATTGCAAGTAATTATCGATGCCCATGAACATCCACAAAGCAAGGGGAATCATGATGGGTGCCTTACCACGGACCTTTAATAAAATGAATGTGATTCTCATTTTTAATGAGACTGCTCATTTCAGAGACCATACGAATCGCAACAGCAAAATTCCCAGTTCATGTTGGTATTGTGGGACAGCAGTATCATTCAGATCGAGTCAGACCTTTCATGATGTAAACAAAACTGGCTACATCGCGGCTCTACATGACTCTAGAACATATTATTATATATAAGTTGGCACATCGTTAGCAGGTAGTTTGATGGCGCTTAAAGGGCATATTGCCATTACCCGCTGCCAACTTGTATGTATAACAACAAGATACGAGTGTGTGTCGAGTAATTGATTTTATAGGATAATTCGATAACTAAAAGTTAGGAGGAGGTGGCGATCTAAGGCATCTTTAGAAATTGACCGGAAGTAGCAATTGATATAGTATTATAAATAGGAGGGGAGATCTCTGATCGACCGTGACCAAAAAGGAATTGCAGACGTACTTATTATATTTTATGTTTATAATCTTTGTAGAATAAATTAATACTTTATACATCTTGTTATTAAACGGCTTACGATGTTAATTGTTGATATTGTTAACGTTGACTACATAATATCTTCAGTTCAACCAATTGCCGAGTATTTAGTAGATTATTACAGAGTTTTCCTTTAACCGACACAAAAAAACAAAGGTTGTCAATTCCTTTGTATACAACATGTCACAGAAAGGTGTGGTCAGATTTAAGCAACGTATAATGTACGTTACAAGTATTTCACCCCCCATAGTACCAAATCCGATTGCATTGCTAAGACATAAATAAAACATTTTCTTTTGTATCGAATGAGTAACATATATGTCGTTATTCGATTTGCAACTTTGAACAACACTAAATGATGAGCAGCTTTTGTCTCACGCCAGCATTTTTCGCGGACTTAATTTATAGAGATGTGATCGATCTTATCCATCGTAATAAACGAGTGATTAAAACTAGTCAAACCCGGAGCCCCGATTTCCCTTGCCAATCCGTTTCCTTTAAGGTCGGCAACGTATCTATGATTCTTTAAACTTTGTATGAAGCTTTTTTAAGGGGACGAAATACGACTGTGAAACTATGCACGAATATTTCTTATCACAAATAATGAAATATGTGATTCACATTTTTGAAAAAGGTTTGTAGATCAATCACGCCTTATCGGTTGAATGGATTTCGGTAAAATTTGGCATACATGTAGAGACAGACATAAATTAAAACATAGGCTACTTTTCCCAGAAAAATACTTAAACGCGGGCGGAGCCGCGGGTAAATGCTAGTACATAATATAGGAATGGTATATAGAATTTAAAGCATTAACAGTTTGAACTGAATTCTTGGCTACAGAGTACAGTTAAAGTTTAATTACCACGTAAAGTATGTACTTATTACGGTTTTGTTTATGGAATGGCCGTTATAATAGCAAACGCCAATATTTTTTATGTGAAATATTCAAATGATAGGCGTGGCCCTTAGGACATTGAGCTATATCGACTACATTGTTTGTGTTTTGACTGCTGTTTGCATGTCTAAATGTGTAAAATATCATGGTATTACCAAGTGAATAGTTAATTAACTAAAAACCTATACCATTGAGCTAGTTTTTGTGGTAATTTAAAAAAGAGGAATTTTATAAGCTTGACCCGCTTATAACAAGGGTATGTGTGTTTGGCATAATAAGGCCTAAACTAATGGACTGATTTGGATGCGGTTTTTTTTGTTTGCAAGCTGGTTTAATAGGGATGGATCTTTGCTATATTTAAATCAAATTATTCTTCCGTTAATAAGTTATATACACGTTTTTGTAATTGAAGTTGGGGTTTTTGACGGTTCGCTTATTTAGAGATGTCTACTGAATAGGTCACATTAAATAACACACTTCTATCTCTGGAATAATTAGATTGAAAAAATAAGCATATAATTCAATTATTTAGCCTGATGAAATTCTAAGGTTTGAAAGACGTTAGAGTTTATAATGATTACGCCGCTTAAGCTATTAGTATTGGATAAGAATATAATAGTTAGATAGTACCTTATATCAACCCTGAATTATATAATTTGCAATCTCACTCCTGGTTACGGTTAGCTTCTACCAATTTTAATAATTTGGACAAAATGCCTTTGAAAAGTTTGTTGCCTCCGATTTCTTCAAGAAGTGCATCAATAAATTGTCACTGCGGTGGCAAAGATGCATCGATAGCATGGGTGGTCATTTTGATTAATAGAAATAAATAAGATGAAATAAAATACTTGTCACGTTTTCGTACAGATTTCATAGGTTCTAAATCTGTTATCACTTACCTACTTATTTTTTCTTGGTAATGTTCTAATTTGAATTCTAGAAAAAGTCGAGTTGATTCATTCGAATGATGACAATAATAAATGACTAATCTTAAAAGTTTAATCTGTTTATCTGCGAAATGAAGAAGTATTCTTTGTGTTGTTCCAAGAAATTTAACACACCGTATTGAGAAGGAAAATTAACACGAAAATTAGTTAGTAGGTGTTTAATGTTATTACGTGCCTACGTGTCGGGATATTTTCGTCAACGGGTCGAAAATGTAGGCGATTTTACTACACACATTCATCATGATTTTGTACGGTAAATGTTTTTCTATAATGACTACACTAAACATTGTTTTCGTATATCTAGGACTGACAACTACCAAAACTGTAGCGGATGCGACGAGTAATCCCATAGATACACCCACGGTATTTTCATTCCTTAATGTGATAAAGCTGCCAACTCAAATCCAAATCTAAACAAATCCGAGTCAGTAGGGCTTGCTGAATCATAAGATTGGGAATGGAATCACAATTACGATTCGTAGTATAAAGCAGCAGGAGTGTAAGTGGGCTACCAACATCTTACTTAGGTCTAAAGACAAACTCACCTGCACATGGTACACTCTGCTGATTAACAGACGGGGCAGTGGCGAAACTTGGTTCCCGTTGCGGGTTGTGCGGCTGAGACGGCGCGGGTCGCCCTGTACATATAATAACAAATCCATCGGCTAATCATGATGGAAAGGCGGCATGGCCATGGCCTGAAGCCGGAATAACACCAGGCAGAAAGAAAGAAAGAGTCTTAAGCAGCAATTGACAACCTCAGTGGCGCAATGGGCGAGTAGCTGGCTGTGGAGTGAGAGGCCGCGGGTTCGATTCCCGCACCGAGACATATTTTTGTGTGATACACAAATATTTGTTTCGAGTCTGGCTATTTTATCCCCAAAGGACGTGAGTCAGGCGGCCGGTAAAAATTACTAGCGCAATCTTTCTGATACAACATGTATTTAAAAGTATCAAGCATGTTGCGCCGATTCCACTGTGAGTGGGATAAGGGCAGGTGGAAGAGAAGACTGTAACGCAGTAACGTACGATTCCGTTTAATTCCATTACACCAATGAGTTGATCGGCAGTCGGCAGAAACCCAAGAACCAAAGTGCGTATCACTTTCGTATTCGGTTCAGTGAAACTTGCCGGGCGCGTGTTTAGATTACTTATCGCTTGTGACTAATAACGCACAATATATACGACAGAACATTACAATAATTGTCAATGTACTTTCTTACACTATTACCATACTCATTAGAATTCTCCGGCAGTGTCCGTCTATAAATCGCTCGGTCCCTGATGGCGGAAAACGCCAGTGTGCCCCCGCTTATAAACAAGCGTGACCGACGCGTGATGACAACTGCTGCTGCGGCCAAGCGGTTAAGTGCCGGAAGTTTTGTTCCGATATGACTGTGAGATGTTTTCCGAAATTAAACGATAAGACGTCCTTCGGTACGGGACCTTTAGTAACATATTGACCGATGAAATATCCATTAATATATTGTGACAAAATTTGTTTGTTCGGAATATATAGTGTATCGTTGTAATGTAATGTAGTCTTGTGCCATAATTAGTGAATGGTGATTGTGAAATGTTGTTTGGTTTGTTGCAGTCAGGATGGTGGTGGGCGAGAGCAAGCGCGCCAACATCATGGACGGCATTGAGAACACTGGCGATGTGCGCATGCACGACCACAGGCTGCGGCTCAAGCAAAGGTAACACTTATTTCTAAAATGTGCTCGCTGTAAGTAACATATGTTTTTTATTCAATATGTTGGGTTAATGTTGGCTCAAAACCTGCAGAACGAACAAGTGTATCACGATATACATAGTCTCCATTAATAGGACAATTTAGATAATATGTTGGATATGTATATCTATCTTCGATTATTATTGGTTTAAGAGAATGCCATTTGCAACTTTCTTGACGCTGAGACTATATCGGAATGATATTTTGATCATTTAAAATTACGAGAATTGGCCTCCTGATACTTTACAAGTATTTCACGCCTAATATTTGGCTTTTAGTTGACACTCGTTTTCTAATAAGCTTTAAGAAATACAATAAATATCTATTACTATTTATTTTTTCCTGTCTGTATTTTGCATTAGTTTTTAACCGACTTAATTTTAATTGCATACTAGGTAATAATTAGTAACATTACTAAATCTTATTATTAATACATATTCCCTATCTTGTGCTATTATATGAGTACGTTTTTTTCTTGATAATGGTCGTATAAATCATACCAATCAACAAGGACCAAGGATATGACATGCGTTATGCTTGCGGTTCCAATTATAATACAACCATAGGATACTATTCTGCAAGTAAAGGTACCTATCTGGCAGCGGACAGATATCTAAAATCTAAAGGGCAAGATTTAGCTTTAGGCTTGATTTACAATTATAAGACAAAATATTTTCTACGTCTTGTGTGTTACATTAGCAACTACTCGTACATGAGACTTCACTAGACACCGATTTTTTTTTATCATATAAATGTCTAGGTTCAGAATTAGGATTACTATCAGAATTACAGAATTAGGATCATTAGGATACTAAACAGAATATCTGTTAATAAAATATTCACGACGTAATTACTTATACATGTACGAGTATTATAAAACTTGGAAGGGTGATAACTGTATCACTGACACTGGCCTGGGCATAGAATTGCACCAACTCATCATAAATCCAAATTGATATCCAAGTTTTTATAAATTATTGGAATAGAACTGATCAATAAAAAATGTATTTACCTACATCAAACCGCGTGGTGTTATTTTAGCAGCTGTCCGTAGCATTAGAGTTGAGATATTAATTATTGTTCATGCTGATGGTGTGACGTCACCAAGCAGTGACCGACATTAGGGAGTCAGATCATTCACCTGCCTACACACGTATCTTCGGAATTAGTGGGCGTAAAGGTTGTTACATCATTTTAGTGTCATATCACACATGTGTGAATAATCGAGTGATGAATGGGTTTTTGTCATTGCCTAAAGAATTTATTAAAAAGTCTATTGAATAACTGTAAACGAAACCGCATTATTTCAAAATATTATGTCAATCACTATATTAATTTCATCATCAACATGAATTCCCCACTGCAGGACATAGGCCTTTCCAAGTTGGCGTCACCAAGTTGGTGGGTACCTTTGTATCATATTGTCAGTTTTTTTCAATTAGGAAAAAGCATTTTAGTCTCATTGTTGAACTAAAAGTTTTAATAAAACAAAACGATTTATAAATAGCGTACAGGTTAATTATACTTCTCTAAATTGCAAGAAACACAAGATATTGTCGCGTGATTTCCCCGAATCTATTTTGATCAGTAGGTTGAAACTCTTTTATATATTGTTGAATTCCCGACGTTGCGGCGTATTGAGATGAGACACGCTGTGTTTCTGAACAAAAACAGCTGTCGAACGGAAATCATGCCGTCGTAGTTTTGACATGACATTAATACAGACAATAATTAAATTGAAATTTCAAAAATCTGTGCATTGTATAGTTTATACATCAAACAAGACGGGAGTCGGAACTATTTTTTGTGAAATGTTTAGTTATTAGTAGACACACGGACAGCCTCTGTGGCGCAGCGGGCGAGTAGCCGGTTGCGAAGCGAGAGGCCGTGGGTTCGATTCCCACATCGAGACATGACTGTTGGGTGTATTTATTATTTATATTGAATGTTCGAGTTCATTCGGAGAATCCGCACTGGCCACGTAAGTTACGCCTGATAGTAGGCGAGTTTTCTGCAGTAGCAAAGGAATTTCTAAGGCGTCGTTTTTACCGTCTATAATGTTCTACCCATTTCCCCACCAACACTCAACCGTTCTTAAAGACTCGGGATAAACGTTGATAAAACAAAGAATATGTTTAACCGTCCTCCTGAGACCTGTAGTTGTGAGTGTTGCCACTCTCGATGTTCTTGCAAGAATACGTTTACCTTGGCCAAATTATTCAACTGGGCAGGCATAACTTTAAAAAGGAGGCAGATAGAAGAATCCGGTTCGGCTAGGCGGCATTCGGGAAGCTACAAACATTTTCGTATCGACGATCCCTCAGTGTTTAAAAACTAAGGCGACCTCGCACTGGTTTAACGGACGCACGGGTAGGAACCCGTAATGACCTCCGGCGCTGAAACGTAGTCGCTGACCAGTGGATTAATTCATAAGTTTAGAGTCACTGAACGTGCTATGGACCGTGCGACCAATTTTTGGAATTTCGAAATGAACCTGGACAGGTGCATTAGCTGAGACGACTCAACGGTCCTTTTGAGCGAGATAGTAGATACCCACTACTTTACCCACCACATTCAGCGATCAGCACCATCCATTAGCAACATCATTCCTTCTCTGACTATAATGACCTTTTATTGAGCGATAATATATGCGACCATGGTACACAGTGAAAGGTGCTGGAGGTTGTGACGAGAGCGTTGTGCTCGTCCGCCCACGCGTTCAGCGTAGGACAATAAACTTTAATCCGAGCGCGTTTGTTAGTGTTGAATTTCATAACAGTAATTTTTCAATTCAACTACTCCATTATGTTATGAAAACTGCCGTATCTGGCGACTTGTATAAAATGAAAATAGGTGAATGTGTTCGACAACGCGAGGCCATTTAATTTGAATAGTTCGGTTCTGCAATGTTGCATGCGCTGTGCTGCGCGTGGGCAACGATCGAAGCCCCACATGTGGTGCAAGGCAAGAGTGATTTCTGAAATTATAACAAAGGAAACCTTGGCGCTTCTTTCTTTATGAAGATACTAGCTTTTGCTCGCGGCTCTGTCCGCGTGAATGTTTTTTTCCGGGACAAAAGTACCCTATATTTTTCTTCAGGATATAAACTATCTCCTTACCAAATTTCATTAAAATCAAAGTTACTTTCTCATTTACAAAATTAGTATTATGTATAAAATATCTTGTAGTGTAGATTTATGAAGGAAAGTTTTAAGATGTCTCTCGATTCTTCTAACGTAATATCGACGTACTTATGTTACGTCTCTCTAATAACGCATTTGCTCAATGATTTACCCTTAGAATGCAAAAATTCAATAACGAAACGTTCCATAACGTCGTCTAAGCGATATCGTCTTTCGTTTTTTCAATAACCGATTGTCGTGTTCCCTCTAAACTCGTTGCATTCTAGCTTTACATCATATAACGTTACACATTGGTCGCTCGACCAATCACAATCAAACGGCACGAACGTGTCGTGTTTCTTACACCATCACATTCTAACCCCTTTATCGAAAATTGTACACGTTTACCTGAATTTCTGAATCAGTGGTAAGGTGTATCGTGTTTTACTTTCACTAAATTAGCTTCGTCTGTTTGTAAAAATAAATGCGTTTGCATAGTGTGGCAGTATATTAATGTACTTTAACTTTTTTATAGCAAAGGCGGACAAACGAGCAAGTGGGTAACCTGATGCTAAGTGATGTTCACCGACCACCCACGCCCGAAACGATGCAATGAAAACGCCCGCACTTATCAATTGGAGACATACAACGCGGACACGGGAACACGTTGCCGTGACGCATTGATTTACTTCACCATTTTGAACCTGAATGTTAATCAATCAAACAAACTAAACACTTTTAGCCACGATAACTTTACTTATTAGCGTTGCAATCAATTTTGTATATGGCGATAAATATTATGTCTAAGCAAATAAATAAGCAGATATACCATAAAAATATTTGCTACGCTATTTTCTATATATTTTGCATATTCTCGAAATTCTACAGGAGATGTTTACAATAAAAACATATACAAGGGAACGCGAACAATGAGCTTTTTTGGTTCCCCATGTAATTGATATCCTATAGTTTATGAGAATTATAAATTAGAATATTGATCATGGGTAGTTTTGTTTATTAGATTTCAACTTAGTTGCCGCACAAATAAGATTTTGCTGATTATTTTTTGTAAGAAAAAACTCTTTTTTCGTGGTGGTCCCATATACATTTGCTTAAGATCTGATGACAGAATACAAGCGAAAATGGGAAACTCCTCAAAGGAAAATAGCAAGCGAAGTCTTTTTAAAGTTTTTGACTTATAATTTCTTTGTTAACAGATTCGACATAGTTAGAAAGCTAGGTCAAGGCACGTACGGAAAGGTGCAGTTAGGCATAAACAAGAAGACTGGCCAGGAAGTCGCCATCAAGACGATAAAGAAATGCAAGATTGAGTCAGAGGCCGACCTGATCCGCATCCGACGCGAGGTTCAGATCATGTCCTCGGTCAGACATCCCAACATTGTGCACATATATGAAGGTACAGTTAAACTACTTAAATACACGAACTTAAACATAAGCGGGCTGGCAAACTTCTTCTGCCGTATAGTCTGCAGACTAACCGCAGCCGATATTAGTGCTTTCTATTGTTCTATATGATTCGAATGCGGTAGTACTGTCGATCCAATGCCTCCTTGGTCATTTGGATTCATCGGTTTACCGATAAGGTCGTTTTCGGAATAGTACCCAAAAACTAACGACACTAGGCACCTGCTGCTGTCGCTCTAGTCATTACAAGGCAGGGTTGCCAGTTTCGTTTTAGCCGGTAAGGGTTTTTGTTCGGAAATCGATCACGGAACTCAAGGGCCCCTGTTCGATAATATATTGTTCGAGATACAAGTATCACATTAATAACGTCAACGTTACTGTTTCTGAGTTAGTTGAAACACCCCATCCCACAAAATCTAAGTATTATATTTTACGTTCATACTTAAACCACTGGAGCTCACATTGACCCAGATTAAAATGAAAATAGCTTGTGTAAAGATGAAAAAATGCATCGTTGCAATCATCCACAAAGACATCACCAACCGTGAGCTTATGTAGGTCAGGCACACAACACATTTCTTAATGGAGTGTTTTATGTTAGGCGGAATGAGTCTGAGGTTATGTTTTTATGGCTCGCTTTTTGCTAGTTTAAATAAGTATTAAAATGCTCCACGTTCCCTCACTGATGACATAAAGGTCAAGGAACTAACTGAAGACAAATGCCGCCACCTTTTGCAGCGATGGAGATATATTGTATTCTGTACCTATCTACCATCAAATGGTAATTTTACTCGTGAATAAGTTCCTAATGGTAAGCGTTATCAATAAAAGCGATTGTAGTAATTAAAATCCCTCGACGACAGTTAGAAAAACATCTGTAACTTTTAAATTACTGAAAAGATCTTCCTCAAACATGCTAAGATCTATCTCGATTATATCAGTTCTCAAACAAATAAAACCGCATTCAAATTGGTCAATTTGTTTAGGCCTTATGACACTATAGATACATGCTCACAGATAAATAAAGAGGTCAAACTTATGACATTCCCCTTTTTTGTTTTTACGTTTTCACGATACCAAGATTATTATTTTGTACAGTACAATAAAAATACCCAGATCATCAGTGGTTGTATCATAGTTGTACTGACTATTGAATACTGATAGTGGAATAATAGTAGATAAAGATTACAAATTGCTTTACACGTTTTAACATTTTGTTTTCAGTATTCGAGAACAGTGAAAAGATGATTCTAGTGATGGAGTACTGTTCTGGTGGAGAATTGTATGATTACCTCAGTCAGAAAAAAGTATTACAGGAGGATGAAGCCAGAAGGTATGTTATTGTTAACATCATATAAATAGTACTTGGCCCACGGTACGTGTAGCTTATTTCCATCCCATTGTGTGATAGTTGACGAGCATATTCCAACATCTGGCAACTCATGTGTGATTTTTCGAGTCGAAACTTAACAAAGTGACTGTCAAGTCTGGGATTTGAACCCAAAACGTCATCGGTTTCCAGCGTACATCCATATGTACATGTGGCTCCATAGCCACTAGACTATTGAGGCGATATCATTATCAAATGCTTTTTTAAATTATTTAGAGATAGTGGATCACCGTCGCCCACGAACACGCACATCTCTAGATGATGTCCAGATTATTGATAATTTTACTGACCGCATTATTTTTGTCGGGTTTAGGCCCAAATCCCCTTCCCTTCCCAATTCCAATCAACCCTTTCCTTTAAGGTCGGCAACATGAACATGATTCTTCAGGTATTGTGAGAGTTCATGTGCGGTGAAGATTACTATCTTATACTTTCCATCAGTTGACCCACTTGCTTGTTTGCCGGCTCCTTTTTTACTGCCTGGCGTTATACCAGGACGCTAGTGCCAGGATCCGCTTTCCCATCATGATTTGACCGTGGATTTGATATAATGTGGGTCGACCCGCCGTCTGCCCCCACAACCTGCAACGGGAACCAGGTTACCGCATTGCCTCGTCCGTTAATCAGCGTAGTGTACTAGGTGCAAGTGAGGTTGGTTATGGGCCTAAGTTGTTTATGGTGACTCTGCTGGCTCAGCAATAAAAAAAAGTAAAGCTGTTATTCCACGTTGGTGTTTGGTTATACCATGGGGCGCCGCGCCGCGTTGTAACAATGCCAATCTGTCTTCATATCAAACAAAATAATTTCCCGTGGGGCGAACACTGGTTTCATACTGTACAATAAGATATTATGCGAAAATAATAATGCCGAGAATGTGCATTGTACAAGATGGAATGAAGAAGAAGACAATAAAAGAAGGATGTCCCTGATGTCAAATTAAATGAGTTGCATATATCAGTAAAGTTGTAAATTAAAAAAGGCGTGAATTTAAGGAATCATCTGCATGGGATGAGACATTTTCGGCTAATCGATCAGAAACCTGGTTTTTGTTCTTTTGTGACAGTCCTTGCCTTATTTATTGCTTCAATAATTTTAGTAGGGTAATAATACTTTCAGCCTTATTGGTCTGGTAGCAGCGTACTAAGGCTTAGAACTGTAAGATCCTGAGTTCGATTCCTAGGTCAAGCACAATTTCTGTTTGAATTTTCTATTCGATAAATCACACATGGATTGCCTGGGATTGGAATTTGTGCTCGGTATGGCGATAGGTTCACCCCTATCACATCATTGAATGAAAATAAGCTTGGCGAAATATGGGTGCAGCACTAGTTGCACCTTTACCTACCCCTTCTGGGATGAAGGTGTAATCTTATGTATGTACGAATGTATTTTCAGGCTCTTCCGACAGATCGCCACCGCCGTGTATTATTGCCATATTCACAAGATCTGCCATAGAGATTTAAAGTTGGAGAATGTATTACTCGATGACACTGGTAGTGCTAAGGTACGTTTAATTATCTATATTTTTTGTCTATTAAAATATATACTTAGTAGAATGGTTGCGAGCCTCCATACAGTATGATTCCTTCATGTTTGCCTTTATAAACTTCATATCAAAGATTAAGCGCTATGTATTATTGGCAAAATTAGTAAACAATCAATAATTAACTAGCATCGGTCTTTTGAATTTTATAGCCAATCTTCAACGTACATGTTAGTCATTAATCGTATTCTTAAAACCATTTTAAATCACCTAAGGAAGATAGACTAGAAAATCTTGCTATAAAAAAAAAATTAAAACATCCATGCTGCTGCCAGCTAGCATGATTTTATCCTATAACTATAAAGTAAATGTGTGTTGGTTTGTTGTCAGATTGCTGATTTCGGTCTGTCGAACGTGTTCAAAGAGACGTCGTTGTTGTCGACGTTTTGCGGATCTCCCCTTTACGCGTCGCCGGAAATTGTCAAAGGAACTCCTTACATCGGCCCGGAGGTAAATCGAAACATCCGAATTATATCCGTTGGCGGATATTAATTATTTTCAGAGAACAGAGTGAGGTTATACGCATTGCGGTTATATAATGACTTATCGATTGTATCGAGCAGCTCTTTGCTTAGTCGTGTGCAGGCAATATGGATCGAGCATGCTAATGTGATCTCGATAGATACGCCCGTATTCAGGAACGACCCTCATGTGAAATCTTTGCTAGTGTCGATATCTGTGTACGTAATTGGTTCGTTTTTCTTTAACGTACACTCGCCAACTTTCAATCGCCACTATTTGTTCGCGGGCACTATGCGATCTCATAGTAATGTTTATGAACGAGGGTTTGTATATTTAGTATGTGCTAACTTACTTTATATACTTTATACACTAATATACTTTAATGTCTCGTGTCGAATAATTGTTATTGTTTATCATTGTAAACTAAAAATATGAGTATAACGTTGAGAATTAGTGATAGAGCCATGCTGTAGATAGTTTTGTCTATTGCACGAATGGGCCGCCTCGACCGGTTCGTTAACACTGTCTCACAGAAAACTGACGTAAAGTAGCGGCTTGCTGCTGCGTTTTGTGCGGTAAGTGAGATATCCGAAGGCCCAAATCCCCCTCCCCTTTCCAATATCTTCATTATCCCTTTTATTAAAGGTTGGCAACGCGCCCTTGATCCTCGTGTTGTGGACGTACATGGGCGGTAGAGATCACTTCGTCACGATCAGGTGACCCACTTGCACGTTTGCCGGCCTGTGCTATAAAAAAAAGATAATTCAGACCAATGAAGCAACAAATAAGAAACCCAAAATATAATTACATGTATTCTGCAACGAAGCAATTACCAATGAATGATGTGTATAATTTTACAAGGTTGATAATATATATTCACATTTAAACAGGGACAGAGATGAATATAAACTAATGTTTATAGCAGTGATCAGCGTTATGCAGTCATTATATTGTCTCATTGGCTCGTGTGTCCATGTCGCCGCAATCTATGAAACATAATGCACTGTTGTAGTAGGATGCCATCGAGAATGCGCCTTGGGCCATCTTAACACATGTATAACTAGGAAATTAATATTGTTTAATCAGGTGGACTGCTGGTCGCTTGGTGTGCTCCTTTACACTCTAGTGTACGGCGCTATGCCCTTCGACGGATCAAACTTCAAGCGTCTGGTGCGGCAGATCAGCAACGGCGATTATTACGAGCCTAGGAATCCATCTAGTAAGCATTTCATTACCTGTTAACATTTCTTCGTCGCCCCGTTGTAAAGACCCGAGGACCGCTTTAGGGTAGATTTCAGTGAAATCATTTCTTAGCATAACCCCTATACTGACGTTGCCGTGTGCCAACTTGTACTTGGATGCAGGGACGGCTGCCGTTACCAATTTTATTACCGGCAAAATTACCAAAACCAAAAAGTAATTTCATTTGCTATAAAGTTTATTAGGTCAGCAAAATTAAATACCGGTCAAGCCTCTTGGGACGAGACTTAACTCTAATAATGAAACATGAAAGACAGACATGCCACGTCAAACGCTGATGGCTATCAAATAAAATTTTATATTTAGATGCATATATAAATGAATCGTAAATTTTATCGATTGTTTTTCATTGGTGAATACGAGTGGGATAAAACTATGATTTATGTGCACTTTCCAAATTCGAGAACAATCGTTTATGGATATTTGTGGGCGACGTCATAATATATTTGCATTGAAAACTAACGATATGACGCTAAGTATTTAACCTTAACACAATTGACAGGAAGCACTCGATGTCACAGACCATTATAGTATTTATTATAATATTTTCATAGCAGGAAAATTCAATGTAGGTATACAATTCCAAGCTAATGTTATGCGATTGCAACTCTTTCGTAGATTATCGTGGTATTGAATTTTAGAAGTTTTAGTCATTATTATCAGGAGACTGAGATATTTTTTTAATCATTGGCCTGCAGATGATAATGGAAGGATGTTCGTAGGACACCTTTTATGGGTATATAGGGCTATTCTATTGTGGTTGCAACGGTATTGAGACGTACTCGAGCAAAGAGGGTTCCGCGTCACCCTTCTTAAATTTTTACTTTTTATGTTCCCCATAAAATATACATTGTAGAAATTTCAGTTGGCTAGCTATGACGGTTCAAGTATAGAGAACTTTAGTGGTAGTACATTCAGACGGACAAGCGGCGTAGGGATACTTAGTAAAAAAATTAGGGTCCCAACGGTAGGTCCCTCGTATGCGAAAGGCCGTCTGGGTTGGTTTTAGATTATCGCTTTGTCTGTTTCTGCTACCAGTGTGTAAGAACTGTTGTGTTTCGGTTTTTAAGGACATTAAAAACAGTGTAACTACAAGTCATTTCAATGCTATGCAGTGCTTCGTAATTCTAGGTTCTGCGTGGTGTTGTTTCTGTTTATGGACAGGCATGGTGGCGCTAATTCTAGGGTGAGCCACATGGTCATTTCATCATTCAGATTAATAAAACCACTGTGTATGGAATCCAAAAAAATAAATGGTATAATCTATCTGCATAATGTATATTTATGTACGTGTTTGTACTGTGTTGTGTTTATTATTAGAGTGTTAAAATGCAATGTTTACAGTCGATTAGCGCGTGACAAGCGTGTGTATGGTTTCTTGCAGGCGCGTCGCCGCTAATCCGCGACATGCTCACTGTCGACCCTCTCAAGCGAGCTGACATCGCGTACATATGCGATCATCCGTGAGTACTGTATTGGATCTTGTTTAACGTAATTGTCAGCGGATATTCTCAAATAATACTAAGGAAGGCGACGTCGCGTCGGGCTACAGCCTGTTGCATAATCGAACTCATACTTTGTAAGTGATAGAACCTGCCTCGGTGACGCAGATGTAATGCGTACGCGGTACGAGTGCTGAGGTCTCGGGTTCGAACCCCGGGTCGGGTAAAAGTGATACTGGGAATGATACAAAAGAAGCCTTTTAACTATCATAATAATATCACATGTATGCAGTAGTCATACGGCAAATATTTGTTGTTATATTTATCACATAAGTGCTGTTCAAACTTGCAAACATCAATCAATAATATTGTAGTTTTTTTCTAATGAAGTATGCAAATAATGTACTGCGAATGTCATTGACATTGACATCACATCGAATATTATAAAGTAATTTATCACCACATCAACACTATAAATTTCTTTCATGTAAACCTAGTAATTATTTATCGTTACTTGTATTTATTTATTTTATTTTATTATTTATCTACTTCCCGTATCCAAATCGAAATAAAAATTAAATATTTCTGGGCATGTGTATTCGGATTGAGTCTTCAAATAAGATCTCAATTTACCAATCTTTCAAATCATAAAATACGCTCGCAAACCGGTCCATTTCTGTATAATTTAAACGCCACAGTGCCACAGGTAGACTAAGGGGTCAACCTTATAACATCACTCTTTGGCGGGGTTTAAAACATGCATTTATGTCGTAAAGTATTGCAATCATTCTCCCAAAGTAATATAGTTCAATAATGTTTCACACTGCTATAATGTTCTTAGAGCGTTACAACAACTACAATGTGGCACGGTTTGATTCATACACAATTATATATGTACTTGCGGCATTTATTTAGGTCTATGTAGTTTTAAATTATATTACTCTGTTTTTATAATTTGAAGATGTTGATAGGATTAATTGTCGCCATATAATATGACATTGGTATGTGTAGATGGGTGAACACCGGTTGTGAGACGTCGTGCCTGGAGATGTCGGAGGCGCTGGCGGCGGAGACGCCCGTGCGACTCGACCTGCTGCTGTCGCTCGCGCCCGCCGCCAACAACTCCAACACGGTCGTCGTGCCGCCTGAGGTAACCACACAACACATATATACCTACATTGGAATGTGTGGTAGGTGGGGGTGGGGAGGTGGTGAAGGCGCCCAGCTGCTGTCACTCGTTGGATACAAATCATTATTTCACAAGGTTCTAAGCTAATGTATATAGCTATGGCTCAGGATGATAAAGTTCTTTTATTTGCAAGTTTTAAAAGTGATAGAACCATGATGTAGACAGCTAGGTCTACAACATGAATGGACCGATCGAATTAAAATCAATCGACCATAAAACAAACAGAAAAAATATGTTAGCAACTTTCGAACATAGAATCTAATATTTGTGACAACGGGGTCCCCAAGATATCGATTTCAATACCCACAGATTTTTTTCACGTCTTGTACCCTTTTAATGGGCACGTCTGTAAACGTCTTCGTAGAGTCATAAATAATATAATCTGATACCCCTCTAGCTCAAAAACTTGCATTAGCTTGCTGCTACATTGCGTTTCATTCCATTTCACGTATTAACGTTCTTTGCTTACAAAGTTACTATTCTAAATTTGTGTTTGGACAGGCTGAACTAGGTCCAGAGGAGAGCTGTGCGGATCTCACGAGCTCTGCGTCCATGGCGCTTGAGCCCAGCAATTCTGCCGAAAAGAGAATCTTGGAACTCGTTGCAGGTAACAATTTAATACTAAATTACTTTTCCTAAGTCCGAAATATAGTAAATGTCAATACCGTCATGATCAGGTTACCTAGATGCTAATTTCCTGGATTATAACTGCTATAAAAATTATTAAACCAAGTTTATCTATAGATATTGTCAAACACACTGCGAAAATGAACTACCAAATACCAGACTTCCCTCATTTCAGTTAATCGTAATACAACCGAGGGATTGTGATCAAACTGTATTTACAGCCTCTGTGGAGCAGGAGGTGTGTAGCTGTTTGTGAAACAAGAGGCTGCTGGTTCGGCAGATTCCCGCATCGAGATAAATTGTTGTGTTTTACACAGGCATTTATTTCGGGTCTAGGTGTTGCGAGTCCCTCGGAGTTCCTAATACCTACTATACAGGTTAACCTAGTGTGGAGTCAGGATTATATGTGTGACTGTTGTGTGTATTTATTTATTTATAATTTTGTAATTTTGTCAGAGGGTGGTGAGGATGCCATAAAGCCGTCGCCGACACGCACAATAGTATCCGCCGGAGAGAACAAGCGCAAGTTAGAGCTCGCCATGTCGGCCAGCGGACTGCAGCGGAAGAAGGAACGTGTCGCCAGGTCAGTTGTATTGTGTCTTCCACTGTCTGACGTTTATAACGCTGCCATTCATTCTCTTGGGAGGTAATAGGCAATAAACACTTACACTATTATGCAACGTAAATTGTTTCCATTGTTTTTCAGCACTATCTTGCTCTTGTGACGTTACAGCAGGTACTATAAAATTTCACGCTAATTTCAATTCCTCGTTTATTAAAATCGATCAAATCCGATGTTGTCGACAAGTTAATCATTCGATAAAAATGAAAATGATTTATTGATATTCTAGCAATGCAATCGGATTTGGTACTGTGAGGGGTAAAATACTTATAACATAAGTATTTCGCCGATGACTGCCTCGGTGGCGCAGTTCTAATGCGTACGTGTTACGACTGAGGCTGACGCTAAGGTCTCGGGTTCGATTTTCGGGTCGGGTAAAAGTGATAGTGGGTTTTCCTATTACGAAAAAGCTTAGTATCCCGGAATCTGGAATTTGTGTCCGGTATGGCGATAGGCTCGCCCCTATCACATCATGCGACGGAGTTACGCTCGGCGAAATGTCACCCACATTACTGGTTACACCTCTGCAAACCCATTCGGGGATTACAGGCGTGAGTGCGTATGCGTATGTATAAATATTTCACCCCTCATAGTACCTAATCCGATATAGAGAACGTACGAACATATAGAGAGATACTCGTACGTTCCTGTGACACGTTGTACTCGTATATTAAGTAATGTATGTTGCAGCACGGCGAGCGTGTCGGCGCCGCCGGCCGCGGTGCCGGAGGAGACCGCCGCCGAGCCGCCGCTCACGCATGACACGGTACACATACATTTTATTACCATCGATACGCAATAGCGTATATCACTCGATTATTCACACATGTTCCCCAAAATCTAATAAGAATTATATAAATTAAGTAAAAAATAAATAATTTAAATCTGGTAGAAGGGGTAGTTGTCAAATGACGGAAATAAGATGCACATGTGATACGTCACAAGACAGGTCACGCCATTACGTTGCACGCGTGCGAGAGATATAGTGAAATTTTCCTACTACGCGGCCACCTTTGCTCATACCAATATATTGCCCACCTTTGCTCATACTCATATTTATACCATGAACGGTGGCCTTATTTATTACCCAATTTTAACACTGTTTTCGCAAAACAGTTTTTTTCGTATTTTTGTCGATTGTACAAAACATAATGTATAAAAATAGACAGTCAATTACTCTATTATATCGTATAGCTTACTCATAATCGCCTCATTGGTTTAGTGGCAACGTACTAAGGCTGATAATCGTGAGGTCTTAGTTTCAATACCCAGCTATTATTGCTCATAAGCCATTTAAATATGAGCATTGGGTATGGGAAGTTAATTATAGAACTGTACTATCAACAGGCGATTAAACCGTCTCTACAATCGTCAGCGACGATGACGATAGCGCCCGCGCCCGCGCTCGTCGAACTGACGAAGGACGCGACTAAGGAAATAGTCAAGGACACGCCCAAACATGACGAAAACAAGGACAATACCGGCGCCAAGCCGCGCGTCACTGTCAAGAAAAAAATATCCACCACCAAGCCAGTCGACGAGAAACCGACCATTGTTGACAACCAGGAAGAACTTAAGGTTACTAATCTACTTCTTTTTTCACCTGCCCTTATCCCACTCGCAGTGGGGTGCAACATGCTTTTTAACACGTTACAGAAAGGTTTGATATATATATTTTACGACCGGCCGCCTGCCATAATACAATATTTTTTCACTACATACATTACAGAGGCGCCTTTTACATGACCGGGGTACCTATCTATCACTGTATTGTCAAGTTTAATATTTACTATATGAAACGATTTTCACACATTGTACATACATCCCGAGATCATTAAATAGCCCAAAAGGTCACCAATAATTTAACTATTGATATAAAAAAATAAAAATTCTAACAGCCCGAGTCTCGTGGCAAGTTCCTTTCGGTGTTTTTTATGATATTGTACTTTTTTGTATTATGATTTTTTTAACCATTATAATTATATCAAAGTTATTGATAATGTTGTAGCAGGACGATGTGAAAGCCAGCGCCGTGTCGGCGGCGGCTGACAAGCTGACGTCATTGTCCATCGCACCACCGCCCACCAACCAGACGCCGACCAAACCGAAGAAGCTCTCTATACCAGGTATTGTGTGTAACAATTACGTACTAAGTGGACAATTAATATTTCCAACTAACTTTGTATTTGGTTAATTTCGTTGCGGGACAAAGACAATTTAGACATTCCCAGAGACTTGCCGAGCTTCACTGCTCGGTGTCAACAAAAATGCATGCTACTGTCGATTATGTTGCACAGGAGTTACAGTGGCGGGTATGTGGGCGGGATAGTCTCGTATACTAGGTACTGAAGCCCGACAACGCCTCGTATTATAGGCGTTTAAAGCCGCAGACGATTACTTACACTCACATCACTCCTCACTGACATCTGGCTGTTAGGTCACTTGAATTATATTAATAGTAAAAAAACTCATCTACTTATGACATAAGTTTACATTTAGTCCACCACGCAGGCCTAATGCGGGTATGTAGATTTCACATACCCTCAAAATTCTTATGAATATTTCTCAGGTATCCAAGCTTCTTCACAATGTTTACATTCACCGTTTAAACGAGCTCTTAACAATAAATAGACACGTTACTTCGATAACTGAGAAGTGTTTGCCCTAATGGTATCTATGGCTGGTTTCGATCCTATACCCTTAGTGTTGGCACTGGCAGGTCCGATCCACTCCCCTCTAAGCTATCACCGCTTGTGGTATGCAACTATTTAACCGACTTTACAAATGAGGTTATTTTATAAATAACTTCTTTCTCAGGAGGTAATGTAGGCAGTTTCAAAGACCAGTTCGAGAGACGGGCTTCACTGACGACTCCTCCTGAAATCAAACGAAACATATCCAAACCAGGTATTATTTATATTAACTCTAAAAAGTCGATTTTAGTTTTTACCTAGCTTACTTAAAAAAATCCACAGGCTGATTATAAATCAATTACTCAATGATATATCTTTAATATAATTACATGACAATGACGAGAAGGCGGACCCTTAACGCCAGACAGAAAAAAGATAATTTCATGACAATAAAAAAGTTCTTTCGTATTATGAGTGACATTTCCGGAGATCCAAAAACCTTCCGGATCATCTCACCGGTTACCGCAAGCATCGAGACGCGACGCGGTGCGCAGATACTTGAGGGACATGCCCTGCTCTAAACAGCTTGTTTCCACCATTGCAACACGTTTGCAAACTAGACTGGACTCTACCAGCTCGAGCTTACTCATAGCGGCCGACGATGCGATCCGTGCTGTGTGTCCTAATACTATACGCTGGGCAAGGCCGCCGCTCTGTGCATCGCCGGTTCTCGTAATAGTAACTATCCGCTTCAAACATCTGCGCGCTTCATTGCATTGAGACGCGTTTCAAGTGAACTGACCCTAAGAATCAAAACTAAAACCGAGAGTCTTAACTAAGTAAGCGTATTATTTTATATTTTGTGTTTTCTTGTCAGTGGTGTCCAAGATTGCCAAACCGAAAGCACAGAGTGAAGACCGCGATTTGCCCGCGAAGTTACCTGACAATGGCACGGTTCGACTGCAACAGATCGGCATCGAGCCAGCGCAAGTAAGTTTTTTTTTTAATTCTTATTTATTTATCTCTAATATATTAGTGAGAAGTTCCGGTAAAAATGGAGGTGTTATGTTCTGTCCCTTTGTCAGTCAATCTATGACATCGGAGAAGCTCTTAAACAAATGGACCGATATGAACACGATTTTTTTTCAACCTAGTAAAAAAAAATATTACACCGCGACTTCAAATAAAAGCACTTTTCGTATCATCGGCCATTTTGTCGAGCTAAAACAAAAAATATTCGGCATAGAAAACGGACGTGAGTTATTTATTATCTCAACAGAGTCCCGTGGAGCCGGAGCATCATCCGGGCGGCGTGAAGAAGACTGAGAGCGAGCCCACGCACGGAGCCACGCCCGTCGACCCCTCAGTATTACTGCAGGACGCGAGGAGGTATGTATGGACATACCTGTCACCAATAGAGTCCTGTGGAGTCGGATCATCATCCGTGAAGAAAATTGAGATAGCGCATTCTCTTCATTTCTCTTTTACAAAAAAATCTTGTCTTGGAATGAAATTTCCGAAATCACCAGTCGTAGAAAATCGCTATATAATCGTTAATAATGACGTGTTAAAAACTAAAAAACTATAATATAGTCAGTTCCCTTTATTCGCAGGAGTCTTCAGAATTCGATGGCGAAGTTAGTTGAGGAGAAAGCCGGCGAGGAGAACCGCAGACGAGCCGCGCGCGATATTATATCATCTGCCATTCGTACAGGTACTATTACTTACTTAGATTAATTTCATTTTAATAGAGCACCGATACGTGGCTAGTTGCAGCTCCCATTATGTGGGCTATTTTACTATATCATTATTGGTTTTAAACCAATGACCGTGTATCAACACCACGGATAATAATTATACAACGTGTTACATAAAGGTGTCAAATTTAAGCAACGTATAATGTACGATATGTGTATTTCAAACCCCCATAGTACCATATCCGATTGCATTGCTAAGACAAATAAGGCATTTTCTTTTTATCGAATGAGTAACATGTCGATGATATTCGAATTGCAACTTTAGACAACACTCAATGATAAATATCTGAGCTTTCTCGCTCACGCACTTCACTTAATTTATAGGGATGTAATTCCATGTAATCAATCTTATCGATCTTAATAAACGAAAAAATTATAATTAGCGTGAAAATTTTAGCTGTCTAAATTGGGATAAGATCGTATACATACAACACTTCAGCTGTATGTAAAGACCCTTAAATATGACTACACCTTCCTGTAATGTTGTAATGTACGTTGTATAGACCGTATATGTATTACTAAGTAATTTCTTCGAATTCCACGATTAAACGTAACATACAGCGCAACGCGCCGACATGTATGTAAAATCTATGCGCATCGCGATGACAACGTCAGTCTACATCGTAAAAATTAGCACGCTTGGCTTCTACTATATTATGTTCACGACACAGCTTCACCCGATTATTACTGATAAGTAGACTATCTGGATTAGGATAAAGAACACTTTTCTTGTTTCTCGCGCTGGGAAACTTTTTATGTAGGATAATGTTGGGAGTATTTGTTTCTTATGTATAGGGCCTAGGGTAACGTTAAACTTAATTATGTAAAGAGCTATAAAACCTAGCATTACATAGGAACAAAACACGTGCCAAGTAAGAATGTGATATTACTATGTTTACTTTATGAGTGGAATGCGTGACAAGGCATGTTATACCCGTAGTGTTTGTGTGTGTATATTAGGCAAGCCGCCGGTGCCGTACGGTCGGTCGTCGTCGGCCGGCGTGGCGGCGCTAGTGTCGCCCCCCGGCACTCCCTCCGCCGCATCCACCGCGCGTCTCTTCCGCACTGAGGCGCTGCACCGTGTCGAGGATCATCGTAACAGGTACACAACCTACCTATACTGACAAACGGACCAATGACTATCGTTGATCGACACGATGAGGACAACCACAATACACACATCGATATACTGAGAAACACTCGAATGACTATTATTGTTCAACAGTTTACTTTTAGTTACCTTTGCCCAGCCTAAGTCAAAAAGAAAAAGTTTATTTTTAATTTTGACCGGATAGATTTACGGTGAAAGTAAACATAAACGAGCCGCGTGATGCGGCTTGTGCGACGAGACTAGGAATATGAGGTTGCGTATAATTTCACACAAGGAATTCTATACCTCGGTGACTGCAGCACGTACGGCTCTTGCGACGCGTTTAGGTCTACGTTCATGCTCAAAATGAATAATTTAAATTTAAGTTTTAATTTCTGTTTATCGTTCATCAAATATAATTTTATTGAAACAAATCTACTGATGTATTTGCTGAAGTATTTAACAGTTTTAAAAAGTCAAATATCTATAAATATTCTACAAGCCATAAGTTGGGATTTTTATTGATTGTGTTTGTATTGTGTCGCAGAGGCGTGTCAGTGGAGCGCATCATCCCAATACACGTGGCACCGGAGGAGGCTGGCGCGGCGACTCCCCCTCCCGCCCCCGCATCCCCCGCACCCCTGCCCACACCCACACCCACACCCACACCCGCAGCCGCACCCGCACTACACAAGCCCGCCTTCACTCCCACACCCGCGCCTCGCGCACCCACCGCACATGCGCCGCTCAGGTGAGACTAACCCTTGTATTCATACAGCTTATTATGAGATCGCTAGTGTGCGCTAACGCATAAGGGCGATGTCTGTATGTGGTTAGTTTGTTTGTGACGCTAAACATAAATGGCCCAATGGCGTATACAGTAATCTACGCACAGCAAAAAATCGACTTGAGTATTCTTAAATACGGACATTGGTGTTCCTACAGGATGAAATGTGTCAAACACTGGAACATCCACTCAGTGCATAATAATATAACATAAACATAGTCTACAATACAGAAAGTTAACATGTGGGAAATTAGCGTCTATTTAATAAAAGTTGAGAAATCGTGTTTATTTTGTCTACGTCTTCTCCACTCAACACCATCTCATGTCGCGTAAAACGTACGTCTTGCGATGTATACATGTTATCGTTGTCGTCTGTGTGATGTGTAGGCGACTGGCGTCTACGGAGTCGACGGCGAGCGAGACTTGTTCAAGCCCGGGCGAGCCGATCAAGAAGTCTGCGCGCGAGTTCATAATCCCGATCGCGGTGGAGGGCAAGGGCTACGTGACGCCGCGCCAGCGCAGCCTGGAGCCGGAGCCGGCGCCCGCGCACGCACACGTGCCCGCACATAGGCACGTGCGCGCGCCTCGTGCCTCACGACTCAGGTCTCCTGCCGGATTGTAATGTTTCATTTTCATCTCTTATTATCACTAAAACCTAGAAAGCACACAGAACCTGTTATTTGGCTAATGTTAATTTATCGTTAAATTTGTTTCTCAGATTATAATTGATATTTTACTAAATCGTACTTTTTTATACTTATAATATAATTTAAAAAAGATTAAAATATTTCATTTATATCAGTAAAATAAGAATAATTAATATCATCATAAAAAAATGTTAAAATTAAAAATTGAGGTTTAATGAGATAAATTTAATAAGCTGTAATTTCCATAATTGGGCACTTTGTAATGTGTAAATACGGTAATTATTGTTGAACGTTCGGTTGTGTTGTGTGGTGTGCAGCAGCCTGGTGAGCGGCGGCGAGTCGGAGGAAGAGGACGAGTCTCACATGCACCGGCTGCGATCGAGTCGTGCCGCTCGCGCCGAGTCCGTCTCCTCCGGCGAGGATGACGAGGAGGACGAAGGCTTCCACCTCCTCACCGCAGAGAACCTCTTCTCCACGCTACTGCACAGGGTACGTCACAATCTATCAACACATTGTCATTCCCAACTAGGTTGTATATTTCCAATTCTGCTCAATCTCTCTATTTGTGGATGAGGTAACTAAATGGTAGATCTCTCGTATGCGAAAAGCCTCTTGGATAAGTACCACCACGCCGTCTAGTTCAGCTGACAAATAGCAGTATATAAACGATATTGTGTGCCTAGTTTCTAGGACATTGAAGTCAGTGAAATTACTGGGCATCCTATGTCTCGGGATGAGGAGCACAGGGCGCTGTCATGCATTATTTTATAATTCAAAGTTCTCGTGTAGTCTTGCTATTATTGCAAGCGTCTAGTCCGTATCGTCTTCCCAGTTAATACTGCTTTCTGTTTCGGTTATTATTGAGAATATATTTTATATCCTTCTAAAGATGAAAAAATATAATTTTAATGTACCTTAGAATCTAGCATTCTAATATTAAATATAATGAAATAATACATACATACGCACTCACGCCTGTAATCCCTGAAGGGGTAGGCAGAGATGTAACTAGTACACCCACATTTCACCGAGTGTCTCTTCGTCCCATATGTGATAGGGGGCGAGCCTATCGCCATACCGGCCCAAATTCCAGACTCTGGGCTGATACTGAGCATCATGTAATAGAAAATCCCAATACCACTTTACCCTTCCCGGGGATCGAACCCGAGACCTCAGCGTTAGCTTAATCGTAACGCGTACGCATTACAAAAGCGCCACCGAGGCAGTCAATGAAATAATCTTATGTCAATTAGTAGATTCCACTCCATAAAATGACAGTATATACAACGTGTTATAGAAATGTGTGATCAAATCTATTAAGCAACGGATAGTGTACGATATAACTATTTCACCCGCCACGTATTAGTAGCAAATCAGATTGAATTACTGGGATATAAAAAAGTTTTTTTTTTTTATCGAAGCTTCGAATTGAGTCGTTGTCCCATTCCAGCATTGTTATTCTCGCTCACACACCCTTAATTTATAGCGATGTGATCAATCGTAACAAACAAGCGATTAAAATTAACGTGAAATTTTAGAATGTCTAGAGTTTAAACACTATGTCAGATATATGTAACGACTCGTAAATATGACCACACGTTTCTGAAACACGTTATCTACTTTTATTGTCATATTTACTTAGTATAAATAACCACAGGTATAACTGTCTCCTGCAATGTATCTATGTCACTGCATTTCAGGTCCGCGCTCTGACGAACCGCCTCAACGGCGAGGAAGGTCCCGGCTTCCCACAACATCCGCACTCATTGTTCAACAACTTGCACCAATCACCATTCTTTAACAGGTGAGACATGACAGATCATAATATGTAGAGATGCGTGATACTTCCAATAATTATCTCCGCTTTAGGAGTTTTTTCATCCTATATTAATAAAAAATACTTAAATTTTACATAATCATGAGTAAATCTTGAATATATAAAAGATTTAATTAACTGGACGATATATTCTTGTCTATTAATTTGCGTTAGTAGGCATGTGATGTGGATAAAAATAAGTTATAGTATATTTTTATAAATCACCATTTATGCTGTGCTTATTCAAGGAAGTCTGTACATATATCTTGATATTATGTCACATGCCTATTGATCCATTTAAATTCATTTATAATAAATAATCTTTGGGTAACCATCCATTTATTACATCATGTATTTTTGTACATCCAATTAAACTATTTTAATTTTATGCATGCAGCCCTCACTTACCAAGGAGACATCTACTGTAAGTATGCTACATTTTATTTAACTTTTAACACTCATCAAACTTTACATAGGGTACTTGACTGAATCAACAAATTACGCAACATTTTACATTTCACACATTACTTACACTTTATTTAATAAAAACATGTAATTCTCCTCCTGGGATCCGCGGATCAGTCCGTAGCAATCTTTTCAAATCATGTTTGCATTGTAAATATTATTCGTACCAATCGATACAATAGTATTGTTAATAATTACATTACGCGTCATGTACCCTATTCCTTAACATTTCCATATATCATATTTGTATACATTATGAGACAATTGTTAATATCTGTTTACATGCAGCACTCATAGATATGTGGAAAGCAAACGAAGTGTTTCGGAAACGTGAGTGAAACATTATCTGAAGGCTTAGCATAAGCAACACGAGATAATTTTGTCGACTCGTTGTGAAAATGTCTATCTCACCTAGCATACGGTATTCAAGCCACGAGAAAGAGTTACCATCTCATTTACTCCTGCTATCTATATATATCATCACTCTCTCGTATGTCGTTATGGTTCAAACGCGAGTTGATATCGACAACATTTTCTATGACGCGCGCCATATCTCGTGGACATATCCTAAGCGCCTTTGTGTGAGAACTACAATCCACTACTTTCATAATTTTGTAGCTAGTTTATGATAATACAGTTTGACGTACGATCAATAGATGGCTTATGATTATTCTGTGTAAGTTATTATCGATTATGTTGGAAGTGTGTTTTTCATTTCAATGTCCCCATTTCAATTCAAATGAATAAGGAATGTTTTATAAACTTTTTAATACGCTTGATAGATGAGTTAAAATGTTATTTTGTACTAAATTAAACAGTCATTAAATAATCTACAAGAAATATATTTTACACAAACTTATTGATACAGAACAACACGAAAGCGTATGATAACTACGTAGTCCAACGACTATGGTCAATGAATGAATCTTTGAACAGTGTATGTGATTATGTATAATGTGTATATAACATATTATTTTTTAATAATAGACGTGAAGGCTGGGGCTCGCGCGAGCTGCACGCGGACTTCGACTCGATGTTCAACAAGTCGCGCCAGCAGATGCCGCGAGGTGAGTTTGCGTCCGCTTGTGCACTCGCTTGTCGCCCGCCTCACCGCACGGGGAAAACGTTGCCGATATTACACAGCTCGTAGCGCAATACGCAGTACGCACATACTACATACAAACGCGGAAACGACTCAACTTTCTTAATTAACCTATTACAATGTCCATTTTAGATGTAAACATGTTCAGTATAAAGTATCGTGCCGGAAAATTCCAGTTGGGAAATATGAACTAATATAGTATTTTAAATGATAAATTTTGTTGATTATGATCTTCGGTATATTTTTTAATGAACGAATACGATAGCTTTTACGATAAATTCTTAGTTTAAAAAAGTTGTTGTGTTGATTGCAGCATGCGGAACGATTCGTTTGATATGTTTGTATACAGAGTGGTATGATTCCTAAATTTTGTGTTTTTAATTGGTTTGATAGATTCAATTATGATAGGCCTATAGTATTTAAAAAATCTAAGATATCAAAAATTGTATGTCCCATATTTCATGTGTATTATATTTATTGTAAATTTGTATTATCATTCATCTTATTACATTTTTATATTTATACTAGCACTGTATTAAATACATCCCACTGCTGGGTACGGACCTCCTTTACTGAATGAGAGGGATTATTACATATTTATAAAATTTCAAAAAGGAATTAATCTTCGACGTCATTTAGAATCACATACACTTTGTGAAACAGATGTTTCCAGAGGAGATTTTTTTATCGATTTCATTAGTGTCGTAAAAATTAAACAAAATTATATATAGAAAAAATGGTAATGAAAATATTTCCTGATGAAACCATCGATCACGCTATTTGGCTGTCAGGTGCTGCTCGCGTACAGTTCACTCCTCATGATTAACATAGTTGCCGTGGCGTGGGATATTGGCACATTCGCACCGCAAGTAGCTAGTGGCGCTCCGCACGGGCCTACAGCACTCACACGACGGCTAGCTTACACTAAAACAAATCAATTAACTATCAATTCATACCATCATATACCCCCCGAGTAAGTGAGTTATCGATAGGAGCCCCCAAATATTTGCGACGTTTTCCACCGTTCGAGTCGTTTTCATGTAACATTGACATCATGTATAATAGACTATACGAAATATGCTATAGTCTATTATCCATATAAAGTGTGTTTTTAGAGTTCATTAACATGATTTCAATTAATATAATTAACGTTTTTTTGCATTGTAGTGTTTTATTGTATTCAATTTGCATTCTTTGTGCAGGTGTTGACTTTCTTCTACCCGCTAACACTAGCAGGAAAATGTTGCGTTGCTCTCAATTATAAATTCAGTTGTGTAGATTTGAAGTTGCATGAAGTGTAAGCAAAGGCATTTCACAAGTCGCATTTTCTGTGCCAAAACATTTCTTTATTTTTTAATTAGCAAATTTAACTTTCATTTTGAATTATCGATAGTTTTCAGTGGGTAAAGCTGTAATATCGAACCGTACATATCGGTCGCAGACTGAGAGTTAATTAATTTGTTTAAGAGAGTGTTTATGGCATACATGTGTAGATAGTGGATGTGGTAGCACTGGAAGTGTAGCGCGGGACCGCGGGGACACGTGTGTAGTAGTGTACAGTATAGCGGCCGCGCTGGACAACTTACCTGCAGCCAGACTAGGACATGCGACGGGTAGGGATAGGAGTGGGTCAGGGCGGGGCGTAACGGGGACGGGGGGGGGGGGGGGGGAGGGTGATGAGGGGAGCACAGGATCGGGAATGGGTGCGGAGCAACAGAAGAGGTAGTGAGGTTGTGTTGGTGTGGTTGCAGTTGGGTTGCGCGTTACACTGCATGCTCCGACCAAATCTTCACTTCACAGCGGCACCAGCGCCAACCACAAATCCGCTACAAACGCCACACAGCAATAGGTACTAAACTATATATTTATTTCTTCATTTATGTGTTTTTGTGTTACGCACCGTGCGCCGCGATCGTTTTACCAGAATAGAAATGCCTCTTATTAAATGAAATATCGCTGAAACATGATTTAGTTCGCATTCTGGTAAATTAATTTACTTTCAAAAGCAACATTTTAATGCATCGTTTGCCATTGTTTTTTTTTGCATATCAGCTTTCCGTTTGGTTTAATTCGACTAGTCCGCATTTAGCCCTCGTAGTTATGTATTAACTCTTAACCGATCGCATCAACATCGCATCACATTCAAATCGCTCTATCGAGAGGTCCGCTCGCACCGTGGCCGAATCTCATTTGCAATTCGGCTTGGGACGATCACAAAATCGCCGCAGGGCGAGCGGACATCGGAGTTAACGTCGAAACCGTTCACTGTACATAGGCCATTCCAGCGAGCGTTCTGCATGATCGAAACGTGTGTTTTTCGATTAAATTTCAGGTAGTACTAAGAAAAGCGACAAACACCGAACGAGGGCTCAACAAAACACGGAATCGAACGATGATAACGCACTAGATCTGTCTGACCTCGACTTGAGCTCGATTCAATTCTCGGAGAGGGAGATGCGCGCACTGTCGGGACTCACGCCGGCGCTGTCGCGGCGTCTGCAGCGACAACTCCTCGCGCATCTGCCGCCCGCCGCCGCGCGCTCGCTGCGGCGCACGCTGTCGCTGCAGGCGCGCACACCGCCGGCCACGCGCTCCGCCGAAGCATACGTGCGCTCCAACTCCGCCACCGCCGACCCGCCCGACCGCACCGAGCCTACTGAGCCCAATGAGTCCGCCGCACCTGCCGCGCCCGCCGCTACTGAACCTGTCGTCTCGTCTGCCGAGCCCGACGCATCCCACGCACCGGCGGACACGCCGCCCGCTATCAGTCCTGCCAGTCCCATCAGTCCCGTCAGTCCGGCCGATCGCAGCTTTAAGGAGAGTTCGCCAGAAATTTCATCGCCACAGTTTTCGACGTTACCTCGTCTCAGGCGACGTTCGACTCCGCGAGAATCGACGCCGCCGATATTGGCTGCCGTAGATGTCGATCGCTCTTCGCCGTCGACCTCGACACTTAGAGAGCCGACAGCGAGACGCGTGGCCGACCGGTCGTTGCTCAGTAAATATCTAACTCCCGAACGGGCTTTCTCGTTGGACGAGACTCACTCGGTGGACGGTGGCAGTATTCTGTCGGAGCCGAGCTACATTGCGGCGTACGGGTCGCCGACGCTAGGCGGCACGAGTCTAGGACATCGGCGCCACTCTCTGCGGCCGTCCGGAGATCAACCGAGAAAACGAGTGTCAAGATTTTTGCGGTCCGATTTCTTTGACACGCCGGGGATGGATGAAAGTCTATATGCGAAACACAAAAAAGAAAAAGAGCTTGAGACGCAAAAGATATTGAAAGAGATCAGGGAAAAACGAAACAAATCCTTGGAGGGGAGCGTTCCGCGAGATCATACAGATACTGAATTCTCATCTTCTAAGGAAGATGTCGTGGCACGCAAAAGTCTCTCCCCTAGCGGCCTTCTGACTGGAAAAGAACGAAGCAGATCTAACACTCCATTTTTCCCTATTTTGGATAATATCAAAGAGACAGCTATGGACGCATCCACGCATTTACCTCGTGCGAAATTGTCAACCATCTTGGATGATAAACCAAAATCAAGCTTGGACGAGATCTCCAGTAAAGATTCGAGGTTAATGAGACCCAAGAGTTATCCTATAAAAACATTAGATTCTATTGAAGAGCCTGATAACAGCAACTTATCGGAAAACGCGTTAAACAAAGTGATTGACAGCAAAGAAAAATCTTCTTTATCCAAGGTATCTAAATTGACTAGACCAAAGAGTTACCCTACTAGTAGTCCGTCTCCAGAAAAAGTTTATATTAATCGTAATGTTAAGAAAGAAGAACTTCAAACCTCCGTTAAAAGCGATGATGTCCCGGATGTAGAAGTCAGTTTCAGTATTACTTTGCCTAAGAAAAATAAGGTTGGAGTCTCACCCAAAACAGACATGACAGAACCGAATATTGACAACAGAATTGAAGATAATAAAGATAGTGAGAGTGTTTTATATTTGAAAAAGTATCAAGTAACAGAAATCAATGAAAATATACGTGAATCTGAACAAAATGAGAAAAATATTGAAAATGGTGCGGTTGGAACAAATTCACAAATTAAATCATCTGACGAAGCTTTGAAAGCGGAAGAAGTAAAAACAAAAGTTAAAATTGCGAATTCCTCTAAAAAGGAAGAATCGAGTATCAAGTCGAGTGAAACGGAAACGAGCGAAAAGAAAGGAACTATAAAGAAAAAAATTATTAGAAAAGTATCTTCAAAATCAAAGACTGACTTAGGACAGGAGGCTATCGAAGTTAAAAGTTCTACTGATAAAAAGAAAGTCACAAAGAAAGTAAAGGACAAGTCGACTGACGAAGATAGTACAAATACGCCTGTAGTCACCAAAAAGAAATCCGTTTTACAGTCTATAGGACACAAACTAGAAAAATTGGCGGCCGCAAAATCAAGTTCCCCTGAGAAAGTAAACGATAATGCGGCAAACGATGTTAGGAAAGGTTCTATTAAATTAAACAGAATGCAACGAGAACAATCGGCGCCAGTAAATGCCGAACCACCGACTGAATCAAATCTTATCAAAAGAGCCGTGACGTTAACAGATGTGGCCGCCTTAGAAAATCATACCACACCTAACAATAATAAAACAACAGTTTCCAAAGTATTAGGTCTTTTTAAGAAGTTTGAACCAAGAGATAAATCGAAGTCTACTATTGAAAAAACACAAAGCAAAACCTTTGAAGATAACGCAGAAATGAGAAGTAGGAAAGATTCCATAACTGAACCAGCCTCAGAAGATATTATTAAAGACAAGCCCCGAAGACCCACTTCATTACTACTTAATGGACTAGGTCGTAAAAATAAATGTAATAATACGCTTAACGACAGTGATTGTGCAGCAAACGCAGATGACAATCAAACAGTACTTAAAACAGAGAGCGAAAGTAAAAACGTTAGAAACAGTTTAAAGTTAGATTTCTCCCGATTGCCAAGAGTTAAAAAAATAGTTCCTACAAATCCTGTGATAGAACCGCAGATCATGAATGTGTCCTCAGTTAACAATGACAACGATAAAAAAGATATATCAGGAAAATATATTTCAGTACATGAAACGGGCACCATAGCTGATAACGCTGATACACTAAGTCGCAGCAGATCGAGAAGTAGATCAAGTGTTTCTAATTCCGAAATAAAATCTGACAACAGTGGTGATAATAAAATATCCGATAGGAATTCGGTGTCACCTTCCGACAATACAACGGCTAATCCGTTGCGGTGTCACGAGTCTATCACGCCAGAAGCGGAAGATATTGTGGACAGAATACGAAGGAAGAGTTTCTATTCCAGGTTTAACGAGAAAAAACAACGACGAAAGAGTAGTCTAGTAGGTCCTGGTGCGACAGAGTATGATCCAGTGGCCAGAATACACGCTACGCCGACGGAGGCAAAGTACGACGTGTCTCCGACATCGCCTACTACTTACGACGTATCTCCAGGGATCTCAATCTCGTCGGATTTGTCGCCGTCTACGGAGCGTTATAGATCTCTATTGAGTGAACTGCCTGTTAGCACTAGGAGTAATTTAAGGATGGATAACTATGGACTGAATGAAAAAATTGATACCTATAGGTCTCTTGATCGCAATGAATTCAGAAAGTATCCAGGAAGCCGAAGTTACTTAGACTACGATCAGCCGCTGTCGTTTGGAGCGCAGAGATATTCAAGAACGAAATCGTTGTTAGAAAGTTCCGACGGAACCGAAGACAACGGTCTGACCCACAGCATAAGAGACCCGCACAAATACAATAGGACTATTTCGATGTATTCTCCCGGAAGTTATGCCACATACAGACCAAAAAGAACGCGGAATCCAGCGATCATATTAAAAGAAAGCGAAAAAGAACCGAGCCCTGAAAATATTTTGGAAAAGATACGACAAAGGAAGAATATTTCGATCAGTGTGACTAGAAAACCTGAAACGGATAAGGAATCGCGGCCAAGGTGTGTATATATTTATATTTAAATGTCACGTAAATAATTGATAATAACTTCCCAAACTGAAAGAAAGTTTAATCTCTGCACGCTTATCGCTTCCAAACTTAAATTTTTCGGCACTAATGCTTTTTAAAGTTTTATCCTTCTAGATATAGTGAATACTACATGACGTCATGTACAGATTATTATGCCTAGAAAATGTAGATAGCTTGATTTCACTCTTAATATGAAACATACTTACGAATAAACAGCGAAGACAAGAATACATATTTTCATCACAATAATAATATAAACCACGTATAGTAGATTACATTCACTGCGGCTGTATAGTTTTGCAAACATCAGGCAAGTTATTATGTATTTGTTCTCTGAAGAAGGCAGGTGACAAGTAATAAACTTTAATTTCAGATCCATTATCCCATCTAAAAGCGAAGGCGACGGTGCAGAATGCCCTGAGAAAGTTGACTGAGAGGAACTACTGATCACGCCAAAACTTATGAGATGCCGTTATTTGCGCAAGCATTTGTTAACAACTCACTGTCACTAGTTTAGAGTTGCGCACAGTTAATTCAGTTTAGTTGATCAGTTGCGACGCCAACTGAGTGCGTAGTCGATTTTTTGAGGCTGTATCGACAATCTTGCCAAAACATAGTCCCTAATTGAGTATGTCTGTAGTGTATCACTTAAAACGAATATCACAACCGACAGGATGCTTTTTATAAGACTGTCTATAGTGGCAAGTTTAGTTAGTAACATGTTCGATGAATCTCTGTTGACATTACAATATATATTACTTTTAATGAAATAATCAAATATCAGGCGACTTGGCAGTATCAATTAGGATATCACGAATAGCAAGTAGAGTAAAATATTATCACAGAATCTGCATAAAATATATGGAATTTAAATTATTTTCGTGAGCTTTTAATTGCCATCTCATTTGGAAGGAATTGTAAAGCCGGCAACATATATTAGTACAGCTTGTCAGGCTAGATAGGTTTTATTGATCAATTATGATATGATTGACCCGCGACATGTAATATTTTGCAAAGAGTGGACATTTTGTTAAAGTGTTTATTGTAAATTGATTCTTATGTGCCTTTATAATACATAAGTGACTGGATTTGATATAGTCCATTTTATTGAAAGAGATAAATGACACAATGTTTAGTGTGTGTTTGCACAAATACGTTTTACTCAATATTATTAATTTTTATTTTTTCATAGTTATAACATTTTACTTGACGCTAAGTCATATTTAAGTTTAAATGTTTATCGTATTCATGAAGTATTGAACGCTAAGTCAGCTCGTCACAGTAATCGAATAGAATGGTGCTTAGATTCGTTTAGGTATATAACTATTTATAAATGAAACTATTAGAACACACACACACACAATATATGTATATTTTTAGCAATAGTGTTGTCAGTTTTGAGTTTTATATTTTAGTGTTGCGATTAGGTCCTCACAAGCAGTATTGTATACGAATCGTCACGATATTAGTTTGTTGCCAGTTTACATTTACAAACACGTCACATGACGCGGAGCGGTCACTTTGGTTACAGTGCAGTCGAGTGTAGTGGTGTTAAAGCAATAACTTTTTTGTGGAACTTAATTTCATTATCGTTGCGAACTTATTTATTATTTTTTATTAGAATTGAAATTATTTATTGGTGTGTGGTAATTATTAAATTTCTCTCGGTAGTCATAGTTACATTTATGACGTGCGGAAACTATGATTGTTAAGATTAATGTAACCGGTACCACACACGTTTTGTATTGAATGTGAATAAATTATATAATAATTGAAAATTATGCTTTTATTTTTTTAACTCATTTATTTACTACGATTTAAGTTATGCGCTTCAGCAATCGTCATTTATTTTGGAAGACGAAGAGAGCGAACAGTTATAACATTAAATTACGTATTTATTTTTCTCTTAACAACCTGACGACGCGAGTCCCGGAAAGCAAGCCAGTTATTGTTTATATTCGTTCTTAATCGTAAAGAACCATGATTTTAGCCATAATACTGAAGCCTAGTCTTTTACAGCCAGAATATCTGTATGAATTAATAATCTTAATTTAGAGAGCCAGAGTCGCATTTAATTAATGTTTTTCACACATTCAGATTTTTAGGCTATAATTTTTTCTGATCACTGTCAGAATGATACTGACAATGGAATTCCGACTGAAAAAGTAAGATCATGAATTCATAACAATACATAATTATTCTTTTGCCTCGGTGGCGCAGTTGTAATGCGTACGCGTTACGAAATGCTCAGTATCAGCCCGGAGTATGTAATTTGTGCCCGGTATGGCGATAGGCTCGCCTTCTATCACATCATGTGACGGAGATACACTCGGTGAAATGTAGGTGTACTGGTTACACCTCTGCCTACCCCTTCGGGGATAACAGGCGTGAATGCGTATGTAATTATTCTTTTCATATATTTTGTACGAGCGAGTCCATCCAAGTCGTAATAAGCAATACCATTATCTGGGCATCCAGATATCTCACTCACCGTACAAAACTCAACAGCAATCTGCTGCTTCACGTCAGTTTTCTGTGAGACAGTGGTAAAAACCCGGTTGAGCCAGCCCATTCATGTTGTAGACAAAATTATCTACAGCATAGCTGTACCACTTTTATTATAACAATATGTTGTTTCTTTGCCAGAGTCTTTCATTTTACAACACTAATGTCACTTTATAAGAAGTATATTAAATCCAGGGGGCTTAGCATATTATGCAACATGAGATGATTTTGTTAATTCATTTTGTCGTGAAAACCAGTTTTATCTGGTTATCTCTACAGCTATATAAAAAAATAAAAAATCTCTATACCTATGTCTCGACGCTATCATGGTTGCATAGAATATTCGACTCCTTATATCAAAATTACTTACTTACCTTAAGTACTTTCAACCTCTCTGTGGTATTTCGTTTACGAACTCCAACATGACAATTTTATCGAATGTTGACAGTTTTTCCCGAGATATTTGTCGATAACAGTTATCTTTCTCGCACGCGAGATAATATTATGTCGTGTTACATATTATGCTAAGCCCACTGGGGTGCGACAACGAGGAAAAATATTACACGTATTTAAGGAAATCAATTCATGAGATTAAAATACAAATATTTGGATAAATGTATATTAAAAGTTAGAACAGAACAGTTCATGCGTCTAGGATAGCTTGTAGTTCGGTGAAGTACTTGGCGTCTGCCTCTGCGAGTTGTTCGAGCACGTTGTCGACGGCCGTGGTGGGGAACCGTTCCACCCACGACGCCACCATGCCCTCTGCACTCGCCGGGTAACGCTTCAGCTCCACGCTCTCGCCTGACCAACACAACATACATCATTCATATTGTTTTATAACATGTCGCCTATATGCGACTAGGTGGATGGAATCATCGAAATAGGATGACAAGAAACGTAACTCAAGCAAAAAAATTACCCCACCAACTCTGTGCAAAGGGGCGGGGCTATAAAAGTCCGTGCAACTCGTTCATCTATTCATAAAAAAATATTTATGATCTCTAGTTGACACTTGATTCGTTTAATTTTTTGCGCGGTGCAGAACGTCTCGATCTACAAATTTAATAATTAGACTAACTTTTATGAAATAAAGTTGATTTTGAACGATCATGAATTTTTGTTGTGTGTATGAGTGTTACGTCTGATTACCTTTGTATGTGTCAGTAAGTGGAGCCGTATTTTTGGCAGATGCATATGACTTATCGTTCTAATCATCTTATTTCAATGAATGGAATACATTGTTTAACGATTTTTATGGGTTCGCTTAATCTTCGTTGGCAACTGAATATACAATCAAACCTCTCGATAAACACACACATTTTTGCACTAACACTTATGATCAATCGATAGCCTTCGTGGCGCAGTGGGTGAGTAGCAGACTGTGAAGCGAGAGGCCGCAGGTTCGATCCCCGCACCGAGACAAAGGTTTGTGTGATCCACAAATATTTGTTTCGGGTCTGGGTGTTGTGAGACCGTAAGTCCCTCGTAAATCCTAATACCCAATATACAGGTTAACCTAGTGTGGGCTCAGAGATAATATGTGTGATACTGTTGGATGTATTTAATAAATAAAACACCGGTTTGATTGGTTTATTCAAAACAAAACTCACAATAGTCTTCCTTTGCGTTGAGTTTTAAAACATACCTTTATGGAAGGTGTTGGGCTGCACGAAGATGTTGCGCGGTTGTTTGTGTAAGACGACGATGTCGCGCCAGCGTGCCCACGGTTGGTCGAGTCGACTGTACTTGTTGAACAACTGCTCGCCCGCCGCGAAGTCACCCGTCGCCTTTATCGTCTGCAGCTTCACTAGGAAATCGCCTGAACAACCCATGCATATTATTCAAATGTTTCGATGAATATTAATGATGAATAAGAAAAAAATAGGTACAAATATAAGTTACGAGGTAATGAGTAAATAAGAAGCATATGTCCAGGCGCATTTGCTAGTCTCCTTCAACTTAAAAACCACAAAACAGATAACATAGTTGATATAACATTAAACGTCGATCTGCTTAGAAACCAAGCGTGTCAATGTTTACTACGTAGACTAACGTCATCGCGTTGCACATAGATTTTTAAGTTGAGCATAATATTGCGCTTAATCGCTTCACGCGAAGGTAGCACTAATACAACTTCTGCTATATTATCCATGGTCCATGGGTGAAACTACTATTTTTTATTTTTGGCGCCAAACAAAAACGGACTAATCACGTGTACAGAAATCGACACTTAACAAAGAGCTCACTTGAGTATCGCTCTGTAATACGGGCCTAACACTCCTACATGTGCGAACTTTATTACTTCAAAATGCATTACCGATAATCCTCTTTCCATCGGTGGCGAGGCGATCTCTCTTCAGCGTCAACAGCAAGTTCTTGCCAGGTTCCGCTTCGGTGATGGTCAATAAACCGTCACCTTCCAGCTCTAAAAGACGCATCAGAACAAATCGGGCCCTTGCGTGTGCCTGCAATTATAAGAAACGAATTAATGTTTGCTTACCTTTTAAAGGCTTACGCCCGTCAGAGCAGCACTTAAATGACCTCTTTGCAAAGTGTAGATTTCTCTTTAAGATGAATGATTTTGATTTGCTAAATTCATTAATTTAAATTGATTATAAATAGATTGACTGCCTTGGTGAATTTTAATACGTACTGAGGTTTCGGGTTCGATCCCCGGGTAAAAGTGATATAAGGTTATTCTATTACAAAATGCTTAGTATCTACCCGGTGTCTGGAATTGTGTCCGGTATGATAGGCTCGCCCCCTATCACATCATGGGACAGATGTGACCATGGGACCAAGCTCAGCGAAATGTGAGTGTACCTATCGGCGAGACCTCTGTCAACCTCTTCGGGGAATACAGGTGTGAGCGCGTGAGTAAGTATGTTAAATTGTTTAAAATAACGGTTTTTTTGCAAAGACGTACATGGATGTATACGATTATTCCAAAGACTACGAAATAAATTATTGAATTTAGAAAAACAAAATCAGTGTCTCCATTATAAGTATCGCTTGGTTGGATCCTTTTTGCGTGCCTACGTCGAATTATAATCTCAATATCACACATCCAGATACTATAAATGTGTAGGTACTTACTTGTAACCAAGTCTTGGTAGACGGTTGGTACATTTCCGTAGCTTTGGCAGCACCATTCCACAAAAGACTTAGCCAGTTGACGTACGTTACATCTTCGGCTTCCTTGCCTTCGTACCCGAATACCCTAAAACAATAAATCACTTATATTAGAATTTATACAACTAGCTTTTGCTCGCGGCTTCGCCCGCGTGTTCCCCTTTTCCGGGATAAAAGTACGCTATGCCTTAGTCGAGGTCATAGTCTACCTATGTCTGTAAATTGTATGCAAAACCGTACAGCCGTTAAGGCGTGATTGACTAACATACATCCAAATAATAATAATAGTAGTAAGTACTATAGTAGTATACCTAGTTCTGTTAACACTTCCAGTAGAAACAGTAATAACTTAAAAAACAATATAATAATTTCGCGAAACAGTATTTACACGGAATCGTTACCACTACGATAATGTTTAGATATTAAAAATGTTATAATTACTTCAAGATCTCCTGGTCCAGGGAAAGGTACAGTCCTACAGCTTCCGCGCGACACTCCTCAAACGCTGATCCGAGAGTCGTGAATTTGCTGTCGTAAGTCTCACCTTCAGTGTACCAAGACTCAATTTTCTTACCTTGAAAAAAAATTTAATTAGTAACACATTACCAACCGACTTACGCTTCGTAAGGTGAGTGAGATCCAGAGGGTCACATCACACCTTTTTTTCTATAAGGTCAGCAATGCATCCATAATGATTTCTTAGGTTTACGCGAATATTACACATTGAAATAAAAGTTCATACGGTTTTTATCGCGGTTTAATTTTTATTTTAGTCCCGACGTTTCGAAAGCTTTTCAGCCTTCGTGGTCTCTCCCGTGACCGTGACAAAAATTAAACCGTGATAAAATCCGTATAAACTAGTTTTATTTCAAATGCATCCATAATTATTTGTCTTGTGAATATCCATGGGCGGTGGTGATTGTAGTGTTCCATGTTTGTCGTGTTTGTTCCTGGGCTCCTGTACTCAGGTGTTGTACCCTGTTCCTCCCTGTATCCACTTATATCGCTCACCACACGTGTGGACATGGATAACACTCAGTTATGGGTACCTCGCTAGTCAGTAGAGAATTGTGCTCTCCGTAGTAGCGAGCGTATTTAGGTAAGTTAAGGTATCATCTGCCATAGATGTCACCCTTAATAGCCATACACTACAGTGATCCCTATCAAATACCGTATTTTAATGTGGACAACACGGTATTTTCAAAAATCTGACTTGGCAACACTGAGGTGAAGTGACTGTGAGTTAACTGCAGATAAATTCAGTTAATTTTATTCTCTTTTACTGCAAGCAACTAAAAGTAGTCAAAATTGTTCGACTTTGTATGCTCGTTATTTCAGTAACGTGTTAGAAATGAGTTTACAGCCTATGTTACTCAGTGATAATGTAGCTTTCTAACGGCCAAATTATTTTTGAAATCGGCCCAGTAGTTTTTAAGTTTATTTGTTACATACAAAAATACAAAAAAATCTTTCCTCTCTAGAATATTAGTGTAGATTGAATTATGAGATCAATCGCACTGTCAAAATTCCCGCCAAAACTCTCGCACAATTCATAATTATAAATATGTCCTCAGCAGTGTTGCAAAATAAAAAAACCGTAATTCGGTAGAATTTCAAATTTCAATAAAATAATCGCGTTTGTGGTTATTTCCAGAAAGGACTGCCTCAGTGGTGCTGTTGTGCCGTTTTCCTTCAGTTATGCCATATAACATCCCTATGAGCCAAATGACAATAGGTAGAAATGTACAGGACCGTTTCCATCGCCCAATAACAACCTTCGTAAGGAAAAGGGTTTTGACAGACGGACAGACAGATGGACAGACAACAAAGTGATCCTTTGATAAAGTATAATAACGATTATTTTTGTTCGTTTTGAGGTACAAAGTCCTTAAAACTAAGTACTGATCACTTTTTCAATTATAACATTAGATCTACTATTTTAATATCAAGGTATTCCCCAAGGTATACCCAACAGGTATTGAAATCAATCAGCCTCAAAACAAAGGACAACAAAATGGCAGCCACTATTGAAAATTTTAATCAATGCATATTTTTCACTCATTATTGTCAGAACTCCATGGAGCGCAAAATACAAATTTCGCAAAATACATGGAAATAGATAAATTAATCAAATAAATAAAATACATGGAATTAGTCAAATCAATTAATTCAAAAATCATAACCTCCAAGTACGTAATTTTTTAATCACTGAAATTAGTCATATTGTGGGTATTTTATTGTGAGTTGGTAATAAATTGTCATTGATTTGGTCGCTTAGGACATTTTATTTGGACTTTATTTTATTTTAATTTCTAGAATTTAGTCTATGGCAGCTGATACGTAAAATTCGGTAAAATACTTGTCATTGGCGAAATGCATAATAACGCGAAGCCATAATTTCAACAAAAGAAAGACAATTGACAGTTTATATGCAATTTAACTGAGATGATATCGAATTTATATAGGAGCAGAATGCCATATTTTTAGTTAATTCAAAATCTAATCTCAGTTAGGTTAAAATTCATTCGCAGTGTCAGTTAAAATAGGAGAATTGGCCCTCAGGTGATCCACTTGCTCGATCAACCTCTGTTATAAAAAATATACATTAATTGGGAGTATTGACTAATATATAAATTATTAACATACCTGTAAGAGGATTCTTCACTTTTTCCGTGTCAAAGTTAAATGTGCCGTCAGCGTTTTGCCGCAAGAGTTTTCCACTGCCGTGTCCCAACAGCTCGTGTAGACCGACTTGCACCTGCAAGGATTATTTCCAACTTGAAACTTTGATTGACATTAGAAGTGCGATGAATTTAGCTACTTCTTGGCGATTTAACTACCCTATCAACTGAACGGAATATATTTTAAATGAAACAAATACATAATCAATACATGATATTAAAAACATTCATTCCCAAACATATTAGTAAAACTAAGCTGCCGGAACCATGGGCAAACTTAATAATATGCTCTGTTTCTACAGACATGATTAATTACCTCAAACGAGGCAACCCTGTATTTCTCCAACAATTGTTTGTCTTCATCAGAGAGGAACGGTATGACGGACTCCTTGTACGCGGCTGGGATGACGTTGCCCAACGATACGTTCTTGAACCCTTCGTTCTGACGGATCTCATCATCTGACAACAAATTACAATATTATTACATATAAAAAGTACATCTAATATATAAAATTCTTGTGTCACAAAACGGCCTCCGAAACGGCTCGACCGATTTTTATGAAATTTTATATGCATATTCAGTAGGTCTGAGAATCGGCTACTATCTATTTTTCATCCCCCTAAATGTTAAGGATGGTCCACCACAATTTTTTTTTTAGACAAAAATTTTTGCGTTTATTTTTCTATGATACTGCATTAAAAAAATCATACTCCTACAACCCTAAATTTTCACCCATCTGCAATCATCACCTATTTTTTTAAAAGTCATTTTAGTATTTTTGTCAAGCGCGTTTCTCACCGGGGGCGCCCACTAGACATATTATGATGTGACATTGTATTCCTCAATTGATCATGTGAGTAACAAGATAGCATAGTTAAGAAAATCCTCACAGTTGGGAATGTTAATGCCGGCCGGGATGCCACTGCCCGAGAAAGTCAACACATCCAAACTCGTGAAGTCTGGCCTCAGGAACGAGTCTTTCTCGAGGTCGTTGCCCCACGGCAGCCGCTTGATGAACCGCTCGGCGCCATCGACGAGGTTGCCGAACTTTTTCGACATCTCCTTGTTGACCATCGCGACGAACCCTTCGAACTCGCCGCGCTGTCCGCTCGGGTCACGGTATGTCTCGATAAAGCCTTGATATCTGGAATATTACCGCAAACAGGCCGAATATAATATAATTTGAAAAGAATTGAGATGCAACAGCAAGTTTGTTTAAACCGAATATGTGTAAAATAAGAGTAATATAGTGAGCTCTGTTTATCAACACAGTATGTATTCCTTTGTATAACGTGTTATAGAAAGGTGTTAAGGGTCAGTTAAGTGTATACTTGACAGAGGGTGTTTATGTACAGGATCTTATCAAAATCTAGACATCCCAAAAATTACACGCTAATGTTAATCACTCGTTTATTATGACCGATAAGATTGATCACATCCCTATAAATCGCGTGAGCAAGAATATGAATGCTGCCGTGAGACTAAAGCTCAGCTGTTTATCATTTAGTGTTGTCCAAAGTGGCAAGTCGAATATCGACATGCTACTCATTGGATAAAAATTCAAATGCTTTATTTATGTCCTAGCAATGCAATCGGATTTGTTACTATGAGAGGTTATATATTAATATCGTAAACAATACGTTACTAATATTTGACCACACCTTTCTGTAACATGTTATGTAAGTTGGTACAACATATACATAAGTGGTAGAGACACGCTATTTTTCTACAGAATAGATGGAGCGTCTCGACCGGATTATTACCATCGTCATAGAAAACAAGAGGCAGCCTACTGTTGAATGTCGTATGGTGATTGAGATATCCGAAAGTACAAATCCCAATATATAAATAATATAATATATAATATCCCAATCCCCATTATTTTCCCTTAGGGTCGCCAATGCACCCATGATTCTTCTGGTATTGTCGATGTTCATAGACGGTAGAGATAATTTACTATCATGTGACCCACTTGTTCGTTTGCCGGCTTCTGCTACAAAAAGAAAATATCATCGAGATATTATCCAGATATTAAAATGCAGAAGACGAAGGAAGAATACACAGAATGTTGACTGAATAAATACACCCAACAGTCACACACATAGTCCTGACCCTACACTAGGTAAACCTGTATCGTGGCTATCAGGAACTACGAGGGACTTGCGGTCCCACAACACCCAGACCCGAAACAAATATTTGTGGATCACACAAACATTTGTCTCGGTGCGGGAATGGAACCCACGGCCTCTCGCTTCGCAGCCGGCTACTCGCCCGCTGCGCCACGGAGGCTGTCAAAATAACTTCGAAATCGAATATGTTATAAAAAATATGCCACAATCATGATGAACAAAATAATAATATATTCCACTAACGTCTCAATAATAGGTCCTTTGTCTTTGATCCAGAACCTGCTGCCTTCCTTGTGTTCATTCAAGTCACCCTCTTTGAAGCTGTTCACGTAATGCTTCAGCATGTTCTTTTCGTTATCATTGGTTGCGTACTCCTGCGCCTTCAACAGATGTTCGTTGACAATCTGCAGTAGAGGGGAGTAATCGCCTCGAGTCACTTGGAAATATGCACCCTTGTATTGCTCTTTGTCCATTGTTAGAGGAGGTTTGGACGATGCGTCCACACTAGCTAAATGAATCGTGTAAAGGGGCACTGTGAAGGAAAAAAATTAAATTAGCTTATTTCTGAAATAATTCAATGTATGAGCAATAAGTGTCCAAAACGAAAATAAATAATAATAGAACTACTACTACTAGCCCTGTATCATACATGTCTCACTGCTGGGCACGAGCCTCCTGTACTGAATGAGAGGGGTTAGACCTTAGTCCACGCCACTGGCTTACTCCATTGGCAGACTATACATACCTCCGAAATTATTATAAAAAACTTCTCAGGTATGCAGGTTTCCTCACGATGTTGCCTTCAACGTTATAGCAAGCGATAATTTACAATGAATTCACACGTAACTTGGAAAAGTCAGAGGTCCATGCTCCGTACCACTTCCCTCTGAGCTATCGCTTGCTATAATAGAACGTAAATTATTTTTTCATACATCTCAAAGACGAGACAAGCAGGACGCTCGTATGGTGTGTAAGCGCCACACTACTCATAAACATAGCACCACCGCTCAGAACTTTGAATTACAAAGCACTGCATGGCACTGTACTGTGCTCACTATCGCGAGACATAAGATATTAAGTCTCATAATGCCCCATAACTGCAGCTATTTGTCGATATATTTATGCTATAAAAATAGTAAACCCCAAGCCACTCGTGTGTCGCCATGCCGGGCACAATTCCAGACTCCGTGCTGATACTGAGCATTTCGAAACAGAAAAACCCAATATCACTTTTACCGACCTGGGGATCGAACCCAGACCTCAGCACAGCAGTCGTACCGCGTATGCATTACAACTGCGCCACCGAGGCAGTCATGAGTGAATATGGAATCTGAAAATCCAACAAAACTTCGACATTTATATTTTTTAATGTATCTTAAAGAATAAGATCTTACATAAAGATACCAAAATTAAAGAAGATTAATTATGTACGAATAACTTATTTTAATGCAAACCAAAACTGACTCTTATAATTTCGCGCGAATACGCTCACTGACTTGTCACTCCATAAGACGTACACTTTTCATATTTACCTACCACATAAACAATATATTTTCAGTCTTATTCAATAAATTATTGAATAATGGTCAGTTAAACAAATTACTTGATTATACTGTCAACAGACGGCACTGTTAGTTTTTCATTTTATTTGGCAAAACCTATAATTTCTTTAATTATCTAATTTCTGTTCATAGCGGCAAACATAAGCTTTAAAATGGTGTTAATTCATTAAATTAAATTTATGGTGTTCCGACAAAAAACACCTTTTAAAAATAATATATAGTGGTTATTAAAATACTTTCTTATTACAATTTTAGTGCAGGTCTCCATTGTGATTGCCCGCCCTTTGATTTAAAATCAAGACTTTACCGGTATCTCAGCCGTAGTACGCTACCACAAAACCAATGAGGCGATTATCTTAATAACTTACATCCATCATCAGCAGTGGTTTTAAAAGTTCTGCAAATATATGCCTCGATGCGCTTCGTTTTCATCCAATCGTTTACCAAATTGGAATCTTCTTCAGTGCAGTTGCTTGAGAAATATGTTGTTATCCCCTAAAGTAATAAGTCTATTACATAATTAAACAATCATTACACAATTAAAAAGGTACATACAAAGTAAATAAGCATAGTTTAGTGTTTCAACTGTTTTTTTTTATGTGGACCTATTATTATTAACTTACTGTAACACCCATAGAAATAGACATTTCGAATTCAGGACTTCCTTCGTTTTTTCCGTAGGTTAAAGTAAATAAATATTGTTGATATTATTATTCAACTAACCTTATCAGCTAATCCTAGGCTAGCCAGTCTTGGAGCGATACTGTAGATGGCCTTCTGTGTATTTTGCCACAGTTTTGTTATGTGCGTGTTATCATTTTCATATGCTTGAGACGCCTTCACGATTAGCTCAAATGCTTCCTTAGATAAATTTGGAATGAATTTTATATCACCGAAACCCTTGTAGTTGCCGCTGTTGGCGAATACTCCACCTGAGTAGACGAGGAATGCCTGAAAATAATACATTTAAAAAATCCTTAAAATACCTGAAGTTGTAAAAGTCCTGCTATTTTCGAATTCTAGAGATTTGATAGATTTTATATTTCATTGTAATTCATATAGGTATTTACCGTGAATTTGATATCAATGTCCAATGATCATATACTCGAAAGTATAAAATCAACAAAAAATTATCATAGAAATAGATAAAATGGTTTTGCCAAAGGAAGGATGTGGTATTGTGGTTTTTACTATCAGTGACAAAAGAATTACTTTATATGAATTATAGAAATTGCGTAAAAATTTAGTTCGTATTATATTTTAATATCTCTTACACAAACATGGATTACAAAAAAAATATGAGTCATAATAGTATTTTATGAATGTGAAAATATTTATAACACCTTGTAATAATAATAAAAACAACAATAAAGCTGTTTATTGCCAAAATTAAATTAAAACTATCTTAAAAATAACACACAGAGAAACAAAATTGCGGTATGGTTCAGCTATATAGTTAAGACATTTACTTTGGTACAATTTGCGCCTAGTGTAAGACAATATAATGATAGATATTATGTAACTGACAGTATATTTAAAAAAGGCTTCATAAAAATAATCTACTTTAAATAAAAAACTATTTACAAAATGAATGTCATGTTATTTCAACACTGGTTACTACATTGAGATATCGTCGCTTAGCTAACAACAATACCGCGTAAGTTAAATTGGCTTAGTTTTCTGGAGAGACAAAAAACTGGATTGTATTTATGAACATGTGTGGTATAACCAATGAGTTGCGCCGTGACAGAACTCTTTGAATAACATGCTTTGTATGGTTAATAATATTTTTGGGGAAAATTCATTGGATACACGGCGAAAAAATCTATAGAATGACAAAATCACATGGCCAATTTTCGAGATACGCGGTATTGTTAGCTAAGCGACGATATACAATATAATTAACAATGTTACTTAACTGCGAAATATTGATATATTACCTGAAAATCATCTTCTGTGACTCCAGCTTTCAATGCAGATTTCTTTAGTTTTTCCAAAGGTTCCGCCACATAGATCCTATGTAGCAAAGAAAATATCTTTGGCGATTCTGGACTTGTCTGTAGCAAGACAATAAGACCACCATTCCAAGCAGACTGAAATAAATTTGAATTAACTACACATACTTACATCGCAAAAAAAATAATCTGTAAATGGAAGTTTAATGTGTAGTTAAGGACAGTTGCAGTGCAAGCTGCTAATGGTAAATGGACTATTATTAATTTTGTATGCAAAATGTATAACATATTATGGACACATACTACAGTTTACTAGACAACACTAAACTCCATTTCCACTGATATTAATAGCGATTACCAACTTTATTTGCGATCCAAAAACATGAAACCCATAGATAGTGAAAGCAATGCAACAGCAACAAAAGGCTTTGCAATACAAAGTTGTTTTTGCAGCCATACCACTCTGACTATGTAGACACGAAACCAAGCATGATGTGTTATTACTGAATATTTGAAACATAAATTAATTTGTAATCACTACTCAATTGAAAAGGTGTTTAGAAGCACTACCAGTATTTTTTTCGAATGGACTTTTGCTGTTATCTTATATTGCTTTTATAGCTTCACCTGACAATAAATTCGGCGCTTATGGCGCTCTAGCCAAGAATATTATGTATTTAGTAGCGATTAAGCACAAAGGCACCTAAGAAGATTCAGACCTTAGCTTGAATAATCGCTGAGGAGTATAGTTAAGGGCCGTCTCTGCACAACAGTATGCAGAGGGCAAGTTTTGGGACTTCTTCGGACTCACAGGGGTCGCATGTCGAGGTCGCGTATTATTATTGCAATTTAGATTGGGAAAGGAAAGTGTTGCTTCATTAACAACTGTACTGGGGTCATTGGGATCTACCAAAATATGTTTGGGACGACCAATCACAAACGTACTTCACTCCATGAAGTAGCAAAAACTTTTTTGATGGATTAATATTGTTAATGGGATTACTTTTTCAAGCATAAACCATATATCAGTAACATACTATACTGGTAGCATTTCATTTAAAAAATATTTTTTTATATATATGAACCATACTTGGTTTAGAGATACCATTTGATCCAAGATAGGATAGGATATCATAGGGGCACAAATAGCATATAAATATAGTTTCAGATGGTACAAATAATTAGTTTTTCTTTACTGTACTAGAACAAAATCGAAAGTAAAAGTTGAGAAGTGCTACGTTTATACTATAAAGCCTAAGAAAAAAAATGTGGTATGTTCATAGAACTAACCTCAGATTAAACACAATTTTAATGACTCACATATTATAAAAATATGTGTTGACAAACACAGAGCAGCAGAACAAAGAACAATGAAATAAAACCAAAAATAAACAAACATCATATTATTATAGTTAACAATAAATAAAGGAGTAATTTTATCACTCTGCATGACTAAGGAAAACATGCACATTATTAAAAATAAAGAATTGTGTAGTATTAACTTGCCAACCATGTGCATACATGTTGACTTCAAATGAGATAATTTTCCATTTGTCTGCTTATGCATTGAGAACATAGAATATTCCTATCTGCGGTGGCGCGTAATTGGCTAATCTATTGTATTCACTTCGTTATATATATGTTTTCCATTATTGATAGCTGTGAGCCACCCGAATATAATAAAATAGTAAAATAAAATAAATAAAATATAATGATTGAGTCCAAGAGTTTATATTTAAGAAGAATATTGAATAATCTTTTTTTTTCTTTTGATACTAACTACTAATATATTCTTTAGTGGTAACATTAACTATTGATATCAAAACATAAGTATTGGAAGTTTTTTGCTAGGTATAACAGCTTTTTTATTGTTTTCATTACGTATATTGAAAACAACAAAAAAGTAATAAGTATATTGATAATAATGTAAAAAATAGGTTAAAATGGTAGGTAAATTAAATCAATGAAATGTTAATATCTAACTATATTTCTTATTACAAGAGGATAGTAATATATAATGAAATAACAAGTGTCTCACCTGACTGAGATAATGTGCATACAATTGCTCCTGTGTTGTTAGATTATTAAATGCTTGCGAGCTATCCAGCTCTACGAATCGTTGATTGTTAGGCAATAGAAAATGTGACTTATCTTCAGCCATGGCTAAAATGAAAAATAAAATGATACTGTTAAAAAAAATATATAAGCATCGGCTTAAGCCGATATAAGTAAAAAAATACTTGACATTGGAAATCATCGAAAATCGATGGGACCATAATCTAAAAATAGAAAATAAGTAAAAAATAAATACACCCCCAAAATAAATAAAATGTGTTTGCAAAAACAAAAACAATTTAGGCCCCTTCTAATAAAACTTACATAAATATTAATACAATATTCTAAGATCGCTATCTACTAATTTAGTTAACATGTTAAAATTCTTACTTTTGCAGTTTGTTTTCTTGAAACGCCTATCGTGAGTTTACTATGGGAGGGACTTACCTTGTTCAATTTTTGTCAACACGTATAACAATTTAAGTGTGTGAAGTGGTACTGACCATTAACATTTAACGGCTGTACGATTTTTGTGTTCTGTGTACCAGATGAGCGTCGACAATATTTGCCATTATGTGAATCAGCAATTATAGACCGCCGGCATTTTTTAAGGTTAATAGTCAGAGTCCGCAACATTGTATGTAAAAAATCTGGACAGGGATATCTAAATATGTGCCGATGTGTTACAATTATCTATACTTACTGAAAAAATAAATGTTTATATAATAAAATAACAATTTGTTCTTCCAGATGTGCCAATTGCTGAATCGCCAACTTCACTTGAAGTTTGAGTATGTGTTTAGAAACCCAAATCTAATATTTAATCTCATTATATACCTAGTTTTTGAAAGTTTATTATGTGTATATTAATAAATGTTGTCAAAACAAAATAAAATATGATTCTTATAATTAAATATTATATCGTTAACGTCTAATTTTTTTAAATAATTTATTATATTTCTTTTAACAATAAATTATAGGTTTTCGAACATTATTTAAACTGTCACTGAGCGTCGTAAAGTGACACTAAGGTTCAGTCAAAGTTTCAATTTTACTTGAGCTTTTTCTCTCAATAACAGGCCTGACAGCAAACTGATTGAATAGTAAAAATATGTAGTCATAAATGTACAATCTAATGTACAATAGGCTAGTTGACATATACCAAAATTTATTACATAATTAATTATTTCCTACAGTATTTGGGTTATGGAACCCAAATATATCAATTTTAATACATTATCTAGAAGATGTCTTTCAAATTCAAATTACAAAATATATTTTTTTATCTTTATTTTTAAATCTTCGAAAACGCTACCGCCATGATCGTGACGTCAGACAATATGTAAACAACTAAATGCCATTCGCAAATCGCATGTTGTGATCTTTTGTGTGCTACAAAATAATAAGATAGTATGTAAGTACTTACATCGAAGTGATCTTCGCAAAAATAAATTTGAGTTCCATTCGATATCTAGCTCGCATAGGTTATTTCGGGTGTTTATTTACTAATATTTTTATTTATTTATTTATTTTTACACTTTATATACAATGTATAAAGGCGGACTTAATGCCAAAGGCATTCTCTACCAGTCAATCTTAGGGCAATGCAGAGATGAACAAAGTAGGTGCAAAAAAAGGAAGATACAAATAAAAAAAAATATAAACATACAAAAATATATAATAAATACAATAAAATACAATACATAAATATATACGATATGTAGGAGAAACTAATGTGATTCTACCAATCCGTCCAACAATAGTTGACGAACTCTCAATTTGAAAGCCACTCGTGTGGTGCACGACCTGATTTCCAGTGGGAGTGCGTTCCAGAGAAGTATAGATTGAATAGCGAAAGAAGAGTGGGTGAAGTCAGAGGAATGAGGAGGACATTTGGGGAGAAGATTGTTAGAAGACCGAAGATTCCTATCATGGCTATCAGAAAGATAAATAAAGTCAGAAGATAAATAAGAAGGCGGCGTAGGGGATGTAAGTAGCGAGAAGAGAGTTGTGAGTGCTCGCAGAGATCGGCGTTGGCGAATCGGTAGCCATTGTAATTGCGTACGATAAGAGGAACGTGGTCATATTTACGAAGATTAAAGATAAATCGAATGCAGTTATTGAGAAGACGGTCACGTTTGTTAAGATGATCTGCATTCAGATCAAAATAGCACACATCACCATAGTCAATTACTGGAAGGATAAGGGATTGCACAAGCAAAGTCTTGGTTTCAGAAGGGAGGAAATTTTTCAGGCGACATAGAGCACGAAGAGTACTTTAGTAAGAGAAGGTGACTTTCCGGCTGACAGAGGTTACCTGAAAACGCCAGCTCAGGGTGGTGTCGATATGTATGTATATGTCGTCATTGCACAGATAATCTTTATGCCAACATGGCCGACGGCGTTTTCGTATGTTCATGAAAAAATTTAATTTGAATTATAGTTTTGTTGTTTTATAAGTCTCAGAAAAATACGATAGAATAAAAAAACGGTCTAGAAAAGCCTCATTAACAAAATAAAGTCTATTTTAAAAATGTGTCAACTAGCCTATTCAGAAAATTTGATATAATAAAAAAAAATATTTTAGCAGCTGGAGATGCTTTTGTTTGACTCTATTGTTAAAGAAATCTTGTTTGCACAGATAATTACAATGACTTTTTACATATTTTTCTAACGTAATGTAAAGCTAAAAATTAACAACTGACTCTCGGGGTTAAAGACTGCGTGCAATCGGTACATTCATTTTTTACTACTACTAATGGTACCTAGTACCTACTGAGTACGTCTGTGACTCCAAGTTTAGTACGCTTTACATGGCAGGTTTTCGAAATATAAATTTCCAAAATAATAAAGTAACGGCAAAGCAGTAGCGTTTTTTGTTTATGTTATGGTAATGTTTTATCACTCTTTTGTCTTCGGAAGCATTTTGTTTATATTCCGTAATAGTTTAAGAACGAATTTTCGTCAGATGTTTTTTTTTGTGTTACTAGCTTGAATTGTTCAGATATTTCAATAAAAAATAATCAATAACAACCTTTATATCATCTTGGATTTATCCAATGATCGGACAAACGGACGTATGACGAAATTAAAAGGGTTTCGATTTTGCTATTTGTCTACTGAACCATAAAAAGTGAAAACACTACGTTTTACGTAAACTTAAAGCTGTCAGCCTGGACTGACATGCAATCATGCAATATAAAATAAGTTTGATCCAATTTAACTTTATATTGCAGTCTTGCCTAAAGCTTCCTTCAATGAAGTAAACATTCAACATGGATGATTTCCGATTGTCTTCATCCTTATTTTAGGTCAAATAAATTGTTTAGGATGCGTAACTAAAGTCTATAAGAAGTTAATAATTGTTATACGAAAATGTCATCGGAAAGGTAAAGTGTTACGTTAAGTTTTGTGTTAATTGTTGACATATTGCTTCCGATATCCATAGTTGAAAGTTGCAAAATCAATAAAGTACGCGGAAATCGCTAATGTCACGCCCTGAATTCGGTGATGATTTGTTGCTGTGGTGTTAAGTTAAAGTGGTAAAGTCTGTTTGTTGGCGATGTTTTATTCTAGGGTGGAATGGGTGGAAATCATCGAGCCGAAGACAAAGGAGCATATGTATGCTAACCTCACCACCGGAGAGTGCGTTTGGGACCCACCTGAGGTATGTTGCTTCTTTCTGTATGGCCAATATAATATTACTTTCACTTGATACAATAATGCGGAGAATTGTTAACAGTTGACCCACAAACAATTGCACAAGCAATAATACAAATTAGATCTATCTTAGTAATCGCCAGCTCTTAACTTTGCCGCATACGTCGTTGCGGGACAATAATCTAAGTCACAAAAACACTATTTTACATTTATAATTGCGCCTCAAGTGATGCAAAATTACTTTTTATTTATAGCAGAATATGAGTAACTATTCAGGCAGGCTCAGACTTTGTCAGTTTCATTCAGAAAAACCCATCCATTATCATTCAAACCTTGGTTTATCAATCTAACAATTTAATTTTATAATGCATTACATAATTTAGATGTACTTCAAATCTTCTGTAATTCTTCAATGTTTAATTGATAAAGTAAATAAAAAATATATCATGTGATTTTATAATTTGATGCTAAATTTTACATGAGTTGGAATCAATGTAGAATAGATTTTCTGTATGAAGATTATCCTTTTTATATTTCGAATAATAGTAAAGTTTTTGATATATTATTATGTTGTTTATTGAAACAAGATATTTTGTTATAATTTAATTAAGATTAACTTCAGAACTGCAGTATCAATGAATAAATAGTTAAACCATATCTTAAAAACTAACTGCTATATCCTGCATGGACCATTCTTCTTTACTATCAACAATATACTAGGTAGGTATAACTAATTATTAAAATGCAAAGCTCTTTATACCTTACCTTTGATAGGTTTGTCTTATCATACTAATATTATAAATGTGAATGTAAGTTTGTTTGTTATGCTTTCGCACAAAATCTACTTGGCGGATCATCATGAAACTTTGTACACATATTCTTGGAGGTATAAGAAGTAACATAGGATACTTTTTATGAAAAAAATGATTTATTTGTTTGTTACGCTTTCACACCTAAATCACTGAACCAAATTTGATTAATTTTGATTTAGAGATAGATGGGACCCTGTAGACGGTTATAGGCTACATTTTATTTCGGAAAAGTCTATTCACGCGGGCGGAGCCGCGGGCAAAAGCTAGGAATATATATATACTACTAGAATAGAATGAGATTTATTAGATCAAGATGACCATGATTTGCTATTTAATTATTTGCATTCAAAATAAAAGCAGAATAGCCTTTAGGAATTGGAATTAAACATCTTTTTTGTAAACATTTATTGATAACATCTCAAACATAATTTAAGTTGTTTAATAGCTAAAACATAAGATGTGAAATTGTTATTCCTATTTTTTCTTTGATCATCATTTACATTGAATGCACATCATATTATCATTAGTATGTCACAACCTTTATAATCTTCAAATAAAGCCTTGTTTGCACTGACAACATTCTGACATCATGTAGGTTACAAAGATGAGTTACCATTTGAAAACCATTTTTGCTCCCTAAATGCTTTTGCTCTCTAAATAAATTATTTATTGTAATATATTAATTAAATATGTAAAATATGTTTTTATTTTTTCTCAAGCAGTTATCTGCACCATAATTATCATTACTGTAAACTTTGTACATATTAGTACAGGTGGATGTTTAAGGCTATTATTTAAAACATGGGCAACATTCAAAACAATCCAATTTTAAAACAAATTTAAAAATTCAATTTTAAAAATCCAAACAAATCAATTTTAACCAGCAATAGTTTCAGCAAGGGATGAACAGGCAAGGGTATACAAATAAAAATTGTCTAAAATCAGCCAGATATTACAATACTGGAAATAGAGATAGATGAAGATGGTGATCTTACCACTTCACCACTCTCCATCTTAGAGGTAGTTAGTGGTATTATAGGGTTGACCAGGCCCATCTTGGCCTCACTCTTGCGAAGTCCCAGTGAATAGGGTTTATCTATAGTACTCCATCATAATCTTATTCTCCAATGATACAAACCATCATAAATTTAAAATTACTTGTAAAAGATTTACAGTGGGATGCTACGAACAACGAAATACAACTGTGTTAGCTTAATACTTTTAAATGTAGAATTGTTTTTTAAGATGAAGGTCTAGGGGCTCCTATGCTTTTAAAGGCATTAAGCAGCAATAAAGTTAGTGAATGTTGCAAATCAAAATCCATCACAAAAATTCTATTTCAAATATGAGTATATGATTGAATTTGTGTGTGCATTGGCTTCAATGTATTTCAGACAGGAGCACGATAGTGCTTACACACTTTTGCTTGTTAGCAGAAGTGGATAAAACGATGGTATCTACCCAGACGGTTTTTGGCATACAAGGCACTTACCACCTAGTAAGATAATGAAGCCTTAGCATTTATGATTACTAAGATTGTGGACAATAAGCATAACCCCTCTCTGTTTGAAAAGTAGTCCTGTGCTCATAGGTGGAACATGTTCTACAGCTAATATTCCTAATATTTACTGAAGCCAACCAAGGTCACTGTATTAATGTATCTTGTATACACAGCCATTATATGTACAAGCACGCAGCTCGTTTGATTACTGTGTGAATGTGTAGTTATATAATGTTTGTCTTGTTCCAGGGAGTAAAAGTTAAGCGCACAGACTCATCACAATGGTGGGAACTCTTTGATATTAACACTCATAGGTTTTACTATTACAATGCTTCTACGCAGGTGAGTTCACATTACAAGTTTCACTTTATTTATAAAGCTATTATTGCACACTAAGGTAATAGAAGATTTATGCTCATATTCAAGAAAAAAAGCTTTATAGTATACATGTAGAGAGTTTCCCCTACGACATTACGGTTGGGTCTTTCGATTATTTCCTTAAATATGTATTATTATATTAAATTATTAGATTCAGTAAAATTTTAACTCTACCACCACTTGGGAGTTTTGCTACAGAAGAACTATCAAGAAACTCTAAAACCTATTGTACTTACTACTCATCTGTGTCATGCGATAAACTCTCTTCGTCTAAATGAGGCTTTACCTTTAAGTGAGCTGTTTGCTAAGTGTAGATATCTGTATACATAGTCTGTTTTTGTTTTTTGTCAAAAACGGACTAATCACGTATACATGAATCGCCACAATGCATTCGTGCGCATTAAAGACATTATAGTAACGATTATGAAGATGGGTTAGTCTAAATATCTAAAGATTGGTTCCATTAACGTGAGCTGATCACCCGTCTGTGCAACTAGCAGACATACCCACGATAAATATAAATAGTCTAAAGATTATCTAAACTCTAAAGTCTAAAGGATTAGATGCATGGTGGTTTCACAAATAAATAAATACACCCAACAGTCAAACACATCAGTACTTGTCTATTGTGGGTATCAGGGACCACAAGGGACTTGTGGTCCCACAACTCTCAGACGCCTAAATAAATATTTGTGATCAGTCAAATAATTGTCTTGGTGCGGGAATCGAATCCGCGGCGCCTCGTTTCACAAACAGCTACTCGCCCATTGCAGCATGGAGGCTGTCGATTAAAATGCAGCAGTATTCTACTGATTTTGAAATGAGTTAGGTGGCTCTCATTCTTAAAAGGCTCACTAAGAATTGGTGGAAGTGTTAGGACAGCTTATTAAGTGTATTTATTAATATTAAAATTTAGTTTATAGGGATAACAATTTCGTTCAGGTATTATGTGTTTAAAACGACATATGAATGTAAGGGAATATATTATAATCTAATATTTCTGCATTTAAACTTAGAATGTGTGTTTAGATAATTTAAATATTTGCTTTTATTCATCCATTTATCTAACGTTATGATGAAACAACACTGGTTTCCTGTAGACAAGGACTCTTTCATTGTTTATTGTAACTGTTATCTTAATGAAGCATTATTTTGATTGCAGACTACAGTGTGGCACAGGCCCACGGATTGTGATATCATACCACTAGCTAAACTGCAAACGCTTAAGCAAAACACTGATCCTCAGAAAAGGAGGGAGACGGCAACACAGACTAATCAAGCACTACCTCAGGTATGATATTGATGTCCTCCACTATGACTCTTATTATATTATATTTAAAAAGTAATGTATGGCATCTTGGAGACAAAAGGTGTTAAGTCTCTTAATACCTGGTAATTAAACTGGCTTCAAATAGGAACACAATGGTGCAGTAGTCTCTTCAAGATGTCAGTAAGGCCTTCCTTTCTTTCTTTATTCCTTACGCAAGATTGCGTTCTAGGAATAGTAATATTATTTTATACTAGCTTTTGCTCGCTGGTGCGCCCGCGTGAACAGCATTTTCCGGGATAAAAAGAAGCCTATAATCGTCTCCAGGGTCCCATCTATCGCTGTACCAAAATTGATTAAACTCGGTTCCGCGAATTAGGTGTGAAAACGTAACAAACTCACTTTCGAATTTACAATATTATAGTTATATGGGAAACAACTTTAAAATTTATGATTTCTCTGTAATCAACTTATTTGTTAATCGTTTAATCTAATTAACGACAAAGTAATTTTATTCTGTCAGGTCTCACAAACAATAGAGCCTATCAGCAGCAATGGTAACAGCATGCTAGCCAGTGCCAGTAAACTGTCGCCGAGCAACGCCAAGATGGTCACACAAACCAGTCCCGTGAGGACTAGGAGATCACACTATCATCACAGGTGCGTTAAGTAGTCATAAAATAGTCCATACTGTAATAGTGTTACTGGTTGGTATTTCACAATGAGTCACACTGTGACATGTTGAGGGTGTGACTCGTTTAAAGGTTAACCGTTTGTATGAAATGTGTTTATAAAGTTACCGATACCCTCAATAAAAGATTCGCTCTGGTGAAATTAGAATGTCGGTTTTTAGGGCCAATCCCACACGTATCACGTAATATCTACGCAATAAAAAATGCGATATGTGTTGCATTTGTGCCAAATATTTGTATGCGTTGTTGGCTATGTTCTATATTCAAGAAATTACGTCGACATAATTTCGCCGTAGAGCGCGTGTTTTATTTCTCAACGTGAATGTGTGTTTATAAGATAACAACGCTAGTGTAATGTACAAAATTTATGATTGTTGTTAGAGGAAAACTTATAATGGTACACTTAAGGGACTCGTTGTACTATGACGGAATTGAGCGAATAGCCGTTGTCGGCTTAAATTATGTTGGGAACATTAAAAAAAATCATTTCAGCGCATGAGTCATCATCTATACTGTTCGGTTATACGCAGTATGGTGAAACCCTTAGGCTGTTTTAAAAGTTTCACAGGGATCCGCACTTGACAGAGCTAGGGATGTCTACAATGTATCGATTTAAATTTGTAGAAACAGCGGTGAGAGTCGTCGTGGGCGACTGAGCGAGGACGGTTCGACGCAGATGTGTCGACACACAGACTCGGGTCGCTCTTCAGATAGCAGCATTAGCAGCGCTCAGCAGCGGCGGAAGCAGGTAAATCAGAATTTTCAATACAATACCGTTTTTGCTGACTTTTAAGAAAAGGAATGGTGATTGGGAAGATGAGGAGACGATATATATCGGCCTCCGGAAATCTCGGTCGATAATTATAGTGCGTCCTTGATAGAACCAAGCAGTTGGTTTTATTTCGCAACGTGCACGTTACATTCTAATGCGACTTTATTAATGCGATATCTATTGGAGGGAATCTGTGAAGTAAACAAGCGAGATAAAGTGTTGACTCAATGTTGACACTGTTGATATGTGTTGTGTACCTACATGTTGCCATTGTCCCACTTTTACGTAAAAGAAATGGTGTATGGATATTTTGTGTGCTTTCTTTCGTCATCAGATTATTTTTAATCATGTTTCATAAAAAAACTAATATCTTAATGGCCGATGGGAGACATTCATAGCTTGTTTCGTAATGTCCAAGTAAAGGTTTCACAGATTAAATATAAAACACCAAAATGATGACTGTCTCGGTGGCGCAGTTGTATTGCAGCAGTACGTATGTGTCGGGTAAAGTGATACTCGGTGTTTCTATCATGAAATGCTTAGTATCAACCCGGAGTCTGGAATTGTGCTGGATATGTGTACATGTTACAGTTGTGCCTACCCCTTCGGGGAGTACAGGCGTGAGTGTGTATGTATGTACCAAAATGGTCAGGCTGTCAATACACATAGATAGGCGTATCTGAAAATAGTACATCCATTGGCTGTTGAATGCGTTATTTTACGGATTAAATTTAAATAGACGGTTATTATTAGTTAGAGGTCGGCAAACGAGCAAGTGAACCACCTGATGGTAAATCATTCATACTACCTGAAGAATCATGGACGTCTTGCCGACCTTAAAGAAAAAGGATGAGGGATTGGGAAGAAGAAAAATTTACTAACAGTACTCTTAGTACTGGATTATCGTTCTAAAATTCTTTCCAGTACGGAGTATTGAATAGTTTCACCGTTATGTTAGCCATTGGTGCTACGGAATCACTGACTTCAGTTTTTATAAGTAGATGCAGCACTGTCAGTAAATCCGGACACCCGTTTTCTAATGAAACCAGCATCAATATTTACCGTACTATTCAATCTTACGTTGATAATACTCAAGTCTTTAAGTAGAACTATTTTATATTGCAGGAGTTAAACGCGGTCGCCTGTAACCCTTCTATATGCACACCACAGCTGAGGAAAAGAAGTAGCGCAACTCAAGCCCATGAGAGTGAGAAATGGTCTCCGCACTCAGGTACAACACATATAAGTACTTATTTCTTATTCAGGTTCATTTAGGAAAATGATTTTTGACTTAATATTTTGTTACATGTAAATTCTGATTCGCATAATATCATCTCAAATTGCTACTAGTGTTTGTAATATGAATAATATGAATAAGCCATGCCTCTATCACACAGCTTAAAAAAAAACTCGCTGAATTGAGAAGAATTGAGAGCCTCCTTTTTTGAAGTCAGTTAAAACTTCAAATTTCACATGCTTAATTGTTTTAGTAGCATAGTAAAGCCGAATCTCCTCTCCCCAGAGGGGTTGACGTCAGGCAAGCGACCGGTGGTAAAATCTACAAGTGTAGTAGTTCGACGTAATAAAAAACCACGATTACGCGAAAACTACCTTTTAATATAAATATAAAAACAACAAATAACTAGTGACAGAGAAATTACAAAGAAATACGTCAGTTACACTTAGGTTAGGGAACGAGCGCGAATACAAAACGAGTGTGCGTCTGCGGCGATGGCATGAGGCGGACAGCGGAGCGGGCGCCGTGTGTTTTGTCACGTAGGGCGAACGTGGCGGGAGACGGCGGTTCCTTTGTAATGCGCGCGAGCCGCGTCGAAGGTCTAACCTAATTTTTTCTGTAACATGTTAAAACGCATGTTGCGCGGACCCCACTGCGAGTGGGATAAGGACAGATGGAAGAAGAAGAAAGTCTAACCGCCATACCCGTTCGAGAAATGTAAACAAAATATCAGCGTTTTCAATTATCTGTATTTTATGGTGTAGTCGACAGGACTTAATAAAAAATTCAATACTTGAAAAGTGGGTAAATATTTTTTGACTTTCTGGAACAGGTATGGCGATTAGACTCTAGTATATTGATGTGGTGTATGATTTAACGCAGAGTGTCAGTGTTTCTATCGACAGGTCTGAACCGCAGCGGCAGTTTCATATCGCCGCGGAAGGATGCCTCTGACGACTCCATGCACGAGAAGTACTTCAAGTCGGTTGAAAGTACACCACTGACGAGACGCAAGGTGTGTGTCGTTGCCATTCATAGGCCCGTATTATAGAACAACACTGAAGTGAGCTCTTTGCTAAGTGTCGATTTCAATACACGTGATTGGTCTATTTTCATTTTTGGACCAATCACGTGTACATATATCGATACTTAGCTCACTTGAGTGATGCTCTATAATACGGGCCATAGAACATTTAATAGGGGAGTTGACGTTTTTAAGAGTTTATTAATTTCATGTTTTATTAATTATTAACATTTAAATTATCAATAATAACAGCCTGCGTGGCGCAGTGGCCGAGAAGCCGACTGTGAAATGTGACCAGCGGGTTCGATCTCCGCACCGCGACAAATATTTGTCTAATCCGCAAATATTTGTTGCGGGTCTGGGTATTGTGAGACCGAAAGTCTCTCTTGGTTCCTGATACCCAAGACACAAGATAATCGTATCTTAATGTAGGGCCAGGACTATGTGTGTGACTGTTGGGTGTTATTATTTATGTATTTAATAATAAAAAATGTTTAATGAGTAACAATTTGGCCAGTAGTCAACTCCCCTACAATGCTATCAGACGTGAGTCAGAGCCATGCAATTTGTTCTAGTTGAAACAGCAATCGGCTGGTGGATCGTCTTGTGACTCGGTCTCCCCGCAGAGTCCCAGTAGTCCCCTGCAAAAACCTCAGCCAACGCCTTTCCTGCAGGTGCGTTCTGTTTTTATGTATTTTGTTACCTTTTTTACCCTTAATGCCACCCCTTTTTATACACCTTCCATTATATCTTTGTCGCTTGTTTGAACAGCGGTAAACGCAGTTTAGCTTTGACATACATACGCACTCATGCCTGTAATCCTCGAAGGGGACGCAGAGGTGTAACCAGTACATCCACATTTCGCCGAGCTTGTTTCCATCCCATGATGTATTAGGCGGCGACCCTATCGCCATAGCGAACACATTTCCAGACTCCGGGCTGATACCGAGCATTTTGAAATAAAAAATCCCAATATCACTTTTACCCGATCCGGGGATCGAGCCCGAGAACTCAGCACAGCAGTCGTACTTTGACTAGTAAATATATTTTATTTTGAAGCTAACTTGAATTTTCTTGGGTTAATGAGCTTCGTAAATTAATTTATTATTGACTGACCTTTGCTTAAAAATTTTGTTGACTTGACTTGCATTGCTTCGTTGCACGGCTTTGGATATTTCATAAGTTTTCATAGAAACAGGTTCATAGATGCGTATTCGTTATTAAACGCTTGTTAGACACTTGTTTGCTGCGTATATAATGAAGCAGCACTTTGAGGCGTCTATGATTAATCATAGTAACCTCCCATGCTATCGATGCATCATTACCAGCACAGTATAATTTATCGATTTCCTTCTTGAATAAATCGACGGGACTGGAAGGCAACAAACTCTTCAAAGGCATTTTGTACTGGCTCTCGGCTATTTTGTGGGACCGCAAGTCCCTCGTAGTGCCTAATACCCACTATACAGGTTTACTTAGTGTGGAGTCAGGACTATGTGTGTGAAGGTTGGGTGTATTTATTTATTGATTTTATTTCCGCCAAAATGTTATCCATATAATTTTGATACTAGCCCAGTTGTAAGTGTGTAATGTGGGTGTGTTATTGGTTGGTGCAGACGACAGCGGCGCGTCCGTCTCTGGTGTCGTCGATATCTCTGGCGACGGACGCGGCGGGCGGGGCGGGCGGAGCTGCGGGCGGCGGCTCGCGAGTCATGCACAGCCTCGAGAGACCGCACCAACTCTCCAGGCATGCCCGGGAGAGATACTCCGACAGGTATACATATACTTAATAACCGATTTAAAAACAACACTTCAATCCTAACTAATATTATAAATGTGATAATGAGTTTTGTTTGTTTGTTTTATGCCTAAATCGCTGAACCTATTTTGATGAATTTTAGTTCAGAGATGGATGGAATCCTGGAGACGGTTATTCATATATATAGGTGGAAGGCGTGGCGGTTACCATCAGTGGAGCGACTTGCCCGTTTCGTCATTCAAATGTAATTGTTGTAATCAACAAACAAAGTCACACACTTATCACTTTTACCCCTTCATAATATAAAACGTAGAAAACAAATATATTATGATGTGGAACATATTACAGACACTTGGACAAAGATCGCCTGGCTGAGTTGGAGCGTATGGATAGGTATCCGGAGAAGCAGGCTGTGTATAGCGTGGACAAGCCGTTCCGACAGACCAGTCTCGACTTGCGACACAACACCGCCTCCGCCAACTGGCATCCCACCAGAGACTTTACGAGGTACGGATATTACTTCATGTTATGCAGTAGTATGGATCCTCTGACTTTTTTAAGTTATGTGTGTATTCATTGTTAATTATCGCTTGCTTTAACGCTGAAGGAAACATCGTGTCTAAACCTGCATACCTGCGAATTCGCTATAAGAATTTCAAAGGTGTGTGAAGTCGTGACTGATGACTGTGATGCGGGTGCATTAGCCCAGCTTCATGACTTGATTGACTCATTCGTAGAGAAGACCTCTGCCTATAGTTTCTGATATTGACACAAGATTCGTTTAGTGTGGATTTAAGACAATGTGTGACTGTTTGGTATTATATTATTTATGTATATGACGATTTGCGTGCGTTCGGCTGACGTCTTTATGTTTCGTCTTACTTATATAACCGCTACTTTTTTTGTATGTACAGAGGAATGTGTTAATGCAATTAAATATAATGTAAATAAATGTAAATAATGAGGTCACAGTGGCCGATGACTCGAGTAATACTCGGAAATTTAATTAGGTATAAAACAAATTGATTGACAGCCTCCGTGGCGCAGCGGGCGAGTAGCCGGCTGCGAAGCGAGAGGCCGTGGGTTCGATTCCCGCACTGAGACAAATGCCTGTGTGATCCACAAAAAATTGATTCGGGTCTGGGTGTTGTGGGACCGCAAGTCCCTCGTAGATCCTGATACCCACGATACAGGTTTACCTAGTGTGGGGTCAGGACTATGTGTGTGACTGTTGGGTGTATTTATTTATTATTATTTTTCGTCGACTGGTGTTATGCATAAAATAATACATTTATTAATTGAATAGGATAATTGTTATGACAGTCGACTTTGGCAGGTCATGTGTGGTCACGACATGGAAAAATGTCGTTCACTCCTCCAAAGGTCAAAGAAACACTCCTTTAGACAGTGGCGTCAATGTTTATCGTTACAAATAAATACACTGTTCTTAAATTTATCGAAATTGAGGCGTTCTTTAACGACATCAATTTTTCGGCTAATTTCAATAATCGATCTTTGTTTGAGTCTAGGGATCGATCTCATTAATGGGCCAATTAGATTATACAATCTGCGGTTCACGCGTACAAATAACTTAGTTTGATTCGTTTATACTTGGCATCGATGTGAAGATTCGGATTGAGATCGTTTATTGATATCAGCCGTAAATTACTTATTTTTTCAGTCGATAGAATTGCCTAGCTACGAATATTTTCGGGACACATACACATAATATAATTCCCAAATTGTTTTCGGTGGCGCAGACGGCAGCAAGCGGAGCCGGAGCGTTATTCCTCAAGCAAGACGTCTGTGTCGTCAGGCAGCAGCAAACATCGCACGCCGCCTCACGAACCGCATCTACCGCACGTACCCCATGTACCGCATGTACCCCATGCACCCCACGTACCTCAAGTACCTCATGCACCCCACGTACCGCATCATCAACACAACTTCATGCGACTCTCTTCAGCCAACGAACAGGATAATATCGCTGCTGGTATGGTTCATTTACAATTTGATGTTATCAATAATACTATTTTTTCTTTCTACGCGGACTATGGCGCTATCCCGGCTAGTGCCATAGTCCGCGTTCCTACTAAGTGGAGGCGCCACTACGCCCGATCTTAGCATCCTCTGTAGTAAGACCTATTATCAATAATACTCTCTATTTTATATAAATTATCTTTGTGAAAAGCTCTCCTACAGCCCCTGTAGCTTCGGAGGGATTGGCGGAGGTTCAACTAGTAAAGGCATGGTTCGCCGAGCTTATACTCGTACTATTATAATATAATAATGTGCTAGGTGGCTAGTCTATTTCCATATCGGGCACAAATTCCAATCCTGGGCAATTTATGTATTTCCAAAGCTGAAAAAAATTAACACCATTTTTTTTGCTAGACATGGATTCGATTTTCATGACCTTACCGATTTTACAGCTTATGTTCGCTACCATTAGATCAATAATGGAGCCCGTGCTCCATCAATAATTGTCAATATAGAGAAGGACAGCCCAAAGTATCGATATTCTGTATCGACACTATTGGTCGAGCCTTATGTATGACTTAATTGTTGCCATGTATCTCTAAAATTATATCATAATGTTATTGTTCCAGTGAACTACAAGTTGAAGTGTGTAAACTTGGAGCCACCGCTGACCGAGCCAAATGTACAGAAACATAATCAACGGATGGAGAGAACTTCCACGCCGCGGGATCGTACCAAATCTAGAAGTATGCGTTATTTACACGACTATTTCTTATTGAAGTAAATAGGTTTTTTCCGAGCCAATCAAATCGAATTGTTGTTCTTTGATTATTTTTTTCAAAGACATACTGCTCAGTATTATTCAGAAACTATTATATCATATCGCCTATGTTAATTGGCTGTAACAAGCGGTCTTTTTTATGAATTTACAGGACACAAGAGGCCAGTGGAGTTGGACGAGCCGCAGTTGGACGGCGAGGATGATGACGAGGACGGTGGTGGCTCACCCCTCTATTGCAACTGGGACCTGCGCGGCATGCAGCACCTTCTGCCGCTGCAGGATTACATCATACAGCAGGCTAAGTTATCCAGTGAGTGTAGTGATTTCTTATGTTTTGGTAAAGTTGATGAGCTTATTATTTATCTGATAGTAAAAGTTCAGGGTTTTTCAAGAGAATCGATAATGTGGCCGGGCAAGCTTTATCTACTGGGTTTTTTTGTATTTTTATAGATCATATTAATTAATTAATCATATTATATATGATTTTAGCATATAATAACCACCACTAGTGCGCCACCGTACAGCCTGACCGTCTGACAACGACTGAATCTCATCAAAACCGTAACCTATAAGCAAAGCGGCGTACGCTTGAGCTTGCCACATGAGGCTTTATATTTAAGTTTTATTGTAATTTATTGGACCGATATTAAAGTAAACAGAGCGTGGTGGGTCAGGTCGCGTGCGGTACGCGGGCTCGGGCTCGGACAATGAGTCGACGTCGTCGCGCTCGCGCTCGGGCTCACGCTCGGGCTCGGGCTCGCGCTCGCTGTCCGGCCACGAGCCCGACAACGAGTCGTCGGACGGAGGCGCTCGCACACCCGACGATGACGACGGCTCGGGCGTGTACCTGCCGCACACGTACGCGCACCGACCCGCCGATGTCGAGTACATGAACCATGGAGTCTCCTACTACAACACGTTCGTTGGCTTCGATAGAGAACGGCAGCCCGATCCACTAATACATCGGGTGAGATTCACTATTTTCTTTAATGATTCCTGAAATTTCCTTCTCCAAGTTATTAAAAAAGTAACTTATCTTAATAATAATGGAAAAAACTTATTAATTTTTGCTCTCAAATATCTTTCTGGGTAACGCATGGTAAATTGATCTAGCTGATTTTAAATTAATATTTTATAAATTTTCTACAGACGTCGTCGCTGGGTAGCGGCCCGGCGAGCGGGGGCACGGGCACGGGCACGGGCGCAGTGGGTGCATGCGCGAGCGTTACTGATGAGTGTGTGGGCACGGGTGCGGCGTGTGTGGGTGGAGGAGCGTTGTACAGTCCGGTGCGCGCGCACGCTCCCCGCGCCGCACCCCGCGCGCCCCCACACGCGCCGCATCCGCCTCCGCCGGAACAGGACATCGAGATCTTTGCCAAAGACAACCTCAACTTTAACAAGGGCATCTTTCGGAGGAAGGTATGTTGACAACTATTAATCATGACAAAATACAATTCCTTACAAAATTGTTTCTTTCGACTCTTCATATGTAACTTTTCGAAACAATTCATGTCCTTTCTCTCACCAATGCCTTATCCGTCTGCTAATAAAATCAGCTAATTTTTCGACAATATTCTGTTCCATACGGAAATATTTGTCTTAATACGCCTTTTTTGTGACTATATTATATAATGATATATGTGCACTCTATAGGCGTCGGTGCGCGACATGTTGTCGTGGACTTCGTCTTCGATCAGTGCGCCGATGGTGGGTGGTGCGTGGGACAAGACGCACAAGAAGGCAGCCATCGATCTCTTTCGACTCGTGCAGATATACATGGGCGACCGCAAGGCGCGCCCCGGCATGACTCTCAACTCCGTCGCGCACGATATACTACACGCTGCATATGCTAATGAGAAGTAAGGCCAATTAACAATGTAAACACGCCTTCATGTGGTTGCGCGATACCAAGCTTAAATAATTAAATAGCCCACTTAAATTGTGATGTCTTAAACTAACATGACTAAGTAAATGGATTAATGCATAACAAGTAACTGTAAATTACTTATGCTTTACTCATAAATAGACATGACAGTATGTTTGCTACCTAACACAATGACCACACTCAGTAATCGAATCAGTTTGGCAAAATTACCTTGGAAATAATTATCGATAAAATTGATATTGATAGTATTATAAAATTATACCATTTTCATGAAGTAATGGTGTAATTAATTGGTGGTGCTTGTAGACTCCGCGACGAGCTGTACGTGCAGCTATGCAGGCAGACCACAGAGAATCCCCTCCGAGATTCATTACTTCGCGGCTGGGAGTTGTTGGCGGTGTGTTTGGCTTTCGTGCCGCCCTCTCCCGCCTTCCAACCAGCCCTTACCAACTATGTGAATCGGCATAGAGACCCTGCGTTTGCTGACGCTTTTCCTGAGGTATGAATTTTAAATACATTGCTATAAGAACGGATCTATTTTGAGCGCTTTCAAGTTTTTCGAGTGTTTAAATTACATTATTTTATTAAAAAGGTATTTCAACTTATGTTAGTAGAAAAATATCTGTATTTTTAAATCTGTTTTATTTAATGTAATTATTTTAGGTGGGCAAATGGCCTATACATGTTCAAGTATCACACTATGCAGGCGTGGCGTGCAAGCGTTTAGAAAGAATCGGTTTCGGCGGCAAAAGGCAGCCAAGGAAACCTACCACCGAAGATATCGACCAGGCAAGGGTGAGTAACTACGAGTTTCATGTTTAATTCTCATTCGAAATCTTGATCCATAATTTTATCAATGCGTTTTGTTGATGGTAATTCGCTTATCCGACGGCATATTTTTTATTCGTTAAAAACAGATAAAATAGTAAGTGGTATTAACTAATCGATGTTCTTCAGATACAAATCTTCCGTCAATCGATGTTCGGTAACACGTTATCGGAGGTGATGGCGTTACAAAAGGACAGGTTTCCGAACAGGCAGTTACCGTGGGTGCAAGTGGCACTGTCGCAGCAAGTACTAGCGTTGAACGGACGAGAGACTGAGGGAATATTCCGAGTGTCGGCAGATGTGGATGAAGTCAATGCGTTGAAAGCGAAAATCGACAATTGGGAGCTTCCTGACGCTGCTACATTAACTGGTATGTGAATTTGCAAGTTTAACAGAATCAATCAAGGAATCCTATTTTCAACAAAATCTGGTTTAGGCTAGGTCGAAAATTTTTACTTATGATTTTTTTAATTACTCAACTTTTCTATCAAATCTAGGACACCACCAGTTTCACACAGCCATTAGGATTCTATAATCCCTGGGTTAAATTAGGGTTGCCTGAGGATTTGTGGCTTAGATCAGTCGCATAATAAATATGTGTGATTTAATTATGTAAAGACGCGCACGCGCCAGCGAGCTTGCTGAAGCTGTGGTACCGAGAGCTGTACGAGCCGCTGATTCCGGACGCGCTGTACGGCGCGAGCGTGGCCGCCGGCAGCGACCACGCCGCGTGCACTCGGGTGCTGCACCGCCTGCCGCCGATCAACAGACTCGTAAGCACATCTCCCAAAATATTTTTCTTCCTGCTTGGCGGTATCGCTGCTTCCTACCAAAGCTTCAACCTTGCCCTGTCTAAAGCACCACCCGTAGTGAGACCTTTGGCTCTCATGCCTTTCTCTAAAACCTCAGGCCATTGCTTATTGTACATTCCTTTAGTTTATCTGCCACATTCACCAAAATAATATTATCGATAAAAATATACCCGAATTGATAACCTCTCTTGTTATACCTGTATAAATAAAACCTGAAGTCTACTGAACTCACTATGATTACATTTTATGATTACAGCACTTTACTTCAAAAATAATAAATAACTATATTTTCAGGTACTCACATATTTAATAAGCTTTCTACAACAATTCACCGCTCCAGAAGTAGTAAGTCAAACCAAAATGGATTCTGCCAATTTAGCCATGGTGTTCGCACCAAACTGTCTTAGGTGTACCTCCCAAGACCCGCGCGTCATACTCGAGAACGCGCGTAAAGAAATGACGTTCCTGAAGACCCTCATCACCAACCTGGATACATCTCATGTGCAAGATCTACTGTGACCGATGAATCTCAACTACTGCAACAATAACGTCACTGCGGGAAGGACTGACTTGTAGCAATCTATCGATAGTTGACCACTGCGATACACAGAGAAATTACGGTGCGGTGATCCACTTCTTTACTCTAATATCATTATATTCTTATATGTGTACTGTACAGCTAGTCATGTGACAATTATCGATAAAAATGTTAGATTAGTTATATGGTCTACATATGAGCATATAGCTTCCCTTTATTGTATTCGACATTCTTGTATATTTTTTATATTTTTGTACGCTATATGATATTTTTATTTGGTTGTATCCAAAGATATTTAATGAGATGTGATTCTATAATTATATTAGAGTTGAGCTTTACAAAAGTGTATTTGCAATATGTTTCGAACGGATATGTTGGAACATTTGCGTGATTGTTATTATTAGTCACTTATATTTTTCTAGCGCGAAAGATACATGCATAGACTTATTTAAGGGTAGGGTTATTTTATTTTTGTTAATTTGCAGTGTTCACAAAACACAACTTCCTAAATATCGAATTACTTGGGATAGTTTTTGTACATGAATTCGTTGTTTATTCTTGTTGCTGAACTTATTTCAAATTATAATTATTACAAGTTTAAATAAATTATAGGGTAGCTCAGTAAATTACAAAAAATATCTTATCGAAATTATGGGCTGCTGATTTAATATAATAATAGCAGAAATCTTTTTGTTTTAAAGTTTTTTTTTAAGAGCAATTATGCTAATCGATGAAGGTTTTTTGGGAATTAATTAATTAGCCTTCACTGTCCCACTGTTGGGCAAAGGCCTCCCTCCACTCCTTCCACTTCTCTCTGTGTTTCGCTAAATGATTCCAATCTGGTCGGAATGTGATGAGCTCGTCCCGCCATCTTCTCCTCGGTCTGCCACGCGGACGTATTTTATCCGGCCACCACTCAGTGGCCCGTTTAGCCTATCGCTCTTCCGACATACGGCTTAAGTGGTCAGCCCAGTACCATTTCAGCTTGGCGGCTTTCAAAGCTACATCCGTTATTTGTGTTCGGGAGCGCAGCTCGGTGTTACGAATTCGATCCATAAGCTTAACACCCAGACACCATTGATACTTCGCTCCATTGCACGTTGGCAAACCCTGAGTTTGGACTTTTGGATTTTCGTCAAAGACCAGGTCTGTGCGCCATATGTAAGAACGGGGAGGATACATACGTCCATTAACTTTCGTTTTAGCTAAAGTGGAAAGTCTCCTTTCAGTAGGTTTCCCAAGGACCAATAGCTTCTCCAGGCATTTTCAGTTCGTCTCGCGATTTTTTTTGGGAACAATGAGGAAATTCACACAGCAAAGAAGATACAAATAAAAACATGGATTAAGGTATATTGGTAGCTATTTAATTTTTTTTGCGATTGTTTTTCAACACAAAATACACGTCTTTATGTACAAATGCTTATAATCATTAAATAGTTTTATTTAAATACTGTTGTGAAAAAGATTAATCTAAGTGTTTTTTAAACTGCATGCACGCCATTTACTTATTCCACAAGTTTACATTATATTTATTATAGTATGTACCACTATCAGTACGTTTCCTACTTTACTATCGATCGCAATCTTAATGCTGCGGCTAAGGTTAATTAATCTATCGACATCACAAGTGGCTATAGTCAATTAAATCTTACACATTGAATGAATTGCTTTTTACCAAAATAAGACTACTGTGCGCATTTATTTTCATTATGTAAGTTTTCGTAGTAACGTAAGTTGACTAAAATCGGTCATATTGATGCACTACGCTTGATATCCGTATTATATCGAAGGTGTTTCATTCCTTTATTCTGACATTTATCGATTTTTATCAAACGAAATATTGTAAAATAGTTACTATTGTAGAATAGGTAAAAATAGTGAATCAGCTTTAAAAATTAGACAAGCTTAAAGTCAAAATTGTGAGCAGCTATTTTAGGAAACACTCTTTTTTAGACACGACAAAATTGTTTTTCTCTTGTTATTGATCTGAAATTGGTGAATGGTGAAATTGGTGGTGATAATCCAATGTTTTGCGCTAGTAAACGATAAATATATTAAAATCGTAGAAATCGCTGTCATATTTCTGAAGACCGTCGCATACAAGCGTTGCGTTTTTATTTAAGAGTTATATATAGGGAATGTAGTAAATTATACATTAGAAAACTATTGTAGTTTGACTGATAACATTTTATAACCGATTGATGTTAACGTCGGTCTTAGAAAAGTTGATTATTAAAAACGTATTTCGATGCATAGACATTGCATTCGTCGAAGTGGTGCAAGCAATGCGAAATTTAAAACGATTAATCACGTTTATGGAACGTTAGAGAGATCCCTCTCTATTTTACTTGTTAGCATTAGAAGCATTTATAGGCTCGCTGTACCAATACCAGAGACTACTAAAATGAGTGTTGAGAGATGCACTTTGTTATCGATAGTAGTTTGTTTCTTTGATTCGATTATATTCAAAGGGGTGCAATGTAGGGATTTTCGACTCGCATATTTAAAAATAAGGTGCTTAAAAATTGACCAAAGCGTGTCTACCTTTACTCAGCGCGTTGTATGCGACTGTTCTTAGGAAAAATACCTAGTAGTTACTTTTTATTAAATAGGTGATGCGTTTTCAATATTTCCTCTAATGAATGCATGTTAGTAGTTTTAATAAAAACTAAAATAAAATACCTGCGTTGACAAAGGTACCATTTTTTTTGAACTTTAATAATAATATCACAGCCTGAAAATTACTGTGTTCATTTGACCTTTACAAGTCGTATAGGCGTTAAGCCATTTTATTTACTCCATATAATTATACAATTGTTGTCGTATATAATAATATCACGCTTACAAAGGGAGGCTTAGCAAATGGCAATATATTGAGAAAAATGTTTTGTTAGGTGTTTGTACACCACAGTGCTAATGTTACAAATTTACATCGATATAATATTTTTTTACTGTCTGCATTGTCACAAAAGTATATATCATTATAATAATATAATGTTGAATTTACGCAACGCAGTATTTGTATAGTTGAGAAGTACACGTTTTTTATTGTAATCAAAGTACGTATGTACTTTCTTGATCACGGTTGATGATAATAGTTGATAGTGTTAGTGAGATATTTTGCTAGCTGTTATGATCTCAAAACAACAGGTTTGAAGTACCCTACGCATGCTTTTTCGTAAAATAATTAATTTTTTTTATACAGTGTACAAAAGGTTACCAAGAATTAGTAAGCAGTTCAATCCATAAAAACAGCAATGTATTATAGTTTGACAATATTCTGAAATTTCAACGATGTACACTGCTCGCTCGACCAATAGACATAAACCTATTTCCCGCTACCATCTCTATTGGCTGCCGCATCGAGCGTTAGTTGTCAGCTGTTACTATACACATTGACGGATTAGTCAATAGCAATTTCATTCGGTAAAGTTCGCTTTGACCAAGTTAGCCGATAGCACCTTTGAGTATTGTCAAACTAACGGTCAAACTATACGCAGCGACTGGTGGCAACAGAAAGTATGTGTATAAATAATAATAAAGGAGGATGTACACATACTTGGAAGTACATTTATGCATCCCAAGCATTTTAATTATTATTAATATTTTCGTGGAGCATATTGAACGATTTTTTAATGTTTTTTTAAATATGTATAATATTACATTCATTTTCCTTTTTTATTTGTTGCCCCAGTAATGCTCCCCTAATGAATATTTAAAAAACGATTGCTTCCAAAAATCGTGAAGTGATTTAGTTTTTCACAAAACTGCTGTTTGTGTATTATATATGTATCTACCAAAATACCTAAATATATGCAATGTTACCGCAATCCACCCGATACAACATTTGTGCCATAAAACTGAATTTGTATAAATCGTGATGATTGTTACTTGTATATTTTATCGCTTAATTCTCATAGTCTTAGTTGCTAGTTTACGAATTTTTGAGGGTTTAATGTATAAGTTTCACAGCTGTAGGGTGCGCTTAGGACAATCACTGATTACGTATTAAATTATTTCGAATATTTTCTTATTGCTCTTTTATATACATATATAGATTTCTGTATCTAATTACCTTTATTTTGTGTACAATATTTGATTAACTTTTTATCAGAATATGAAGCATGCATCAATATTTTAATATCGCAATGACAGATTACCTATACTGAACTATATTTTAGAGATATAGGTACTGAAATGCTTGTAATTTCACAATATGTAAATTGTATAGTGCTAATGAATAATTATAAAAATATATGATTTCATAAAATATCAAAATCCCTTTGTATATAACATGGCTATTTTTCTTTCTTATTCATGACAATATAAAGCCTACGATGTTAATAATGTAGATTATCACTGTAAATGTGAATGTTCAGGAGAAATAAATTACTGATTATCCACTGGATAACTGCGAATACCACAATTTTGTTTCATTTACTAATGCACTAATACACTTGAGGCTAGTATTACGTTCATGAACTATTATATACCATTAGGTACGTTTAATTTATATGATAATAGAAAAGTACTGTAGAAATATTATTATTTCTCCGTTGATAGCGATCGGAGGATGACGCAGTGAAATAATTTCACCCAACATGAAGCCGAATATATTTGAAAAGTGTTTGACGAAAGTAGTTAAACAAAGAAAGTATAGGAATATTGTGGAAGCTTCGTGTTTATCGAAGATTCTAAGAATATTGTCCGGTACTTCGGTGTTCGTGGTTGTGAGCACTCCAGAGGGACGTGTTGAGAGAAAATTCAGTTATTTCGGTTTTGGGTGTTTCTTATTAGATTTCCTTATATACTTCTATTGCACTTATAAAACGCACGTCGAAGACCAAACTATTTTACGAACGATATACGACACCAAGTTGCGTCGCTACGGAGATGACGTCGAGAGAGTCAGTTCTATTATTTTCGTACTCGTTTTATTCTGGAAGATACCTTTCAATATAACTGGCTCCCGTGATACATTTCAACAAATTGTTGATATTGATAAAGCGATTGAAAACACGGGCGAAATAATAGATTACAATAAAAATGCTTTATCCTCCTTAGTAATCATATTAGTTCAGATTGCAGAATATACTTCTAGATTATTATGTGTTTGGATAGCTCTACATAGCCTAGGCGTGGAGGTTCCTTTGGAGAAATTGTACCATATCGTATTTACGGACGCCATGTCACTGATGCTGATTTCACACTACTGCTTCTTGTTAGTTGTCTTGCGAGACCGATACAAATATTTGAATAAAATCCTTACGGAAATTCAAGAATGCAAAGCCTGGGAATACAAAGTGTTCATGCGGAATAAATTAATAGTTAATGTTAATAAAGCTGAGGAACTGCAATACAGAAGTGTGTGCGAGAAAATTCGTGCTTGTGAAAAAGTATATGCGAAGCTGTACAAAGCAAGCAATAGCGTGAATGAACTATTTGGAACGGGCTTGGTGCTGACTATGCTGATGTATTTAATTTATATAATCCTATATATGTTTTACTTTATGGAAGCCACAGCAGGTGGCTTGTTTCTGGATGTGAAAAGATACTTAGACTTCTTGATGTGTGTGTTTTGGCAAATAGCACATGCGCTTTCTGTAATATACGCTATAGTTTATTTCAGTGAATCAACCGTCGATGAGGTGATTTGTGATTACTCTTCTTTTTCCACCTTCCCTTATCCTACTCACAATGGGGATGGCGCAACATGCTTTTTAAAATTCATGTTTATCCATAGGTTACAGAATGATTGGCTTGTAGTTTTTACGACCGGCCGCGTGCCTGATGTCAAACCCTCTGAGGAGAAAACACCCAGATCTGAAACAAATATTTGTGGATCACACACACATTTTGTCTCCGTATAAGAATCGAACCCGCGGCCTTTCGCTTCACAGCTGGCTACTCGCCCACAACGCCGCAGAGACTGATTTGTGATAACTGAAGTAAAATAATTAAAACAAGAGAAACTTTAGTAATAATAATACGTTTGATTTCAGGCATCAAAAATAGCATTTGTAACTCATGGAATTATACAAAAAGATATATACTCGGACATAAACACTGAAGTAAGAATATTTTATGAAAACTACTTAACTGTTGTGTCATTACAGTAAGATCTCGACCAATGTCCGTGGTGCAGCGGGCGAGTAGCCGGCTGCGAAGTGAGAGGCCGTGGGTTCGATTCCCGCACTGAGACTAATGTTTGTGTGTTCCACAAAAAATGAATACGCCAATACCAATAGGTACCTACGTATGCGAGAATCCGCCTGGGTAGGTACCACTGCTTTATTTATTTCTGTTGCCATGAAGCGATGTGTAAGCACGGTTCTGTTCCGGTTTGAAGAACATTGAAGTTAGTGTAATTACTGGGTGTAGTGCCATGTAGTATTTTATACAAGATTCGTCACAAAGGGTGTACTAAGCTGTGGCCAACTTATGGACGTACCCAATACTAGCTATCGACAGATTTGGTTACTGGCAGTAAAATTTTGACATATTTTGTATGAAAGATCTGTCAAAACACTATTGATAGTAAGCAAATCTGTTGGCAGATAGAATATAGGGAACAGCCATTAAAGTATCGGTGATAAGAATATCTCATCTCAACTCATAAAAAACATGTTTAGTTTCATATAAAAAACTAATATCTATTGTTTTATTAATTGTAAAACGAACAACCCTGTCGCGCGACTTTTAAACTCACGACTTGGCGGCAATACAAAGGAACCGCACCGTCGCGCAACCCTAAATGAAAATACAGCTGATTATAGGGATACGTGTCCGTAGTTTTTATAAAATCTTTAAAAAGCAATATCACTGAAACTTTGGATTGGATGAAAAATTGGATTTATTATACATAAAAGTTGCAAGTACAAAAGTTGTCCAGAATTTCGGGAATTTATGTCATTCGTCGGCTTAGTAGGTACAATATTTCCGACTAATCATGTATTTCAAAGTTCTGTGTGGTGTTTATGTTTATGGGCTCTTTTTACAGGCGTGACGCTTACTATCATATACCTCTGCTTGTCTCGTCATTCAGACAAGTAGGTAAAAAGTGAGATCCCACCGCTTTAATGTCTATTAAGTACTTAAATTTGGGATCCAAAAAATATAATGACGGTAAAACACGAGTGAGTAAATCTATCTATGTTACTTTTCAGGCCATGCAATTGTCTTTGCAAATACTACACCAAAAACCGAAGTTTACGGCGAATGGTCTCGTTGATTTGGATTATACCTTGCTTTCTGACGTAAGTAGACAATAGGTACTTACCTATAACTTTTCCTAAAAATCAATAAATATATAATCAGATTTATCACACAGAATCTTAGATTCACACAATATACACACAATCGTAGATGCATCTTGCGGGCGCGCCCCATAATTCCGGTTACCAATGCTCAGATGTCTATCTACTGTTATTTTTGGTAAACGGTTAAATAACTGCTATTTAAAATCTGGCCTACCTTAAAAAAAACTATTCCAACGCCCTTGTTCATTAATTAATAAGACCCGATAATATTTCTGTTTGTTTCAGGTAACCCGGTCGGTGTTTACTTACTTGATAATTGTTCTGCAATTCGTTACGGAGTCCACATAATGTAAACATTTATTCGCCTGGAGTGGCCAGGACCCGATTACAATTAGTAGTTCTCAAAGAAGTCTTAAAAAATTACGAACAGAAAACAGAGATATACTTAGTACTTACCTATCTGAATTTTGAATACATTAAATGTTCCGTAAAACACCATTTGACCTCATAATATTTTTTATTTAATTTATTGCCACTGATCCGCCCCGGCTTTGCATATGTGCACGGATACAACTTGCTAATTGTCATCAAGTATATTTTGTAAGTGTCAAATTGATTAGTAGACCATTCTAAGGTAGTACAATATACAGAAAATTTGCAATTTTTTAATTTTCTTCTTATGTTTACGCGAATATTACACATTGAAATAAAATTAGTTTTTACGGATTTTATCGCGGTTTAATTTTTATTTTAATCCCGACGTTTCGAAAGCATTTCAGCTTTCGTGTCCACCAGTCAGTCAGCCAGACTCTCCCGTGACCACGAAGGCTGAAAAGCTATGTTATTGATAGTTCGTTACGAAAAGTTCGTTGAGTTCATTTAGCAAGAAAATAGTATCGAAATTCAAATAATATATTTTGTGCACAGCGCATTCAACCTCTTTTTTCACGTTGGGAAACCCTTTATGGGTACCGCTCCACCCCTTGGCCAGCCGGGGCAGTTATGTCCGACTCCTATACGGACTAGAACCCAACGATGTTCCGACGGGTGCGCTTGTTCGGAAGGAGCTGCGGGTACGCTTTTGTACTCTTCTACAGATCCAACAGCGCTGGATTTGCATCCAGCCGGTGGGTGATTGCGGAGTTACCTGCCCATTTCTTTGCTCCAATTAGGAGAGATTCGCGCGAGAACATCGCGCACGTCACATTGTGGCCTCAACTGTGGGACGACGGACTCTGTCGGAGGGTAGGAGTGCCTCCCGCATCCTACTGACCCTTCGGCGGCGGATGGCGAGCTGGGATGTGGTTGTCTTCCAATTCGGCGACGTGTTCGCGACCTTGCTCTCCCAGGGTGGTACTTCTCCAGAGTGTGCGCTGCGGTGTCCTCGTCGCAGCTGCAGTGGTGGCACTGGTGTGTCGGCTCTAATCTAGCTATGCGGCACAAGTACGCCTGTCGATTCAGTCGTTTAGAACCGGGTGGACAGTTCAGTCTTCAGGCTGGCCGAACGATTGATCAGACGCTGCCTATATCTGCCGCCAGCTTCTTGCACACTGCTGTGTGTAAGCATTGTTGTGTTTCGGTTTGAAGGACATTGAAGTCTTATGTCACATATAACATTTTATGTCTCGGAAAGATGGGTACAGTGCAGCGCCATGCAGTGCTTTGGAATTTAAAGTTCTGAGTGGTATTGTTATTGTTTATGAGCAGGCGTTGCGCTTACCATCAGGCGCGTGACCTGTTCGTCTTGTCATTTAGTTGTATACATAATAACTTTTTAACAAAAAATAAAAAGTAAAAAATTAAAATAAACAATTTTGAGTCACTATTTTTAGTGAAGGAATTATCAATATCGGTGCATAAATGACGATGTTTGAATCTTTCATCCCCGATTTCACCCCCTTAGGTGTAGAATTTCTTCTTAAAATGAAAAAATAATCATCTAAATCGGTTCACATTTGGCGGAGATATGCGTACAAAAATATATACGCGTCGAATTGAGAACTTCCTCTGGTTTCGTCGGTTGAAAATAGGTAACCTCGGATTTTTCAATAGTCATAACTCATAGGTATCCTTATTCTAGAGTGCAATAACTTAATTGCTATTATTTGCTATACAATAATATTTCCGGGAAACTATGTTTTAACCTCTAGATCGCCAGTGTCGCCCTTTTATAATTACACAACACAATAATTTTAGTCAGCATTTAATGAGTTGGTACAATTAAGTCGCTTCAATAGTATAAATAGTGGCAGAGCACTTAGACTTGACCGTTGAGGTCTTGGGTTCGAATCCCAGTGGATATATGAATTGCAACACGAGATAATTTGACTTGTTTTGTCGTGAAAAAACAGTTATCTGTTTATCTCTAATTGTCCATCGAAGCTAACATAGTTGTATAGAATACTCAACTTGTTATGTCAAAAGTAGAGAAAATACTACTCTCAACCTCTATGTGGTGTTTTGTCTACGAACCATAACAAGACGACGTAATTTTATCAAATGTTGACAGTTTACCCGAGATATTTTTCATCGAGAATTATCTCTCGCGCGTGAGTTAAGTCGTTTTGCATATGCTAAGCCCGCAGGTCAAGCAATTATTTGTTAAGTTTTTTTGATTCGATAAATAAGATAGATAGATAGATAACTCTTTATTGTACACCAAAAATAAAAATTATACACTATGAACCTTACAACTTAATTATGTTACTAAAGGCGGTTATCGCTAAAAGCGATCTCTACCAGACAACCTAAATATCTACCAGACAACCTAATTTATACAATTTGCATACAATAAGCATGGTTTATACAATTTCTGGCCTATATGGTTACTGGGTTACCACCTATCACATCCTGACGAATATACCGGTATGCTTGGCAAACAGTGAGTTGCACTAGTTGCATTTCTGCCTACTTCTTCAGATACAGGCGTATACCTATTTACAGCGGAAGTATCATCAATTACGAAATACCACAATTTTAATAACCTATTGTGAATAATCTCTACAAATCTCTATATATTATACTACATAATTCTCACTGATGTTTTTTGTCGGTACGACTATAAAAAAATACGTAAAATAGACAAATGGAATAGTTTTATGCAAAATTCCACTTACAAAAGGGGGGGGGGGGGGGTTGAACTTTGTTTGGAACTTTTTTTATGGAACGGAATACGACTGTGAAACTATGCACGAATATTGCTTATCACAAATAATGAAATACATATGTGATTCACAGTTTTCCAAAATTCCACTTGAAAAAGAGGGGAGGGTTGAACTTATTCACTGACTCACTGATTAATTACGACTTCTCAAAAACTACTGAAGCTGGGGTCATGAAATTTCGCTAGATGATACTTTGTATAATGGCGAGGCGTACGAAGAACGGATTTTTAGAAAAAAAAAATAAGGGGAAAAGGGGCGATTGAATATTCTATGAAACTTTTCTATTGAACGGAATACGACTGTGAAATTAAGCACAAATATTGCTTATCATTTATAATGAAATATGTGATTCACATTTTTGTAGGAGGAAGGGGGGGTTCAACTTAGTATGAAAGTATTTATTTTAACTTTTGAACATCTTGACCGATTGGGGTATATTCACGTCGTATATTTGTTTTGTAGTGACAATGGTTTAAAACTATGTATCATCACGCTACGACCCACAGAAGCGGAGTAGTAATCTATATAAAAAAGCGAAATACCACTCACTGATTGACTGACTGGGCGGAGCCGCGGGTAAATGCTAGTATATTATAGTTATATTTATAGTCTCATTTTCGTATGCGAGTTATTTAATTACGTTTGAATATCGATTCTGATATCACAGTTAAAACTCCCAACAGGGTTACACATATTGTGTATATATGATACATACGCACTCACGCCTGTAGTCCCCGAACGGGTAGGCAGAGGTGTAACCAGTACACCCACATTTCACCGAGCGTATCTCCGTCCCATGATGTGATAGGGGGCGAGCCTATCGCAAAACCGGGCAAAATTCCAGACTGTGGGCTATTACTGAGTATTTTGGTTTATTATTAGTGTTTACATAAAACGTGATTTCCACAGATTTCCATAACGATAATATTTGATCAAGCGAAACAATTGTCTTACATTCAGGGTCGGAATGAAATATAGCACCAAGGCCAAGTTCGTGGTGATATGAGTCAAAGATTTCTATCTACCTATAAATATATCTATATGTGTATCTCAATAATAATGATAATTAATATGATAAGGGTAAATAATTGTTGCTTCCATTTGAAGGTGCAGGCCGCACAAGTCGCCTGAAAGTTCTGTTCCACAATAAATGGTCATTTATTTTTGAAATAACTCAAAAAAATTAAGAGTAGCTTTTCAATTCAACGAGAAGCCCTATTCTAATATTTTTACCGACGAAAAAATGGTGGAAATTATCTTATTCTTAGATCTTATTAAGTTAATATTTTTATATGTATGTACATAAAACTCCGCTTAATATGGACCGATTTAGATGACCCAGCACTGGACCCACATTTAAAGTCCATACACTATAACTATCAAATTATACATTTTCAATTTTTTTTATCTATTACTTTGCGAGATGTAGGTGGATCAATTTAGATGTTTAGATTAAGGAGCTAAACATGGGTATACATTTTGATATATTTTACTACAAATTCCAGAATTTGACTTACAAAATCAGCTGCTTTACTGCTAAATAAGGATGTAAGCTTCCTTTTTAAAATTTGGAGTGGCTCCATAGATTGTTCTGTGGTCCCATATACATTAAGTCTGATGACGGAGTAAGAGGAAAAATAGGAAATTCCTCAATGGAAAATATGAATCGCACCACGATTCGGGTATTAAAGTTGGTAATAGTTACTTTAGGAGGAAATAAGATCTGATGACAGCATCAAATCTCAGATTAGTACGAACTACGAAGTAAACATTTGAAACTCTTTTATCACACACGTCGGGTTTGATAAACCAATAACAAAACCGTAAATTCAATAAAACACTAGTCTGTCACAAAATAAAAATAAGTGTAGCTTTATTTAAAAACGACATACATACATACGCACTCACGCCTGTAATCCCCGAAGGGGTGGGCAGAGTTATAACCAGTAAAACCACATTTCGCCGAGCGTTTCTCCATTCCATGATGTGATAGGGGCGAGCCTATCGCCATACCCGGCACAATTCCAGACTCCGGGCTGATACTGAGCAGTTCGTAATAGAAAAAACCCATATCACTTTTACCCGACCCGGGGATCGAACCCGAGACTTTAGCGTCAGCCTCAGTTGTAATACGTACGCATTACCACTGCGCTATCAAGGCAGCATTTAAAAAGGATATTATGAATTCACACTATTATGAAATTATTACAAGACAATTGATAAAAATCGTCCATGTTAGGGACATCGGTGCGATATTTCTTATAACATGTCCGGGAAACGATCAGGTGGGTTACCTGAGGGTAAGTGATTTCCACTGCCCATCCAATGTATCTACGCCCACAATACCAGAAGAATTATGGGCGCGTTGCCGAATTGCCCATATTGCGTTGCCGAAATTGTACTTATCGTAACTTTTCTAAGCACGTTTTATATGTAACATTATGTAGAAACATGTTATGCTAAGTGTACACCACGGTGTATATATATCCACATAATAATATGTGGTTTGCATAACATACCATGAACTCGCGACAAACGCGTTTAAGTCGCCCGACCACCTCCATCTAAGCACGTAGACTAAATATAATTGATAGAACACAAGAAAACATATAAGAACGATATCACTTCACTTGGATTGAAATTCCAAGTGTCACTCGTAGGCGAGTTGTGGTGGTAAATAGGCGCAATTATGATTCTGTGGCTACTTTTCCTGATCGTCCTATTGTGGACGTTGGTGTTTAGATATAGAAGAAGACATATGTACAAATTAGCCGCGGGGATTCCCGCGCCTGCTACCGGGCATCCCTTACTAGGAATAGCTCATGAGTTAGCTGGCAACACTGAGGGTAAGTTGCTAATATTTGTAAGTTTTTTACTATTTTTAGGGATTCTTATTTTAATTGGGTGATAGGTTTTTCGTGTACGAGAGTCCGTTTAGATATACAAGTATAGGTACCGTGCTTTGCTGCCACCAACTCGTGAAAAAATCGGCATTGTTAATACAGCATAGCAAACTAGCGAGTGGGTCACCTCATGTTAAGTGATCTTGCGCCCATGAACGCTCACAATACTAGACGAATCTTGGACGCGTTGCCGTCTTTAAAGGAAAAGGATAATATAGGGATCGGGACGGGTGGGAGATTTGGTCCTCCAGATATCTCACTAAGCAGCAAGCCGCTACTTTACGTCGGTTTTCTGTGAGACAGTGATAGCGACCCGGTCGAAAAACCATGCCATATCATGCAGATTCGATGTTTAATGTTCAACTACTTATGTACCTACCTGCGGCAAGTTGAACGAATTTAGATGCAGCGTAATTTAATCCTCTTATCATTAACTGCATTAACTAATAAATGAGTGGTCACTTATCATCGTTAGGAAATAGGAATAATATAGGTACCATATATAAACATGCGAATGGCGTTATAAATTGTTCTAAACGTTCTAAGCTTACAGATTCTTGTGATAGTAAGATATATTCTGTATAGCGTGGTAAAAACATTGTAACATAACAAATAGCATTAATTGATTATTAAATGTTTATAAAAAACATTATAATTCTAAAATTATAATGTTTATAAAAAACATTATAATTCTAAAATTATCTGAGGGCAAATAAATGAAAGTTTAATAAGTAAGCTGAAAACACGCTAAGTGTGATGTGTTTACTTGAAAAAGAAAAGTCAGCTAATATGTATATTCCTAAAAATTTGGTAAATTTGTAGATGGGCAAAATGTGTTTCATACATTGATTTATAAGTGAGGAGCTAAAACATATTATTGTGAGTAGTTATTTGTATGGTAATCGTAGTTTGGAGCCACGAAATTGAAGCCATATATGGATATGGCTTCAATTTCGTGCGTGTATTTAGTTTTTAAACGACAAAAAAAAGGAGAAGGTTCTCATTCCGACTGTATTTATTTATAATTGTGTGTTAACCGATTTTGATGATTCTTTTTTATTTGAAAGCTGGTGCTTCACGTGTGGTCTCATTTTAAATTGGTCAAGTTCTAACAATGGCATCCATGAGAAAACCATATAAGTCTTAAATTTGCATTAAGTATGTGCGCGACAAATGGACGAATAACTCAATATCACGCCAACCGATTTCGATGATTCCTTTTTTATTGGAAAGGATGTACTTCAAGGGTAGTTTGATGAGAGTTTGGTTAGGTTCTGATCATGGGATCCATGACGAAGTAACGGAATTCTTTAATTCTTAGGAGCAAATTAACCATAATCGGCCAAATCTTTTATAGGCTATCCGGATATTTGAGTCACCTACCGTAACGTCGTTATGGTCAAGTAGGTAATTGTCGAATATGAGGATCAATGGACCTCCTTAACAGCTTACAGTAAGGGTGCGATCTGTGGCAGAATTTCTAACTTGCTGCATTGCAATATGATGCAAGCGTTCTAATTGCATTACTTAAGGTGTATTATGTTGGAAAAAAATCACTCTATAAAGTTTAGCTGCGATGTGGTCCCATATAAATTCGGTTAAGATCTGATGACGGAGTACGGAGTAAAAAAATAAAACTTCGCAACGGACAACAGTACACTCATTGCGATTGTGTTATTGCATTGGAATTACATGTTATTGCTGTAACTCCCACTGAAAAGTGAAAAATAAAATAACGATTAACAAAACTTAGAAGCCGACTTCAAAATAAAAACACTGAAATGTCAAAAATAACAAATTATTTTGAAGTCGGTTTCTAAGTTTTGTTAACCGTTATTTTTATAAGTAGTTATTCTAAGAAAATCGAAATCCGCAATAAAAATCCTCGTTATTCATAAAACAATTTTACATTACGATTAGCAGTTGTTTTACGAATCTTTGTATACGTATTTATAAATTATAACAAACTTCCAGATATACTTAAATCACCTAAACATTAAAAACTTTAAACTTATCATTAAATAAAACTTATGTAAAAAGCGTATTATACAATTTTGGAATATTTAACAGACAAAAACCGGCCAAGTGCGTGTTGGACCACGCACAGTAAAGGGTCCCGTAGTATAATCAGAAATATCCCATATATCAAAAACTTACATTCTAGCGGACTCGAAACCAATTTTCGTTCGAAGTACATTTCAAACTATACCTACTTACTACCTGAGTTTATTCAGAATTTTTCACCTCGTAGTTTAAATGTTATATAGTTTAGTCCTCTCGCGTCATAGTCGGCTACTCGCCACGGAGTGCTGTTTTATTTAGAATACATATAGGACCTAAAGAACTTCCATCCGACAATAAGTTGACGGTACGTTTCACAGACGGCTCCAGGAACGTATCTACAGGACTGTCGAGGGTGGGAATACCTATACATAGTCACGCCATCTATTACAAAAAATAATGTAATAAAATTAGGATAGGAAAATTTGTGAGCGTATTCCAGGCGGAAACTATGGCCATTTTAGGATGTGCTCATAGCATAAATCCAATATAAGATCAGGAAATAAACACAATACTGATCTACAGCGAGCCTTATAGGCACTTGACAAACCAGAAAAAACATCGGCGCTAGTGAAAGAATGTAAAGCATCACTGATTGCGCTAGCGGCCGAGAAAGAAGTCATCGTTGCTGCGGAAACAGACACCAGATGGAGAAACACGAATGGCTGCCGCCAATCCAAATTCTTCATCAAGGCACTAAATAAGAAAAAGACTAAGCATCTTCTCCAATTCATGAACAAGAAATAATTATAGGAATAGTGACTGGACATTGTACGCTGTATATGCTAAACAGGTATTTAAAAATAATAGGCAAGATCGCCGAATCCTCATGCCGACAATGCGGAGAGGAAGAGACAAGTCTTCATTTTCTAGCAGAGTGTCCATTGTACTCTATTGCAAGGTGGGAGATAATGGGAACGGAGAGAATAGCACAAGATTAACTACAGGATGTCAAACTCAGAGACATTATTTGGTTCAGTAGGATAACAAAAAGGTTTGCAATTTAGAAGGGGGAATGGGAATACTGCAGAAGCACCAGTAAAACCAGTGCTTCAGGGTGGAGGCTACCTTGAATAGCCAAGGTAAGTTTAGTGATCCTGCATCTTAAGGGGTGTTGTCGCTGGGGAGTGGAAGAGTATGCAAGCAGACAACGCCAAGCAGCAGGTACGTTTAACGTACTGTCTGAGCTCAGTCCACCCTGACGGTCCTGACGTAATTGGCCAAATGTCCAAGGTTTAAAGTGGCGGGACTATCAAGGGTTGGCAGCGTTGGGCAGAAATGGTAAACTAGCAAGTGGGTCATCTGATGTTAAGTGATCTTGCGCCCATTAACGCTCACAATACTAGACAAATCTTGGACGCGTTGCCGTTCTTAAAGGAAAGGGATAATATAGGGATCGAGAAGGAGTGGGGACATTTGGTCCTTCAGATATCTCTCTAAGCAGCAAGCCGCTACTTTACGTCGGTTTTCTGTGAGATAGTGATAGCGACCCGGTTGAAAAACCATGCCATATCATGCAGATTCGATGTTTAATGTTCATGTGTTGTGTTTACAAGAAAAAGAAAAGTCAGCTAGAATGTAAATTCCTAAAAATTTGGTATATTTGTAGATGGGCAAAATGTGTTTCATACATTGATTTATAAGTGAGGAGCATAAACATAATATGGTGAGTACCTAGTTATTAGTATGGTGATCGTAGTTTGGAGCCATATATGGCTCCAACTGAACGGCTTAAATTTCGTGCGTGTTAATTAATTAATTAGCCTTCACTGTCCGACTGTTGGGCAAAGGCCTCCCTCCATTCCTTCCACTTCTCTCTGTCTTTCGCTAAATTGTTTATTAAATTAAATTAATTTTTATTATTAATTAAAACTAAAAATAAAAAAAACCTGATTGGAATTCGTGCATGAATTTCATGTTTTATAAGTAGTTATTCTATGGAAATCCACGATTTAAGGTACCCGCAATAAAAATTGCCATTAATCAAGTTACGTTACGATTAGCAATTGTTTTACGAGTCTTTGTAACGTATTTATAAATTACTAGCTGTTGCCCAAGGCTCCGCCCGCGTGAATGTCTTTTTCCGGGATAAAAAGTACCTAGCCTATGTGGATACTCATACGCACTCACGCCTGTAAACCCCGAAGGGGTAGGCAGAGGTGTAACCAGTATACCCACGTTTCGCCGAGCGTATCTCCGTCCCATGATGTGATAGGGGGCAAAACTAACGTCATAACGGGCACAGTTCCAGCCTCCGGTCTGATACTGAGCATTTCGTAATAGAAAAACCCAATATCACTGCTACCCGACCCGGGATCGAACCCGAGACCTCAGCGTCGGCCTCAGTCATAATGAATTAATACGCATTACAACTGCGTCACCGAAGCAATCATGTGTCTCATTGAATATAAGTAATATTTAATAAGCAATATTTGTATTCAATTTTTCAACCGTATTCCGTTCCATAAAAAGTTCAGCTTCACCGTTTTTACCCCATAAAATAAAAATTTCCAAAAATCTTTCCATATAAACATAGACATTCCTCAAACAAACTTATTTTATTTATAGTTCTTTAATTATGAGTAATTTTTCTATTTGTGTTATTTGGAAACGATATCGTTACGTTCTATAGATGTGTCAGCCAACCCTATCTGAAATAGGCAATAAGCTTTCATCCACTATTTGACCCCCTTAGGAGATGAATATTCAAAAATTCCTTCTTAATGCTCAATTACGTCATTAAAGGAACTTTTGTGCAAAATTTCATGCTTTTATCTCCAGCAGTTACGGTTGTGCCTTGATCAGTCAGTCAGTCAGTCGGTTTCTTCTTTTATATATGGGCTGATGATGATGATGATGATGAGATTATTTAGCATCATTGAATCACCATATTTTTTTAAATATTAAAGTTACTACGGTACTGCCGACTTTTGATAGATTAACTGATTTTTAAGAATAACAAAGATCAATAATTACGTACCTATTTAACGTTACCTCAGGATAGGCTCTATTGTTTCATTGCCGATACTTTTGATTAAATTTAGTACCTTAGATGTGATCCATCAGCGGGCCCTTGGATTATACAAACTATCATTGTGTATGATAAACCTGCATTATACTACAAACCAAAATAAATGAGCTCAACACCGTGATATAGAAACTGTCGTTAATTGCATAACGTCATCTATCGATAAAAATAAAACACTGAGAAGTCAAAAATAAATGTCTGTCTGTTTACCCCTTCGGGGATTAAAAGCGTGAGTGCGTGTGTATGTATGTAAATGTTTTAATTTCGATTTGGATCTGGCGAGCGACGCTACTAGTTTTTCATTTTTTAATATGATTAATTATTTTGTATGACATAATTATTAGTTTATATATTTTTAAGCATTAGTTATTTGGTTTTTAAAATTCAACGACGTTTAACGCGTATGATAACAAAGAATAATGGAATAGTAATATTGAGCGAAAAAATAATAATCGTCACACTAACGTTGCGACAGTGGTTGGGGTGTAGATCATTTGTATAAATCTTATAATATAATATTTAGTGTGTCGTGTAAACATGGCGCTATGGCTTGCCTTATCCGCTGCTGTAATTTGGTTGTTAGTGTATCAGTACAGGCGAAGAAAAATTTACCACTTGGCGAAGCTTGTGCCTGGTTCTAGGACCGAGTTGCCCATTATAAGCATCACGCATAATTTAATGGGCGACACAGAAGGTGAGTCGTCTGTATTTGAAGATTTAAGTAATTAGATCAATGATGTTATCCATATTTTTCAAACCGACGCAAACAAAAAAGGAGGTTCTCAATTTGATGCCTATTTTTTTCTATGTCTCCAACAGAATATGTGGTCAGATTTTGTAATGAGGTAAACCTCAAGGGCATAGATGAATTGTCTATGTCAAAGGTGACCCCTTATCGGTTGTTATTATTGGTTTCGATTCCCGCACCGAGACAAATGTTTGTGTGATTCATATATATATATATATGTTTCGGGGCTGGGTGTTGTGGGACTGTAAGCCGCTAGTAGTTTCTCATACCTATGATACAGGTTAACCTAGTGTGGGGTTGGAACTACGTGCGTGACTGTTGGGTGTATTAGTTAATTAAGCTGTAGTTAAAACCAATAGTATATTTGCTTTTCAGTTTTTTTGAGTAGGTTATATTATTGTTAAAAACTTTTTATTTTTAGTAAGATATTAAAAACTAGTCAGGCAATTCTCACTTCCCTCGAAATAATCTCGGATTCGAATCAGCGATTCTCTACTGTAAAATTTCGAATGTCAAAGTAATTTTCTCGAATCTTGTATTCTCAGCTACAATCGAAATAAAATGCGTAAAAATCTCTATTCGAAGGGGCAAAATGTTGCCATTATAAAACATAACAGCGCGCGAGGCGTTCCGTTCAACGTAAGTAATGCGATTTTTAATCGCATGCGATAACTTACCATGAACAAGATACTGATAAATATATTTAGATGTATAACGTATTACAACAAGTGTAGTATACGTGTTTTTTTTATTATTATAACATAAATAACGAGATAATCATTACGAGAAAATTTTAAAATAAGTTTTTACATTGCCAATTCCCAAGATTTGCAGTAATGGAACGTAATATGGAAATCAAAGTTTAAGCGGGAAACCTAGTCTATCTAAGTTTAGATTTAATGTTATTCTCGTTGTGTTTATTTTGCTCTCAAAATGAATACAATCCAAAAAAAACTACCCAAGTACCCAGCAGAGGCATTTTCTTCCAAATGGTGGAAGCAGATCTACATCTGCGAAGTGTAAAATTTTCACCAATATTTTCTAAGCGTGAAGATGAAAAAAGATGGATAAATTTAAGAAAAATTAAATGCCCTTACTGGCGCAAACAAATAGTGGGAGGGTTGGTGAAAAGTAAATAAAATACAGACCAAATTACTATTTGAAGCCCAAAATACCGATCCCCTTACCAATCCCTCAATTATCCCATTCGTAGGTATTATGGGCGTACATGAGCGGTGGAAAACACTTATTATCAGGTGACCCACTAGCTCGTTTGGCTGCCTGTGCTATAAAAAATATGTTTATTTAAGTATTATTCCAATTAATTAGATATTATTCTAATTTGTTGCATTTGTTACAAAAATATACAGAGTTATATAATATAGAAAAGTAGTCAGGATTTAGAGTATATTAAATAAGTACTTTCACTGCTATAAAATCCATCAGTCATTTGTAACCATCTAATTTACTGCGACATTTTAACTTCACTAAGCAAGTAAATAAGTAGGTAAAACTTGGGTAAAACAGGAAATAAAACATAGAACATAAAGTTAATATATTTCAATAAACTATCACCACTTCGGAAATAAACTCACTTTTTTCGACACACTCGTACCACAAGCTTAGTCACAAGCAATTGCAATCATCAGCAATATCAAACACGCAAACAAGCTAGCTTCCTTTAGCATATTTATTGTTTGTAATACCTACACATATGCACTCACGCCTGTCTTCCCCGTAGGGGTAGGCAAAAGTACACCTCTGTACCTGTATTAATGTGGACACCCACATGAATACCACCTAATGTACTTGTTGCAACCAGTACACCCACATTTCGCTGGGATTCTTTCCGTCCCATTTTGTAATAGGGGTCGAGTTGTTTGTAATATTTACTTTGTTTATCCATTTTCAGACATAGTATGATCGTAAAGCGAATGTTAAAGGAAATTGTAATTTATAAATAAATTAAATTAAATATTTTGACAGTTGACATTGTCATCTGTATTCGACACTTACGTTTCGAACGCTCTCTACCATTCGAAGTAACTCTATCAGCAACCTACTAGATATTTCGAGCTCGAGATTTCCAGAATAGCTCAACGTGAATTTCATTCGAAAAAAGTTCGAATCGGAGATTTTTCTCGAATTTGAAATGCGCCAGAATTGCCACATAGATCTTCTGCGTTTTGGTTAGCCGTGACTAGTGGCGGACAAAATCTGACAAGGGGGCGGTAAGCATACTCGTATCTAACGGGGCCGCGGCGGCAAATCGATTTGGGGCCCCCGGTGAACATTTTTTGCACATAAGCTTGAGATTACCGAATTCGGGGCCCCCCTAAGACCGGGGCCTGTGGCGGACTGCACCTTAGTCCGCTACTGGCCGTGACTTAAATATACTTACATACTAATATGATAAATAATCTCTGTACGCACAGAATACAGGAATAAGATCTATACGTACACGTGGTACGTGGAGGAGAAAGATCTTAATATACCTATAATAAATGTAGTCGCTTCTGATCTATGATGTAACACCTAAACAATTTTAAAATTATATGAAGTTGAGAGACATTGAAAATGTAATATTAGTGCACAGAATTTAATGCTAAATAACTTTTATTTTTTATTTTTATTTGCGTGAATGACGAGACAAGCAGGTCGCTCGCCTGATTTTATACGTCACGCCTGCCCATAAACAGAAGCAATGTCACACAGAGCTCTGGATTACAGAACACTGCATTGAACTGCACTCGTCATCTCGAGACATAAGATGTAAAGTCTCATAATGCCTAGTGATTTCACTGGCTTCAATGTCCTTCAAACCAAAACACAACCGCGCTTACACACTGTTGCTTGGCAACAGAAATAGACAAAGCGGTGGTACCAACCCAAACGGCCTCTCGCATACGAGGGGCCTACCACCTTGTAAACTAACATAATATAACTTTCAGTTTTAGCTTATCAAATAATTATTTTAATGGGATAATAATTATTTATATTTAGATAAGTTGTATCTGCAAATAAGCAATGTTAATCAAAATGATAATGCAAAAGTACAATCATGCTTTATTTCCAGACATCATGACGACACTACAGAAGTACAGTTACGAAGCGATGGAACACAATGGTATAATTAAAGGATGGCTTGGTCACTTACTTTATTTTGGTAAGTGATAATTGACGATAGAATAACAAACCACAATTAAAACTCATGACATTGTGTCGAAATTATTTGAACGAAGGCTTTGCCTTCTTTTGTCATTAGATACTGGCTTTGAGTTTTGAGTCGTCTTGTGTAAAGTTCCAAAGATCCAGAAGATTAAGTTAGACGTTGTTATACTACGATCTTAGGAAACTAAGGAAATTCGAGTGCTATATTAGTTTGGTTTTGCGGCATCTACATTCGTACAGATTGAAGATTAGGTAGTAGCAGCTTGGAGAAATAATTCCACTCCTGACTGCCTCGGTTGCGCAGTTGTAATGCGTGTGCGGTTTGTAGAGTGGTAGAGCCACATTGTAGACAGTATTGTCTACAGCACGAATGGACCGGCTCGACTTGGTCGTTACCATGTCTCACAGACAACCGACGTAAAGTAACGGCTTGCTGCTGCGTTTAATACGGTGAGTGCGATATCCGGAGGCCCATATCTCCTTCCCCTTCCCAATCCCTTAATTATCTCTTTCCTTTAAGGTCGGCAACGCGCCCATGATTCTTTTGGTATTGTGGGCATACATGGGCGGTGGAGATCACTTTCCATCAGATGACCCACTTGCGCGTTTGCCTTAAAAAAAAAGATATCTGTAGTGATAGGGACTCTCGTAGTGTTTTTAGCTGGTATATATCGGGAATATACCGCGCATCTCTCTCTCTCGAAGGATTTCTTTCAAATTAAGAGCATATGTATGCTTGCATAAAGATCTTACTATAAAATGTTTATATTTAAGATTTTCAACTATTGTTGAATTAATCATATGCAATATTGTATTCAGTTCTGCTGAATCCGGTTGACTTGGAGTTAGTTTTGAAGACTTGCATGGAGAAAGATGACCTACACAGATTTTTAAGAAACATTATAGGAAACGGCGGCATATTTGCACCAGGTAAGTATTATGCAAAGAAAATTTTGTTAAAATAATATATTTTGAATAAAAATTACCTTAGTTGTTTGGAGGGTCAATAGAATTTTTACTTAATTTAATTATATTGAATATTTTTTTATTACACTTTGAACGTTGCGAATACAGCTTCGAGCTAGTTTTAAAATTATATTTATTTATCCGTTTGTATCCTATGCTAATCCTATGTCATAGTTGCTGCTATACCGCTTGACCACTTAAAAAGAACGTGATTAGAATTTTAGGTGAACCAAGGCCACAAGTACTATTGAAATGTTTTTTGTCGCCGTTATTATAGGTCAAAGCATTAGAATTAATTCACTGTTGAAACTGCAAAATCCCATAACAGCTTCGAAGTAAAAAAAAATCTTAAACTGCTTTTTATTACAAAAAAAAAACAATATCAGAAAATGCCTAATTTCAACTTTTCATTTTAAGTGTCCATATGGAGGCGACGTCGTAAAGTGTTGGTGCCAGCATTTAGTCCAAAAATAGTGGAACATTTTGTAGAAGTATTTTCTGAACAGAGCGAAAGATTATCGGAACAGCTGACAACTTCTACAGATAAAGGAACCTTCAGCATATGGCCGTATCTGAGCGCCTATACTTTGGATTCTGTATGCGGTAAGTTTATCATTATATAAGTTCACGACTGTTGCTTCGAAAGGTTAGGCAGGAATGCAATTTGTACAAGACTCGCCGAGCTTATTTCCGTTCTTCTTCATGTTGATGTGATAGTGGCGAGATGTGCGCAATATCGAGACATGATAAATTAATAATCCAGTATGTTACCTTATTATATAAATATCGCAACTAAGACATTAGGTGGGCTAAATTTAATGCGGCCATATGTTTTGGTTTAAATAATTATCTGAAATGATTGAAATGTTTAAAAAGTTAACATCTTTTATGTTATTGCGATGTTTATGAGTAGTTTTTGTGAAAGCGTAACAATTTCTTGTCTTATCAATTATTTGTACGGAAATTTCGCAATTTTTGTCGTATAACCTTCATTCACTAATTCTATTGTTGTGTAGTTTTTGATGTTTTGATGTTTAGCAAGACGTGGTCTCATAAAACATTCATAATATGTCGTCAACCTTCAGCGAAAACTGCGCTATTTTTTCGCTTAAAATGTATGTCAACTGTATTTTATATTCCATACAAGTAGAATGTGTGAGATTTGTCAGAGATAAAACAAACAATGTGCGGTTTACGTCGTATGCAATAATGACTCACTAATCTACATATTATGATGTTTATATGAATTTGCCTCGGACACTTCCCGCTTGCTATCAATGATGTTTTTAGGTAGTACTCGGAAGTACAATTTTCAAGATTATCCCTATGATTATGTAGACTTGTTTACATTGAGTATTTAACAAATTATGATTACGAGAGCATGTCGAAACCCCGCATGAAGGTTGTATCACCAATAGGGAAGTCGTTTATTCACCTAGAACTATCTATATTTTAACCGACAAAAAAGCGGCGCTTCTTAATTCGACACGTTTTTATTTAATGTTTGGATAAATGCGTGGATACGCATATCATTGTATAGATAGAGCAATCTAACGATGCTTTCTTTGGTCGATTGGTTGCTCAAAGTTGGTCCCATTTAAACCAAAGAAAAATATTTATGCTGATATAATAGGTTATCGAAAATGAAAAGTATTGCTATTTATCATTGAGCAATAAATTGCAATAGCACCGACTCAAAATTGGTTAGAATAGATTAAAAGTTAATTATTCTTTTTGCTGTTTCGTTTTTAGTCAGTTAAAAAGAATAAGTTAAGGCATTCAAACAAGTATTTAAGAAGAACATCTTTATTTATTGTTACAGTATTTATGAATACAGAATAAATAAATTAAAAAAGTACCTAATAATATTTTTTTATATCACAGAAACGGTAATGGGCGTCAAAATAAATGCGCAGGCAAATCCAGACTCAACGTTTTTGAAAAGTATGAACCGAATACTGAATTTAGTATGCGAAAGAATTTTCCATTTGTGGCTGCAGCCGGATTGGATGTTCAAGCTATTTCCACAGTATAAAGAACATGAGAATTGTAGGAAAAACCTACACAACTTCACAGATGACGTAAGTATTTAAGACAAAAATTTGATCAAAGTGGTAAATTAATATAATTCTAGCGTTAGGTGCTAATAATATGGTACGTTTAGATTAGAAAGTACCGGATATAAAATAATTATATACTTTATAAAAATTGTGGCGGACTAATTGTGTTTATATTTTTAATACCGAGAAGGGGGATGATGAGCGCAGTGCAGTGTCATGCAGTGCTTTGTGATTTAAACTTCTGAGTGCTGGTGCTATTGCTTATAGGCACGCGTGGCGCTTACCATCAGACGAGCGACCTGGGGTCATAATATTCTCAAGACTGTCGTCTACATCTGCATTCGTAACGTGCTCGCGTTACGTTAATACGACCCCACGTTATGTTGATTAAGTGAAATTGGCATGGGCTTAGTGAAATTTTATAAACACGATTTAGTGTGATTTTCCTGTTATGAACATTTGACATTGGCTTAAAGAATGCCATTCGGTGCTAATTTCGCGAAGTTGGCGTAACGCGGTCGCGTTACGAGATTATACCGTGATGGGGAATAAGGCAACTATTCGTATCATCGTTGAGTTGTATTAAAAAGATAATAAATCGTTTTGATACAGGTTATCAAAAGTAAACGACTGGAATTAAAATTGGAACAACCGAGCCAAACGGAAGTGGATCACGAGTATGGTAATGGATTTTTCAAGTACAAATAAAAATATTTATTTTTCCACTCATTATTAAATCGTATTTTGTCGACATTATGGCAGTTATTTAGTACTAAAATATTTTTCTCTCAGATTTAGGGACATATACAAGAAAAACGTTCCTGGACCTCTTGATATCCCTTTCTGGAGGTGAGAAGGGGTATACGAATGAGGAGCTGAGAGAAGAAGTATTGACGCTGACTATAGCTGGAACCGATACTTCTGCCGTGGCTGTAGGCTACACGCTCAAACTTCTAGCTAAATACCCAGATGTTCAGGAAAAAGTGTATCAGGAGTGAGTAGTTATGATCCTTTATAACTTTTCTATAACTATCTTTCTGTACTAGCTTTTGCTTATATTATAATATAATAATACAACCAACATCTGTAGCCCAAACCTCACCTGCACGTGGTACACTCTGTTGATTAACGGACGGGGCAATGACGAAACTTGGTTCACGTTGCGGGTTGTAGGGGTTAGACGGCGGGTCGCGGCAGATAAAATCAAATACCGTCATATCTATTGCACGAGAAGGCGGATCCTGGGTTAAGCCAGGATAATGCCAGGTTGAAAGACTATTATTAAAACCGATATAATTTTCAGGCTATGTGACGTGTTTGGAAATTCAGAACGGCCCTTGGTAAAAGAAGATTTAACACAAATGAAATATCTTGAAAGAGTTGTCAAGGAATCTCTGAGACTATTCCCACCTGTACCTTTCATAATTAGAAAGGTTTTGGAAGACATAACCTTGCGTAAGTTCTCCTGTGGCTAGCTATTCATCCTGCGACGCAGTACGCGTGGAAACTACTTTTTTGTATCATAGAACAGCAAAGGCGCAAGTTGGTCCCCTGATGGTAAATGACCTCCACCGCCCACGAACGTTCACAATACCAGAAGAATCATGGAATTAAAGTGATATTTAAGCGATTGAAGAGGAGAGAGGGATTTTGGCTTCCGGATATGTCACTACCGTACGAAACGTAACAGCCAAGCTGCTACTTTACTTCGATCTTCTGTGAGTCAGTGGTAACAACCCGAGCCGACCCATTCATGCCGTATACAAAACTGTCTATAGCATGGCTCTGCTAATTGCCAAAGTACTAACTCGACAAATATAAAAATAAAAAATATTGGGAGTCGTGGTGCCTCCCAATAGCCGGGTTTTTATGGTTCCGTACACAAAGGCTGCCAACGGAACTCTACTAAACCTTCGATGTCTGTATGTTTCTTAAAATAGTCCTGAGTTCAACCACTGGGTCGGGTAAAACCGATATTAGGGTTTTCTATCACGAAATGTTTAGTATCAGTCCGGAGTCTGGAATTGTGCCCGGTATGGCTGGAATTGTGTCCTATATGGGACAAAAATAAGCTCGGCGAATAAGGTGAACTGGTTACACCTCTGCCTACCACTTCGAGATTACAGGCGTCAGTGCGTATGTATGTATGTATGTAAAAACCGGTTGCAAAGCTTGAGGCCATGGATTCGATTCCCGCACCTAGACAAATGTTTGTCTGATTTACAAAAAAATTGTTTCGGGTCTGGGTGTTGTGGGACCGCAAGTCCCTAGTAGTTACTGATACCCACAATACAGGTTTACCTAGTGTGGGGTCAGGACTATGTGTGTGACTGATGGGTGTATTAATTATTATTATTTTAACATACTGTTTGTTTTAGCATCAGGACGCATCTTGCCAGCTGGCTCTGGGATCGTGATATCTATATGGGGTATTCACCGAGACCCTAAATATTGGGGTCATGATGCAGAGCACTTTGACCCGGATAGATTTCTGCCTGAACGGTTCAACCTGGCGCATAGTTGTAGCTACATGCCATTCAGCAGCGGACCCAGGAATTGTCTTGGTAAGTATAAGATTGCCTACACGCTTGTATGAAGGTATAGGAAAAGGGACAACCACAATTACATTTCAGTGACATGAAGCGTCTGATGGACACATCGTCATATTTTCTGAGCAGAAGTACGCCATATTCTTCTTATCACTCTCATATTTTACATTGAATATTAAATTCTGTCTTTTTAAAGCATGCCAGCAAAAGCGCATGTCACCTGATGGTAAGTGATCTCCGCCGCCCATGTACGCCCACAATACCAAAAGAATTATGGACGCGTTGCCGACCTTAAGCAAAAGGATAAATAAGAAATTGGGAAGGGGAGGGTGATTTGTGTCTCCGGATATCACACTCACCGTACGAAACGCAGCAGTAAGCCGCTACTTTACGTCGGAGATCTGTGAGACGGTGGTAAGTTAATTGGTTTCAGAAGACACTCGCTAATGTATTTTTTTATTGCCTTTTGTCTCGGTGCGGAAATCGAACCTGCGGCCTTTCAGTTCACAGCCGGCTACTCGCTACCACACCACGGAGTCTGTATATGCCTCTAACCTTTTTATTTTAAATATCAATGCTTTGCTGTGTATAATTACCCCTGTTAGAACTAACAACAATCCTTAACATAATTCTTTGTGGTGCAGAGTTAATCTTTTCCATTGACCTGTCTCTCGTAATAACAATGCGGCAAACAACCATAAGTGCATGTAATTACATTGATCTTAACCTCCAAAGTAATCTGTCCATTTACTTAGAAAATTATAACTCTTACGCACGTGACACGATTATGAAACGGATTTTTCGAGGCTCGACTATTCAAATAATTTACACTAAATTTTGTACTCATGGAAGGTGTAAAAAACTCAAAGCAGTCTTTACAGAAGAATTCCTAATTTTACCGATTAGGAAGGGTATCTTCACCTAGGGACACTTGCAACGACTACAGTTGCGATTTTTTGACAGCAGGGCAATATATTGTAGTTCGAAATTACGCAAAATTGATTAGACACAGAACAAAAGTAGAGTCAAAATATCTATAATTTGATTTACTCAGACTCGATTATCAACTCGTTAACTCAGATACGTCCATATTACAAGCTAATCGCTATGCTTATGGAGCAAAACAGCCTCCGTGGCGCAGCCGGCGAGTATCTGGCTTTCACGAGAGGCCGCGGGTTCGATCCCCGCACCAAGACAAATGTTTATGTGATCCACAAATATTTGTTTCGGGTCTGGGTGTTGTGGGGCTGTTACTCTTTGGTAGTTCCTGATACTCACGACACAAATTAAACCTGCTGTGGGATGTGTGACTGTTGGTTGTATAATTATTATTTCCACTCCTCCTTAACTTTCTATTTTATTAATTTCGTTGTGACAAAGACAATTTAGCAATTCAAGAGACTCACCGAGCTTCACTGCTCGGAGTCAACAAAAATGCTTGCCACTGTCGATCCTGGTGCACTTTTGTGCACCGGGCGGCTGTGTCGGCGGGATAGTCTCTCTGTTGGTTGTATAAGATTTATTTATTTAAGAAATTGTCGATGCTATTTCCAGGATACCAATATGCTCTCATGTCGATAAAGACATCATTGTCAGCTGTACTACGAAGGTACAAGGTGATTGGTGAAGTGGAAAACGGTCCTATTCCTAAGATCAGGGTGAAACTTGATATCATGATGAAAGCAGTCGACGGGTACCAGCTAGCTTTGGAAAAGAGAACCAGTAAGGCTGCGTAATAAGATGAGTGGAGTGGCAGCTTTAAACGGTGGGAAGGGATGTTAATTTTTTAGTACCGTTGTGCTTTATCCATAGTATAATAGAGGCAGTGGAGTTAGCGTTTTTAATGGCTAAAACAGGGTCGCTAAATCTCATTTTACCGTAAAAAGCAAAGGCAAGCTGTGGCTGTTTATATATTTAGTATTTTTTCCAATAAAATACATGTAAAATAAAATATTTAGTTAAACTCATAGTCATGTATATATTATTATTATATATTATACATGACTACGAAAAATAGTCATAGTTATGATTCAGCTAACTGTAATGCAGATGGGCGATGAATTTCAATAAAATTATTCCACTTGATAGTACCTAGTAGATAATAGTAGGTACATATTATTACGAGTAATAGTTTTATCGAATATCAAGAACGCCTTGCATTTGGATAGTTTTTATCAAAGACATTCAAATATTATAGTTATAGACAGGACAAAGCGAACAAACTTGTTACCACTAGGGTCCTACTCAGTCTAGTTTTAGAGGTACACGTGACAAGTCGTGCTTGCGTGTAAAAGACAAAGAAAAACACTCAACACGACACTTATTATTAGCGCAACCTAATGTGTGATACCTAAATTGTGTTCTATACTTGTTTTTCCTATTCAAAACTAGAAAGCGTTACTGACGCTTGGGATCAAAGATTTTGTACGAAAATGTTTTCAATGGCCGCTCTATAGGTATACTTTAATTATTTTTGGTTTTTATATAATCACACACAAAAAGGAAATTAATTTAATAACAATGTTAAATTTTGCGTCTCTCTAACATTCGTCTTTGTCCTTTGATTAGTTTTGTCGAATTTGACCGTAAATTGAAAAATTTGGCCGGCATTCACTTACACCAGTAAACATAATACTTAGATATTACTTATCTAAAAAATGCCATGTATGTAATAATGATTTCCAAAGAATGAAAGCTTTGTAAATATATATTTTATATATATACATATATATAAATATATATAAATATTTTGAATACATAATATTGTAATTATTATAGCTGTAAAGATATTTACATTGATAATAAACGGCATGTGAAGACAAAAGTATGTTTTATTTGTTCTTGAATAATTCTAAAATTGGATCCAGTTCCAGTTTTTTCTTGTGTCAATGACCCTTTTAAGCGCTTTTGCCAGTTGTTATTGGTTGCCACTAAATAGTTACCCATACGATATACAGTATGTAACAGAAACCCTGTTGGTCCTTTCTAGGTCGTGAAGATTGGCATATTGACAGCTTAATAAAAATAGTTAAATAAAAAAAAATATAATCAGATGCGAGACGTTATCCTTACAAAGGTAGCTTAGAAAAATGAACAAACTTAAAAAAAATATTTTCATCTCAAAAGTGATGAACAGCTGACACATGTGACGTACCCGGGCGCGCATGCGGCGCGGCGTGTTTGATGTACGTAGACGCCGCAACTTGCTACCTCGCTCTGGCTCCGAGTCATCGCTCTTGCAGAGGTAATCAATCGAAATACGGTTCACAAACAATAAAGTAATTAATTTATAAAAAATAATTATGATTATTTTTATAGTCTCACTAGCTGTTGCCCGCGGCTCCGCCTGCGTGAATGCCTATTTCCAGGATTAAAGTAGCCTAGTGGGCGCCCCCGGTGTGAAACGCGCTTGACAAAAATACTAATGCCGCTATTAAAAAATAGGGGTTGATCGTAGAGGGTTGACAATTTAGGGTTGTATGTATTTTTTTATGCTGTATCATAAAAAAAAACAAAAATGTTGTCTAAAAAATAAAAAAAATAATGTTGCGGTGGACCACCCTTAACATTTAGGGGATGAAAAATAGATTTTGGCCGATTCTCAGGCCTACCCGATATGCACACAAAATTTCCTACAAATCGGTCCAGCCGTTTCGGAGGAGTATGGGAACGAACATTGTGATTTGTGACACGAGAATTTTATATATAAGATTTTCTTCATATCGATTCCGATATCACAGTTAAAACGCCCAACAGGGTTTTTGTTACATATTGTATAGGATGGTAAATTCTGTTTAAAATTAAATTAATAACTATCACTAATCTTATTTGCGTTCCAAAAATTCGTCACTCGTAGATAGCAAAAGCGACACGACAGCAAAAACAGGCTTGGTAATACCAAGTAGATTTAGCGGCTCCATCACGCTCACGATGAAACATCATACAAGATCAAGGCACCAAGGTTTCCTCCTTCCTATAACATGGGATCCTTTAAACGGAGTGTGAAGAAGCAATGAAGCAGGCCGGCATAATTCTGCCGATCTACGATAGATACTATAATGTCTATAGTTGGTCGACAGTATTCTTGGATTGCGCTACACTTACCATCAGGTGTAGCGTAGTCACTATGCCGAGCCAGGATAAAAAAAAAAACGTCATGCAGGCGGCCGGTCGTAAAAACTACAAGCCAAAACTGCCTGTAACATGTGTTAAAAAGCATGTTGCACCGACCCCACTGCGAGTGGGGTAAGAATAGGTGGAAGAAGAAGAAGAAATGGAAAAGTCAAGTCATTAATCAAGTCCTATGATCAAGTCGACAAATGGCATCTCGAGCAGAGTATTTATTAAATAAAAATTTATACTGTACCTATTTTATTGAAGCGTTACTAATAGTGAAGGTCATGGGTTAAAAATTAAATCATTATTATTTCTTAATGTCTTAAATACTGAAGTCCAGTGGTGAAAAAGTAAGATACACAGTGTACACCCTCGCCACTGCTTAAAACTGAACCACAACAATACGACGTAATAAGGCATTTGAATTCCTGCCGGCCATTAGGTATACAGATAAATGCGAAAGTGGATTTGTTTGTTTGATATGTAATTGCATCGATATTCCGAATATTGAAGTTTACATCGAAAGGAATTAATATATTTATGGACTACGAACTGCGCTACGATTTTTTTTATGACCCTCACTAGCATAATCTATATCACCTTATATATAAAAATCAATTGCTGTTCGTTAGTCTCGCTAAAACTTCTAAACGGTTGGGATCAATTTTGATGATTGTTTGTGTGTATTTGAGTGGTCCCTGGTCCCTGTATGGTTTATATTCACAGTTGGACCCGGTAGGTGGCGCTGCTGTAGTTGCACGAGCAAACGCGCGGGGTAGCTAGAGGTAAATAAATTTGCAATTATTTTAATTACTGATTTACTCGATTAATCATAGCAGTGATAGCTCAATGGGGAGTGGTACCGACTGTCGAGACGAAAGTCGCAGGTTCGAAACCAGTCCCAAGAGCATACACCTCTGACTTTTCTAAGTTATGTGTGTATTAATTGTTAACTATCGCTTGCTTTAACGGTGAAGGAAACATTATGAGGACAACTGAGAAGTTACAGTGCTACAATACAATACAATGTACTTAATCCTAATTTGGCAAAAATCTGAATCTTACTAAAGCAATGAACAGACATGATGCAAATGAGATTAGATTTGCAGCAGCTGATAACAAAATTAACTATATTTGAACATGTATTCCGAACGCTATAGCTATGCTTCTGCATAATCTTCGTCATGAAAATAACCGCATGAAAATAGTCGGTTTCTTGGCCTTGCACTTTCACATGATCGTGTTTCTTGCGTTATTACAATTAAATTGTGCTCGTAATTTCCACATTGAAATCAAAGACTTCAATACTACTAGATAAGCTGCGTGGCACATAGAAATTGCGCCACTAAGTTACGGTCAATTGACCGTAACTCAATATTTGAGTGGTAGAGCCACGCTATAGACACTTTTGTCTACAGCAAGTATGGGCCGGCTTGTCCGGGTCATTACCACTGTCTCACAGAAAACTGGAGTAAAGTTGCAGCTTGCTGCTGCGTTTCGTACAGTGAGTGAGATATCCGGAGGCCCAAACCCCCTCCCCTTCCCAATTCCTTAATTATCCCTTTCCTTTAAGGTCGGCAACTCCCCATGACTCTTTTGGTATTGTGGTCTTTTGGGCGTACATGGGCGGTGGAGATCACTTACCATCAGGTGATCCACTTGCTCGTTTGCCGGCCTATGCCATAAAAAAAATATATTACCATCTCGATTATTCTCAACTATAACTCCTATCGCGTTCCCTGTTTGTGAGCTGTCAAACTCCCGCGTTATGTAACGCAGTTTTACTTCTAAACAGCCCGTCTAGAATTAGAGTCTGATTGAAATACGTATTCATACATACGCAGTCACGCCTGTAATCCCCGAAGGGGTAGCCAGAGGTGTAAAGTACACCCACATTTCTCCGAGCGTATCTCCGTCCCACTATGTGATAGGGGGCGAGCTTATCCGAAAACCCAATACCACTTTTCAGACAGCTCCGTGGCGCAGCGGGCGAGTAGACGGCTGCGAAGCGAGAGGCCGTGGGTTCGATTCCGACACCGAGAAAAATGTTTGTGTGATCCATAAATATTGCTCTCGGGTCTGGGTGTTGTGGGACCACAAGCCCCTCGTAGTTCGTGATACCCACGACACAGGTTTACCTAATGTGGGGTTGGGACTATGTGTGTGACTGTTGGGTGTATTTATTATTTATTATTATTTACTTTATCCGACTCGGGGATCGAACCCGAGACCTTAGCGTTGGCCTCAATCGTAACGCGTACGCATTACAACTGCGCCACCGAGGCAGTCAAATCCGTATTCGTTTATTTATTACACCAAATTGGATGTCTTAATATTTATATGCATACTATGTAAATAATATAATGATACATGAATAAATAACAATTAAAAAAATTATAGCCAGAAAACGAGCAAGTGGGTCACCTGATGGTAAGTGATCTTCACCGCCCATGTACAACACCAGAAGAAATCATAGGGGAAAGGTATAATTAAGAGATTGGGAAGTGATTTGGGCCTCCGGATACTCACCGTACGAAACGCAGTAGCAAAGCGCTACTCCACGTCCGAGTCGAGCCGGCCCATTCATGCTGACAAAACTGTCTATGGTGTGGCTCTATCAATCAAGACATGTCTATCCATCAATAAGTTTAAAAAAGCACTATAATTTAATTTATTTGCTGTTACTGGCTTAAGTCATAAAAATGAAATTGCACAAAGAATTATCATGAACAAAACAAATTATTGCAGTTCAGGATTTGTGCTTGCGACATGAAACTGGAATATTTATACTCAACCTTCGTACTTCGCCAACTTTTGTTGTAATGATAAACAACCGTCTTATGTACTGTAATTGCATCGAATAGTTTTGAGTTCAATGCTATGAGAATTGATTTTTATGCAAAATTACTTTCATTTAGTCATAACCGTAACCTTTGGCATTAGCATAACGAAAGTTTATAGTAAAATTATAATACAAGAGATATAACAAGGATTGGCCTTGAGGTATTATTATATGATACGAGGATATATTATTAAGGATAAAATCATATTTACCTCAATTAATTAATTGAAAACTGGCTTATACTTGCCGCTCCGCCTGCGTGGAAATCTTTCACGTCCTGTTTCCGGAATAATAGTAGATTGTTACTATCCGACGAGTTCGGCTCATAAACTGCAACTAAATATACATTATGTACATAGACATAATATACGCATTCCTGTACTCAGGTAGGCAGAGGTGTAACATTTCGCCGAGCTTATTTCCATCTCATGATGTGATAAGGGACGAGCCTATCGCCATTTCGGGCACACATTCCGATCCCGAGCAACTAATATGTAATTTTTCGAATCGAAACTTGTGACCCAAATTATGATTGCTCGGCCTAGGATTTCAACGGAGGAGTTTAGAGTAACGGAGTAGTTTCTCAGCCTTAGTAGGCTGCTTAATTCCAATATAATAATACAATCACGACGGCTGTGCTGTTATCCCTTAAGGAGCTTTTTTTGATTGATATCGGACTACATCTTAGCTAAACTCTATCGAATGGATTTTTTCCAATAACATCGGTCCACAATTGGTGGAGAAACCGATGTACATCCAAGGAAAAAAGCGTACCGATTTGAGATCCTACTTCATTTTGAAGTCGGTTACAAACTATAGTAAGTTAACTTTGGTAGGACACTGCCATAGATATAGTTATTATATCGTTCGTGTATTTTTCTGATATTTGGCTTGTCGTGACCTAAACGCACGCAACTTCCTATTTTCGATACTGTTAAAATATATTGCTTTTTATAATACAGTTCTGATTGCCATCTAATGACAGTAGCGTTGTTGGAACGAGAAAGCGATATTTTATTATAAAAGAAAACGTGCAACCCATTTTCGGATGTAAAATTTTAGGTAGCACTCATAATCCTGTTTCCCAGAAAGAGTAGGCAGAAATGCAACTAGAGCACAAACAGTTCAGGTTTGGAGCTAAATCTGCCGTTGTTTGCATGCCAATAAATCCCGTAAATCATGCAAATAAGGGCGTTACTAGACTAACGCCCGAATACTGAAACGCTATTCAAGCATTTAAGATCGTTTTAAACATGTTGAGGCTATCTTAGCTGTCAAAATTGTATGAAAATAAGTAGCCGTTAGCTGTCAGACAGTTGAGTAGCGTTTCAGTATTTGGGCGTTAAAGTTACACAGTGTTGTTTGAAGCACATAGCTAGCTGTAAATCGAAGTGTGTGGTCAGGTCCGGTATCTAGAACTATCAATAATAATAAAAGTTCATAACTAATACCTTTAAATATACTATTTACATTTATTAAATCTGCATTTCCCTTTCCCTAATTAAACAAACTCTTTAATAATTCATGCCCCGTTATTAAATAAAGAAAGCGCCATGTCATTAGACACAAAATGCATTACCGTTGTTGTTTTCAGCGCTCGTGTCACGAACCTCTTGCTATAAATCAAGGGGGTTGGCATAACCTGATGCTCGCTGAGTGAAAACACAGAGACAGTGCGGGGCGGGCGGGCGAGTGTGCCACACGGACCCAACCCGAACGTAACGTAAACGTGTCGAAAACGATACGACTCGCGAAACAAACGCGTTCGCAATGATAAGCTGACATGCGATTCTCGCCTAAGCACACATGAAGATTGTGCATTGATAGTCCCAAATTTATATGGATATGGTTGTAATGAAGTAAGTCTGGTATGTTATTTACTCATTTTGTTTTGGATTATTTTTTATTTAAGTGGACACACTGCTCGAAACGCTACATGTTTCAAATTTCGGCCCACTTATTTACTTCATTATTGGTTCTAATTTTATTTTATATTTAGGATAAGTCATGGAGGGAAATTTCGACAATGATGATCCGTTCATATATCGACTAAATGATAACGGATCTGGACCAAATCTTCTCGTAAAGGTATGATATTTTTTGTTATTTTTGTATAACGTTCTTTTAACTTTTGTCATTTCGGTCCATATCGCGGTCCATTTGTCTAACGAAACAATCTTTTTAAATATATTTTAACTTTTTGGGCCGATTTCAAAATTTCGAAATAAACCAGAATACATATAAAACGGCAAAATACAAAATTATCGCCCTGTCAATATTTACGGCGCAGCGTTGTCAAACTGGTATTTCTTAAATTCGCTGCTTGGTGTGTTATCTGGCAGATACCATTTATTCGGACAAAATCTGCTTCCATGCGGTTCATAGCTCGCTACGCTATCCCAGCGTACCAGTAGTCGGAGGACTATAGATTACTGAGACGTCTACCCGTCTGAAGTTTCAACAAAATTACTTAAATTGCTTCTATTTATGTCAATGAAACCTACCTCAACATATAACTTGTAAACTATACAATGAATAATACTTTACAGTAATCTTACATTGTAATACAAGAAGTGAAATCTTCGGCCCCTCTTTTTAACCATATTTTGCGCACGGAGGATTGTGAGATTTGGCATAATTGAAGTTTATTTGAAGGAGGAGTGCAGAGTGCTAATTATACCTTTATATAATATCTGTAACAAATATGTGCATTTAATTAAATAAAATAGAATATTCATTGTTAACGCTCACACTGACAATGTCTGAATGTCGAATCTTGCAGCTGACATAATAAAACAGAATTAAAAATAAGTTAAATTTGACCACTGGTGTTCAATTAATTGACACAGAATTTTGTAGTGTTTTGGTACAGTTTCTAATATTTTTTTATTTATGCATTTTATTTAGTTACAAGCTTAAGTGCCATAACTCTATATTTATTTATTAAATCGGTATTTTACTGTAATTATGTTTTTAAGGTGAGAAATAATTGTTTCCTGTAACAACATCGGTATTTACCTTTTATTTAAAACTATTTAATTTATTTACCTATGTAATTCTAACCTCAATTATTATCTATTAAACACTGATAATAATGTAAATTATAGTGCATGTGCTAAGCCCATAATACCTATCTTATATTTCTTAGAAGAATCTGTCTGAGTTCGGTCTATCTTTATTGCGTTTTTGTTCGTAATTGATTGTACTTTTATTATTGGTAATTAGAATAAATCCCGTCGTTGTTAGATTTTGATTATAATGTGCGATATGTAGATAATAATTTATGGGTTATTCAAACATATTATTAAAGTATTTGCTGGTAATTGTGCAGGTTTAGAATTCATTGATTAGAGTGACTTGTATAATATATTTAACATATACAACTTCATTGAAGCTAATAAGTTATATTGTCACGTCGCGTTTGTATCCCAAAAGACCCATCGTTCATCTAAATATATATAATAGGCACTCACGCCTGTAATCCCCGAAGGGGTAAACAGAGGTGTAACCGTACACCCACATTTCGCCGAGCGTATCTCCGTCCCATGATGTGATAGGGGGCGAGCCTATCGCCATACCGGGCACAATTTTAGACTCCGGGCTGATACTGAGCAAGTCGTAATAGAAAATCTCAATATTACTTTTACCCGATCCGGGATCGAATCTGAGACCTCAGCGTCAGTCTTAGTCGTACTGCGTAGGCATTACAACTGCGCCACCGAGGCAGATATAGTCACCTGAGGGTAAGTAAGCTCCACCGCTCATGAACATCCACAATGTCTGAAGAATAGTGGGTGCGTTGCCGACCTTAAAGGAAAGGGATTCGGAAGGGGAAGGGGATTTGAGCCTCCCGATATCTCACTCACCGTATGAAACACAAAAATCTGCTACTTTATTTCGGTTTTCAGTAAGACGGTGGTAACAATTCGGTCGAGCCGACCCATTCCTGCTGTAAAGAAAACTGTCTACAACGTGGCTCTACCACTCGGAGATTTTTAGCTGTATTAACCGTTATCGTTTTACCGTAAAATATATTTTTTATAGCATAGGCTGGCAAACCATCAAGTGGGTCACCTGATGGTAAGTGATATCCAACCGCCCATGTACGCCCATAATACCAAAAGAATTATGGGCGCGTTGCCGACCTTAAAGGATAGTTAAGGGAAGAGGCGGGGATTTGGGCTTCCGGATATCTCACTCACCGTACGAATCGCAACAGCAAGCTGCTACGTTACATTGGTTTTCTGTGAGACAGTGGTAACGACCCGGACGAGCTGGCACTCTTTAAAGCTTAAAGAGTACATTTCATTTATTAAATTTAGGGCCTGTTTCACAATGTCTGTCAATAAATGTTACCTGTCATAATACGCGTTAAACAGCCAATTTAGGAAGTAACAATTTGACATACGCTCCTCCACGTAAACGTGATAATTTTGTATTTTGATGTTATTTATTTTAATTGATAAGTACCGTTTCCTCGGAAATTGTGAAACAACCTTTATATGATTCAAATAAATCTTGCACGTCTTACTATGTTTGCGTGATGTGTGTGCCTGTCGCTATTGACTTAAATGTATTATAAAATGATGTGTGCCTGACGGCTGACGCGTCAATGTCACAAGTCCAAACTACATATTTCAAGCTCACGCACAGACCAAGACGAGCACAAATGAATCGATTTACCTATATTATAGGTGTGTGCAGAGCGTGGGTGGCGTATGTACCAGGGCTACAGCGGCGGTGAGGAGAGATGGAATCTTTGGTGGAGGTCCAGCGCCTTCCCTTCTGCCTGCTACAAAACCCTTGGAGATTGGCAGGTATTATTGCGTTTATTTATTTAATTTTAGCAAAGATGTATATTAATTGACATATGAGATAGACTAATACTTTGGATGCGTCGAAGATTGTATTTATCAACACATTGTACACTATACGCGCAAAATAACTTGGCCGACCTGAATATCGTCAAGAGCTGCGTCGTAGCTATTGTTTTCTGAAACTTTCGGTAAATTTATTTTTATTAGCTTGAGTGACGAAACGAACAGGAGGCCAATTCTCGTAATTTTAAATGTTCAAAATATCATTCCGATCTAGTCTCAGCGTCAAGAAAGTTGCAAACGGCATTCTCTTAAACCAATAATCAACGTCAAATGTGAACATAGATCGTAATGAGATTGAATGTAGAATAAAAGTTGACTGAAGCCAAAACGGTATAATGCTACTGCTAATGCTAGGTGCATTTGACGTTGATAATTGGTTTAAGAAAATGCCATTTGCAACTTTCTTGACGCTGAGACTAGATCGGAATGATATTTTGAACATTTAAAATTACGAGAATTGGCCTCCTGGTCGCTCGCCTGATGGTAAACGCAATGCCTGCCCATAAACAGAAGCAACACCACACATCACTTTGAATTACAAAGCACTGCATAGCGGACTATGCTCGTCACCCCAAGACATAAAAAGTTAAGTCTCATAATCCTGTAATTTCATTGGCTTCAATGTTCTTAAATCCGAAACACAACAGTGCTTACACACTGCTGTTTGGCGACAGAAATTGTGTGGTCTAAAAACATTGATTGCATTTGCAGTTCTTTGTGTTCTAGTATCATGTTTATAAGATTTTTTCAATGACTTCAGTATATACTACTAGACTAGCTGCGCGGTACATACAAATTGCGCCACTAAGTTACGGTCAATTCCCCGTAACTCAATATTACCATCTCGCTTCCTCTTAACTAGAACCCCTCTTCCGCCCTGAGTACTGTCAGCAGTTAAACTCCCGCGTATGTGGCGCAATTTTACTTCTAAACATCCCGTCTAGTATGAAGTCTTTGGATTTTTCTCGAAATTATTGATGTTAACCTTGGTGAAATGTATTTCAGTTCATGAACCACATACCAAAAGGAGGGTCTATTTGTCGGAAAGATAACCTGTCTCGTCTTCTGCGCTGCATGAGGAGAATATATGGGCCAATTTACGATTTTAGGTAAATATTACCTAAATTACCTAATTTTAGTAGCTGTACGATAATCGTATAATTATGTGATATTCTAAGAATGATAGACAGTCGCAGTCACCGAGTAGCCGGCTGTAAAGCGAGAGGCTGCGAGTTAGATTCCCGCACAGAGATAAATTGTGTGATCTACAAACATTTGTTTCGGGTCTGGGTGTTTTTCCCCAGAGGGGTTAACGTCAGTCAGGCGGCCGGTCGTAAGAACTAGAAGCCAAATCTTTCTGTGACACGTGTTAAAAAGCATGTTGCGCCGACTCCACTGCGAGTGAGATAAGGACAGGTGGAAAGAAAGAAACATTCTAAGAATTATATTACTATACTTATTACCATCGAAATAAGATAACTAGGACGATAACTCTCATATGAATCTGCCAAAAATACGGCTCCACTTACTTACACATGCAAAGGTAAAATCACACGTAACACTCTACACGCAACAAAAATTAATGAACGTTCACAATCAACTTTATTTCATAAAAGTTAATGTCTAAATAGTAAATTTCTAGATCGAGATACGACGTTCTATACCGCGCAAAAACTAGAGATCATGAATGAAATTTTATGAATTGATGAATGTACGAGCTGCACAGACTTGTATAGCCCCGCCCCCTTGCACAGAGTTGTGGTGGGGTAATGTTTTTGCTTGAGTTATGATTCTTGTCATCTTATTTCGATGCTTATTATTAATGAAATATTATACCAAATACCGTCAAATATATGGTAAGAGTAGACGGACCTTGGTATTAAGCCGGGAAAATGCCAGGCAGAAAAAAAAACAAATAAAGCAATCATAGGTACGCATTGTGTCCTGTTTTACAATTCATAAAGTGAAAATAAATTAATATAATATTATCTATTCATATTTTTGCTCTTCAGTAAGTTATCTAATTTATTTATAGATTCAGTGCAAGTGAGGTTAATTTTCATGTTATCAATCAGAGCGAATATAGCGCGCTGTGGATTCGATGTAAGCCATTTTCCATTCACGAAATGTTTCCGTGATTAAATGCCATTATTTGGTTACATCCGATGGGCAATAAATGCCTTGGTATATTAATTATCTGTTTGATATCTGCTGCTGTTTATCCAAAAAATATTTGTGGCTTTTTGTAAAACCTCGGCACGATGATAATAATATGATTAAATCTGATTGTAAGTTTATTATAGCCCAAAAACAATGTTTGACATCCGTTATAATTGTCATGCTGGCCTGCTATATAATCTAATTTTCTAATCATATTTAGCGCCTATTTCACCACCTCTGAGTAAATGCTATTTACCAAATAAAATATTACACGCTCAAATACAAAAGTCACACTCTGACATAATATATACCTACCGGTAGAAGTGCCTTATTATTCTAAGGGTAGAAGGATGTCTATCATATTTTGAATTAGGGCCTAAATATTCGTATATTTCGGAAATGCGAACATATGATGACGATCTAATACAAATCTGTTGCAAAATAAGATTATATTATGTTCCTATATATTTTTCTATTTGGTTACTAACAAGTCTCGAATGGTCGATAAGTTTTCGATTGATGCTGTAGATAGTTTTGTCTACAACTTTTTTTATGACTTAGGCTGTAAATGAGCAAATGGGTCACCTGATGGTAAGTGATCTCCACCGCCCATGTACGCCCTGAATTATAAAGCACTACGTGGCACTGGACTGCGCTCGTCACACCGAGACATAAGATGTTAAGTCTCATAGTGCCCAGTAATTTCACTGGTTTCAATGTCCCTTAAACTGGAACACAACAGTACTTACACACTGTTACTTGGCGGCAGAAATAGATGAAGCGGTAGTACCAACCCAGACGACCTCTCGTATACGAGGGACCTACCACCTTGTACTTCGTTAAATAAACCTAGCAATTTAAAGGAAATGTTGGAAATAGAACATTCTTACGAACATACATTCAAGTAATAAGACTCGTTTAGGACAACAAATTGTTTTGTACCAGACTTTGTAAGCTAATGTCAGTTTGTCAATATATTTGCGATCGCATGTCCAAAAGGAAATGTACGTGGAACATAATCATAATTATTTTATCAAATTTCCCTGACATTGTAATGGCGAAGTGAAGGCTGATACCTCTATTTACCGATCCATTTGGAGTTACAAATTTGTAGAACAAATTGCCGTACTAATTTTAGTTAATTAGCGTTTAGCGAAGTTTTAGTTTGGGCCGGCTGTTAATGTAATTACAAAATTATAGTGGTAAGTGAAGACGGAGTAAAGTTTGGACAAAAATTCTCAAAATATGTATTTTCATTATTGAATATATAACACATTTTTTACTAGAATATTACGCCTGGTTTGGGATATAATGCCTCTTTTAAATTTTAGGGTTACGTACCTTCAAAATTGACTTATTGTTCATCCGTTTGTCTGTCCGCCAGTCTGTCATGACCCTTTTCTCAGGAAACTTATAGAAGAGGAACGTATTTTACTTATTTACTGCCTCGGTGATGTTGAGATCTCGGGATAGACCCCGGGTTGGTTAAAAGTGATATTGGCTTTTATATTGTTTCTTTTTCTATTAAGAAATGCTCAGTATCAGCCTGGAGTCTGGAATTTGTGCCTGGTATAGCGATAGGCTATCACATAAGAGACGGAGATACGCTCGGCGAAATGTGGGTATACTATACCTCTGCCTACTCCTTCGGGGAATACAGGTGTGAGTGCTTATGTATGTATTTTTTATAATCTGTTCAATTCAGGAATTATACTCTTTACAATAAAAACACTTAAACAACCTCCTTTTACATCTTTCTAATATTATGTAGTTTAGACAAGTACCTAGTAAGTAATATTTAACCATAAAACCAACAAAAAACGCAAAGTTGTGTACAATCTCATATTCCATTAACTGTTTCAAGGCAATGATGTCGAATATAGGTTTTTACGAATTTAAAACGTTAACAGAAGGTAAAAACAATATTGGGGCACGCGAAGTCCCCAGTCCCCAGACCGGCAGCGCAGTAAATTTTAATTCCCTAGCGATTTAAATTCACGGCAAATAGCTTTGTTTACTAAAGAGATTAGTAAACATTCGTTTAATACTGTCGTAAACTGTGTTATTAGTTTTTTAAATTATTCAAAACATTTTTATGTTACCAATAAATAATTAATGGCAAATGCAGCGACGACTAGGTACGTCTGATATTTCACATTGACACGGCAGCTAGTGTTTGGACGTTTGTTAAAAATATAATGTTTTATTGTGAAACGCAACAAAACACTCATATATTGTGTGTATTTTATTTATTTATTTGCTTGAATGACGAAACGAGCAGGTCACTCGTCTGATGGTTAGCGCCCATAGATTGAAGCAACACCACACATTACTTGAATTACAAAGCACTACATGACACTGGATTGCGCTCGTCACCCCGAGACATAAGTTTTAAAGTCTCATGATGTCCAGTAGTTTCACTGGCTTCAATGTCCTCCAAACCGGAATACAACAATATTATACACATTTTATTGACAACGCTACTTTTATAAAAAAGAATATCATGACAAAGGATAAAAGTAGACATGCCCGCTTTGTATAGGAACTATCGTGCGCTGGGTCTCTGGTCTCGTCGTATACCTAAAAATGTACCTTAAGACATTAGTTGACAAATGTATTGCTGTATGTCTTAAGAACTAACTAAACGAACGTGAGCAATAAATTATCCAACTCTATTCATCAATCATGGAAGTTAGCTCAGGTCATGGAATACGTAAACAAGGTATAAACTCTATTGAGCGCGGCAAAGTCGTCTATGAATGAACATACACAAGTTAGTGTGTTTTTGGTGATCTTGTTTACAGTAAAATAAAAGAAGCTGTCATTATTAAAATTTAATGCGGGCTTAGGATAAGCAACACGACATATCTCGCGCACGAGAGGGATAACTATCGACGCCAAATATCTCGGGTAAAAGTGTCAACATTCGATAATATTACGTCGCCATGTTAGGGTTCGTAGACAAACAACCACAGCGGGGTTTAAAGTACTATTTTCTCTACTTTATATCTATTTTGGACATAACGAGTCCAGTATTCTATGCAATCATGGCTACGATAGACATATGGAGATAGTTAGATAAAACTGTTTTTTCACGACAAAACAAGTGGAGAAAATCATCTCGTGTTGATAAAACCGTACAGTACTATAGGCCGGCATAATTCTGGCTACTGTCGAAGCTCGAAGGATGTTTCCCGACGAACACCATTACATTTAGACTGCATTGTATTAATTATTAAGTGGACTACTTCGTTGAAAAAAATGCCGTATCAAAAGTTTATCCAATCTTTGTTGACGCGTATTTAAACGAGGGTAAGTTTTATTGTCGTGTGTAGCCGCGGCCCACGAGTCAATCGCCCACGTCATCGGCTATTTGAATGAATCCTCGGATCCACGCGCCTCGTCGCGTGTCACACGGCATTGCCTTGCATTCGGTATTTTTGTATCAATACCATGGAAAAAGCCATTTCTTACAGTTTTTTTTATATTACTTTATATTGCTACGGTGATTGTAGGTGAATTGGTGTTTTTTTTTTAAATAGATATGGATATTAGGTTCGTATACTAGTCCATTGAAAAGTTACATTTAGGGTTGCGTTTTTTAGAGGCCGCAATTTTATTTTTTTGATGTATAGGGGGGGTCAGTGTAAAGCTAAAACCAAGTTATATAATTATTGACTCTTTTCCCCACCACCCACAAGGTAGAGTCTGGAGGCGCGTTTTTTCACGTGGTATCCCCAATAGGCATAATCCACGGTGATTTTCTAAACTTGAACTACTCCGTCCTCAGTCTTTTCGATGGACCAGGCTGCGGCTCAGCATCTGATCGGCTTTCTGAATTAAATATCAGTGGGAGAACTGGAGATGGAAGGGGTGTTAATGTCGGCGGTTCATCATCAAAGTCATTTTCATTTATTAATTCTGAGAGCCCCATTACGTTGCTGCAAGTCTCTCCAGAACAATGGAAGCACACTGCAGAACATTTCAGCCCTGCTTTTCGACATCCACACATCGCTCCACAGTTTCCTTTGCATTTGCAAAAGATCAATTTTAGAAGCTCAGGGGGTGCTGGAGGTTTAGAGCTCAAACTGTTACTGGACCAAAGTTATAGAGAATTTAATTTGCAACAAAAGATGTGAACAATTTTTTTTATCAGATAAATAGTTTAAGAGATATATCGTAAAAACTATTTCAACCCCTATTTTCAAGATGGCGGCCGTGGGACAGGGGTGGCGACCCCACAAACTTGGTTTTAGCTTTACACTGACCCCCCCCTATACATCAAAAAAATAAAATTGCGTCCTCTAAAAAACACAAGGTAAGGTCTAAAATATGTAACATTTCAATGGACTATACGGATTTGATTGAAAATGACGGATGAGTTTGGCTGGGTACTGAGTTGTCGTCGCAATTACTACGTCGTGTAATGCATTTTTTATAGCCGAGTCCGGCAAAATAGCAAGTGAGTCACCTGATAGTTAGTGATCTCCACCGCCCATAAACATCCATAATATCTGAGGATCAAAGATTCGTGGCCGACCTTATAGGAAACGGATAATAATAAAGGGATTGGAAAGGGGCGAGGATTTGGGCCTCCGGATATTTCGCTTACCGTACGAAATGCAGCATAATAATACACAGGTTAGTTTTGAGTGGTAAAGAGCCTGGTGGAGATGGCTCGATTATTATGTAGACGAAACTGGTATCTATACAGCAAGGATTCACCTCTACAAGGTAGCATATCGATTCTCAAAAAGGGAACACAATTGTTGCAAACACTACATAATTAACATAACGAAGCATTCACGCCTGTAATCCCATAAGAGGTAGGCAGAGGTGTAACCAGTATAGCCACGTTTCGCCGAAATTATTTGCACCCATGGTGTGATAGAGAGCGTTTCTATCACCATACCAAGAGTTCCGTATAAACCCCCTTAAATCTTAACTTTTTTTATTTATTGGTTCAATATCTACCGTAATAACTCATATTACGTGAAAATATTAGGCGGCCACTTCTTTATTACGTCATACATACGCACTCACGCCTGTATTCTCTTAAGGGATTGGCAGAGATGTAGTCAGTAGGTACACCCACAGTTCGCCAAACTTACTTTCATCGCATGATGCAATAAGGGGGAGCTTTTTGCCACACTGGACACAATTCCAGACTCCGGGCTGACACTAAGCAGATCGTGATAGAAAAAATTAATATCACTTTTACCCGACCCGGGTATCGAACTCGAAACCTAAGCACAGCAGTCGTACAGCGTACGCATTACAACTGCGCCACCTTCCCAATCGAAATTCACAAAATGATTAATATACCACTTAATAGTAAATATGACAATTGTCAAACAATACTACTGGAAATAATGAATGGAATAAAATTTATAATGGGTTCAATAAATCATTGGAAAGGTCGTTTGAAAAATTCCTGTACCTTGTAATGAGGTGAAAATTCACGGCGATATTAAATTAATGTTTAGAACTGAACGAACGATACTTGCATAGCAATTACCCGCAAGAGGTACTAAATCGCGTGTCTTGCAACGACAATGAATCCCAGTCATTGTTTCGGGAGAATGTCTAAAATTCATTATTGATGCCACTAAAATATTTGAATTATGCGGTGTTTTCCCATATTTTATACTATTATTTATTTAATTTCTATGTCAGGGAGATTATTATTCTTTTTAATATAATATATTTTGGACTGCCTCGGTGGCGCAGTTGTAATGCTACTGTATTGTTACTGAGGCTGACGCTGAGGTCTCGGGCTGGATCCCCGGGTCGAGTAAAAGTGATATTGGGTTCTTCTATTATGCAATGCTCAGTACAAGCCCGGAGTATGGCGATAGGCTCGCCCCCTATCACATCGTGGGACGGAGATCCGTTCGACGAAATGTGGGTGTACTGATTACACCTCTGCCTACCCTTCGGGGATTACAGGCGTGAGTGCGTATGTATGTATTTTGCCAATTTTTGCATATTTTATATTGGCCTAAGACAACTTAGGAGGTTCTGTATTTGTACGAGAAATCCTTCAGCCAAAGAGCATTCAGCTGTCAGTAGCATGTTGCGTGCTGCCATCGACAATTTTTTCACATGGGTTGAAATTTTACGCTTCCACGTACGATTGTCTCACGATAACATGAGTTTACGATATGTTGGCGTTTACAAGTGAATGCTTAGAAATTGGAAAAAGTTTACTGCGCCTAATATTTGGCAGGACGCGCCTTTTTTCATGGTTATTATTTGCACGATACTTTTGTTGGCGGTGACGTGGTGCCTCCCAATAGCCGTTTTTTATGGTTCCGTACATAAAGGCTGCTAACGGAACTCTACTAAGCCTTTGCTGTCTGTCTGTTCTTTAAAACAGTCCCGGGTTAAACAGTCGGGTCGGGTAAAAGTGATATCGGATTTTTCTATCCTAAAATGCTTAGTATCAGCCCGGAGTCCGGAATTGTGCCCGGCATGGCGAAAAGCTCGCCCCTTTTTATATGATAGGCTACTACACACCTCTGCCTACTCTTTCGGAGAATACAGGCGTGAGTGCATATATATGACGTAATAAAGAGGTGACCGCCTAAAATTTTCACGTAATATGTGTTTTTACGGTAAATATTGTACCAATAAGTAAAACAAGTTAACATTTCGCGTTCACCTACGGTACCGTAACCACCAAGGTTTTGGTTACGGTACCGTCGGTGAGCGGGAAAGACTTGCACTTGACCAATTTTTTTATGACTGTAATTTTTGTTATGGCCCGGGAATAATCGAGCACAATACTTTCATAAAAATTGATTAGTTTATGATACACCGTGTATGTACCTTACGTTAACACTCATATCCTTTCATCTCCCATTGACTTATGCCTCTCGGTTCACCGTGCGTTTGCTGCATGCGCTGTGGAATGTAATTTAATTTTAATACGTATGCTATTGCATGCTCTTGGAGATGGATGCGAGAGAAAAATAAAAGAGCTTGAGTGTGACATAGTTTGAGGTGACATTCTACTGTTAGAACTATCACCCCTGAGCACTCTGAATGAACTGAATGCTCCTAGGCAACAATAAGTTCAACTGAGCCAGCGTAACCACGTAGTAATGTATTCGAGACTGGTGACTGATAACCGAGAACCAAGAACACACAGAACCCAGAGAACTGAGAGCACTCGCAGTCCTCACAGTACTCACCGTACTGACAACACTCACGGTACTGAGGGTACTGAGCTCCCAATGACGGAGCGCTCTCTTATAAAGCAACTGTCACCCCACCAGGCGTACAATTTGTTTACTACTTGCACGGCTATTATTTCAATCTACCCGGCATTACATTCTCGGCTACCCTCGAAATAGCCGATAAAGAGGAATGTCTGCCAACACTATATTATGAACTGATCTAGGGCTGTAAGTTGGCCACCAACATATTAGGTCCAAAGCAAAACTCAACTGCATAACAGTGGCGAAACTTGGTTCATCTTCGACACATATTTTGTGAAAATCTTAGCTAGCTTCCTATTATGGTTCATAAAATAGAGCTCTTTAAAGTTAGGACAGAAAGGCAGACAGTGTAGGCTTTTTATTTGGTTTCGTTGACATCTTTTCGATACAGAATGGATTTAAAAGTGGTGACGTGCTCTTCTATTTCCAGCCCTCCGTGCTATCACTTACCTTTGGAATATGCAAAGCTGGTGTCAGAGTGCTCCCGACTCCGCCGTGACGAAGGCGCCGCCAGTAACAATGTGGTGTGGATTCATAAACCTGTCGCTCAGAGTCAGGGCAGAGGCATCTTCTTGTTTAGAGTTAGTTTTATTTGAGTAACTATTTTGTTATTTAATTTAGTTTTACTCAGCGTAAAACCACAGGTAAATACTCTTAATTCGAGGCGTACCAATTTTCTTGGTCTCTTATTTTATGATTTTGGAATACCAAACATATCTTTTGATTTATGTTTTTTTATAAGGTCTTTATAAAATTACTAGTAAGCTAGGTGGAATGTGGGCCTGAATCAATTGAAGGACTTCCAGAGATCGCAAACTCCATGTGGGGTGTATATAAATTGGCTGGCATTACAAATAATTAGCTCAGCTAATTTATATGGCGAAAATATACTAGTTGGACCAACCTTTACATGAAGCATTGTGCATATAGGTCTCGTGTCTGCAATATTCATTTATTATTATTATTATTTAGGTACCTAATACATTAGGTATTCACCCTTAATGTTTTAATTACATTTTTTAAAAATAAATACTCTTTTTAAAATATTCCAGAGTGTGTGTGAGATGAGTTGCGGCACCGCAGCGGTCGTGCAGAGATACATAGAGCGTCCACTCCTCATAGCCGGCTACAAGTTCGACCTACGGCTGTATGTGTGCGTGCCTAGCTACAGACCACTCACGGCCTATATGTACGCGGAGGGACTCGCCAGATTCGGTACACAAACTTAATAAACGTAACTAGTTCGGTTTTAATTCGGGTCACTAGGTTTATACCGTAATAGAATTCTGGTTTAGCAAGTAGAATTCTGGTTTAGCAAGTTTGTAAAGTGCTATTTTTGAAGATATTATAAGAGTACGGTTTTGGATTGTGATATCCTTGAAATAAAACTAGTTTATACGAATTTTATCGCGGTTTAATTTTATTTTAGTCCCGACGTTTCGAAAGCTTTTCAGCCTTCGTGGTCTTTTACCCGCGTAAAAGAACACATAGCTGATGTTGAACACCGACGCTCTACGAAGTCTGCAGTTGCAGAACATTCAGACGAATGCTCCAAACATTATCTTAGATTTGACAAACCACAAATCCTTGCCAAAGAACACCGATTCTTACCTAGGATGATTCGCGAGGCTATTGAAATGAAGAAACACCCAAATTTCAATAGAGAAGATGGTTGTAAGCTTGCACAAGCCTGGGATCCAATAATACATCTCATTAAATCGGAACCCAAAAGACCAACTGCCAGACCTCAAGACACCGTGAGCTCTTTCTGCGTAGATCGGACTAGTGTAACTAACTTTTTAAATAATTCAAAAATAAATGTATAATTTTAAAATGAAGGTAGGCAATGTAACATTAACTTTTCGAGACGACCTACACCTCAGTCTCTCCCATGACCACGAAGGCTGAAAAGCTTTCGAAACGTCGGGACTAAAATAAAAATTAAACCGGGATAAAATCCGTATAAACTAGTTTTATTTCTATGTGTAATATTCGCGTAAACTTAAGAAATTGCTACGTGATATCCTACTAGGTACTATTATAAATGTGAAAGTTAGGATGTTTGTGAATTTGGATGTTTATTAGTCAATCACGTCTAAACAGCAGAACTGTTTTGGGTGAAACTTGGCACACAGGAGACCTACTACGACAATACATATATATATGTTTTTATATATGTGTTTCTCATATTGCAGGTACCGACAAATATACTTTGTCCGACATACACAACCCGTACAGACACCTGACAAACTCTTCATTAAACAAAACCGGACCAAGATATGCGGAATGTAAGGACAGAATTGGCAGCGGTAAGATATTAAAATTCTACGTAGAAGTAGAAATACTTTATTTATTAGCGACTCTACCAAAAGTAATTAGTGTCTAAGAACGTGTTACGTATATAAAAAAATAATACGTAATTTGCTAGGATGCCTGTTTTTTATATTTTTTAAAGTTTATAATTTACTTGGCACGTCTGTAAATATATGAAAAACATGGAAGCGGTACACTCTGCTGATTAAAGGACGAGGCAATGGTGAAATTTGGTTATCTTTGCGGGTTGTGGGGTCAGATTGCAGACAGCACACACCGTACGAAATGCAACAGCAAGCGGCATTTTGCAACGTAATAATTCTCAGCAAAAAGTTGCCACTTCACGTCGGTTTTCGCTGATACCTATAGCAGTAACTACCCCAGTCGAGCCTATTCATGCTGTAGGAAAAATTGTCTACAGTATGGTTCTATCAAAAACTTCTTCGCAAAGTCAATTCTTCGCAAAGTCAAAAACAATTAACGATTCTAAAATATTTACCTCTAGGTTGCAAGTGGACTCTGAAGCAAGTCCGACGAGCTCTCGTTGGAAGATGGGGTGCAGTGGAATGGCTGGCGTGGCAGCGTATCAGAGCTCTGGTCACTCTCACACTTCTAGCGCAGGCTACAGGCACACCTCCTGCTAGGAACTGTTTCGAATTTTATGGCTTTGATGTGCTGCTGGATGACGCCCTTAAGCCGTGGCTATTGGAGGTGAGAATTGTGGCGTGTTGTGAAGTTGTAAAATATAATTTTCATTATGAGAAGATTTACCTTGATTAGCAGAGGTGGTCATTAGCTGACCTAGTAAATCGCGATTGTACTTCCTTTATAATATAAAGTTGTTTATTCTTGTAACTTAGTAGTCATGATATCAGTAAGTTTGAAGTCACAATATATTCGCTGTTGATATTAAGGAGTAACACAGGACATGCAAACATTCAAAACTATCTAAAAAATAACAAAACAAACCTTGGTTATTCTGTAATCCACAAGGAATGGTTTCTTTGCCCAACAGCTATACGTGGAAAATAAAGTGATAATTATAGTAAACTAGTGGTCGCGGCTTCGTCCGCGTTTATGTCCTAAACAGAAACATCAAAAAAATTATATTCATAAAATTAGAACGGTGATGTTAAACTCTTGAAAGTAATAATAAATCATATTTTGATGATTCATTGCACATTTCAGGTGAATCTGTCTCCAGCACTAGCAGCAGACTGCGAGGCGGACATCATAGTGAAGCAGCCGATGTTACATGAGTTGTTCGATCTATTAGGACTGCCGATGAAGCACACTGGCCTCTCTTTACTTCAGGGACCACCCACTGCGCAAATGACCAGGTAATGATAAATGATAATAAGAGTTTTACTAGTATTAGAACCGCGTTATGCAAATGATAGGTTAAATATTAAATGACAACAACAATTTTGTTGAGCCACGTTGCAGCTCGTTTTTTTTCACAAAATGACTGGATTTGCTCAACCAAGTTGGTACCATTTCCCGTAGAAGTAAATAAAGTTTAGTAGCAACTTTGTTTTTATTTTTCGTGTGGCTAGCAGTGGTTTAATATAGTTTTCGTCTTACTGTAATGTACTTACTAGGGGTAGAGCCATGCTATATAATAGTTATGTCTATATCATAAATAGGCCGACTCGACCGAGTTGTTACCACTGTTGCATTTCGTACAGTGAGTGAGACATCCGGAGGCCCAAATCCGCTTCCCATTCCGAATCGCTTAATCATCCCTTTCCTTTAAGGTCGGCAACGCGTCCATGATTCTATAGATATTGATGATGTTTATGGACGGTGAAGATAATTTACTATCAGGTGACCTACTAGTTCGTTTGGTGGTCGCTGCATTAAAAAACTTTTTATTTAATATCTTGAATATTAGTTGTAGTTCAGAAGATGAAAGCGGTGGTCCGCGCACACCGAACCCTCGCGCGGTGACGGCGGCGCCGCGTTGCGGACCGAGGCGGCGACGTCGGCGACTGTTGCCCATGCACTGCGTCACGCTTCAACCACCCGTGGCTGATAAACTTATGGTAAACTAGCTTTTGCACGCGGCTCCGCCTGCGTCAACTGCCTTTTCCGGGATAAAAAGTAATCTATGTCCTCATCTAGGTCATGGTCTACCTGTGTGCCATATTTCATCCAAAATCATTTACCTAATGCCAGTGATTTAAACAAAGAAAAAATACCATTACAGACGTGTAAAACTCTATATCGAGATTAAAAAATAATGTTTTCGTAATCATCGGCAATCAATAAATGGACGGCGATATTCTCTTTAGCTTTAAACAGTAAAAACTGAATCTCTGAGGCACAACATAATTGGTTTCAGGATTCATCGGATAAAAACAAAGAGTTGAGCAGCGGTCGACCGTACAAGCCACCCTCTGAACCTGGCACCGACACCACCGAAGTACAGGTAATGGGATTAGCATCGAAATGGTCGCGCAATCGTAAAATAAACAGGACAATAATAATAAATCGCATGTTACTCTGATTTTACAATATTAAGCTTTAATATGAAGTTAAATGGAAATTGAATAAGGCGCAGTTCGTTTTGGTGTGAGATAAGTTTTAAAACATCACAAGTACTTACAACTATTTCACGCGCAGTGTTAAACATAAGTAATGCTTATCTAAATTAACGCCAAACTAAACTATTATCATAAATTAGGAAATCGTGTGGTATTGTAGGTATGTATAAAGAAATATATGTTTATTTTTGTTTATGTAATTTGGGAATGACTTTGTGCAAATAAGCCAACCTCACCTGTACGTGGTACACTCTGCCAATTAACGGACGAGGCAATAGTGAAACTTGGCTCTCGTTGGGGGTTGTGACCGTGTGTGTGTGTTGTGTCGCCCCGCATAATACCAAATCCACCGACAAATCATGATGGGAAGGTGGACCCTGGCATTAAGCCGGGATAACGCTAGGCAAAAAGAAGTAATCTTCTTCAACCTGCCCTTATCCCCCACGCAGTGGGGTCGGCGCAACATGCTTTTTAAATCATGTTACAGAATGATTTGACTTGTAGTTTTTACTACCGGCCGCATGCCTGACTTCAACCTCTCTGGGGATTTTGTGTAAATAATATCGACTTATTATTTGACAGCCTCTGTGGCGTAGCAAGCGAGTTGGAGGGTTCGATCCCCGCACCGAGATCAATATTTGTGTGATCTATTTTTTTTTAGGTCTATGTGTTTGTGAGGCCAAAAGTATCTCGTAGTTCGACATAAGACTTGTATTTCAGTGTGGGGTCAGGATTATGTGATGCACCCAAATACTTATTTACATATTTACCCTATTATATAAAGAGGATTTTTTTTTATATGTAGAGGGTAATCTTATGAACTACTAAAGCGATTTAAAAATGATTTATATAGGCTATATTTCATTGCCTTATTCTGGCCACGGGGTTCCAGATACAGTTATTGTATGATATTTGTATAAAAGACTCTTATATTTATACTTTGTATGCAGTCAACATCAAGTGTGGCTCTTACACCAGCGGAGACGATAGACGAGTCGTGGCGGGGCGGCTACGCGACCGCCGCAACACGTCGGCGGATAATGAGCGCATGCTCGTGGGGTAATGGCGTGCGATGGGATCGCGCCACTGGACGCGTTGGACAATGGGTGCGAATATATCCACATATTCTAGCTTCAGACGACCAAGTGAGTTCATTTTTACTCCTACGTTTATCTGCTAGTCTGCCTGCCTGTCTATTCTGTAAGGATGTGGGTACGGAGACATCGTTGCGTGAGTTTGATTTGCACTTGGCCCGATTATTATATAAGGCTGGCAAATGATGGTAAGCGATCTCCACCGTCCATTAACACTCATAACACCCGATGCACCATGGGTGCGCTGCTGATCTTTATAATAAAGAATAGGGTTTGGGAAGTAGGATGAAGGATGGATTTGGGCCTCCGGATATCCCATTCACCGTACAAAATGCAACAGCAAGTTGCTACTGTACGTCGGTTTTCTGTGAGACAGTAATAACAACCCGGTCGAGCCGACCCATTCATGCTATTTTTTTATGGACTCACTAAACTGAACCTTCCACTTAACTTACATGCTAAGAAACTAATATAAATAAAAGTAGAATTGCCATCATGTGTATGCCCTTTTGGAAGTGAATATAACATGCTATAGACAAAACAGTTTACCATGTGACCATTTGTAAAATTGTGTATGTTAATTTCGTTTTTTTCCTAAGAAATGTGTTTAGTTTTTTTTGTCTAAAGTAAAGTTCTGTTCCCACGAGGTTCCGATGGAAGACGTACGTGAAAGCGTGGCACAGGTTTCAAAGTTTGTGCGTGCGGCGAGGGAGGTGAGCAGAGAGAGCGGACGCGACACGCTCGCCCCTCGCGACGCGGCACGGGACTCTGTTTTCGAGGCCGCACTCCGCAAGAAGCTCGAATGCGGGCATCAGTTCCAAGTGTGGCACCCACCGTTCTAAAGTGTTCATATCTTTAAGCTAATGCTATGAGTAAATAAATGCGTGCTTAAATTATTATAATGATTTTTAATTACTTTTTCGATTTAAAAAATACGACTTAACTTAGGGATCGGTGATATGGCTAAAAACACTGAATCTTCGATTACAAACGTCATGCCCGATGACTGATGAATCACATTTTTTGATTACCCGGAAAGACGAAACGACCAGATCGCTCGCCTGCCTCGCACCACGCTTACGCATAAACAGAAGCAACATAACATAGTATTTGTAAGTTACAAAGCACTGAATGACAAGATTGCGCTCGGCCTCCTGTGACATAACATGTTAAGTCTTATAAAGTCCAGTAATTTCACTGGCTTCAATTTCCTTCAAACCGAAACATAACAGTGCTTACATACTGCTGCTAGCGGCAGAAATAGACAAAGTATAGTTATTATTGCCGGTTGTGGAGATCGTTTATCGGCCTATGCTATTAAAAAAAAGCATTTTCTGTATTCACTAAGGAGCATAAAGTAATAATATCTGGTTCTGAGTGGGGATATAATCGAAATGTGTTAAAATTACATCATGTCTCCTAGTTATTATTATTTCTACCTACATTGAATCGAATACTGCAGGCAATTTAGCATTTACGGCCAATTTCATTAAACAATCTTAGATTTTGTTTACAAATCGATCCTAGAAATGAAACAATAAAATGTAATTTCTAGGTCATGCGTACAAATTGTTTAGAATTAAGCTAAATAAATGCTGATTTCCAAAATCGACGTTAAGATTCGGATTGAGATCGTTTATTGAAATCAGTTGTTAGTTGATGTCCACATTACCGAAATATCTAAGCTCGAGAATTCAGCCGGAACCATAGTCGAAAAAAGCATGAAAGTTTCACAATAATTAAGCAGCAATTAAATGTTTAGCCCGCCAAGTATACCTACAGATTAGGCAGTCAAGTATCTATTAAATAGAATTAGACTTAATTAATGAGCACGAATGGGCAAATGTTATAATTATACGTTCATTAAACGCTGTAGAGCTTCACATTAATCATCGGGACTCTCACAAATATGGGCACGAAAGTGAAGCCATTTGACTCGTTTTCAGCCGTATACAAAATAATAATACGCATTGGATTTTACAAACTATTGAATGAAAAGAACAGTTGCATTAAAATATGCCATAGCTTGTATAGGATCATAGTATTTATAGTAGTTCTCTTTTATAACTTGACGTATATTATGTTTATTATTCAGGTAAGTTTTCTTTTATATTTCTAGTCAAGGTTTGATTAACATTTGCCTTCACAGACACAATCGTTGGACAGTTTGTCGCCTGACACGGGTAACAATTCAATATAAGTTTTAGTATTATTATACGGTTAGTTTTCTACGTATTCAATATACGGTTAGTTTTCTAGTGTCCTGCTGACGCCTTAATACTTACATTTTATTGGGTTTCGAAATTTAGATTTTAAAATTTTAGATTTTTTGCGTACCGCCGCACCGGGCCACCTTTATTTCAAATACTAGGATTAATTTGTATAATATGATAAAATATTTGCTATTCAATTTCTTTGCAGCCTAGCAATGATTCTGGTCTCCGGCTAGAAGCCTTGATGATTGAAATTCCTCAAATTAATTTATTTTGGAAATTATTGGTCTTGGCTTTGTATAGTTCAAGAGTCGACAAGATTAATAAGCTGCTTAATGGTTAGTTGGTATTTTACAATCTTACAAACTCCGCGATTTATTTATACCTTTGAATGTTGTATGTTTGTGTTTTGATTAAAATAATGTACAATTACATTACAATACAATTTGTAATATTTTGATAAAATATTTTTAAAGTAGTTAATAGCTAAATTCAACAAAAGTGTACTAATCCTGACATAATTTAGTGGCAACTAGCCGGCAGCTGTACACAATGCATGAGTATCATTAAATCGAACAACTGAAATTTGTAGTTCATCCATAATTAATTGTCTACTCAATGGATTCATTTTATTATTTAATGAGTTTCAAAGCATTAGCGTTAAATAGGAATGGAAAATTAAATAATCAAACTGTAATAGCAATTATCTGTTCTCAAATCCTTAAGGCCGCTTTAGACTGACGTGATTTTGACAACCGTCGAGTGTCGCTATGTATTCTCGAGATTGTAATAGGTCATGTAATTGCCATTCTGTACGAAAAAGTTAAATATCTTTTTCTATTTTTTTATTCCCATTAATCGAAGTAACAACCCATGCTTTCGATGCATGCAGGATGATTAAGGGATTGGGAGGGGGAATGAGATTCGAACCTCGAGCATGAGAATTCGTAAATATAAGTGTTTTTGTAGATCCTATTTTCGCCGCAAATGGAGAAGAAGACGAGAAGTATTTATCGAAAAATGTAAGAGAAGCGCATCGTCTCTCGAATATGTTAAACATGTTCGTGTCAGTTGCCGCAGTGTGCTGGCCTACGTCAACTATTTTCCAGACATTACAAGACGAATCATATGTCCTCCCTGTTTATATACCTTTTAAAACCGACACTTTTTGGGCTAAGTAAATATAAATTTATATTACGTTACTTTTTTTATTTACCGGGATGACGAGACGAGCAGGTCACTCGCTTGATGGTAAGGTTACCATCAGATCAGTTGGTATGTCCATGAATAGTAAGTACACCACTTAGAACTTTGAATATTAAAGTACTGAACGGTACTGCACTGCGCTCATCACCCCGAGACCTAAGATGTAATTTAATTCAAGTAATTTCACTTGCTTCAGCGTCTTTCAAACTAGAACACATCAGTGTCTACACCGCTGGTTGGCGTTCTACCCAGATATACTATGGTATACGATGGACCTGCCACCTAGTAAATAATACTAACCCATTTGGAATTTTGCTAAAAATAGTCTTTTACTTAAAAAAATGCTTATTTATTTCTTAAAATGGCCTTTTTATACGTGAAGCCCTCATGCAATGTGTCCTGTGTTCGTAAATTTAATTTGTTTGGTCTTAAAGGGCCAATTTGTCAATCTCCCAATAAAAGTTATTATCAGATAAAATGTAAGATGGCAAAATATAAAATTATGACGTCGGCAATATAACGGAGAAGTGTATGTAAAATCATTGGTACCTCCTAATTTGTTTGTTAAATGAGGCATCTGGCAGATAACATTATATAATAGAATGGAATGGAATATAATGGAATAGAACGGAAAATAATAGAATAGGAATATGGCCTAGGTAATGTATTGTTTAGTTTATATAACTAAACCATATTTCAGATTCGTTGTGATATGTCTAATACAATTAATACTATTGCCCTGGGTTGGATATGGGCATGTTACTTTAGATTGTCTGGTAGTGACTTATTATGCTCAGGCGCAAGTCCAGTTGAAGATAATCAAGCACCACTTAAAGCATTTGTTTGATACAAAAGGTGCAAGGAACGAAGATAACATTTACAAAGATGTGATTGATAAGGAAAAATATGATAACTTTGTGTACTATATCAAACGCTACGAAAAGCTTGTTTGGTATGTATTATTTGATTATGACTAAAGAGGAGGTGTAATATATTTAATGACAAATATTATAATTATTGTAATAAATTGAGTGGTAGAGCCACGCTGTAAATAGTTTTGTCTACACCACGAATGGGCTGGCTAGAATGAGACTAATTTAAAATTTAGGATTAGGAAAGAATATCATACCTGTAACAAAACTTACTTAAAGCATCATAGGATGAAAAAAAAACTGGTATATTGCAAGTATAGGATCGTCAACGTACATTTAGCTGCTCTACATATTGTTTAGAACACTGACGAAAATTTTTGATCATTTCAGGTATACTTATGAAGTAAATCGTATTTTCAATCCGTCGATGACATTTCAGTTTCTCACATCATCAGCCACTATGTGCATAGTCATTTACCAGATGAGCGAGGTAATGGAAACACATTAATAGCAGTTGATTGTATATTTCAATTTATTTGTAAGGTAAAACTTTATTTATTTAATGTTTAAGGGAATGTTATATCACGAACATCTGAATTTGCTTTCGGCTCAACATTTGTCACGGTTTCTGATATCATGTGTTTTATTTTTATACGGGCTCGGGATTTTTATAAATGTGGGATAATAAATATAGTATGTGGGTCACCTGATGGCATAATAATAAATTGTAACTGCGTTACCATCCTTTGTCAAAAGATTGACCTCTTTTGTCGAGAGGAAAAAATTAACCGATCTTTAAATAGGTTACATTAATTCGAAAATTATTTGAGAAGTATTTCATTTCACCAAAGGTAGATATGTCCATATTCATCGAGCCGCATTGTTAAGTATTTTATCAGACGATGGTTAAAGAGGAAATCCTCAATCGCTTCGGTTGTGGAACGATCAGCTGACAGTTGGAAGAGTCAATTTTATATTATTACCGAGTATCCTTTCGACTGCAACTTATATGCACTTTAAATGTAACAATAAATCCTATAAATAGCATCCTTTATTTGTTTTATAATATACACGTATAATATACGTTATAGCAAGCGATAATCCATAATGAATAAATACACACCCAACAGTCACATACATAGTCTTGATCCCACACTAACCTGTATCGTGGGTATCAAGAACTACGAGGGACATGCCGTCGTCACACAATAACCAGACCCGAAACAAATATGTGTGGGTCACACAAACATTTGCCTCGGTGCGGGAATCGAACCCACGGCCTCTCGCGTCGCAGTCGGCTGCTCACCCACTGCGCCACGGAGGCTATCAAACACATGTGACTTTAAGTCACATGACAAAAGTCAGAGGTTCATGTTCTTGGGGCTGGTTTCGAACCTGCGACATTCGTCACGGCGTCGTACCACTTCACGCTGAGCTATCGCTGCTATCTACGTACGCTACGTACAAAATGAAATCGACATATTATTTTAGAAGCGTCTATACTAGAGACTCAAAAGCTTGAATGATGAGACCAGCAGGTTACTTGCCTGATGGTAAGCGCCACGTCTGATCATAAACAGAAGCAATACTACACAGAACTTTAAATTACAAAGTTTGGATTAGACCACGCTTGTCACCCAAAGACATAAAATGTTAAGTCTCATAATTCCCAGTAATGTCACTAGCTTCTATGTCCTTGAAACCGAGACACAACATGTGCATTTTTTCTTTCCAGACCGATGTACTGTCTCTGAAATTCTTATTTCTAATAGTATTGATTATTATTTTGCTAATACAAGTATTCCTTTATTGCTATTATGGGAACCTGGTGAGACATGAGGTAATTGTAAATGCCTATTACTAGAAAGCTTAGTATTAGCTTATTAGCTTATTAAATCTATGTTCCATTATATACTTTGCCCGTGACACATACGTTGCAGAGCGAGTCAATGAACACGTCACTATATGTAAGCAAATGGACATCGGCGTCGCCGCGGTTCCGGCGCATGATGCTGGTTGCAATGGCACGCTGGTCGAAGCCTCTGACCACGAAAGTGGCCGGAATAATACCACTCGCTCTTGACACTTTTATTGCGGTAAGTCTTTGTAAGTCTTTGTTTTACCCGATAGTGTACATATAATTAAAATTATTATCGTTTGTGTGTTCTTCAAATCACAGAATTAACTATGTTGATAGTTTACCTGCGACCAAAATAAATCAGTTTGTTTTGTGACCGATTAGAGTCTATTATGGTAGCTGCCATCGTCGGCACACGGAGGTCGCGGTATGCGATGACCTCCTTCTGCGAAAGTGTTCTTCGCAGAACGAGAGCGCCGAACGGCATCAGGAACGAATCGATACCGCTCGCCGTGAAGCAAGAAGGCGCTGGGTTGACATCTGATCAGCGGCTCCCACTCTGTGTTTTGGATAATTCCACCATGATATCCTCTGCCTATCGTAATAGGTGACTGATTGTGATCGCAACCGCGCAGCGGGGGATGTGCGGCTCTTGTAAATTCAATTTTGTGTGCTTAATCGGAAGGCTAGTGAGCCTGGCATAACCAACCCTCCATCCCCAGCAATGAAAATGTATCCGTAAGATGGATTTTTCTCCTGGCAAAAAGAGACTGTGACTTGTGGCCAATGAAAATCACACTTTCGTTGCTCTTTTTACTGTGCAGACTTACAACCAAGTTAATGTAGTTAGAAAATGTAAAGAACATAATAAGTAATATGGATTTCTATGTAGTAAGTATAATTGCAGTTACATTTATATATTTTTTGCAGATAATAAGGTTCTCGTACACTCTGTACACAGTATTGTCAACGAAACATGAAATACGTAAGTGAAACTTCTAAAGTGTACTATTATCATTAAAAGTTAAATAGTGAAGAGATTACAGAGCACGTTATTGCAAATTGCAAACTATCAATATATTGTGACGCTAAAATAAAATATAAATTGTACCTACCTTAGTTTTTTTCATAACCTACAATCCAGAGTTAAAAACTTCAAACCTCAAATGTAGGTACGTTTGCTTTTATCTGTCGAGTTGTTTTTCATTGTCCCTAACACAGCGTACTTCGTCATCTGATCTGATAACCAATTTTATTTAGGACTACCCACAGTGTAAACTTAATCGAATACAAAAAGAATCATCACAATGTGGATCAAATTTGGTGGCGAAATCGCGTAAACGCATAAAAAGTCCAGATTAATTTAGAACCTTCTCCTTTTTGAAGTCAGTTGAAAATCGCGGCAGCAATGAAGTGAGGGAATGCAATAAGTTCATAAACAGGGAATCACATCGTTAACAGGCAACAGAGAGGAATTTCGGATTTCACAGTGGTAGTCAAATGATATGATGCTCGTTACTGACCGCCACGCCGCGGCGTTTCCACATACTGTACTAAAATATTAATTTCAAGAAAGAAACTGTTATTTATTTTGGTTGCTATGTTTGATTTATTTCGCTTCAGTTATCATTTCCATGTTATGTGAAACAAGTTTAATTTATTTAATTCAATAAGCTTTCTGATTGTAGGTACATAAATACTTTTTTGCCCATATTGAAACTCGATCTAGATTACCTGGATATCTGGATTAGGTAAAGTCACCTCGATTACGCTGTCGTTAATTAATGAAAAATCTATTTTTAATACAGCTTAATCACGAGCCGAATAAGTCTCTCGTCTGACGGTAAACAACACGGTGCCCATAACCAATAGCAACAATGTTCAGAACCTGCTGCAGATATTTTAATTAGCTATGAAATCAGTTTTAGAGCTCCCTGTTATGACATTATTTGCTAATCAATGTTGTTATTCTTGTTGGCCACTAGTCGCATCACAATTCACTATATTAGCTGACAGAAAACATTTTGGAATTGGCTAAAACCTCAATATTTAGCCGACTATTTAAATTGCGCCTTAGGAAATCTCGAACTATGGTTAAGTGCCATGTTGCAGAGCTGAAGTTACACGTTAGTTTACTTGGAATCTTTGTGATAGACATAATAATACTTGGGCGTGACGGATTCCCGCACTTAGACAGATGTTTGTATAATCCAGAATTTTGTATTTTGGGTCTGGGTGTTGTGATATCGAAAGCCTTGTTGTTCCGTCACAAGACTCGTAACTTGGAGGTCAGGACTATGTGTGTGACTGATGGGTGTATTATCTATATGCAATTGCACAAATTGGACTCTATATTTCAATGCAAATGAGGAAAAAAATCAAGTACTTAACTTAATTAATAGGTGATCGATCTTATCGATCATCATAATAAACGCGGAATTAAAATTAGCTTGCAATCTTAAGGTGTCTAGATTTTGAAAATCCGATACATAAACACTTATTGTCAGGTGTATGTACCGACCCTTAAATATGACCACATTTTACTGTAACACCTTGTATAGGTACGCTAAATATCTATTTGAACGTCGTCCTTTTACCGACCATTATCGCCTATCTCCACTGCATTAGTTGCAGTGAACACAATAAGCTATCGCGCCATTTATGTTGGAGCAGAAAAAATCAAGTTACACCGTGATAGTTTCGGCAGCAGTGAAATTTCCATTTGGCTGCGACCATTTAAGACCGTTGAATGGGGCCCATTGTGCCGGATCCATTGTGTTTTTGTATTGACCCACACAGCTCATGCAGGCAACGGCTGCGCAGTTCATGGATTTCAATTACTGTACTGACATTGTAACTGGAACGGCCGGATTAGTTATTTTAATAGAGACCGTTCTGATGCACGAATTGCCGTGATTAGCTTTAATGTTCGCCATTTGTGATCGTTCGGATTTTTAAAAGTATTTCTAAGGTTGAACGGTTCATTGGTTTTAGTATTATAGGTAATTGAACCGCTGTATTCAAATTTTTAAGCGTCATTAGTATTAGGTGGCTGAAAGGATAAGTTAGAATTAGCTATAACGTTTAAGAAATGTTTCTTTTTATTTCTCAAAGACTTTTTGAATGTATTGCTGTCATGTTTTACGAAGAACTCTCGGGAAACATCATACCCCAGATTATAGACCCAATTAAGCACCATCTAGGCACGGTTTTTTAACCACCTCGAATCCGAACGAAGCATTGTCTTATGAGTTCTGCTTATTCATAAGATTGTGTAGATTAAGGGCGAAATAGGAATTATTTTTTAAACGGTTCTGTAATTATTCTTCGTAAATATAAATAAGCAGTGAAAATAAAAATATCAGATGAGTTTCCCGCGATTTGTGCCCACTAGGCTAGGCTGGATAGGCTCGACCCATTGACATATTATGGGACGAAAATAAGATCAGCAAACGTGGGTGCACTTGCAGAACCTCTGCATACCCCTTTGGGAATAGGGCTGCTATTATATTATGTTATCCTTTATAATCATAATGATATTACATAATATTTAGAATCAATATAGCAGTGGCAACTCCACGTGTAATATGTGGGCGGTAAATCTGGAGTGTCTGAGGAGGCTGGGTTAGATTAAGGCGCGTTATTGAGCCGTACATCTTGCGGCGCGGCGTGGCGCGGCGTGCCACCCACCTGTGCTGCTCGCTGCCCGCAGCCTGCCCCACTAATGTGGCCATTATTGCACTTACTACACTAGTTACTGCACCAGGTCTTTCTTGCATCATGAGGATATTATTATACTACTTTTTATTTATTTTTTACGACGGTTAAGAACAAACGTAGGTCGGGACCACTGCGTAGAAGCACCATTAGGAGAGAATCGTGAATAAGTTTTCCAGATGATTTGTGAAGTATATAATCTAAACTTTAAACCCTCGAAATAAATTTGAAAAATATCTGTTATTTCTTAAACCTGTATTTTTATTTATATCAACAATTCGGTAAACATAATATATCCACAACATATTCTTCAAAGATATCAGCAGTTGATTTTTATCACCACAATCAATCCTGTTGTCTATGGGTCTGATGTGAGCTACATAATACAATAATAATTAGTTAATTGACGGTGGAGCTAAGAGCACTGGTCTAAGGCGAAGAGGAATCGAACGTGGTTCTTCTTTACCTTACTAAATCATATTATTATGCATACATTATACATTTATATTATTATCTATATATTCAATTGCGATAGTAATACATGCCCTTTTTGTAAACTTCAAACATATTTTTTATAGCAAAGGTCAGTAAGTTCATTATCCGATGGTAATAGATACTCTCCGCACATGAATATCCACAATACCCGAAGAATCATGGATGCGTCGCCGACCTTAAAGGAAAGGGATGATTAAAGAATTGGGAAAGGGAAGGGGGGGATTTGGACCTCCGGACATCTCACCCATCGTATGAAATGCAATAACAAGCTGTTACTCTCCACTTCGGTTTTCTGTTGACCCAGTCGAGACGTCCTATTTATGCTGGAAACAAAATTGTCTACAGCAAAACTCTACCACTTTATTACGTAATAATCAAAGATAACATACGTATTGTGATTATGAGAAACTAGCGTCGGACTCTCTCCACTTTATCAGCTACGCCATAATGTAATAGACTCGTTGGAAAACACATCTTACGGATCCATTGTGAGAGTTTTTTTGGTTCAAAACATGATTGGCTTGGTATCCCGAAATGAGATCCCCTCGGGATGTATAACGAGTTGGTATTCTTAGACTGCCGCCTTACTACTGATAAAACTGGTATTTTTTCATTGAAATTTTATTATATTGTAAAAAGTCTACTAACATTACAATTCATCTATGTATCTTCTAAAAACAAATGTACTGCCTGAATTATTTGTATGTTTTATTCACGGGCTTACTTATGTAATACTTGCGTAAAAGTTCACTTAAACGTTTACACTTAGATCAAATTAATTTCTAGATTTGATATATGTTTTCCAACTTACAGCTTACGTGATTCAATGACGTGTATAGTAGTATCCATGCAACTTACAGTGCTGTAATTTCTTCGTAAATCCACTTACGTATTTAGTTAAAGTTACAAATGTAATCCAAGTCTTATGAATAATTGAGTAAGTTTATAATAAAGCGAGAGACAGACTGAGCCCCCGAACGAAATGTATGCAACGCAAATGGTAAGTGTGGTTGTAATCCTTACATTTTCATATATAATCAAGTGTACATATGTTATAACGCGTCGTTTATTCTCGTGGGCTCTGTCTGTCTCTCGTTTAACAGAATATTACTAAATTTATGGACTAACAAATGGAACGATTCCTCTGACAGGGCTCGGTTGTGATATTCATCAATGCACAAGTGCCCATAGTGGGCTATTTGCTGAATAAGGCATTAGAATATGACAAAACAGTTTGTCAAATATGCAAAGAACCCGTGGGACACATTCAGCTAAGCTCACTATCTACTGTCACTTCGCATTTCGAATTCCCATTTCAAACTAACTCGTTGCAACACATCAATTTAGCGTGCAGTTTCAATAACATACAATTAGTATATAGTGTATTTAGGCTTTATGTTTATTGTGTTATAACTGTATTTAGTGATCGTGGGACTATTGCCATGTTGTCGTAATTAGATGCGTCAAACATAATGAAATTATTATAAGTTTTGTCTCTTTTTTCTTAGGTTTACGCGAATATTACACATTGAAATAAAACTAGTTTATACGGACGGTTTATAATATACTAAAATAAAAATTAAACCGCGATAAAATCCGTATAAACTAGTTTTATTTCAAAGTTTTGTCTCATTGGATTAATTATGGTAAATGTGAACGCGATTCTCGATATAATCTCAATCTTGAGCGTGGCATCATATATGATTATTATTTATATTTATTATTATTTATCGTCATTAGTTTGTAGAAAAATAATAGAAGTAAACTTATATCGTTTATCCTTATTTAAATATATTTCTATTCGAAGGTTTATTAGTCACGCGGCCAATAATATCTTTTTTTCTAAAACCGAAAGATTCCATTAAGGAAATGAAAAACCACCAGAAACGGCGGTAAATAAAGAGTTAAAAAATGCTGCGGTGAAAAAGTAAATGTGCTTCTCCCGACGAAGATGCAATGTTACTATGAATTATCTACTGCTTCATTTACGAGGTTTAAATTATAGCCTCGTGTAAATAACCCAAACATAATAATAATAATACACGACACGGACACGGCACGCATTGTGAGGAGGTTCCTCACTCTGGGGTCCTAGCCTCCGATGGCTTGGGTCCTAGGCTTCGCCATTGGAGGGTGATACTTTTTATATTTTTAAATGTTTTTTTTTTTAAGTAATTTAATATTTACAAATGTAAAAAAAAACTTTTAAAATAAAGAGTACTGTAGTATAATAATAAATACGCCCAATCACACAATATTTATGTATCGCGCAAACATTTGTCCCGGTGCGGGAATCGAACCCACAGCCTCTCACTTCGCAGCCGGCTATTCGCCTGCTGCGCCACAGACCTATCAAAATATCAGAATTAAAAATTCAAGCTAACCTCAACATGCGTACACCCGTGAAATTATTAATTCCGTATTCCATAATAACTGTGCGACACATTGGCGACCGCGACAATTGAATGAGCGGCGACCGGACGACGCGTTCGGCCGAGCAATCCATTATGCAGATTGCCAGTCCGATTGCGGCATTGTCGTCAGCTCGCTACGGCGGAATTACGTACGGAGTTAGCTACGCCCGCTTGTGTGCACGCTTGCACGCACGCATTGCCTGCCGCGCGGCCAGACGCGCTTTTATTTTATTATGGGTCCCTGATACATTACTACTCTTAAGGAAGAGATCCATTGGCAAACGGTAAATTGAACCCTTTTATGTCAGTATGTCATAAGTTCATAATTGATCGATTTTTGATTTGATATTTGACAAGCAGGTCTTAGTTTCTAAGTTATGAAAAACATAACTTTTGGCTTATTCTGCACATTTGAGTGATTTTTCGTACCACGTTGTGTAGCATATGACTCATATGACAGCTGGTTTCATGTTAGTCCTTGTTGCGAAGGACATTCTACGGAACGCTAAATCTACGCGGGTACGATGCACGTTAGGCGAATTTTATGGATATTGCATCGTTATATTAACGATTGATAGAAAACCCGCCAACGTACTATGAAAGCTGATTTGCCTGTTTTGTTCACCACTATAGAATAACGTTCGGTTAGTGTGCGCACCCCCTAAGTGTTACTATTCATTATTTTATACGACTTTCAGCCTCTACGAGGGGCCACTGTAGTGGAATAATTTATAATTTCTTTGACGGCTTAGTGACTGTCTTAAAATACCCACCAAACTTAATATTTTACCTAGGATAAATAAAGTAACATTTAACATTCGACGTGTCCCTTAAAGACCCATGCTTACCTACCCTTATGCTATCAAAAGAAACGAAGCTATGAAGTTCGAAAACGTATATCCAATGTAACATAGAATATCCATCACAATGATAATATTTCTAATATAAAATACATTACATGACTGCCTCGGTGGCGTAGTTGTAATGCGTACGCGTTACGATTGAGGCTAACGCTGAGGTCTTGGGTTCGATCCCCGGGTCGGGTAAAGTAGTATTGGGTTTTTCTATTACGAAATGCTCAGTATCAGCCCAGAGTCTGGAATTTGTGCCCGGTATGGCGATAGGCTAGCCCCCTATCACATCGTGGGACGGAGATACGCTCGGCGAAATGTGGGTGTATTGGCTACACCTCTGCCTACCCCTTCGGGAATTACAGCCGTGAGTGCGTATGTATGTATAAAATACATTACTGCAACGTGTTATGTTGTTTTTGTTTGGATATATTTTTTTAAGTATAATTTTATTTTATGATGTGTCCCTGATACGTTACTGGAGTTCATGAGCAGTGATGATCGCTTGCTATCTCTACTATCTCTATCAGATAGCTCGTCTAATAGACATTGACTGACTTGCTCGTCTGCCCACTAAGGATATAAAAAAACCCTGAATGTTACTTAGTTATCAGTGTTTAATTAACTACAATGCCCTAAGCAAAATAAAACTTCTATTTCGAATAATAGCGCGGAGAATTATTAAATTCATTAAATTTACAACGTTCATTTCACAGAATAAAGGTAAAAGTTGTAGCGAAACTTTAAAACTTTTAATAGGTAACATCACACGGAGCGTTATTATCCGCGCGTGTGTTTATTGAAATAAGACGGGATCAATAAATTTTGTAATAACCAGTAATGGGCAGTAATCTCGGCTGAAGTTGAGCGAGGTTTGACCGGTCGAAGGTTCCAAGTGCTCCCAATCCCCGCGGATTTAGTTTCCCCGGCACTCCGCTCACTTTACCCTGACGTTGGAAGTCATGAATACATAATTATTTCTCGGCTATTAATATTTTTACCCACCCCCGTGGCGTTGATTGCCTTTTGAATTTATTACTAACTCGACGATAGGCCATTTTCGTATTTATTAAGACCACCTGCCAAGCCCGCAGAACGCACCTCTGAGTGAGTTATGACCTAACGGATTTTGATAGAATATTTTATTTCAGCTGTTTGTGAGCGGATTAGTTTTATATTGCTGCAAACGTGGACTAGGTGTGGCTGATTATACTCGAGCGTTTTAATTAGAATTGGATCGTCAAGTCGTATATGATTGGAAATTCACATTTAAGCCCGAAGCTCTCATGAATTCTTAGTAGGCTTATTTAGCAGCGAGATATGAAATAACCACGAGACTGTATATGGAGATATGCCCGATATATGGAGAGATTTATTTGCATTTTGATTTGTTATTTGACTTCGCATTGTCGTAAAACTTGCTTATTAGAGATTCGGTCATATTAGTCACTAGGTTCTCTATTACTAAATGGATGTTATTTTAATATTATATACTAACTTGTAACACTTTCTTGGTGGCATCAGAAATCATTTGCATTGTTATTAATTTCAATATGGTACCTTTTCAGATAAAAACCAGCCGAGTATTGACTTCTTTTATATTCTTTTTATATGTCCATTGAAATCTAAGAATCAAAGTACTTGTATGTAAAATTAATTACGACGTAATTTACGCAGTAAATAAACCAACAATGATTATTTTTTAAATTTCAATCGCATAACCAAATCAAAAAAAGCACTTCGAGATAAATATAAGCACCTGTGTAGCGTTTCAAATTAGCAAAACAAGTTGTGCTCTCAACGAAGTTGGTAAGCTCGCAATATCAATTTTCACTTTGGCTACTAATATTTGGTGTATTGGTTCTGATTGCAAAGTGTTCAGTTAGCTGATAGCCAGACAAGCCGTGTGTATGCAAATGTTTGTAGATTGCTCTCATTAACCAAATGAGGTCGCTTATATGAAACTGTAAGTGTTTGCCGTTTTCATATCAAAGGCTTTCATAATTTAAAGCTGCGGATGCTTCTATTTTTAATATGTATTTTGGGTCCATGTTTTTAATGATTCATGGTTCCCGGCCGTGAGTAAGGTAATCCTGTATGTTCACTCTGAGGTTTTAGTGGTAGACGTATGTTTTTAAGTTTTAAGGACATATTACTCTTGATTTTCTGTTAGTCAATGATATATTTTCTCATTTCGTTAAACTGGTGCCGGATCCTTCACTCTCTTTTTTTCATTTTATATATTTAAATAGATAGAGGGCCTTAGGGCCGTTGTCTTGGGTTTACAATTACTGCCATGAATAACCAATGAAACTGCTGGCTATCAAGCTTAGATAGCTGTCGGTTTTGCTTGACTAGAAATAACGTATTTCATAAGAGCAGGTGCGTTAGCTTGGTGATTCCTTAACTAGGACAGACACATAGTCCTGACCCCATATTAGGTTAACCTGTATCGTGGGTATCAGGAACTATGAGGGACTTGCTGCACTCTTAATTTTTTTATCGGCTTGTATCACGAAGTATGTCGATTGCAAATGCTTGCAATTGTACGATTCTGTACGATTCTGCGGACGCCCCAAAAAGCGCAGGCTTGACGTACCTACTAGAGAGCCAGATATGAGAGCTATTGGTTTTATTACGGAGGATACTCATGATCGGGCGAAGTGGAGGCGTCTTAGTAGGAAGGCGACCTTGACACTAAGCCGGGATAATACCAGGCAGAATGAAAGAAAGAAAAAGGCATGTATGACGATGCGAGCAGGTCGCTCACCTAATGGTAAGTGCCACTCCGGCCCATAAACAGAAGCAACACCACACAGAAATATACAAAGCGGTGGTACCAACCCAGACGGCCTCTTGCACACTAGGAACCGCATCTCATATAACATATTATTATGTTACAAACATAACCAAAACCGCTTCAGTTTTTTAATAAACCCTCCTCTATTATTAACAAAGTGAACTTATTTAAAAATCTAGCTAAAATTACAACTCTTCTTTGTTCGGAGCAGGGATTTTATTTTAATTAACTGACACTTTATTTGAACACGCGTAATTTACTTGTTGGAAACTATGGACTATGTTATTCTGGCGTTTAATTTTATATTGTGTAGTTTTTAATTAGTGTTAAGAGCAACACTAAGTACTTTGCTATATGATCAACTAAGTGGTCCCGATTCCTGGAGTGTTTATTTTACTAGCCTGAATGACGAAACGAGCAGGTCGTTGGCCTGTTGGAAATTGCCACGCGTGCTCATAAACAGAATCATCACCACACATAACTTTGAATTACAAAGGTGCCATGGTACTGGACTGCGTTCGGCACCCCAAGACATAGGTTGTTAAGTCGCATAATGCCCAGTAACTAACTTCAATTTCCTTCAAACCGAAACAACTGTGCTTCTGCTGTTTGGCGGCAGAAAGCGGCATAAAGCAGCTGAAGTCTTGTAGTATACTTATTATAAGCAGCCAGTTAAAATCACACACATTTGGGGTACTGGAACCCCTTGATACACCTGTACCCGGTGTTTCATGTTTAATTAGGCGTGAACAAATACGCGCTCTGTACAAATGGCCCCCGGTGTACAATCCTTTGTCCTTTGTGATGAATTTCTCAACTTTCTTAAGCTACCGAAAGAGAGACTTTGCGACCGCACCTTTAAATGGTTTAATTTTAATAATTCAATATAAAATGGGCTTCTTTATGTTACTTTGCTTGATACATTCAAGCAAATTTATTCTAAACAGAGTATCAGCGCTTTATTTATTTCCGTAAAACAGCAGTGAGTTGGTCAACAGACGGTTGTGTTTCGGTTTGAAGGACATTGAATGTGAAATTTCTGAGCATTATATGACTTAACCTTACGTCTCAGGGTGACGAGCGCAATCCGGTGTCATGCAGCGCTTTGTAATTAAAGTTCTGTGTGGTGTTGCTTCTGTTTATTGGCAAGTGTGATCTTACTGTCTGACTTACCATCAGACGAATGACCTGCTAGGTTCGTCAATACTACTTACTACTAATATAAATGTGAAAGTTTGGCTGTTTGTGAATTTGGATGTTTGTTAGTCAATCACACCCTAACAGGTGAACGGATTTGAATGAAATTTGGCACACAGGTAGACCCTGACCTGGATTAGAACATAGGCTTTTTATTCTGGAAAAGGCCATTCACGCGGGTGGAGCCGCGAGCAAATGTTATTCAAGCTAATAAAATGATAATGGATAATGTTAAACTATGGGTATGCTACTAGGATTAGAAGGTTCATAAGGCTATGAAGAGTGTCACCCATAACAACATAACTCAAAAGTATTGAAGAGTGAACTGAAGAATGACCAGCAATAATCTTGTCTTCTCTCTCTTCTTCTAGTAGAGCCATGTTGTAGACAGTTTTATATACAATATGAAGGGGCCGGCTTCACCGAGTTGTTACTCCTGCCTCACAGAAAATCGACGTGAAGTATAAGTATAGTACTAGTAGGGGCCGACCATCTACTTTTGTTACTTTACCTTGAAAAGAGAGCAGCGCACGACGGCAGCATGGCAGTATTCCGACACCAAAAATCTAAACAGAACATCAATGACTAAGTTCTGATGAGTGCGTCATGCGTAAACCAATATTTCCAACCTTCTACGTTTTTTTCGTCGGTTAAAAATGTAAACCAGGCCACGTTGCGAATATATAATCCGAAACTATACATACATACTATATAGACTCACGCCTGTTTCCCATAGGGGTAGGCAGAGACAACAAAAACAAAACTATACCAGTGTAAAACACAAATTCCAACGTTATTCCTACTTTGAAAGCAAATATTGGCGGTTCAGATTATTTTTAATGCCTTGCTTATTCAGGTCGAGACTTATTCAGCCAAAAGGTGCTTCTTAAACTTAGGCGAGTAAATATTTAAGATCGACCTTCAAACAGCTTTCCTTGTAATTCACTCGAAATTTTAAGGCTTGAAAAATATAGAGATGTACGCAGTCAATGATTATAAGAAATTATTCGATGTATTTGAATATAAAATATTTTAAGATGGATCTTGTTATAATCGAGCTTGATTCTCGATTAGTTGATATGTTAATAAAACATCATAAATTTTTAATTTTAACTTTGTTGCTTTTTACTGAGTAGTACATTCAAATAGATATATAAATTAATTATACCTATCTGGAGGCATTGCACTCATTTGGACCCAGCTTAGAAAAGCCAGGTGGTGTGACAAAAAAATCGAGACGAAATAATAACGTTGTAATAAAATAATGATACTCGTCCGATTATACACGTCCCACAGCTGGGCTCGGGCTTCCTCTACTGAAAGAGAAGGGTTAGGCCTTAATCACCACGCTGGCCTAATACGGGTTGGTAGACTAGACATACCTTCGACATTGTTATGGAGAACTTCTTAGGTTTTCTCACAATTTTTCCTTCACCGTTAAGACAAGCTTTAACTAACAATTAATACACACTTGTAAAAGGCAAACGTGTATGCTCTTGTAACATAATATTTATATTAGCTGTCCCACGCGATTACATCCGCAAATTATAATTGATAGTTAGAACCCCATTGCAGGACCACCTACCGGGTCAAATTGGGAATATAAACCATCCAGGGACCCACTTAAACACACACAAAAAACATAAAAATCGGTCCAGCTGTTCTCGAGTTTTGCGCTTAGAAACAAATTTAGCCATTTATTTTTATTTATATAGATAATTGCACATGAATACGAAGAATATAAACACATTATGCAAAATTATTTGCAATTTCCATAGCTTCTGTTCCGTCCAGCGCGGCGCATAGTTGTATTGAAACGTCCACAAAGAGTGGTTTGCCTTAATAAGATAACCAACCATGTTCTATTTGTATAGGTCTCTCTATTCCTGTTTTATTATTATTCCATTTGAAAACGTTCTGATAGGCGGACTTAACTAGTTTAGTTTGGCCAGGTCTGGTCGGCCGCTGTTATCCCCGAGGCTATACACCTCTCCTACCCAACGCTTTGTGAATTTAACTTATGTTTCAAAAGTAAACTCGGTTAATTGAAATATATATTTGAAATAACATGTTTAGCAGTGAAGTTACCGACATTGTTGTTTTAATGCGTAACCACTGATTTCAGTAATGTACCGCGCAGTAATTGGAATTGTTATTTAATGAGCATTTTCATTTTCATGTTGCTGTACTACTCGTAGATTCGCTTTATTAATATTCTGTATTTGTTTGCGGACTTCGTTGATGTTCTATTTTCAAATATTTTTAAAATATTCCATAGAAATATTTGAAAATGGAACATTAGTGATGTCTTTTCCGTTATTTTATGGCGAGGCCCAAATAGTATACATTACGAGGCCCCTAGTATGTAGTAGGTTACATTAGAGTCACGTAGATTCCAATTCAGACTGCAGAGTCAATATGCTTATACTGACTTAGATATTTCTGGAAAACAAATAGAATTTTAGATACTGGATATTGCAAAGAACTGCAGGCGTTAATCTGTCAGCCATTCTTGACTACAAAAAAACTAACACAACACTGACAAGTAGTAAAAATTAATCCAACTTTACTAGTATATTAAGTGATTTCTAAACCTATTGGAATATACATATTGTATACCATTTACCAGCAATAATACTCATTTATATTATATTAAGCACGCATTTTACCGCTATCATCACATTAGATGGTCATTGGCCATTTTAAATCGGAAATAAGGCGATAAATTGCAGTTGTGACAAAATTATACCAAATTATTTTCTGACTTTAGTTTACTTGAATTTCCTAACCTTTTATAATCTCTGGGTTTGAGAATAATAAAGTATTTATCTGTAATGTAGACTGAACATGTCATACGAAGACGACATTTTAATCTCCGAAGTGCCATAATACCGCATAAAAATCATAAATTTTAGATTAAAAAAAGTAGAATTTACTTGTGATATTGCACACTGACCATGTCAGCCGTTGCATCATGAAAGCTTTCAAAAAGTGGCATAATGTCGCATAAAAATTGCTTCGTGAGTACAATGCATGTGGAGAAAAAATGTGAATTTTTAAAAGGGCAAAGAAACAGTATTCATATTTTGCCATTGTTCAACGTATCCGTTTTAATTTTCGGCTGCAAATGAACGAGTTAACAGCGGTCCGATCTACTTCCGGTGCTGTTTACTCGAGGCAAATAAACTGGCCCGACCAATTCCGTCCATTGTTAGAAATATACCGATTGTTTACCACAAAGAGTTCACTCTGTTGAATTGCTAACAATGAACTGCTAATAAGTGGAAGTTTCTGTTGCGATTTTAAATATTCGACTACACTTCGATTCTATCTGTATTATTCTCGGATTTATACATCCAAAACATCTGTTGTTTTTTTTTGTTTAATTATACATACATACGCACTCACGCCTGTTTCCCATTATAAAGGGGTAGGTGTAACCAGTACTGCTGGTGTACACCCACATTTCGCCAAGCGTATCTCCGTCCCATGATGTGATAGGGGGCGAGACTATCGCCATACCGGTTTGTTTAATTATGCTTTCCATACATATACCCAATGACAAGTATTTAATATTAATACACATAAAAAATCCAACATAACACGTTGCAATAATAGAAATATTCCCGTTTTAATAAATGCTTTTACCAGCGGCTTTATTTTAGGCATAGTATTTTATAGTAGAAATATTATTATTAGGATGGATATTTTACGTTACATTAGGCCTACGTTTTCCAACTTCGATGCTTCGTATAGTTTTATAGCATACAGGCTCCGGTACGTTTCGATTATCACTAATTAACGGATGCAGCAATTATTCTAGCATGGTAATTTGCTATCAGAAGGCCTATTCTCGTAATTTTAAATGTTCAAAATATCATTCTGATCTAGTCTCAGCGTCAAGAAAGTTGGAAATGGCATTCTCTTAAACCAATAATCAACGTCAAATGCACCTAGCATTAGCAGTAGCATTGTACCGTTTTGGCTTCAGTCAACTTTTATTCTACATTCAATCTCATTACGATCTATGTTAACATTTGACGTTGATTATTGGTTTAAGAGAATGCCATTTGCAACTTTTTTGACGCTGAGACTAGATCGGAATGATATTTTGAACATTTAAAATTACGAGAATTGGCCTGCAGATGCCTGTCGTATTGAGCCATAGAAATAATTGCACGTCTTTGAATTAAATTACGATAATATGAATCAATTCAGTGAGCATAAGAACAAATTTTTGCCGACATTTATTAAGTAAAATTACACATAAACTAGGTGGTAGGTCCCTTGTGTGCGAGCGGCCGTCTGGGTAGGTAGCAGCTTTATCAGTTTCTGCCGCTAAGTAATCCGCTGTTTAAGCATTGTTGTGTTTCGTTTTTGAAGGATATTGAAGCCAGGGAAATTACGGTGGCTGATTATGAGACTTAACTTCTTATGTCTCGGGACGACGATCGCAGCCCAGTGCCATGCAGTGCGTTGTAATTCTAAGTTCTGTGTAGTGTTGTTTTTGTTAATGGGCAGACGTGGCGCTTACCATCAGGCGAGCGACCTGCTCGTTTCGTCATGCAGGCTAATTAACATGTCGATATAGATGCGGCTGGCCGGTTTCACGTCTGCTTACTCCTTTGGGAGCACAGGATATTTTTTAGAATCTCTTGTATCAGGTAGTAAATGTACAATAATTTTCTTCTTCCACCAGCCCTTATTGCACTCACAGTGGGGTCGGCGCAACATGTTTTATAACACATGTTCTAGATGATTTGGCTTGTAGTTTTTATGACCGGCCGCCTGCTTGACGTCAACCCGTTTGGCGAGAAAATAATATTTAGTACTTAATAAATAGAGGTAAAAAATATAAGTATATAAAGGTAAAATAATCTTTAATAATAAATTGGATATGTATAATAAATACTCGCCTCATTGGTCAAATGGCAGCTATTTGCTATCTAATAAGAAGCCTTAGGAAAAAAAGACTTCAATTTACTGTTTTATCATATTCACAAGCAAGGAACAGAGAATCATCGCATTAGATTGGCTACATACAGTACATAATGCAGTTTCAGAAGATTACTTTGCAAGTTACTTAGACGTTTCAAATTTAATTAAATTTTGAAATTGATAACCTTTTTTATTCGTTCATTGTTTACCTTGTTACTCTGAGAAAATAATGTTTATTGTAAGTATCCTTCAGCGGTTTTCCTAATTTTTTTCCCCGACTAAAATGAGGGGTGTTATGTGTTTAAACCTTGTATCTGTCTGTCTGTCCGTCTATGTACGTTACTGCGGCATCGTAACGTAAACGTACGAACCGATATCGAATGCGCATTTTTTCTTAACTATGTTGGAAGAATATCTGTTACAATATATTTGTTTTTATTCATACCTATGTAGGTATATTTTACGTGAAATACGCTAAAATGTTACTAAGTATCGATAACAATAGTTTTATAAGTTATTAAACGGATATTCATGGCAGTAAAGTGGTCGCAGATTTTATTTGTAGCAATATTAAATGGTTTCAAATACACGCGTTTTACGAGGTGGTTGAAAGTTAAAACGCGTACCGAACGTTGCAAGCCTTCCCCTAAACGTTTTATGTTGTATTTTATTGGAGCAGTCGCCACCCACTTTATTGCTTGCAACATATTTATGTAGCATTTTAATGGAACGTTGTTAAAATATTCCGATTATATACCGGGTGAAGATGATAGGTGTTCAGAGAATATTATAACCTCCTTCTACACGCAAATATGCTTTTAGTGTCGAATCTAATAATAATAATATCCAATACACCAACATCTCACTTCAATAAACCAGTAGAAATGTTTTATCCATCGCTATAATAGTCCTACACCAACCGGGGACTGTCCTTGGGTGCACTGTTATACTGTATACAGGGATAGCTTTCGGGTGGTGTAACATCATAATATTAGATTAATTTTATCTAACGGGCCTCTACGTGGTGGCTTTGGCCCCATGCACGTCTATCAATGGTCCAGGACTTTTTAGTCCCGATTAGTTGCGAGATATGGTAAGATGGTGCCGATTCGGTTGTGTCAAAATTTTCTAAACTAGACAAAAAGTCACTAAAATTAAGTTTGGTCCCGTCAAAGTATTCTGAAATAGTCTGAAATCGTTTAAAGTGACAAGACATACCTAAATTATTTTAGTTTGACATGATTAAATTTGGCTAAGCTAATCAAGTTAAACCTAGTGCATATTTGCCTATATTTTCATATTTGGTATTCTGTTGTATGTCTTAACTGCAATATTGATCCAAATAAGAAATAGCAAACTAATTTATGACGACCAAATTAGAGATTATGAAATTTAGTGTTAGCCGTTATCCTTTCGCCAGATAATAAATGACAGACAGTTTATTATTGAAATTAAATACAAACGAAATCATCTCTACTTATCTTGAAATTAATTACATATTTTTAGAAACTATCAAGAAAGAATACCCTTAGAACGTATTCCAGATTATTCCAACCCTTTTGAGATGGCTGAGGATAAGTTCTAAAAACTTTTTAGGCTCCCTAAATCTGGAGCTCTTCATTTAATTAACGTTTTGGATGAACTATGCCTGAACGAAGGATTCCTCCCAAAACATCTAAAGGTTTAAAAATATTGTAACATACTTTATCTGTGATGAAACTTTCTTCATGGTATAAACTTGTGTAAGTAATTAATTTTGTAGGTTTAGCTCCACTTTGATTTTTGCCCGAGGCAGCTACCAAGCTGCTGTAGGTCAAGATAATTTGATCGCACTCGCGCTATGTTTGAAGCAAACCCAACACTTTGGGTTTTACGCGCACTAGTGCGGCCACGACCACGACGCTGAACGTTGTATTTTCTTTAGAGTCGGGGGAAGGGTCGTGGTCATGGTCGCATCAGTGCACGTCTGTTTTTACATGCTGCCACTGCCGTACAGATCTGTTACAGCCCAAGTTATTGAGCTCGTTGGTCAGCGCGGTCCAGAACTTTGTGACCCTATGTCCTGCCTGATTTCCTAGAATAATAATTAAAAATATATAATGAAAAATGCAATTGAAGTATCTTCACTTCAGTACTTACGTTTTATATCGCATTCTATGATTGTTCATAAAAATTTCAATAATTAATAAATTTTTACCCTTCGCCATTTCTATATTGTTGTGCAAGCATGCTACCAGCAATTCTTGCTGCCTCTTGTTGGCCCTTTTTTCATACTTTCCATTATAAATATTAATAAATATTAATGTATAGAATATGACTCATATAGATGATTCTTTTTGTATTCGACAGGGTTTGCTGCGGTGGTAGTAGTCTTATTGAAATTTGGAGAAATAATTCCACTCCTGACTGGCTCGGTGGCGCAGTTGTAATGCGCATGCGGTTTGTAGAGTGGTAGAGCGACACTGTGGACAGTTTTGTCTACAGCACGAATGTGCCGACTTGACTGGGTCGTTACCACTGTCTCACAGAAAACCGACGTAAAGTAGCGGCTTACCGCCGCGTTTCATACGGTGAGCGAGATATCCGGAGGCCTAAATCGCCTTCCCTTTCCCAAACCCTTATGACCCATGTGCTCGTTTGCCGCGCTATGCTATAAAAAAAAATCAGCTGTGCTGAGGGCTCGGGTTCGATCACCGGGTCGGGTTAAAATTATATTAGGTTTTAATATTTTCGAAATGCTTAGTATCAGCCCGGAGTCTGGAATTGTGCCTGGTATGGCGATAGGCTCGCCCCCTATCACATCATGGGACGGAGATACCTCTGCCTACCCCTTCGGGGATTACAGGCGTGAGTGCGTATGTATGTAATTCCACTCCTAAGGGTGCGACATCGGGCGTGGAAGACTAAAACACCTTTATGTACTAATTGTGATGATTCTTTCACTAAAATTAAAAAATAAAAACTTATTAAAAGAATAAAACTGACTCAAAAAAGGAAATAACAAACTAAACAATTTCGAGTCCGTGGTATCAATTGACTATTAAGTTACAGTACCACGGACTCAAAGTTTAGTTTTATTTTGTGTTAAAAAAAAGTATTCTTTACTTGTTAGCCCTTATTAATTTAAAACAAACTTATAAAACCTGGTAAATGACTACGAACATAACTTTTCAATTTACCTAAACAATCCTTAACAACAAAAAAGGAGTTTACAATACCATTATTTTATGAATGTACTTATTAGCGTTACCTGTGTAGAACGTAGACAGCCATTAGCTCTGCCAAAAGGTTTATTCGGGGTGGGTTGAGTTTTGGAAGAAACAATTAGCGCTTATGAATCATTAAGCAGCCAAAGGCTTAGTTAAGCTTTCAGGTACCTTTCAACTCACGTTTCAGCTTAGCGTCTGTGTAATATCTAGTTGAATTACTGCGCGAATTGTTTATTGATTTGACTTTGTATAAGCTAGATTCCAGACGTAGTTAAGGTTGCGCTGTCTAAGCCAAGATTAAAAAGAGATTTTAAAAGTAGTCAATGCTAGTCGAACTCTCACCCTGAGGGTTCCGTAATCGTGGGTATTAAGGAACTACGAGCGACTTGCGGTCCCACAACACACAGACCCGAGACAAATATTTGTGAATCAGACAACCATTTGTCTAGGTGCGGGAATCGAACCCACGACCTCACGCTTCGCAACCGGCTATTTAAGATACGTAAATAGATACTGTTTAAATACTAGGTTTATGAACTTAATTTTATTTGATATTTATTCTCAGAAAAATAAACAAACCAACATTCAGATTTATAATATAAGATGATACGCTATAATGAGGAAGAAAAATGAGAGAAAAGAGCTTGTTATAAATGCGATAGTTTGCAATAAGAATGAAATTTATATATGTCTCTGGTTAGTTTTCTACTAATAATAAGATTTTAAGTTAAGATATGATTCGCCATGATATGATCTTGTCTGATGATGTCTTTACAAATACTAGATTAAAGGTTGATTTTCAATCTACAATAAAATAACGGTTAACCATTGATCATCATATTCGACAATTACTTGACCATAACGACGTTACGGTAGGTGACTCAAATATCCGGATAATCTATAAAAGATTCGGCCGATTATCGTTAATTTGCTCCTAAGAATTGAAGAGTTCCGTTACTTTGTCATGGATGCCAATATCAGAACCTAACCAAACTCTCATCAAACTACCCTTGAAGTATATACTTTCCAATAAAAAAGGAATCATCGAAATCGGTTGGTGTGATATTGAGTTATTCGTCCATTTGTCGCGCACATACTTAATGCAAATTTAAGACTTATATGGTTTTCTCATGGATGCCATTGTCAGAACTGGACCACACATGAAGCACCATCAAACAAAAACAGAATCATCCAAATCGGTTCACCCAGTCCAAAGTTCCGAGGTATCAAACATTAAAAAAAATACAGTCGAATTGAGAACCTCCTCCGTTTTTTTGAAGTCGTTAAAAAAAATTGATTTCGAATCAATTGCAGTCGCAACTTATTTTTTATATCCTTGATTATCGAAACGAGCAAGTTGCTCGTCACGTAGTAAGTGCCATGCCTGCTCATAAACAAACGCAACACAAAATAGAACTTTGAATTACAAGGCACTGCCTAGCACTAGACTGCGTTCGTCAGCTCAAAATATAAGTTGTTAATCTCATAATGCCTAGAAATTTCACTGACTTTAATGTCCTTCATACCGAAACACTACAGTGCCTACGTACTGACGCTTGATGGCAGAAACAGATAAAGTGATGGTACCAATTCAAATGGCCTCTCGCATTCGATACGGAACCTACAATCTAGTAACTATGGATTTTGTAAGCTATGGATTGGTATATGTTTCTCTACAACAATGCAATACATACATACGCACTCACGCCTGTAATCCCCGAAGAGGTAGGCAGAGGTGTAACCAGGACACCCACATTTCGTCGAGCGTATCTCCGTCCCATGATGCGATAGGGGGCGAGCCTATCGCCATACCGGGCACAAATTCCAGATTCCGGGCTGATACTGAGCATTTCATAATAGAAAAACCCAATACCACTTTATCTGACCCGGGAATCGAACCCAAAACCTCAGCGTTAGCCTTAATCGTAACACGTACGCATTACAACTGCACCACCGAGGCAGTCAAAAATAATGTCATGCTTAGTTTATAAGAAATAAACGCGCACAAAATTTGAGGGCGCTGTATAGTATTTGAGGACTGTATAGTATATGTATTACAGATGCTACATTATTCTTCTAATACTATAAAAAGACTAGGCTTTAAGATACAGTATATTACATCTGCTTAAATTCTTATTAAGTATTGTTTGCAGTTCTAAAAATACATTTTCAACCAAATGTAATATACTGTCTGTACGATGAAATTTAGCTTGAACAAACAACGGCACAAGTTTACAGACTTTGCTCAAACAAAACGTCGGTCGCGAACATAAATATGAAAAGTGAAGCAAAAATAAGCTCATTATGTGTTTAGAATATAAACAAATGAATAATGAACAAACGCAATTGATAGATAAAATGATAAGTTTTGCGATCGACTCGCGGTAAACAAACATCGGGCCGGCCACAAGCCTCTTATTCTCTTGAAAAGTTTTTGCGGCCACACTGATCGGCTATTATCATGAATTCTCGACAATATTGTGTGATTCGTCATTCTTCTTCCATCTGCCCTTATCCCATTCGCAGTGGGGTCGACACAACATGCTTTTTAACATATGTTACACACAAGATTGGTTAGTAGTTTTTACGACCGGCCGTCTGCCTGACGTCAACCCCTCTGGGGAGAAAACACCTAAACCTGAAACAAATATTTGTGGATCATTTAATCATTTTGTGTCGGTGCGGGAATCGAACCTGCGGTCTCTAGTTTCACAGCCGAATACTCACCCACTGCACCACAAAAGCTGTCAATCGTGTGACAAGTCATTATTATCACAGTTACTTTATTATTGTTGCCATAGAACATGATATGGCTCTTTGCAGAATAGAGAACTAAAAACGAATTAAAAAGTTTTTTTATCCATGATCGTCTGAAACAGCCTCGACCAATCTCTTTATGAATTAAACAAACAACGAAAATTTTGTGCAATAATTACACCTCTATCTATTTAAATTTAACCCTTGAAGCCTTCAAGGGTTAAATTTTAATTTAAAATAACATCAAATTAACTCGTTAAAATAATCTAATAATAACATTATTTATCCTGTTGTAAACGAGAAAGAAAAGCACACTGAAACCATTTAAGGTATTACAAATCGCTGGTTATAAATTCTATTTGGAATTTATCTTCTATTTCAATTTTGCGATTTAAAGCTAAAAGGGGAATTTTCTAAGGAGGTTGCATCAGTGTTTCTCTCTAACAAGGCTAACAAGACGAACCATTAGTAAAACCGAGCGGCGCGGAGCGGCGCGGCGTGGCAGACGGCTTGCTTCGGAACACGGAAGTTGGTCGGGGGCAATCGAGTCGACCATTTAGTGTGTAACCGCCGCGCCCTTCAGGGACATAAAAACGCAATTTGTTCCTACAGATGAGCCTGATGTAACCAACTGCAATGCCTCGGACAACATTGCTCTTATTTTAAAACGTCAATAAACCATATACGATAAATCGTAGAACAAAGAGTTTGAAACTCTACTTTTCAGTTGAGCGTTCGATCAAAGATTTATATATTATTTATTTACTATATTATTAGAGTAAACTATAACTAGTTTGTATTAAAGTTATCAACACCAAATATTCAGCAAAAACTACATTTTTGAAGTGCTTTACTGTCATTGAGTAAACAAGAGTTATCTGTTATAATGTCGTCTGTGTTGTGGATAAACTAAATATACCCCCAATGAAGACCAATATATATGGAACACCTTTACATAATATACTGGCACGCCTGGTAATGCACTGTTTTGAAAAAAAATCTTGTACAGTCAGTAAAATCTGAGCGGAAACATACTGTAATGAATTTAGCATCTCATTTGAAATACATTTACAACGCTAAAGCTCTGCGTCCGACACTAAGATAGATTAGTAACTTATTTTGTACGCCCACAATACCAAAAGAATGATGGGTGCGTTTCCGACCTTAAAAGAAAGGGATAATTAAGGGATTGGGAAGGGGAGGGGGTTTGGGCCTCCGGCTATCTCACTCACCGTACGAAACGCAGCAGCAAGCTGCTACTTTACGCCGGTTTTCTGTAAGACAGTGGTAATGACCCGGACGAGCCGGCCCATACATGCTGTAGACTGACGATACTTAATCTAACATGACGCACGCCGCCACTCTATTTTGAATCTTACTACGCAGAAAACTGAGTGGTGCGGGACGAGGCATTTAAGATTTAATGAGTTAGAAATACCTAAATATGAATGTATAAAGGCTTATGAGTTCCCCTCAATGTTCACACAAAGTACTTATAAATTAAAACAGCAGCACATAACTTACGCTGCACTTGTATAATACGCGGTTACCTAGTTCTAAAGAATGGAGGTGTTTGAAACTGGCGGTTCGCTTCAGTGGGCTGCGTGATCTGTCAATGTCGACCGGCTCATTGTTACCCCGAGGAAATAAAGCGCAGACTGCAACCCCCGCGCGCCGGATGCTGGACAACTTTTATAAAATAGCGCTAAGTCGGACAGGTGGGTATTAAGGTTTGAGTGTCGCGACACGTATTTTTAACCCTTATCAAGAATAATAGTTGTTTTCAATGGCGAACGAAAACACAGGAGATTCTCATTGCAACGCGTATGTTTTATTATTAATGTATGTTCACTCATGACACCGACTATTTCGGTGGCACAGTTGGAACGCCTACGCGGTGCGAATGCTGCGAAGCTATCGGGTTCGATCACCAGACTGGGTAAAAGTTATATTGGGTTTTTCTATCACGAAATGTTTAGTAGTATCCTCCTGGAAATTAGAATTGTGCACGATATAGCGATAGGATCGCAAACCTTATCATATCATGGGACGGAAATGAGTTTTCCTCCAACGGTAGGCAGCGGTTTGACTGTGCCCTGGCATTGCTGACGTCCATAGGCGGCGGTTCTGCTTACCATCAGGCGGGCCGGCCACACGCTCGTCAGTCTACCTTAGCAATATAAATAAGCTTAGCAAAATGTGGGTGTGCTAGTTACACCTCTGCCTACTACTACGGGGTTTACAGGCGTGGTAATGATTTGCATGATTTGATATTTTATTCCTTGACGGTCCCATATAAATTGGGTTACAATCCGTCGACGGAGTACGAGCACAAATGAAAAACTCCTCAATGGAAAACAGCAACCGCACCCCGATTGAGAGTTTAAAGTTAGTTTCTGACCTTTTTATGATCAGTAGAAACACTGCTCTTGTTGTTGTTGTACAAACTAGGCTTCACTGCTGTAAAAATCCCTAAAAACATAAATCAGTATGAAGGCTCGTCGGCACTAGGGCACAAATTGTAATTCATGTTTCGCGATTTATATCGAGCACATGTTCGATAGATTATGTTTAAATAAAAATCACTAGCTGTGCCGAAATCAAGTTGCACAAAAAACCTATTGCGGATGAGCCTGAAATTGACTTAATTTGTTTAAAAACATAGTTCTTTATATTTCTAAGATTGCTTAGATTTATTAATATCTCTCTTACTACTTTACTGTGAAATGGTTTGTCTGGTGCAATAATAATCCCAGAATTGAAATCAGTAAAACAAACAATGATACTTCGTATTTTTTTTAATGTACAAATATTTTCTTTAGTGCCATTAAGAAGTACAAATTATGTAATAACAATAAACAGTACTTACAAATTACTGTTTAGTACAATTATATATGTTCATGAATTCAAAATAAAACATCAAATAAATATACATACCAATTTTCTATCAGAGCTGCAAAATTGCATTCTTGAAAAGCTCCCATAAGCTCTTATACAGAAAAGCTATACAGCGCCATCTAGACAATTAGCAAAGAACTATGAAGTATGAAACCATCTGTTGTACATTTCTTTCAACTTTTCACTAGATGGCAGCCGATGTATTGTACATTGTATATATCGCAGTTTCAATAATGAACCAGTTTTATGTTTTCTTTTCTAAAAAGTATTTTTTTAATAAATTAGTATTTAACTACCTAAGTACATTAGTAAAGTGTTCATGGTTCACAACATTTTATCGTAAATATGAAGAATATAAATATTATTGTTATGAATTAAGTTTACGCTGAATCCCCGACGATGACGGGTTGGCAGTGGTGCCATTATTGCATGATCCATAGTTCGACGAGTTTAATCTCATCGTATGATATGCTAGGGGCCGAGCCTATCGCTATATCAGGCACTCATTCTAATTGCCGAGCTTTTTGGTTTTATAAAGCGATTAACATAATATTTTAATAATCCCACTTGGTGATTGGATTTAAGTCGCTCACCAGTTTCACAACCTTACACTGCAATACCACTAAACAAATAAAGTGATAGATAAAATTATAATCGATGTCTAACTTTGGAAATAACACTAATTGATTTAAAAAACATAAAGCTACGCATATAAAAACGTCATTTTGATATTGAAATTTAATTTAGAGGCTAATAAATGATGCACCAGACGCGCGGCGCTGCGTCGACCAATTTCGCAGCCATAGCTACATAATTCAATGCATGTATATAACTAAGTACTAGAAACTGCGTTCCTTAATGCGTATTCTTCTTCTTCCTCCATATGCCCGTATCCCGCTTGCAGTGGGGTTAGCGCAACGTGATTTTTAACACATGTTACAGAAAGATTTGGGTTGTAGTTTTTACGACCGGCCGCTTGCCTGACCAACCCCTGTGAGGAGAAAACACCCAGACCCGAAACATATATTTGTGGATCACACAAACATTTGTCTCGGTGTGGAAATCGAACTCGCGCCCTGTCGCTTTACAGCCGGGTACTCGCCCACTGCGCCATGGAGGCTGTTGCAATAGCACCGACTCAAAATTGTTTCATTTTATTTTTACCTTTTTAGATCTTTGAGTCGGATTTATTTTTGTTAAAAAGTTTTGTCTTTTATATTTAATGTTATGTGACATTATTATTTTTCTTTTGTAAGTCTAACAATAGCTAACAGAAAATTACATGTAAATAGTAAATGTCTTAAGTGGGGATTGCCCGCGGTAGCATATTTAATAATTAAAAAAACAAAGTAAAGAATTACTAAGTTATCCAGAAGTTCCGATCTTTATCTCTTTAACGTTCTAAGATTATGATAAGCTGTGTTATAGTTTACGCCAAATTTTATGACGTTAAAAAGACTTTTTCTTCAACTAAGACGTTCATACATCTTGTATGCGACTTATTTACTCGTCGCAACAGTTTTAAGCCTTCGCGGGCGCTGCGATATGAGCTTTCGCGCTTTGTAGCGACCCAATCCCCGTCTTCATTATTTATTCTGTGTCACAGACACTTAATTCCCCTGCTACTATCTGTTTTCCAGATGCATGCACCGTGTTACTCTATGAAGACTATCAAATGGAATTCATAATGAGTGATGTAGCACTGTGTTAGAAACTTGACACAGCAAGCCGTGTGTGTCTCGCACAAAAACGGCCACAATGCTGTTATTACGCCACGTCAAGACGACAATTCGTTAGTAAATCTGACGTCTGCGTTACTTGATGAAGTGTTTTGACAGCAATTAAAATTAATTAGTCTATCTGTCGCGATGTTTTATGGAAATGGTGGATATTACTAATTGAGTTTTTAATTTGATTTATGCCTACGTGTAGTGAATAAAACTAAACATGTATCGAATTTAGATTTAATTTTCGTCTGCCGTGGTTTATAATTTATTAATTTTGTTAGTAGATGGCTTCTCTTATATTGTTACAAATAAACAATTTAACGTTTAGAGGAAAATTATAATATCTTAGCCTTACATATTTGCAAAATTAAAATCGAGTATCATGAAACAAATAGGACGTAATGGGGGTAGTACAGGTTGCTAGTAAAACATATTTTAAGCTCACGCACGTAGGAGTACAACTAGCGCAGTCACTCTTTGTCGAATTTATTTCCGTCTCATGATGTGATATGAGGCTAGCCTATCGCCATATCTAATTCCGTTCTTGGTCAACTCATGTGTGATTTTTTGAACCAAAATCCAAACAATTGTGCTTGCCCGATCTGGGATTTGAACCCAGGCGCTCACGGGTTCTCAACCTAAGTGTGCTGCCCCTTAACTAATGAAGCGATAGTAATAGTAAAAAACAATTTATCCTCATGTACCATAGATTTAAAGAGTATTATGCAATAACAATTTGTAGAACTTCCAAGAATTATTAAAGTTTTAAACAAAAATCCACAAAATAATATTAGGGTGACATTTTACGATGCCATTACCTCAGAATCCAGTTTGATATAACAATTACCGGAGTTCTATTCAATTCGCCGTAACTTCATGCTTAATAAAAGTTTTCTTTGAGAATTTAACAACATTGCTTCAAACAATGAGCATTGTACGGCTAATGTAACCGAGATTATTATAATTACCTAATTTAGATTTAATTTATGTTTTAATATTTTATCAACTTTGTTAAAGGATGAATTATTTGGTTTATAGAACTTCCTCTGTAATTGATGCTTAAGTTTTATATTGATTTACTATTTCTGGATAATACGACTGGCGACGACGGACTGCCTCGGTGGCGCAGTTGTAATGCGTACGCGTTACGATTGAGGCCAACGCTGAGGTCTCGGGTACGATCCCCGGGTCGGGTAAAGTGGTATTGGGTTTTTCTATTACGAAATGCTCAGTATCAGCCCGGAGTCTGGAATTTGTGCCCGGTATGGCAATAGGCTCGCCCCTATCACATAAGGGACGGAGATACGCTCGGCGAAATGTAGGTGTACTAGTTACACCTCTGCCGACCCCTTCGGGGATTACAGGCGTGAGTGCGTATGTATGTATTCTGGATAATAATCAAAGTTCATAGAGTTTTTAGGACAGCCTCTGTGGCGCAGCGGACGAGTAGCCGACTGCGAAGCAAGAGACGGTGGGTTCGATTCCCGCACTGAGACTAATGTTTGTGTGATCCACAAATATTTGTTTCGGGTGTCGGTGTTGTGGGACCGCAAGTCCTTCGTAGTTCCTGATACCCACAATACAGGTTAACCTAGTGTGGGGTAAGGGCTATGTGTGTGACTGTTGGGTGTATTTATTTATTTATTTTAGAGATATATGTTATTCTATTAGAGCATATGTTTAGGAAGACGATCTAGTACATTAAATTATAATATTTAAGTTATATTACTTGTATGATTGTATTCTGTGTTATGCCTTTTATTGCTAATAAAAAAAAGTTACAAGTAGTTTTTGTAATTAAAGATATACGGAATAATTAAACATATTTTTGTTTTATTTATATAAATAATCCTAGCTTTACTAGCTGTTGTGATTGCAGTGGCAGCTTGATTTAGAAGCAGTGAATTTTGGATTTGAGTCTTCGATCAGATAATCATGAGCATACGTAGAGCGATTTGAGTGGTCGTAGTACAAGCCGCCCATAAACCCATACTTACACGGCCACATAAACGAATAACATAATAAAGGTCATAAAAACATTAATTCCCGTAAAACGATAAGTAGGTAAGTTCGTAGTTGAACCCAGCTCCGTCGCATCTGCGGTATCAGATGACAAATGACATCGGGCAGTGCGTCCCCGTCCCGGAATGTCGCAAATTGTGTTTACATTTGTAGACCTGCACCGCATCTAGCTATTATTCTTTTAATGTCACTTTAAAGTTTGTTTTGCGAGAGTATTTTATTTTGATAAATATATATCAAACTAAGGGTTCTTTCACAAAATGTAATTCAATGTTAACCGCCAGATAAAACATTACACAGATGGTTTATGAAGTACGAATTTGACATACTGTATTGACAACGTGATAATTTGATGGGAAGGCGGATCCTGGCATTAGGTCGGGATAATGCCCGGCAGAAAGAAAGAAAGCTATCTTATATTTTATTTGACATGTAACGTTTACTTGGAGATTGTGAAACAGGGGTTTAGGGACTGGTTTACCCCGAGGCAACACCATAAAAGAACACGTATCGCGATTTGGGTTTCGGTCGGTTTTTAAAGTTTTAAACTTGTAATTAATCAAAATAATAATAAGTCCCACTGTTGGGCACGGACCTGCTCCACTAAATGACAAGGATTAGGCCTTAGTCTAGCACGCTGGCCTAAGGCGAATTGGCAGACTTTACATACCTTTGAAATTCTTATTTAGTCTCACGTGTGGAAGTTTCCTTAGGACGTTTCTTTCACCATTGAACCGAGCGATATTTCACAATGAATACACACGTAACTTAGAACAGTCAGAAAGGCATGCCCTTGGGGCTGGTTTCGAACCTGCGACTTTTATCTCGACATTACCACTTCCCGCTTAGCTATTGCTACTTCTTAAAATGCAAATTATATGAGTATGTATGCTATATTTATGTACAAACAACAAAGTTTTCATCTCGTAGACATTTTTACAAAGAACGCAGCTCGTTCCCAATGTCGGCAGTCGGGTGGCGCAGTCCAAGCCATCATTTGTCATATGAGGAAGTCTGACGGATTTCAATTACCCCTCCCCCTGACAAGCCGCGGACACAACGGCCAACGGAAAAGCTGCTTTCATATTATATATTATTTTGCAATATGTGCCCATGACACTTCATTACCGGACGATATTTTTAAGGTACTGTTAATTAGACACGTCAGTGCCTATAAGGAAGTTATCAGCATATTTTTTTATGAATCTACTTAAATTAAGATTTTTTTATAACCGGTTACATTACTTACTCTGGCCCCGTGAAACACCCAGTTGCATGATAATGTTCTTTAGGTCACCTCTATTTTATCATATGTGATAAAATGTTTTAACAAAACTTAGAAACCAACTTCAAAATAAAAACACTGTAAGTAAAAAATAAGTTAATGTGTTTTTATTTTGAAGTCGGTTTCTAAGCTCTGGTATAACTTATTTTATTTTTAAATTTTTAGTGGTGGTTACAGCAATAACATGTAAATTCCAATACAATAACACAATCACGACGAGTGTACTGACGACGAACACGTTGAGGAGTTTTATTTTTTTTCTCCTCCGTACAAATTTATATGGGACCACATCGCAGCTAAACTCTATCGAATGATTTTTTTCCAACATTATCGGTCCACAGTTGACGGAGAAATCGATGTACATACATAAAAAGCATAAAACCGAATTTATAACCTCCTCCTTTTAAAAATCAGGATGCACGGGTACGAAACGCGTACTAAGTATGGGATAAGTAATAGTTTTCGTTGGAATAGCACTTTAGCCACATAATGAGAAACAAAAGTGTGAACATCTTCAACTGGTCATTCAAGGGTAAATAATGGATGGGAAGAGTCGTAGGAGGATCATTCTGTGTTCATGCTAAAGACAGTTTAGTCTACAGCATGACAGTTCTGATCTAAGCTCTTGGGGACCTTGGCAGTGTACTGGGACATCGATTACGAAGTTAATTAATACTTAACAAATGTACCACACCGGAAACGTACTCACCACCTTTTAGATATGTGGTTATTCATGATCGGTGGTGATCACTTACCATCAGATGACCCAATTGGTTGTTTTTTACTATAATGGTGCTTTTCTATAATAAAATATAAAGTTAGCTCGGTAATTTGTGTTTTATGTGTGTGACTGTTGTGGTGTATTTTTTTTTACTGAAATACTATTTTTGAGCATACATGCATAATGAAAGTAGTCTTTTGCATAAGATCGAAGTACATCATAGTTTAAATGAGTGTTAGTAAAAATTCTATAAATACTGGCATTTGTAAGCTCCTAAATCCGCCCTACACATTGGGCGAGACATACCGAGAATTGTCAACTACGAGAGTTTGGAGGTGTCTTGTCCCGCCTCGCACGGTCTTGTGGGTATATTTATCATATTAAATTGCCAAAAACGGGTGTCGAATGTCTCAGCGAGAGGTCTTGGCTAATAGGTGAAGCGGGCCTTATAGTGTCTGCCACGATTTAACGATTATAGTCCTTGTTAAGCTGTTTGACCCGTTTTCTTCGAAAGTTAGTATAGAAACTAATAATGTACTAACTAACTATGTATCTGATAGTAATAATAGATTACAGTACGTGTGAGCGTAGCATAGGAGTAATAAGGCTTTGTAGTACTTAAGTACAGTTTCAGTACAGGGTTTGAATCAGCATAATGATAGGTTTACCTTCGCATTGTCTAGGCATTTCTTAGGCCAAGATTCCATTCATTTGGCTTAGGTGCCTAGGATTCTAAAAGGTGCTCTATGATTTCACTTCGAGCACTAAACCAGTTGCCAATGTAATCCGGAACAGTTGTAAAATATTTCAGAAGCTAACAGTAAAAATAAAATGAATTAATAATTTTATTTTAGTTTATAATATTCGGTAATGTTATAGCTAGAATACATGCAATGTTACAGAAATGTAAGAACAAGAGGGTCACTTATAAGATAGATACTAACTAGCCTGACAAATGACGAAACGAGTAGGACGCTCGCCTCATGATAAGCGCCACACCTGACTATAAACAGGTACAACATCACACAGAACTTTGAATTACAAATTATTGCATGACACTGGACTGCCCTCGTCACCGCGAGACATAGGAAGTTAAATCTCATAATACCCAATAATTTCAAATAGACAAAGCGGTAGTACTAACCCAGACGACCTCTCGCATACGAAGTACCTACTACGTTGTAAAATAATTATACTCTTCATACATTCCTTGACAGCCAGCCAGCTGCGAAGCGTGAGGCCGGGGGTTTTATTCCCACACCGTGAAAAATGTTTGTCTAATCCACAAATATTTGTTTCGGGTCTGGGTATTGTGGGACCGCAAGTCCCTCGTAGTTTCCGATACACACGATACAGGTTAACCCAGTGTGGGGTCGGGACTATGCGTGTGACTGTGGGGTGTATTTTATGGATATACCTCATATTCACAATGAGATATGAAAAAATATCTGCGCCGCTAAGATAGCCATCTACTTATTTCGTTACTGAAGCGAACTTTTAATTACTTTTAAAACAAAAACGACAAGCCGGCCAAGTTAATGTAATTGGCCAACTTCAAAAACACTTGAACATTATCATTTAAGCCGTGGGAAACAGATATGTCCCGGCATTGTTACTTATTTATTACTTTACTTTATGTCATGTTCAGATAAATTACCACTTTGAAAATATTTTCTATGTATCGTTAATATGTTACGTGTTTTATATTATACTCGATCGAAGAACGCTCGGACTCAAGACTGCCTCGGTGGCGCAGTTGTAATGCGTACGCGTTACGATTGAGGCCAACGCTGAGGTCTCGGGTTCGATCTACGGGTCGGGTAAAGTGGTATTGGGTTTTTCTATTATGAAATACTCAGTATCAGCCCGGAGTCTGGAATTTGTGCCCGGTATGGCGATAGGCTCGCCCCCTACCACATAAGGGACGGAGATACGTTCGGCGAATTGTGGGTGTACTGGTTACACCTCTGCCTACCCCTTCGGGGATTACAGGCGTGAGTGCGTATGTATGTATGTATATAATATATTAGGGACAGAATACGGAACTCACAGCATACGTATGATTAAACGACACGTACAGTTTGCGAGCACTACAAATAACACATTGTGAGCTTCAGATACACAGGGTTTGCTGCTCTCTAAGCGCTCAAGTGTACACAAACTATATCTAGCGATTCTATAGAGTTAGAATAAATTAAACACGTTTCCTGATACGTTGTATAACATACGTATGTCGTAAATAATATTGATATTTCTCTCACGGATCACGGTTTGTTCACAGGAAATTCAGAGCGTATTATAAATGATTAGTTGTTATTTATGAAGTAATGTGATTAATTTTTATTTACCAGGTGGTAGGTCCCTCGTATGCGAGAGGGTGGCTGGGTTGGTACCACCACTTTTTCTATTCCTGCCGCCAAGCACTGTGTGTAAGCACTGTTGTGTTCCGTTTTGAAGGACATAGAAGCCAGTAAAAGTACTGGGCATTAACAACAACTTATGTCTCGGGGTGACGAGCGCAGTCCAATGCCATGAAGTGCTTCGTACGGTGAGCGAGATATCCGGAGGCCCAAATCCCCCTCCCTTCCCAATTCCTTAATTATCCCTTTCCTTTAAGGTCGGCAACGCGCCCATGATTCTTTTGGTATTGTGGGCGTACATGGGCGGTGGAGATCACTTACCAGTTACCACTCACTTGCTCGTTTTCGACATATGCCATAAAAAACGTTTTACTACGTTAAAGTATATTAATAAGTCAAAGTGCAGTGAAAACAAAGTCTATATTTGGTAGAGTACTTAAAACATGTGAGATTCGTTCAAGTACCGTTGTTGCTTAGTGGCCAACTCCAACCTTGAACGTCTGAAATAGAACATTTGCTGCGTATATCAATGACTTTAAACTAGGATATTTCCATACAGCGTTATGGTTGAAGGTAAACAGTGTGAGCAATCTGACAAGTATTTGAAAACAGACTGAAATTGGCAGACGAATGCACACGAATATAGGAGAATAAAACACATAGGCATTTCCGTTCCATTAGAAGAATCGCATCGCATATAACGTCACATCTGCACATTATCAATTTTGTTTGACGCTTGGGGTTTTCTTATATTACACTACCAAAATATATTCAGATAATGGTCTCACAATTAAAATACTATACTATTGATAGCTTGATAGTTTCTCCCAGTGGGGTTGACGTCAGGCAGGTAGGCGATCGTAAAAACTACAAGCCATTTTTTTCTGAGACGTTTTAAAAAGCATGTTGTGCCGACCCCACTGCGTGTAGGATAAGCGTAAGTGGAAGTAGAAGAATACCAATAATAACTTATTGTGGATAACACACATTTGTCTCGGTGCGGGATTCGAACCCGCAGCCTCTCGCTTTACAGCCGGCTACTCACTCACAGCGCCACGGAGGCTCTATATATATAGGCACTATAGGTTGTAAATCATTAGTGTGATATTAATCTTATTAAAATATACGATATATTATGTCATGAATGTTTCTACTTATGTACTCGTATGAAATATGACTGTCAGAAAGAATCAGTAAATCTGGGCAGATTTATGGAGATTACATATGTCTTGGATATAGATGAATAGTTCCTAGCTCGCATACATCAAGTTCCATCAATAAGATTTATTCGCTATCAATGAATAGGAATTTACAAATAGAATACAATAAAAAACACTACACCTACAAGTTTTTAATTGTTTTTTTTTATGAAATACATAAGTGTATTAATATAAACTCGTGTAACACGGCAGGAGTAGGCAGAAGTGTAACGAGTGTGACCATACATCGCCAAAGGTTAAAGGATGAGTCCATCACCATATCGGACATAAAGTATAAAGCCCCATTTACACCGACACAGGTGGTTTACTAGATTGTAGCTCCCTTATATGTGAGAGGCCATTTGTGTTGGTACTACCGCTTTGTCTATTTTAAAACACCAGTAGGTAAGTCATTGAAGCCAGTAAAATTACTGGACATTAGCATCTTATGTCTTGGGATGACGAGCGCTGTTCAGTGCAAAGCAGTGCTTTGTAATTCAAAGTCTTGTGTGCTATTGCTGCTGTATATGGGCAGACGTGGCACTTGTCATCAGACGAGCTATCTGCTCGTTTCGTTATTCAAGCTAATATATATTTTCAAATAATATCATCGCATATAGAAAAAAAATTGCCATTATAAGTGGCAGAGTCACACTGTCAACTATTCTGATCGAATTATTAACATAATTTCTTATAACAATTTTGATGCAAGTTCCCCATTGCCTCGGAAACCGCGATATAGGTACTCTCTAACTTAAAACCGTACGATTAACATTGTAGGCCCACAATAACATAGTGTCACATGACGCTGGCAGCGATCTGTCGGGCCACGAGACGAAAGCAGGGATTAGCTTCCAATTACACCTCTCAGCTAGCTTTGTGCAGTCACGTGACGTGTCTGACTTATACTGTGGGAACGTGCTGCGAATATACTTATTTTTCACAGTGAAATGTATCTTGCGGATTTATGTGTTCCGGGTTTTGTTGGGTCAATCCTTTTTTATGGTGTTTAGAGATTGAATTTGATTAATAATTAGATACGTGTGTCTTTCTCACAGAGGTTAGGATTTAATAATGCTAAATCAAGATTCCAGCAATGAATGGATTGCTTTAGGTTATCAAGCTTATTTTACCTTTACCAAGGATCTTATAATTTGAGTTCTGTGCGCTCATATAATAGAAAAATATTAAAAAGTTCAAAATATGCATTATTGTAATCGTATGTCACATCCGTAGCAACACAGATGACCTGGGATTCACAAGGTGGTAGGTCCTTCGTATGCGAGAGGCCGTCTGGGTTGGTATCGCCGCTTTGTCTATTTCGCCCGCCAAGCAGCAGTATGTAAGCACTGTTTTGTTCCGGTTTGAAGGACATTGAAGCCAGTGAATTTCCTGGCCATTATACTTAAGACTTAACATCTTATGTCTCGAGGTGAGGAGCGCATTCCGATGCCACGCAGTGCTTTGTAATTAAAAGTGATGTGTGGTGTTGCTCCTGTATATGGGCAGGTGTGGCGCTTACCATCATGCAAGCGACCTGTACGTTTCGTCACTCAAGCTAATAAAAAGAAACCCCTCGTAGGGTCACTGAAATGTGGCCTAATCAGAAACACAAATAGAAAGGGTGTTGGTACTCAAAAAAGAAAGTAAATTAAAAGTATGTGTTACATTTTATCATTTTGAAAATACGCAGCTGATGTTAACATGACATACTTTTACGATATGGTCGTCCATATCCTCAAAAGTATGCAAACGTTTGCCCCATTATAGAATATGGGGTATTTAAAACAGAAACCAGTAATCCTAATTATAAGATGCAGTGCAGACACTTCTCTCATTAAAATATGTCAGAACAAAATCATTAATAAAAACCCAGTGACATAATTATAAATAGAAACATAGTAATTAAGGGAAAAAATATATGAACGACGTATTCACGGCGAGTAAAATAGCTTTAGAACGGAGCGAAGTAGGTTTCTAATTGCAAGCTAATCCAAGCCCGTGTAAGCCGCACTCAAAGCGGCGCGCACAAAACGCGCTCGAATAAAATTATGTTGGCTCGAAATAAAATATTAATATAGGCTTTCGTAAAATCCACCGACAGACCCGCCGTGTAACCATTTGAATGTACGAATACGAAATAATTTTACGCGAACTTTTCTTGTCTAATGGGGATTCTTAATACACTTAAAAATGGCTTTGGGAATGATTTGTTATACTGATGACCTATATATATCCTACTACTCGTTTGTTAATTTGGATTTTTGTTAGTCCATCACGCTGTAACGGCTGAATGGTTTTGGATGAAATTTGCCACACAGGTTGACATGATCTAGATTATGGCATAAGCTATACTTTTTATCCCAGAAAAGGCCGTTCACGAGGGCGGAGCAAAAGCTAGTTATACATAAAATATTAATGGCTTATTATAACCATAGCTTCATGTCTATTTAATATGTATCTAAGATTTTCAGGTATGCTATCCAGACTCACAGGATACTGACATGTATGGAGTTTTATGGTAGCTGTTTTAAGACATTTGTCCCACATACTTTATAATTTTATTCCAATTGTATAAGACCGATAATACATGAAATATTCACTCAAATACGGCTTTTCTATAACATAATTTTACACAAAGGCAATCCAACAAATCGCAGAGCTCCGCTGGCCGGTAGATTTGTCTCAACATTGGACGGTGGTTTGTGCGCATCTTAGCTGTAATCACAACCAGTCATGGTGCATCCGGCCAACATCCACGTATTTCAGTATTATTGCGGACTGAATGCTAGCGCCGTCTAGTTATTCAGGACTACAGCAAACATCTTTGTTGGCTTTAATCCAGGGGTACATGACGTCAGATTATACGCGCTGGATGCGGCTTATGATTGTAATAAATAAAAAAATCATAATAAATAATGAAATGAAGTGCGTCTCGGGGTCGGAGTCTACTAAGGAATAACTTATTTAAGATATTGATAACCGATCTCCGATACCCAATACGGTCGGAAATGTCTGTGCCGGATCGTACTAGTGATACAATCCTGCGGCCAGCCTAAAAAGCACTGGCTTGACGTCATAGAGGGAGACATGAGAGCCAATGTTCAATATTTTTAATAGAAGAGGCCGGCAAACGTACTAGTGGATCACCTGATAGTCAGAGATCCCACCACCGATGGACATCCAAAATACCAGAAGAACGCTGGAAATCATAGACGCGTTGACTTTTAAAGGAAAGGAATTATTAAGGGATTGGGAAGGGGAAGGGGATTTAGTCGACCGGATATTTCACTCACCATACGAAATGCAACATAAAGCTGCTACTTCGGTTTTCAGTGAGACAGTGATAACAACCCTAGGTTCGGCCTATTCGTGCCGTAGACAAAATTGTCTACAGCGTGACTATACCACTTAGTGGAGAAAGCAATAATAAATAATAACAAAATATGTGTGTGTTCAAATGTTATTTTGGTTTATAAACGTATATGTATATATGTATTCGTTCTATTGATCTTATTTCCATGTTGTACGGCTTCCTTGCAATTAGTTTCTGCTCAAAGCACGTCCGCCACAGACCGAAGTCTATGATCTCAGCTCAACCATCGGAAAACAGATTTTACGGTATAAGCAAATCGCCGACAAAGTAATAATTTTTAACTACATCTATCAGATATCGGGATGATTGAAAGTATGTTGCAAACTAAAGGTCTGTTTCGAAATGCGCGACCGAGACAAATGACTGCAAAGCGTGAAGACAATGACATGAACACTTTATGTTTTTAATGCAGAGGCAATAACACGAACACTTTATGTTTCTTCATAGCAGAGGAGGGCAACGAGCAAGTGGGTCAACCATCAGGCGATGGTAAGTGATCTCAACCGCCCATGAACATCCACGATACCTGAAGAATATAGGATGCCGACCTTAAAGGAAAAGGATTGGGAAGGGGAAGGGGATTATGGCCACCGGATATCTCACTCACCATACGAAACGCAACAGCAAGCTGCTTCTTCACGTCGGTGAGACGGTAACAACTCGATCGAGACGGCCCATTTATGCTCTAGACAAACCTGCCTACAGCGTGGATCTACCATTTTAAAAATAATACTGTAGGCAATTGTATAGGACAGAAAAGCGTGACGCTCGACCGATCCATACAATTTCATATAAGTATAGCGTTCGTTGACTCCCTGTCTCGGTCGCGTACCTCAGAACAGGCCTTATGTTACGTTTGTATCAAGAGGCATATGTAGGTCAATATATTGCTTCTACATACAATGATCATTGTTCAGGCATATGGATGTTAAGAAGTAGAACACGCAGCGTCCAAGGTAAAGTTTCCTCAGTCTTTGACGGTATTTTTATTTTTTTATAGACAGGAACGGTATATATTTTTAAGGGTTCCTCTTCCACCTGTCCTTATCTCACTCGTAGTGGGGTCGGCGCGACATGCTTTTAACACATGTTATACCAGACGTCAACACCTCTGGGGAGAAAACACGCAGACCCGAAACAAATATTTGTGGATCACAGAAACATTTTGCCTCGGTGCGGGAATCGAATCCGTGGCCTCTCGCTTGACATCCGGATACTCGCCCACTATGCCATGGAGGCTGTCAAAGTGATCTAGACATTTAATAAGAATAAATTATTTTTTTAACTAACTCTCTTCTTTCTTTCTGCCTGGCGCTATCCCCACTTAATGCTAGGGTCCGCCTTATATAGGCGACCCGCCATCTGACCGTCACAACCCGCAACGGGAACCAAGTTTCGCCATCGCCTCATCCGTCAATCAGCAAAGCGAACCATGTGCAGGTGAAATTGGCTTTGAGCATACGATGTAGGTGACCAACATCTCTTCTATAAATAATAAAAATTATGGGAAGCAAAGTAAGTATAATACAGCGTACCTGTATAATGCTCATTAAAACTTTAGTAGGACCATAATGAGCTTCAATCTATATACACGGATGATTTATTCAGCAATCCAAATAGGACGAGTATTAATAAATTTAGAAAAATGTATTCATACATTCCCAAAATAAACTTCTGGAGTTGTCAACTCAAAAACTACTTAAGTTTGTATATTTTTATTGGTATAACGAAACGAGCAGTTCGGTCGTCTGATGGTAAGCGCCATAAAAAGAAGCAACACCATATAGAACCTTGAATTACAAACCACTGCATGGCATTTGACTGCACTCGTCAGACCGAGACATGGGATGTTAAGTATCACAACCTCTGTGGTGTAGAGAGCGAGAAGCTATCTGCGAAGACAGAGGCCGTGGGTTCGATTTCCGCACCGAGATAAATGTTGTGTGATCCACGATTATTGGTTTTAGGACTGCGTTTTTTTTATAGTATGGGCCGGCAAACGAGCAAGTGGGTCGCCTGATGGTAAGTGATCTCCACTACCCATGTACGCACACAATACTAAAATAATCATGGGCGCGTTGCCGACCTTAAAGGAAAGTGATAAGTAAGGGATTGGGAAGGGAATTTGGGCCTCCGGATATCTCACTCACCGTACGAAACGCAGCAGCAAGCTGGTACTTTACGCCGTTTCCTGTGAGACAGTGGTAACGACCCGGACGAGCCGGCCCATTCATGCTGTAGATAAAATTGTCTACAGCGTGGCTCTACCACTCGGATGTTGTGGGACCGCAAGTCCCTCTTAGTTCCTTGTACCCACGATACAGGTTAACCTAGTGTGGGGTCAGGAGTGTGTTTGTGACTGTTGGGTATATTTATTTATTTATTATAATGCCTAGTTATTTCACTGGCTTCAATGCCCTTCAAACCGAAACTCAACAGTGTTTACACACTACTGCTTGGCAGCAGAAATAGACAAAGCGGTGGTAACAATCCAGACGGCCTCTCGCATACAAAGGACCCAGTAAATGTTACTTAAAGTACTCAAAGAAAGTTGTAGATAAAAATTAAGTTATTAAGCAGCAAAAGGTAATGTTAATTTGATTTGAACATTAAAAGCGTATTTTCAACAAATGATTCACAAAATGAATGAAACCCCTCCATTTGGTTCACAGATAAACGCATTTCACTTCATTAAAGTAATGAAATTCTGTAAATTTGGCCTAAAATTAACTGTCTGTAAAGCTCCCTTTAATACATGGGGTTTCGCAAAGAAATCGGAGTCTTGGTTTTCTTACGGGTCACAATGTATGGAAGTGGACATTTGAATATATTTTTTTAATTGCAGGTACATTATTTTCGACGAAAACTAGCTCTTTCATAAAAATATTATGATAAAGCTAGTAAATTTCTTTGTTCTTGTCATGTTAGGAAACAAACAATTGGAAATTGTAAAGTAGTAGTAGTCTCCTAAACGTGCTTTTGATTAATAATAATTGATCTAAACTTATAATCTGTCGCTGATGATTGCAGCTTGTATTCGTTATTGCAAATACTTCAAATAAATTTAATTGAAATTTACCTATTAAAATCATAAAACATAGAAATGTGAAGAACTGATGCTTTTAATCTTAGTATAAATGATAATCGAACGTAAGAGACCAATGAGAACACATTATGGACCACATAATCATAACCTTTTATTTACGGCATATTTTTACTATTTCCTATTTTAATTTTATATTTATTTTGTATTTGGATTAGTTACCAACTATTTTCAATTAAAAATATAAGTTTTTTTACGAGTTGAGATTATTTGAAATCATTAATGGTAGAGCCACGCAGCAGCGTGTCTATGATTCTGCTGACATTGTGGTTGTACGTGGGCGGTGGATATCACATATCATCAGGTGACCCACTTGCTTGTTTACTGGCTTATTAAATAATATATATGTATTTTTTTTTAAACAATAGAATACATTGCTTTGATAAAGCATACCTACTAATAACGTGAACACAACGATTACTTTTAATATGCTATTTTAATTTAATTGACCATTTCGGATATAATTCAAATGAAGTAGAAATTTTTAAAATTCCTCTTCGTATAATATCATTAGTTTAATCCCATAACTTTTTACTGGCTAACCTAAATTATAAAGAAGTCGCTTCCACACAAGCCCGCTTGAAGGTCGGCACAGTAGCCCAGCGACCGCCATTCACAAGGCATCTCCAGAGAAATCACGAGAGGTTATTCTGCTCCCGGCTCGCGTACCTGAATACATAGGGCCGTTGTGAAGCACATTACCTCGAGAGAACTCTGTATGTAACGTGGATTTTATATCTGTGCGTCTACAAGCCAAATATTTTTACAATTTCTCGCCTTTTTCGAATTGACAGCTGCTGTTTACTATAGCTTGTGGAAATGGGTGAGTGGTGTTTTAATATCTATCATATTTAATGGAGTTCTAGAGTAGTTTAATCTTGACCGTCTATGAAATATCAACTTGTATTGAAAATAAATTCTTAGGAATCATAGTAACGTATTTATAAATAAATATTTATTATTTTTGGTCCTAAGTGTCACATTGTTGAATTGATTACATTGTAATAAAAACATGAATAAAAATTATTGTTTCAGAATCATCAGGATGAATAAATGATACTGCGCAAGAAGTTGCGATTTGCGAATATTAAGAAAAAAAGGCCCGTTCCAAATATTCTGATTAGAATAGAAATACATTAAATCAAAAACTGGAACCAACTAAAAATAAAATAATAATTACTAACTTAATCATTTAATCCACCTTTTATGGTACTTACTACCGAATAAAAAAACAATCAACATAGTCAGACGAATGTGTGAAAAAGTGGAGAAAACGCGTCGAATTGAAAACCTGCTTTCTTGTTAGTTAAAAATTATACATATTCCATTACCCATCTGCTATTTAAAATGTAGTAATTCAGCTGCCTTAATGTAACCAAAGTAGATTCCCATTTCATTACAAAAGTTTCTTTCTGAAGTACGTACTTATCTTTGTTATTTATAAATTTTCTCAACACAATTTTTAAAATATTCAATTAAAGTTTCAATGAGAAAAAAATATAACAGACGTGCAGGATTTAAATAAAAAATGGTTGAAATTATCCTGAGCATTACACTCGAAGTTAATTTTATCAAAGCTGACACCCCACCTAAATCACGTCGCTCACATATGCAAATACAATTCAGAGGTAATCTCGTAAGGAAACGCATGAACTTAATGGGGGAAAAAATTTCATCGTTACATTCGCGACTCTCAGTGTAATATCTTATATGGAACGCTAATGGCTTGGGTAAGTTAAATAACACCAAACTAGGAAAATAATTTACTTACGCTCCTCCATGTATATTTACAAATTTATTATTTTGTATTTCGCTTTTGCATATTATCTTGAATTATGAAACAAGCTGGTCGCTCGTCTTGTAAGCGCCATACTTGCCTATAGCAGAAGTAATACCACACAGAACTTTGGTTTACAAAGCATTGTGTGGCACTGCACTGCGCTCGTCGTCCTGAGACTAATTGATACTAATTCGCATAATGCCCAATAATCACACTGTCTACAATATCCTACAAACCGGAACACAACAGTGTTTGTACACTGCTGCTTGGCGGCAGAAATAGACAATGCTGTGGTACCTACTCAGACGGATTCTCGCATACAAGTCCTACCATCTAGTCCTAGTGCAATGTATTGTATTTATAAGAACATAGACGTTGTGAATCATGCGCTAAACCTAATTGTGTGCTGCCAGCATCGAAATAAGATTACAAGAACACAGAACTCTGTGCAAGGGGGCGGGGTTATAAAAGTCTGTGCAGCTAGTTCATTCATCAATTCATTAAAAAATATTCATGATCTCTAGTTGACACTTAATACGTCTAATTTTTGCGCGGTGCAGAACATCGTATCTCGATTTAGAAATTTAATATTTAAGCATTAACTTTTATGAAATAAAGTTGATTTGAACGTTAATTAATTATTGTTGTGCGTGTATGAGTGTTACGTGTGATTTTACCTATGTATGTGTAAGTAAGTGGAGGTTCTAGTTATCTGATTTCGATGGCTGCCAGTCAGTGGTTTGCTAACAATTCATTTTATTTAACTATTCTTTGACATTGATATTCGGTCAAACCCACAATAGGCTGCGTACACAATAGTGCATTGTGATCGCGGTATAGCTGGGAGGCACGCTTACTTATTCAGCTGTATACGAACATTATGGCACTAATTGTATTTTCCACTTTAATTATATACCTCTGTAGACTATTTTCCATTTGGGAAAATTAATTGTAGGTTACTTGATTCAATTTTGACAGTAAAATTAAGAAATCAAGCTTGAGGTATATATTCAAATATTCAAAATAAATAAATAGGTACCTACACTCAAAAGCCAAAACCCCATACCTACAAGGGTAACCTGTACCGTGGATAACAGAAACCCAGGTTTGAAATCGAACCCACGGCCTCTCACTTCCACTTGCTTCACACCTGGCTACTCGTTACGAAGGCTGTCAAAAGTAAGACAAATATTGCCAAATGTAATGAAAAATATGATGAAGTTTTCTATCTGTATAATATGCAAAAGGCAAAGCCCTGACTGAATCATTATCGTCCAACCAAAACCGTTAAGGATAGAAGCTTAAAAGTTTGAGATGGCGATGAAGTTATATTCAGGCATCGTTTTTATTCTAGCCTTGTTTTATACTCGTCCCACTGCTGGGCACGGGCCTTCTCTACAGAATGAGAGGGGTTAGGCCTTAGTCCACCACGCTGGCCTAATGCGGGTCGGCAGACTTCACATTTTTCGAAATTCTTATGGAGAAATTCTCAAGTATGCTTTATTCACGATGTTTCCTTCACCGTTAAAGCAAGCGATAGTAATATGTTTTAATTAGTACCGCAAGCAAAAGCTAGTCGATTATAAAACAACAAATACAACAATACTTTTTTAGAAGTTTTTCTTTTAGACATAGAAGAAACAAAGGTGTAAAGTAAATGACACCAGCCACTCGGAAAGGTTGGCCCATATACGCGCGAACTGTACTGAATAACGAACGAAGCTCTGACGACCGTTTGAATGGCTGCATGACCATTCTTAAGCTCGGGGACAAGGAATCACACCCAAGACGCCCGACTATACGATCACCGATCCGTTTGATTTGGCCAGTGATCCCTTAAAATGGCCATTGTTTGACTTTAAATAATTTACACCAACGTTGGACCCAACTTGTATATAAATTGGAATATTAGCTTGGTTTTTTTGTCTTTAAATAATTTAAGAGTGGGTAACTCAACGTTTTGTGTGTTGGACCTATATACTTGTGTAGGTAATTTTTTGTTTGCACGTTTGAATAACGAGACAAACAGGCCACTCGCCTAATCGAAAGCCAGCCTTGCCCAGAAACAGTACCAACACTATCCAGACCCCTGAATTAGAAAGTATTTCACGGCACTATACTGCGTTTGTCCTAAGACAAATGTTAATTCTCGTAATGCCCAATAAATTGACTTTTCAGAACTCGCACCAATCTTCAGTTTTTTTTTATAGTAAAGATGATTAAACTAATGTGATTATTACACTTCGACATTTAGGACCTGTTTCACAATGTGTGATCAAATTTAAACTGCCAGATAACGGATTACACAGCCAATTTAGAATGTATCAATTTGAAATACGATTCTCCGTTTATATCAATATTGAGAGCGATGATTTTGTATTATGCTCTTGATAACTTATTTTGCTTTAAGATTGAATAAAGCATCGTGAGGAAACCTGCATACCTAAGAAGTTCTCCATAAGAATTTCCAAGGTATGTGAAGTCTGCTAGCCCGCATTAGGCCAGCGTGGTGGACTAAGGCCTAACATCTCTCAATCAGCAAAGGAGGCCCGTGCTCAGCAGTGAGACGTGTATAATACAGAGCTGGTTATACAACGTGTTACAGAAAGGTGTGGTCATATTTTAGGGTCATTACATACACCTTACAATTAGTACTTATGTACCGTACCTTTTCAATACCAAGACATCCAAAAATTTCACATTAATTTTGATCACTCGTTTATTAAGATCGATAAGATTGGTGACATCACTATTAATTATTATGAACGACGCTCACTTTTTAATAAACTTGAATAAGTTGTACGTAATTCTACGAACATACGTACGTAACTTGTAATTTAAACACAAAATAGCACCTGAAAGAGATTATGTGCTGAAGACGATATTGGTACCATCCTCTAGAAGCATTTTAAAGACCTCATTCTCGTGTCTTCCATCTATGAATTTGGCTTAATACATTCGACGATTTTAAAAGCTGTTATCAGTTACACCAACACAAAGTACCAATACATAATACTTATTTTTAGTAAAATATAACATATTTTTTGAATTCGTAAACATACTTCATAAAATCAGAAATTACCGAACTGACTGCGTCAAATAAATATTGATATATGACAACTCTTTAATGTTTTTTTAATTATAAAATAATAAAATGAAAGGAGGTCTATAGTATCATTGTTTATCATTTAGTGTTGTCCAAAGTTAAAAGTCGATATCGACATGTTACTCATTCGATAAAAAAGAAAATTCTATAATTAATGCAATCAGATTTGGTACTATGGGAGATAAAATACTTATACGCTTATACTATACATTGCTTAAATTTGCCCGCCCCTTTCTATAACACGTTGTATATCTCAATCACCACACGAAACGCACCTGCAGGGTGCTACTTCATGTCAGTTTTCTGTGAGACAGTTGTAACAACCTGGTCGAGCCGACCCAGTAGTGCTGTAGATAAAACTACCTACAGCGTGGCTCTATCACTAAAAAAGTAACGTTTTACTTAGATATTGTTACACAAACGCCTATTTTTTTATTATAACATGAATGACTGCCTGGGTGGCGCAGTTGTAATGGGTACGCGTTACGACTGAGGTTGACGCCGAGGTCTCGGGTTCGATCCCCGGGTCGAGTAAAAGTGATATTGGGTTTTTCTATTACGAAATTATCAGTATCAGCCCAGAGTCTGAAAATGTGCCCGGTATGGCGATAGGCTCGCCCTCTATCATATCATTTTTTTATTTTTATATATCATCGTGGAACAGAAATAAGCAGTGGGTTTACGATTTACACCTCTGCCTACTCCTTTGGGGAGTACAGGCATGAATGCCTATGTAACATACTTTACTATGTCATTCCATTGAAAGACGACAGCTAAAGAAATTTCTATTCAAATTGACAAACTTTTGCTGCATATATTCAAAGAGTAAACTTCTGAACAAATGATATGAACATCCAATGAGAAACAAACACATTTGAATTGAAAACCCGAATGATGTTCAAACCGCATTCAAAAACCCTTAATGAACGCAAAATTACAAAACAAACCTGACTTAAATAATTACTTATTCTTTGTGTACGAGATTCATGTGTCCGGGGCTCAATTGGCTTTGTCCCATGAATATTTTATAAAGATCTCAGACAAAATAAACGGGACACCAGCGTCCATTAAGTTTTAAATATTTACTGCCGTCTGATCACATCTAATTGTGATTTACTCGTAGTATGTTTGTTTGATTCGTATTCGTAGGCAATTAAACTAATTTGATTTTTTATTAACCTCAACAAATGTTAGTAAAACCAAAGGGGCGCCAGATCGTATCAGGGGTAACTATTTTGGATGTGAAAATTGATTTACAAAATGCGTTAAACAAAGAATCATATAATACATTAGGTTTTTTTATTATGTAAAGGAATATTAAAGTTATTAATTAAGTAAGATTAAAGTTTCTCCAATCGGACCTTTGTTACTTGCACAAAAGTGAGTTTTTTATCCGTTGATGTTTGAAATTACTATTAAATGTGATATTATTGTCCATAATGATCAGAGTCAATATTATTACTAATATATTATGTATTAGTTGGTACTATGGTGTAAATTATTATCTATACTTGTTGCACTTGTACTACAAATTCTAGTTGGCTCTTAAAACTAGTGGCCTATATATATACATATATATATATATAAGAAAAGAAAAAAGTCTATCATTACGTTGGGGAATTATAATCAACGATTCCTAATTTATTTTTTGATTGTTTATGTATTGAATATGAAAATAAAATTGCAGAAGTCGTAACAATTGCTATTGTTCTTAAATAAATCTTGTAGAAGTGGTAAATATTCAACAGTTATAAGCTAAAGCGGAAACTCTTCATCACGCCCACAAACCTTGCCAGGATCGAAATATCGGTGAATATTGTGATTGGGGAAAAACTGTAAATAACCTAATTAAAAGTTTTATTTTTCATAAAGTTTTCCCATCAAGCGTTTATTTGCGCAGCTTCTGCGACTTGTTTACCGGCTTCGATAAATAAGTCAATATGGTAGTTATTTACGACCATTTTCAATAAACTATCCTAGTTTGTTTCATCGGATAGATCGCGCGAATGAGCTATTAGAATACAGTTTGAAGATCACTCGTACAAATTAATTAGTTTGATTTTTGGAATCTGTCCGGATAATCAATCTGAGTTCGTTGACTGAAAATGGCCGTTAATTTTTAGGCCGAGTTTTATGCCCATGATCTATGACGTAACTTGGTACAATTGAAATACATATATTTAACCTTGGAATTGATATTTTGTTCTATTACAGAATAGTATTGGATTTTTTTATTACCTTACAACCTAATACATAAGTATATGCATTTAATGATCACAGAACAATTGATTTTATATCTAGACATACAAATATCAACAGAGAATAAAGTGTTTTTATTTTATGCTGGCACGGTACAGTACAGTCCAAATATAATATAGATTGACAAAAAAAAATGCGTGGTCGGCAGAATTATACTGGCCTGAAGTTACTGGGTATATACTGGCTGACCTCGGAACGCGACTCGCCTGAATGGACTTCTATAGTAGATTTCCACCATGTGTACGGTGGTCGCTATCCAGTCAGGTAAAAAGATGATCGGTTACTTATATTTTTTATCAAAGCAGAGGATGCCAATTAATTAATGACAAATTAATGACCGCCTCCGTAGCGCAGTGAACGAGTAGCCGCCCACGAAGATAAAGTCCTCGGGTTTGGTTCCCGCACAAAAATACTAATACCGAGACATAATATTTGTGTGATCCCGAAATACTTGTTTCGGGTCAGTGTTTTTACCCTAGAGGGGTTGACGTCAGGCAGGCGGACGGTCGCAAAAACTACAAGCCAAATCTTTCTATAACATGTGTTAAAAAGCATGTTGTGCCCACCTCACTGCGAGTGGGATAAGATTAGGTGGAATAGAGGATGGCAATTAATAAGCAATTGGGTCCCCTGATGGTAAGTGACTTCCACCGCCCATGAACGCCTACAATACCAGAAGAGTCATGGCCGCGCTGCTGGCATTAGGAAGGGGAGGAAAATTTCGACCTCCGAATATCTCAATCACCGTACCCAACACAAGCTGTTACTTATCGTCGGTTTTCTTTGAGACAGTGGTAATATCCCGGTCGAGCCGGCTCATTCATACTGTCTACAGCGTGGTTCTACGGTTTAAAAAAAACTCTTATTCAAGAGCTAAATACGACCAATAAACATAAAATTGGGAAAAAGCGTAGGCACTAGGCATAGTAGTTGATAATCATATTTCACTCGAGACGGGAGCATAACGTAGTTCCTTAACAATAAGTATAGGTATCGAGAAGGGTTTCTTCACATTCATACCATTATTCGGTGATATTACTCGTGAAATTGGTGTCACAAGCGTGCTTTGTGATGTGATGCTCCGTAGGCATTGGAACCACTTGTCGATCAATAACGGAACATTATTGTACAGACCCTTATACATAAGGAATATGATTCTACATTGGATATGTTTTTTTAATTTACTTGAATGATGAGACGAGCAGGTCACTCGCCTGACGGTAAGCGCCACGCTTGCCCATAAATAGAAGCAACGCCACATAGATCTTTGAATTACATGTTGTCACTCTGAGAGATAAGTTGTTAAGTCTCATAATACCCAGTAATTTCACTGGCTTTAATGTCCTTCAAACCGGAACACAACAGTGCTTACACACTGTATTACTGTTGATAGATAATTCAATCTATATACGTATGCTCCCTATAGTCTTTCTTCGTATTCTGCACAATATAAACACAAGCCAACCCGCACTAGCTCAATATCAATCAATCATAATTACCGCGTCAACATCCCCAGAAACACAATTAGGTATATTTTCTATATGCATAAGTAATAATATCAATCTAATCCTGACAGAAGTTTTATAATTCAATGGATATAAAATAATAAATACACAGTCACACATAATATAGTCCTAACCCCACATTAGGTTAACATGTATTGTGGGCTATGAAGGCATAGTTCCTGATACCTTGTAAGGACTTGTGGTCCCACAACACCCAGGCCCGAAAGAAATATTCGTGAAGTATATCAACATTTGTCTCGGTGCGGGAATCGAACCCACGGCCTCTCGCTTTGCAGCAGGCTACTGTCCCACTACGCCACGGAGGCTGTCAGTTTTAGTATGTATGTTTTTCTTTATGCATAAGTAATAATATCCATTTAATCCTAAGTTTTATAATTCTATGGATATAAAATAACAATAACACTGGTAACTTAAAAAACCAGCTTCAAAATCTAAATCGTGTTGAACTTGTTGTAATCCTTTGACAGCAGTTGCAGTAGTGTTTAGTGTTGGGTTCCGGTTTGAAGGACACTGAAGCCAGTGTAATTACTGGGCGTTATAAAATTTAAAATCTTATGTCTCTCTACTGCGTAATGAGCGCAGTGCAGTGTTTTGTAATCAAAAGTTCTGAGTAGTATTGCTGATTTTCGAGCGACCCTGTTCGTCTCAATAAATATTATCCGTTTGTCTACCAAACGACACAATAAGATTATCATGGTCAACAATCTTAGTACTAACCACATTTGACTTTGACTATTCACATTTACCGCAACTTGTGCTTTAATAAGTCGTAAGTCCCGGTCTAATTAACTATGTATAACATCAAACAGACAAAACATTACAGCCTCCGTGGTGCCGTGGATGAGTAGCCGGCTGCGAAACGTGTATTAATTTATTTTATTTATCTATAATTTGTTTCCACTAAATAACGTTTCAGCATCTCGAATTGATTTGACAGCGGTGTCAAAATCAAAGTTCTGTTAGTTGAATGTTGATTTGATCAGCCTTTCGGAAACCGGGTGTTAGTTGTAGAACTTCGATTCCCGCATCGAGATAAATGCCAAAAAAATATTGATTTAGGTGTTGTAGGTCGACAAGTCTTTTGTAGGTAGGTTCCTGATATCCACGATACAGATTAACCTAGTGTGGTGTCAAGACTATGTGTGTGACTGTTGGTGTATTTATTTATTCAAACAGAATAGTGCTATGCGATCCAAATAAGAATAAGAATGACCTTGCGCCATTCTATGACGTCTTAGCTTATTAACTGTGCTAACTTCTGCATAAAAGCATTGAAGCAGTTACGTCACATCAACGCCCACCAAGCCGTCGCCACTCATGAATCAAGTCTGATAATGCATGTATACAATACTTTAAACATTATAAAATAAAAATAAAAACGAAATATGTATGCAAGACTGCCTCGGTGGCGCAGTCGTAATGCGTACACGTTACGTTTGTGGTCAACGCTGAGGTCTCGGGTTCGATCCCCGGGTCGGGTAAAGTGGCATTGGGATTTTCTATTACGAAATGCTCAGAAATGCTTACGGGCTGATGCCCGGAGACTGGAATTTGTACCCGGTATGGCGATAGGTTTGCCCCCTATCACATAAGGGATTGAAATACGCTCGGCGAAATGTGGGTGTACTGGTTACACCTCTGCCTACACCTTCGGGGATTACAGGCGTGAGTGCGTATGAGTGCGTATGTACTAAATATGGACGTACAGCGTTTTCCATTAGAATGCTAGTGTTATTTATACACCAGTGATGGGATGAATTTAAATGTAAAGAAATATTTACGCGGACGGCGGCTGCCGGTGCCCGCAGCCAATGGTTTGTTTATGCACTTAATCAAGCCATTAAATGGCATGTGGAATTAGGTTTTTATAACATGTGTTTCAACACTGATTATTATAGTTATGGATCATTTAGTCCACAAATATTTAGTCCGAAATAGAGGTTAGTTAAATTTAGAACGTGTTTGAAATTATTGTGTTGGTATTTGTTTACATAGTCTGGAATTATAGAGACTTGTAATTGTTTGTTAATCTATGATTCGGTATTATAAGGTATAATAAGAAGGTCATTTATTTAATTAACAGTGTTGTCTTTGACTACTCTATTCCTACTTCCTACTAACATTATAAATTAGCTCTTCGCTCGCGGCCCCGCCCGCTTTGCATAAAACTCATCTGCCACCTTTCTCCTTTTAGGGGTTGCATTTTGGAAATAATCTTGGTTTATAGATGCCTACGATATAAAACCAGCACTTCCTTAAGATGTCAAGTTCTATGCTTATCAGTTTGAGCTGGGTGCGGATGAGTCAGACAGGACTTTGCAAGAAAGGTTTGCTTTTATAAACATAGATGTGAAAGTTTGGATGTTTGCGAGTTTGTGAATTGACCGGCTTTTAACGGCTAAATAGATTTGGTTGAAATTTTGCACACAGATAGAGCATAACCTGGATTAGGAGATAGCATTTTTGTTCAGAAATACATTTACGAGACCGGAGCCCGGAGCAAAAGCTACCTAGTTCCTTATATTTTACGCTGTTTTCCCTTGGAATAAATCACTTTATCGACAACTGTTAACTGTAACTGGACTAGCACCGTTATTCATATATTAATATTACAGAAACTAGCAAAGTGTCCATTGTAAATTAATAGATACTTTGAGAATAAAGTGAACAAGCGCTAAGGTATTATAAATAACTATCTCAAACAAGTATTTTAAGCCTTAAAATAAGAAACAAGTAAATTAACATTCTTTTACAAAAACCAAATTAGTATCGGAGAATATCAATCACTATTTTTTAAAATGTTATAGGACATTGTTTAAACTGTTAGGTATAAGGTAAGAAAATATGTATTTATATTCTGAAAAATATGCTGTGAGGTATATTTAATTTTTATCGATTTATTGAGGGTAGCTGTAAATATTACGTTCGGTATATGGAAATAATAGTTGTGCAAAATGGTAGTAGAGGGACAGATACATCGTATAAAATAACTCCTGACTATAGTTGGAGCTCAGTGTTCATTCGTCAATTTCAGCAGTAAATGTTCAGTCCACAGTCTTGAGAACATTATCAAGCGGCTACGCTGGCCCAGCCGGTAACCAGTATCCAACTGTAGTTGAACTTAAGGGTTCTTGCTGACTGAAGGCACTTATAATTAATAAAAAAGCGGTCTGAGTCTTACCATGGTGCTGTTGTCTATAGGCAGTGAGTTTATAACTAGTGCCTTTGTGTTGATTAAAATGCATTCAGCGTATTGTAGATGTGTTAATCGGGACATAGTGAGGTTGCAGTTCAACACCTTTATCAGCGTCGACTATGCAACATTAGTAGTGCGACCCCGGTAAGTTGCTCTTGACGTGATTTTTTTTTATTAGCTAGAATGACCAGACGAACAAGTCGCTTGGCTGCTGATAGCGTCTGTCTAAAACAGAAGTAATACTACACAGAATTTCGAACTACAAAGCACTAAGCACTGGGCTGCGTTCGTCACCCTGTTGACATAAGTTGTTAAGGATCATAATGCCCAGTAATTTCACTCGCTTTAATGTCTTGCAAACCGAAACACAATAGTGCTTACACACTGTTGTTTCGCGGCAGAAAAAGACAAAGTGGTGGTACCAACCCAAACAGTACGAGAGACCTACCACCTAATAAAATGACTGTATCTATTCTTTTGCTATTATTATCTTTGTTCGCCTCTTGGATACGTCGGGAACGCGAATAAATTATAACCCCAATATTTTACCCCTTAAAAAGATTGTTCTTGCGAAAAGCAGCTGGCTAGGAAATGAAGGAGTGAGATTTCCTACTGTAGATCAAATTAACATTCTCTTCGAAAACATTTATGGTCTGGTAAAATAAGTAGTCGTTAGCT